>BSDF01000020.1:642500-1365000 GCA_027925045.1 Hypotaenidia okinawae
CAAAAAACCCCATGCTACAGATAGTTAGAAATTTGAAAAATTCTCCCTACAATCTCTCTCTCACAGCATGCAAATGCTACCCCTCAAGTCAATCTCGTCAGTAGGCAAAACTATTCCCATTGCTTACAGGCAGCAGCAGCAGCAGAACGGGGCTCCTAAGGTTGAATTTTCAAGAGTAGCAAGGCCAGAGTCGCAAGGGTTCATTTTGTCATGGAGCCCGATTTCTGAACGGCCTGATTCATAGTAAGACACCTAAGCAAGTGGCAGCTTCCCAAAGCTCTCAGCAGTCAGCGATGCCTATTGTCGCCCTTGAGTTAAAAGTTCTAAAATATCTCACTAGACTAAACACTTTTGGCAGCTCCAACAGCTCGATGATTCAAAGGGGCGGTAAGCACCAAAGCTGTTAACTTCAGCCTCTCTTCTTCCCTTGTCAGTGAAGGTGAGGATAAAAAGCAGCCACCAAGAGAAGTGTGCCAAGATTTCTTGTTTGGTATTTCTCCATTCCTGCCTAAGCAGCAGCAGGAATTGTGCAGCAGGCGCGAGAGTGGAGAATCAAGCACATGTAATCTATGTATCAGCTTCCAACCCCTCCTGAAATCCCTGTAATACTCCCCTTATTAGTATGTGCAAGTGGATTTTTAGTTGTTCATTTATTACACCTCACACACGGCCGTACAAAGGCATGATAAAGTTATAAAGGCTTGAGTACCCCGTGCGTTTGTTCAGAATGAAAGCTATTTTTATAGCCCCTGAGAGGAGGCCGACTTTGGTGGTTTCTTTCTTTCTTATACAATTACATTGCCATTGAATGTAATGTTTTCATGACTATCATATAATGGAACTTAAAACTGATCATTTTATAGCCCTAGCAATAATGATAAGGGTTTGCAAATACCACAGAGAGAGGCTGTGGTGTCCTGTCATATAGCTGCACAGCACAGATGGAATCTGAAACAAACCAGTGAAGTTATATACGTGTTCTAGGATAAAACTCAATATCCATGTTATGAGGCTGGGAAAAAAACAGAAATCTAAATTTGGCTGATGTGATTAAGATAAACAGGGACAATTAGTTTATTTAGACTTACTAAGACATTTTTGTTCTTAACTTGAGAGCTTTATATTTCAATGATATAATCCTTTTTGGCATTTTTAATATGAACATTATACAAAACCAAATTAATTATTGTACATAAACGAGGCAGAGTTTTCATTCAGCACATTTAATTTTATTTTTGCCTTTTAAATAAGGGATAAGTAGTTTGTATTTGCATGATGGCTCCAGTGGTCCCAACCACCAAGAACGGCGCTTTTAAAGTGAGTCCTTTCTTCAAGAAGCGTGTTAGCACGTGTACCCACCAGGACTAGATTAATAGGTCATGACTTCAGCTACCGTGACTATGGGTTTGTGCATATTCAGAGCTCACCTGTGTTGCTCACTAACTACTTTGCACTCCCTGTACACATGCAAGTCAGAAATGCTCGTGTCCTATTCTGTTCGTAGAACCAAACAATGTCACCCCCCAGATATCATCAGTAAAAAGACACTATAGGGTTCCAGTGGGAACCCCCGGACATTTGGGGAACTGTGTTGACTGGGAGCCCTCAGCCATTAGAAATGAGCTGGATCATTCCGGTATTCCCGTAAGACACAGGTCAGTTGTTGTCAGACACAGCACGATGCCCCTTCTCCCTCACGCATGTGATGTGTGAGGTGTGTGGCCTTGCAGAACCGCTGCAAACACAAGCAACTCCAGCTGCAGACTCAGGCAACACAAAGTAGAGCGATGTGAAAACCAGGCACCTGTCCAGCTGCGAGGTGCAGCCAGTTGTTGTGATAATACAGAAGAAGCATAGGACAGTCCTGTCTTTCCCTGAGAGATCAAAGGTATTTTCAAAGATCTTTCAGATGGGGGTAGGCTTCTCTCTAATAGCAGCACTGGTCTTCATTATTTCTGGTGTAAAGACCAGGGTGGGGGGGAACTGTAATTTGGATGATGACAGAAGATCTAGTAAAAAACACCAGAGCAAGAAACTCCCAAAATTAAGAGTATTTTGATTGCATTTAAGATCTGGAAGAACATAATACATATTAGCCTTTGTTCTTCAAAGTCATCCCTTCCATCCCATTTGTGGAGTTAAAACTCTCTTCATTGCTGAGCGTTTGGTGCTTACCAAGGAGAACAATGGTGACCGTGCATGGGCACTGCTCTATAGCGTCCTGGGGGAACCGTGGGGACGGGCCATGGTGTACAAGACCAATCTTTTTCTGGACCAAACACATAACAACCTTGCCAAGCTTAAGTTCTCCATTTGCTGAGTGAAATGACTATCTACATTCCTTTCATAAGCTCACTCCAATGGAAATATCTAAATCAAGGAACAAATAGTCCTTTTGGTTCCTGATAAGAAATTGCCATACTCCAACAGAAGCAGCACTCCCAGCAAAATGTACTGGCCTTGTCCTGAACCCCTCGCTCTGTATTTGTTCAGTGCCTGCTCAGGCAGAACACACGTGGCTCTTCATTATGATTTCTAACCCAGAGAAATAAATCAGAAAGAAATGCGAGCGAGTGCCCTATAGCGTTTAGGACCCTATTCAGCTGGAAAATTAGGCAGCCTCCCGAGGCACATGAGCCCTGAAAGGCCACAGAAGCTAGAAGATCTGCTCAGAAAAAAAGGTCAGCCAAGCGCACGACTAGGAGGAGATAATAAAGGAAATATTTACTGGCTCCAAAGCAGAAGTAGCAAAGAGCTCATCTTCGCCCCCAGGTATATGTCTGTCTCCCTCCTCCTGCCCTACAGTGTTACCTTGGAAGGAGCAAGTGCTCCTAAAGTATTTGGGGACTGGGAAGGGAGTTGCCATCTAAGCATCTAAGAGAGTAGCCTTTAAGCTTTCAGCATGACCATATAGTGGAAATGATCTCTGCCCCCGGCTGGAGAGTGAGCCTAAAAAGACTTCTGTCTACGGATTCAAGGTAGTCTTGAGTATGCTTCTACCTGGGCTCCTTCAGAAACCCAAACTAGGTGCCCAGAACTTTCCTGGGTATTCAGTAAAAGGAAATGGAAAACACGACAGAATACAAATTAGGAAAGCAGAGAAAACACTGAGAAAGCATCTTATTTTTTATATGAAGAGCAAACCACCCTTCCTGTGAGGCCACCTAAAGCTAACCCTTGCGATAGCCTTTGCTGTCTATCTCATCATTCAAGTCACACATCAATCACACAAGTTGCTATACATAACCTGCCCATTGCTGCCCCTTCATGCAGTCCTTTTGTGGACATATTTGCACTGTTTCAATTTGGAACCACAAAGAGAACTTGCCAAAGGTATACTGAGCAATTTCTATGGGCATTATTGGAAAGTGGAAAGGAACCGCCCAGATTTGCGCCCTCCAGTGTTATTGCTACAGCACCTCCACTGCTACACGAACCACACATTGGAAACTGAGAAGCACATGTAAAGGGTGCTTTTAGTGGGGAATATGGTGAAAAAATAAGCTGCTTCCCATCAGCAAGTACATTCTTTATCTTTAGTGTAACATTTACAAAGCTTGTTCAGGAAAAAAATGTGTTAAATCTTTCATCAGGCCACAGACACTTTATTTGGAGTCTTCACAGAAACCCAAAGTAGTGCCATAAGGTGCCTGGAATATTAGCCAAGATAAAACCTTCAGGGCCATGCACGCTACTGTTTTCAAATCTGTTCTTTCATCTGATGTGCCAGCCGAAATTACTTCTGCAACATGGTCAGAACCAACCTGGATGGATTTATAATGCCTCAAATTGCTATGGGCATATTTTTGTGAATTGCCTAGAGAGAAACAGATAATTCTCTTTAGATTGTGTGAATTGCTAATTCTTATGCATGTCATGTGTTTTCCAAGTGGCATGTTTAGACAAGAAAATTGCAGAATATTCCTGATGTCACCAGAACTCTATGCTTAGAAAGCCACAGCAGTGTAGGACAGTGTCCTTTTGCATCTCCCAGTGTATACATATCAAATCATTTCATCTCAGACAATGCTTGCTACCTGTTCTCACTATATGATTACCTGGATAAGAGGGGAGTCAAACAATGAAGAGCAGTTTAACCAATTATACCAACGCGATGTGACTACTTGTGTGAGTAAAGGAAGCCAAATGGAGCTTTTATTTGCTCTGGTTAGGTAACTTGAATAACCAGTGGAAGTGTCATCTTTTGAGTCAACACGTCTAGTTGAGTTTCATATCTAATCTCTGTCTGCTGGCACAGAGATTAGATTTTTGTACACAAAAACCCCTCCCAAAGACCGCTTTTGCAGCATGCTTTCCTGCAAACAAAGCTTTTGCCATCACACCACAAAGTTCCCCCTCTCTGTTCAACCTTCTCAAAAAATTTTTGGACTCATTTGACGATTTCAGCCACATTTGACGAGAGATTTCAAAGATAATTAAGCTCCTGTGAGTTTTCTGAAAAAGGCGGCCAGTTGGTGCAGAGACCCAATAAGCCTGAAAGAAAGGCTGCAGCGTGTGATCACACCTCACTTCGTACCAGAAAACTCACACAGAAGAGAAATGTTATAGGAACTCCAAGGAAAAAGCATCAATCAGAGGTTTCAATTAACTCTCTATAGGAAACCAGGCTTTGATAAGTTTTTAGCTCACAGAACTACTCGTATTTATTTTACTACATATGACTCAGATTCAGAGGTGCCAGCTTTTAACTAATACATAAATTAACCTCATCCTTAAAACCAACAGGGACATGTCTGTATAGTGCATATTATAATGCATAATTATAGCTTCAGGGCATCATTTTAGATGAAAATATAACATATACAATAAAAGAAAAGCCTGCTTGTATTGTGGCCAGATTTTGCTTCTAAAGCAACTCTGTACACGTGGAGAACTCAGCAAACTGTCCAGCCAGCCCAGAAATGATGGTCCCGTGCCTATGGCTCAAGGCCATGAGATTATGAAAACCATGGGACTGACTCCTGGCTGCCACACACTCTTCTTTAGCAACCTTGGGTCAGAAGCCCCTTCCTCCTCTTTCTGTGTCTGCATCCTTGATCTGAAGAACAAGGCTCCATTTCCCCCTTCCCCTCAGCATTGCCCTTTTATTTGTGTTACTCTGTCTTCTGCATAAACTGCAGGACGCTGCTTTCCTCAGAACGCCTCTTCAACTGCTTTCTAATTCTGTCAAATCCAAACACAAACATACTGAATCCATTTTCCTGAAGTATTTTAAGTGGATTTTTGTTTTGTTTCTTTTAGTTCTTGATCACTGGCCATGAAAAAATTCCAGTGGCTCCAGAGAGCTGGGTTTGTCCATGAGAAGAACTCCAGCTTTACAACTCAGTAGCTTTGGGGTACTTAAGGAGGTGCTAGGAATCAAACAGTTGCTTTTCTTTATTGGAAGGGATACATGATTAATGTATTTATTTTAGCATGTGCTGTGCATGCAGCTTGGCTTACGCGGTTGTGTTTTACAAGGAGGAGTAACAAATTATCAGCCACCACTAGTCGCTTAAAATCCCCTTTAGATTTCATGGCTGCTTTAAATGGTGTTTCACAAGGCAAACAGAAAAGAATTTTATTTTCAAAGGGAAGAGAAAACAGTGCTGCTAAACCAGTGTTGTTCTCTATCCCTGCGGGATGCAAAAATAATCTATGGCTGTGACTTCAATGAATTTAGTTAACTACAGCTAAATTGCATCACAGAGCCTCCCCTGAACAGATCCGCAATAGTTAATGAACATGGTGGGGAGACCAGATATTTCTTCAAAACAACTCATCAAGTAAGCTGCCTCTACTTAACAGATGTAAAGGCAGGGCCCAAAGTAGAAGCTGGCAGAAACAGATGGTGCCTAAGGGCAGCTTTCTGTTTCAGTGCTCTTGGGGGCTAGGTTAGGCGAGATGGGAGGTGGAGAGAGGTGGGGGTTGTGTTTTTCGGCAGCAGGTAAAATCCATTTGTCACACCAGCTCCAACTGGGCTTTCAGCACAAAAGTTTAATATCTGAAACCAATGAGGCATTCTGCTCTCCGACTGCAGCCAGGCAGGAAAACCTCTCAGAGCAGTATGGAGCCCCAGTCTTTTCCAGCAGGGAAAGATGTCAAACTCCTCACTCCCAACAACTTGCTTTTTCTCTTTCTTTTTCAAGCAAAGAAAAAAAAAAAAAGGTATGCAAAGGGAAGCGTTTTATCTTATTATACCTTCAGGGAAAGAACACAAAATGACGAAAGTAAGTGTGTTTTCTTTCTCTGTTCTCCACAGAATAACATCGGTAACCTCATAAAAGCAGCCCCTGCTTTCTCCTTCCCTGAAATACAGACACATACATTGCGGCACCAGCAATAAATTTCCATTGCCTCCAAGTTCTAACATTGCCAAGGTATGTGCCATAGAGAGCATTTTTATGAGCCGGTCTTTGACTGCCAGGATTTTGCCTTCATAAAGAAGAGATTTTAGTCCATTCTGTCTATTTATTTTGTGTAGAGGAATCAAGGTCAATAAACCATGGAGAAATTCACTCTACCTTATTCCATTTCACACTTTTGTCATCCACGCTTTATCAAGTATCTGAATGAATTTTTAATATCATGCCACAAAATGCTTTGGTCTTCTATCATATGCTGGGACTCTATAAATCTGATAACACTTGGGAGTTCTCAAATATACTCAGCACTGAAGAAACAGCTTTAAAGTTTAGTCATTCTGATGAAATGTAAGAGCTTATATCAGTGACAGGTTGACAGAAAAAGCTGTTTTCCTTTCCATTTCACAGACTTCCACGTATGAACGCCATGAAACATGTCAGGACTTTCTCTGAGTCTATGAAGACAGAGATGGCATCTGCTCCCAGTGGGGAGCCCTTCTAACCAGTAATACTGTAAAATTTCATGATTCTGAAATCTGATTGACAGCCAAAGGAAGGGCAGGGAGGAGGTGTTTACTGTATTTTATAGGAGAGCATCAATTGCTTGTCTTGGCACATGATGTATATTTTTATGGCATACAATGCCACTTTCAGCATATTTTTTAAAGTAAAATGTATTCGTGTTGGCTGAACAGGTTTATAATTTCCTGTTGCTGGAATAAAATACGCATTTTTTTTAAAACTAGGAATTAACCCTACAGTGTCACCACATGAGTTCTAGGTAAGTGGGAAAAAGACACAGACCTTCAGCCCTGAGAAATAACACCCAGGGTTACTCTCTCAGCAGCCCAGCCCAGAAATGCGTTAGCTTCCTACAGCACCATTATCAAGTTCATCCCACCTTCCTTCCAGTGGCAGCAGAGAGAGGAAATACAGCCACTGATTCCATGGTTTATTAAATAGTATCTGATAACACCGTGGCCAAAATGAGATCTCCTTAAATGACTGGTTAAACTTTCACATTTACTCTTTGGACAAATATGCACCATCCCAACCCCACTGAATTCACTCAGCAGCACAGACACACACAGAGCTTTCAGAAGCTCATTTAAACAGGACACAAATGCTCACCCCCCAGCTTCAGGGCAGACTCCAGAGTGGTGAACACCACTGGAGCCTGCCTGCATGCATGGGCTTACGTTTGCCCACCTGATGAACAGCGCTGCTCATTGTTTCATCACATCTGGTACCATGGTAGGTTTCAACCTGTGATGTGTTGAGTCCTGAAATCCCACAAATGTCCTCCAACAGAGATGTACATCACAAGGAAATACAGCAAACCTCTTGTAGGTACCTCTAACTGCTAGTAGGCAACCTCTATGTACCTGATAACTCTGCACCTTCAAAAGAAACCTTTCAGGGGTGAGCAATTCTGAAACCCTGCAAACCACTACAGGCCTTTCAAACACACTAACCCCATGTCTCCTTAGTGTTCACAAGGCGGAACAAGCTTGACATGACAAAAAGGCAAGGGGACAAGCCCAATGTTATTGCTGTCCTGGAACTTCACTGACTGTAACAAGACTAAATACAAAACGAGAGGATGACAGGGACTGTACATCTACAGGAGGCAGACATCAAATCTACATTACTTAACAAATGAAAGACCACAGCAAGCATTGTGTAGGTCTGGCTTCAGAGGACTGATTTATCTGTGTACACAGAGCTGGGGCTCTTCCAAGACTGTAGAAGTACCCAGAAAACCAGACAATTTTCAAGTCTGATCTCCTATCTTTCATTTCCCCTGAAATCACTGGGCATGAAAGAGGGAGGAGAGATTCAAATCCTCACTCTTAATTAGATTATTTTTCATTTTGTCACACCACGTAGGTGTTGGTGACATGGACTATGGTATAAAAAAAATCAGATTAGTTGGGAACTCAGCCATGGTCCATTAAGCTACAGGAAAGATTCAACTAAGTGAAAGTTCTCTGAAACTGGAACTACTGAGGTTAGAGAAAGTGAGACTGCTAGGAAACCCTTCAATATATTATTAGAAACATTGTCATCTGACTTCTGGGAGTGTAAGTATTTTATCCATGCACTTGATCATGTCCCAGCAACTCTGTGAGCTATGTGTGTGTTAAGGCATTTTAACTACTTTGCTCCTGATTCGGATAATATTCTGGATAACTCTAACAGATGGCATTCACGATACTGCTGCTTGAGGAGACAAAGCTTTCATAGCCAACTGCCACTCTTCTGCCTTCTGCTTTTCTTTACTTATGGATATGTCAAGGTGAAATAAAGTAAGGGTCGGGGCTTTTGTACCAGCAAGCATCATCAGGGCATTTGCAATGCCAAATGTCACAGATGGAAAAAGAGCCATAATTAAATGCTGAAAGGATGAAGGAGCAATAAAGCAAACTAAACATGTGAGAGACGAGGGTCACGCCCAGAAACTCAGGTGATTTGATTAGACAGAAAGGCCAAAGTTATCTTTTTGTAACAATTCTGCCTCCTCTTGTTGGGAAGAAAAGAGATTTGCTGTACCCATACGTGCCTACAGACACAATCCCATCCATCTAAGGTGACTGCAGCAGGGAAGGGACTATCATGGGAACAGGCTTCTACTGATTGCACGCATCGAGCAGTCAGCCAAGGAGCTACTGACTCCCAGCTCCTAGGAAACAGCTTTTTTGGTGTACATCAAGGACACTATGAACACTTCCAATAGCATGGGCCCTACTCTTGTAATAATTATCACGATTTAAATTGACGTAATAGTGAAGTTGTTCCGTATTTACCATGCTACTCATATTACTGCAGTAAGAGCATGTTTATTTTAGCAGCTCGACAAGGTAATGTTAGCAGAAGTTCAGCTTCAAAGGGCTTCCCAAGATAATTGTGGACTACAGCCTCCCAGGAAGCAAAAAAAGAAATCTAATCTACACCTTCAATCTTATAAAACCGAGTTAGAAACTTCAGGAGGACAAAGTGTGGCATTTCAGTGGTGGGATTTCAAAAGAGGAGTCTATGGGGGTATTTTCCTATTAGTTAGATTCGCATTCAGAAAGAGTTTATTCTTGAGAGACGCAGAGGAAAAACCGTTTCTAAAACTCTTTCATCCCTCCCCGTTTTAACCACATCAACCACAACATCATCTCAGGGCCTCATTCTCTTCCAGCTGCAGAGCTGTACCAATTCATCTCTCCCCTCTGGTCTATCATTACTGTTCTTCATTAACACAATCTGGAGTGTATGCTTTTGGAGTTAGATTTTTTGCAAACTATTTGGATTATTTTACATATAACTGACTGGTTCTATCAGAAAAAAATCCATTATATTGTGGGCCAAATAAAGAGTGCAGGATATAACATATTGTATGGTGCTGAACGCTACAGCCAGAACAGGAAAATATTCTGAGTAGTTATTATCAGTTTGCTTTATAAGTATGTTATTTACAATACGCAACAGATGTTCTCCGAATGTTAATGGGAAAATACAGGCTTTTTATTTATTTCTTTTCTGACAGACTAAAAAGTGCAACTAATATAATAATAATCTTGGAAAATCCAAAGATTACTTCACAATTTGGAAAATGGTGTGTTGAGTCATTAGTCTTATTAACTGGTATTTTCATAACTCACTAAATAAACACTGTAAATTATGATTTCCTGGTAATGATCCTTTATATGTGCAAAAACAGGCCTCCAAGAAATCTCAATTAAGCCTAAGAAACAGTGTTTATAAATTAACCCCAGCCCTGGAAATAATGCAATAACGTGTGTGTGTACACGTGCAGGCGCTCCCCTCCCCACGAACGGGCAGGATTAGAGTCCCTGCACTGCAAGTTCCCATCACTGCAACGCCAGCAGACTGTTTTCGTTACCGCCAGCTTCCTAGGCTGCGGTCGTGGAACCTGGGGGATTCACATGGTCCTCATAGGGAGGTCTGTAAAAACAGACTGGGACTCTACTGGGGTCCCTAATTCCATTGATAAGAGTTTAAGGGTCTGAAAATCTGCCGGAAAACCTGTGCTATCCCACCCAGCCCCTGCTCTTCAGGAACAAGGCTCAAAGTTCGCTCCTGATGTTTGCTGTGTAGTTATAAATTGCCCCGATGTGCAGTACAAATGATTACTTAGGCAGACATAATTGAACACCAGGTTTTTACGCGTCAGAACTGTTATGTGATCTTACTTCGAGAAAATCAGGGACAGGATCATACCTGTAGCACACACATCCTGGGGTTCAGATTGGGTACACCTGCCCCGCCCCCGAGCTTTGTTTGGATGTAAAAGCTGCAGAGTCCACCAGCTTCTCCCTTTCAATAGCACTTTATCAGATTTTCCTATATGAATAATCTTACACAGCACTGACAACTGGTAGGTGCCATAGAGGAAGAAAGGGGACAAAAAGCTTGATAACCCACGGTGGTGTGCCTTGTGTGGTCACTCAGGCGGCCTGCAAAGTGTTTGTGAAACACTGTTAAATCCTGAAATGGTACTTTTTCCACCAATCCTTCAGGAATAAACTAGAAGTTTGTGCCTTTTTTACATAGTATCTACGTGGCACAAATCACACTATTGGGACATGTATTTTTAAGTAATTTTTGCCTGACTTTCTAAGAAAACAAGGTTTATGCAAACAGGCTGTCAGCTCACCCAGGCCTAGTAACTTCCAAAGCCCTTGTACCCTTTCAGTGAAATGTGATAGAGATCTAAACCCCACCAAGTTATGAGAAGTTTTATGCAAATCTGTAACTCCAGCATGGGAAAGACAGATACAGCTCATCCCTTTCTGAAGAGACAGCCAACCAACCCTGCAAATAGTAACACACATGATACATCATTTGCTCCACCAGAGAAAGAATATACAACCGAGCCCGAAGTGGGCAGAGGGAAGATGTGATGTCTGCATGACACAGGACACAAATCTAAGGCAATTAGACTTCATTATTCTCCGAGCTCGTAGCACAGCTTGTTTTAGCAATGGGAGGAAAATGAGGTGCAGTGTGGTTGTACAGCACTGATTAAGCGATGCTCTTTCAAAGCAAAAACCTCACCATCTCTGCCCAAAGAAATCCAGTTTCTGACAACATCACAAAGGAAGAAATCTTGATTCTTTCATAGTTTCCTTCCCATCTCAGCGCAGCAGTTGGGAAAATAACATTCATCGCTATTGTACATGACAGGTAAAGGGAAAAAAAATATGTAACAAGCACATCTGGTATCATTAATACTTTAGCAGGCTTCCTATTTTTAAATTAGTATCATTCTGCAAGCAAAATGACAGCTCCTCACAGAGCCTATGGATCTGCAGAAACAAAGCAACAAACAAACTAGCAGTTTACTAGTACAGCTGCAGACAGCTCTGACAAGCTTTTCAAAGCACTCCAACTAGTAGAACCTGATTCTGTAAAAGCACTGAAATGCCAGGCTGGCATTTCTCTAGGAGTTTTTACAGGTGAAAAGCGAGCTAATAAACTACTAACCATCCCGCACTGCCAAATGGGACGGGTGCACATTGCAGGAGACACCTGCGGCCCCGCTGCACGTACCAGGTGCACCCGTAACATTTCATCTGCACTGCCAGCGGGACACAGTCAACAGGAAATCGGCTGGATTTATAGGTCAGCTTAATCAAGCTTGCTGCCGAGCCCTTCCAGCTCCTGGCTGGAAAAACCTCAGGAAAGCGTAGGACTGTTTCCTACGACATCTTCCACCAAAAGTTAGATGGGGTGGGGTGGAACCTACCTCCTCTCCTCACAGCATACACTCAGTTTGATTTACTGTATTCCTTTTCAAAGAGGAATACTTGAAAAACGTTACCAATGGGAGAACAAAACATAGTGTCCGTACTAGCTGTGCTAAGGCAGGAAGGGAGCCGAGCCAGCTCTGACCCTGGCATATTGTATCTTTTGGCTCCAGAAGGCAATCGCTCACAAAATCAATTGCTTCTGCAACACAAACGCAAATATACACAAACGAACTGTGGTGCAGACTTCAGGAAATATCAGTCTCCTGAGGTAACCACAAGCTTAAAATTAGGGTTGAGGATGACAAAAAAGTCTGTCTGCCAGTGTCCTGATGTGCTTCATCCATCTTGGGGAGCTACCAAGGCTTCATCTACTCTGCTTACTTACGTCAATGAAATCAAACAGACTCTTGAACCGACTGCAGGAAGTTCTCCACGTGTTAGCTGAGGCATCTGGAGCTTTTCCCATTATTTAATTCTCGCTTGGTTTCCAATTCAAAACACCAAAACAGAAAGCAGAGACATTTCTCAATCTTTCCTCATGAGGGATTTACATGGGTAAATCCCATCACAGAGTAATGCCTCCGGACAAATTTAAAGATAAAATTTTCCGTTCCCGTTGAGCGCTTGAATTTTCTCAGGTGCTTCATCTCACTGCCAATGTGGTAGTACCTACAGCAGTACAAAATGAGCTATCAAACAGTCACCATTGGTTTGTATTGTGTGTTGTACATAAAAGCATTGCCCAAACTGACTTCTCCCTATAATACATTCGTAGATAAAGAAATCAATGTGCTGAGGAACTGAATACGTCTTAGAAAGTCTCTGCTGGGAATTAATCTGTGCAATTCCTTTACATCAGTTACCGTAGGTCTCAGAAGAAAAATAAAAACCAAAACCAAACCCACTGAGGTCAGATTTTAATCTCTGTAATGAAGAAACGGAATCTGATCCTTGGATAGAAAATCCACCGTGTTCCCTTCTTCCTCTTGTAAGGATCTTTCCGTGTCTGGATTTTTCCAGCCCTATGCTGCCTTCCGTTGCTCTCCCCAGCCTGAAATCACTTCGGTGCAGCTGTGCTACCTGGAAAAGACCGGGTGGTTGTATATCCTAGTGAGCCTCCAGCTGCTGGGTTTTTATTTTTCCCCAGCTTCTCTTCTTTTTAAAGTAGGATATTAGTTCTCACTTACGCACCCAATTAAATACAGTCAGAATGGGGGATGCAGAGCACCTACCAGAACCTGGGCAGGCCCTTTAACTTTGGAGGTCCTACCTTTACAAATCTCTGTATTCATATGGATGTTTGTTCTCTGCAAAATATGCCATGTATCACTTCTCCTTGCCTTTCCTCCTGACTCCACTTACACTTGATGGCTTTTGTAAGAAGCTGGATAATAAAATGCAAGCCACATTGTGGGCTGTGATGAGGCTCTCACTGAACCTGCTACTTAGCTGTGTTTTTAAAATGAAACAAAGCAAAATATAACCTACAATGATCTTAATTATCAGGGAAAGAGATACCTACACATACCTCAGCTGAAAAAAAAGTAGACAGCACCATAAGTACATCCTTGACCAAAGGAAAACCTTTTGAACAAAGGAATTATGAACAAGTAACAGGTACTTCTGATACTAAGACTTAGCACATCCAGTCCACTCTGTAAGATGTAGAGGAATATGTATATACACACCCCCCCCCCCCAGCTAGCAGACAAACCATACAAACTCCTAACAAACAAGTAGATAAAATAACTGAAAATCCACAAGCTTGCATTTACAGAGGACCCTCAAAAAACTGGGGCTTTTTATGGGTAGGTCTGATTTGCCATTCCTTGGGAAGAGGAAGAAGAGCCAGCAGGCCAGAAGCACCATCTTCTCTGAATATCAGTATCTCTGAACAGCAAGACATGACCCTGACTTCCCACGGACCAGTTACCGGGTCAAAATATTATACTTAGACTGAGCTTTCTGCTTCTAGGTTGCAGTCCTTGTGAGCAGGTTACTATGGAGCACACTGGCATTGTGGGCCCGTGTGATGTATGTTTGCTGTCAATGCTGAAATAACACTAAATGCGTCTGAGCGGGCCCCACCTGCCGAGCAATATGTTCTGAATCCCTCAGGCAGAGCTGTGTGCCGCTCGGCTAGGAAAAACTTCCTCCCACCCAGCACATGGCAGGGCAGCGAGACACACACTCCTGTGCTCGCACAGGGTGGGACGTGCTGTGGAACAGACCCCCCACCATCCCCCTCCTTTTGCTTGCTGGGACAAGAAACTCCCTCTTAGAATTTAAAACCTAACCCCATCCTCCCCCCCAACAAAAGGGTGGGGGGAGGAAGGAGGGAAAGAATTGCAGCCTGTTAATCACATACCTCATTACTACAATTGGCTGAGAAGTTGGCTTGTTGACGATTGATTCATGAGCTCCTGTTGCAAGCCAAGAAGAGAGAGAGAAGATGGAAATATCCTTATTTATTTATTTGTAAGTACAGCAGGAGACTCTCCTAAACGTTGGTGGAGACCATAGTTCAGGCTAATACACGGGAGGTTGCTCTCTGCCTGCCACAAGAGCTCACACGGCGACACTGATTTCTTCCTGAATTGATCGACACGATCGCTCTGTACCACCTGTAGTTTTCTCATCACAGACAAGAATTAGCAGGGCAAGGAACCAGGACACATCCTTTTTTGAGAAGGGGAAGACTTGTGGTTCTGATGGCGCCTCTGGAAACACAAGCAGGTTGAATGCAGATGAGTTTCTTGCTCATTCATGCATTATCGCTGCCTGCGCCTATGCCCTGTGCCACGATACCTCAGAGAAGCACAGTAGTTCCCAACTCTCGACGCGCATAACAAATGGAGAGGATGAGCTCCATCCCATCTGGTGAGCAAGCTCTCTGCAGGTCACATTAAACAGCATAATTAATAGTCTTCGACTGAATACATGCCACCCTTGTGTTTCACTGAAAATCACACTTTCAAAGAGCAGAATTTGGGGCTTTTTTACTGCTGTGCTGCCACAAAGAAGTAGTTGTAGTGTTAAATTACTTTTCTTCTCACACCAATTTCACTTGGAACAAGAGCTTCACTGCTCTAGAAGTGCACCTTGTGTATCATAACACAACAAAACAATTACTGAGATTCATCCACACAGCAGCAGGACTCTCTCTGCCGATTTCCTATTGAATAGCCTCTTCTAAACTTCCACTAATTGCTGGCTATGTTGAGTTATATAACTAATCCCAACTAATAAATGATTATGTGATAAAATAATATCCCTGTGATAAAAGGGAGCAAGTTTCACGAAAGGATGGCCATACGGGGTCCTTTCACTCCCACAGCTATTCGTCCTGATGTGGCTTAGAGAGTGGGACACTCATGCATCAAGAAAGCAATGCTGCCAGGAGTTTTAAATGTTTCTGGGGTTTGATACCCAAACATTTACAAGTTCCATTTCCAGTTTTATTCATTCGCTTCCATGTCTATAGGGAAAGTCTAAAAATGTTGTGACAGCAGCAGAGCTATGAGTGTGTATGTGAAGGAACCACATCAGACATAGGTGGTGACAGCCTCCTTAGTCCAATTTCTTATGACCTATGCAGATCACATTTTATTAACTTACCAGCAAGAAGCTTTACACAGCCTGGGTGTTTTTTTTGTCCCCAGTACTTCACAGCTGAAGAGTAAGTATGTAAGTATGTCAGTAAGTCCTTAACACAAGCCTGGGTATTCTCACTGTTCGTCTAAATAGAGATTCTCGAAGACAACTACTAGCTGACATCTACTGACACATGGAAGTGAACTTAAGATGTCGTAAAACATCAGCTGTAACAAAGGCAGGGTACCTGAGTGACCATGACGGAGAGCCAGAAACCCAGAGCTGACCCAGGGAGACACCACCTCACCGGTAACAACCATAAAAGATCTCCTTCAACAACCTGGCTTCACACTGAGCTGGATGGACTATTCTCTGACTGTAAGGTTTGAGCTTTTTAGATAACATGAACAAAAGCAATTCTGCTCGTATCTCCTTTGGAGCCCCTGGTTTAGTGTGCTGTAAAATACAATGAGCTTACTCCCCATCAGTTCCCAAACAGCCCTCACATGTTAAAGACTTGCGGACACTGCTAATCTGTGACAAAACCAAGAAGTGTAATTAGTCCTGCCAAACCATCTGTCGGGCCTGAGAGACTTGGATGATATTTGGGAAAAGCATCTAAACATGTGTGTGCTTGTCCTAAGTCCCAAACCATCAAAACTTGGCCAACAGCTGGGTATAACAGGATTTGACGCTTCTGTTGAAAAGGCCAGAGAAAGAAAATGCTGCTAACACAGAAAGGCACCGAGTATTAGTCACTTCAAAATCCTGTTAGAAATGATCAGCCCAGAACTGAAAGTAACTGACAGTAATTAAAACTGTCCTGACACTCCCACGGCAAAGACATAAAATCCACTGCTGCAGTCACCAGCAGCACAGGAACACTGTATGGGACTGTAACTGGGAGACAGGCTTTAAAATCTGCGAGTGTTTTGGTTTACCATGAACCACCCTCTGACACTGCACATTAACAGCAGCTCCCAAAGAGGCGTTTGTGGGGGAGACAGAAAGCTGAAGATGGAATCGAGTGGGAAGGTGTCCGTCTGGAAGGAAAGGCCCAGCCTCGCGAGGCGTTGGCACACGCTTCTCCTGAAGTGAATTAGCAAGGCTGGTGTTCACAGCGCCTTGGGAGCGGCGGGTCGGCTTTGCCAGAACTACTCGAGAGGTTCCCTTGTCATGCTTCTTCCTGAGAAAACACTTTTGATGCATTTCACAGCAGAACCGTGAACAGAAAAGGGTGAGGGGGAACGTTAGCTGAGAGCCTTTCTGTAACCTACACCTGCCAGGGGGCAAGGCATATGCATGTGGTGCTTATCTACCAACCATAATGTCATGAGCAACGCCAAACAGCGGAGCCTGGACAAGCCAGAGATCACCCGGTGGACTGAGACAGCGGCACTGCTGACTGACAAAGACTTTGCAGTCAAACAAAGCAAAGTACCACTGTGATTTGTTCATTCATGTGGTCAGTAAAACCCCCAGGGCCGAAGCCCACAGTTAGGCTAACTGCATTCACTGTAGGAACTCTGTGAACACGCTCACCAGGAGTTTGGTTAACTTCCCGTGTGCCAAAATTTGCTGCTGTTTCAAAGTAAACATTTTCTCACAGCACAATCAAAACACAGTTGAGAAAAATGTTGAGAAGCTCCAGAGAAAACACAGTTCTGTTTTTCCTTTAATGGTTTTACTGGTCTGGAAGAGCGTCCTTAGAGACAGTCAGCTAATCCTGACTGTGTCCTGGGATGGACATACCACGCTCTCACAATCAGTTCCCTTCCCTCAGTTCCAGGAGGGATGATCTCCAGGCTGCTCAGGAGGCACTCAGGTTTTTTACCCACTCACATTTTATTCCAAGTTCTTATCTGATTTGATTCAAATCCCTTTGTCACTGGACAGTTACTGGAGGCTCCACTCTGATCAGGCAGAGCAAGGGCCACTGTCCGCACCCCACCACACACGCCACTGATGCTCCCCTCATTCACAAGGCACATCCAAACACGCAGACCCACATACACACACAAAGAGCAACCTCTGGCCTAAACCCGTGTATTTTGGTCCAATTCCATTTTCACATACAAGATTTTGTCCTGGGGAACAGCAGGAAGAGGAACAAATACAAACTCTGAAACCTTGTAAATTGTCTGGGAGCACAGCCACCATCCTACAGGATGCTGTAAGTCATGAGATCATGAAACCACCACGAATACTTTTATCTCTTGATGTCAAACACAAAGGAAGTCTAGGCACACAAACCTGGACCAGTTATTAGGCTGTTTTTCATGATAAATACTCAGACCCATCTTTGTATTTCAGAACAGAAGCTACTGGTGGTGTCATCATACCAGGCATGGCTAAAGATGTAGTCAAGCTTTAGAAGTTTCACAGTTCAAGCATCTTTAATGAACACTGAGCCATTCAACTCTCCATCTGCTTTTTCAGCTCCCTCAAAATGTGTATGTTTAGACAACCATAGAGGAAATTAGAGAATCTGATTATTTACAATCACCATCTAGCCAGAGTTGAGAAGGACAACAAAGCTTTTCAGCTCTCCTGGGTGGAAGGGTGTCTGCTGTGCCCTCTCCTAACACTGACAGACACTACAAGGCCTCTCAGTTGATCTAACTGGATTTCTTGAAGTCACTACTTGTAAAGGAACATGTGCAAGGATATAAAGAGAGTGTCCCCACGGTACTGTCATATATGCCAAAGCTCTACAGATTATTAATACATGGACTTGCCCCCTTCATTCTAGAAGAGCTCTTGTTATGCCTCAAATTAATTGGAGGAGAGTTCAGCAGCTCCAAAGAGATGATTAAGATCAATTATTAATTCATTTTCCTATTCTTTTATCTGTATTAAACTTCAGGATTAGAAGCCCACTAATGAAAAAGCAACTGGAATAAAAATAAATAGTACAAAACTAGCTCTTAAAAAAATAAATAGAAGAAATAATTTTTTCACATTCTGAAATTTTTCAGTTGGACAATCCTGTTGCATTCTATGTATATAAATATATATATATATATATGAAAGAAATATAATTGCATCTCTCTTTGAAGTAAGGAGATGTTATTTGCTTGTAGGGAAAATAAGGCCTATGCCCTCAAGATTAGGGGCAGTCACAAACCACAGGCAACAGACAATAAAAAGATGTCTTCGTGTGTGTCTGAAACAATTGTACATGTATGTGGTGGCTGAGCGTGTTTGTTTAAAATCTGTATTTGCTGGAGTTCTCTGGAGGATCAGAGTGTGGGATGAGAGATCTTCACATCTTAACCAAAGAACCAGAACGTGAAAGACATTAAGCAGGAGTGGTGCTGAGCTGGTGCTAACAAACAGAAACAAAGAACAGAAAGGTTAAAGAATGTTATAGCTAAAACCCTCTTCCCCTTTCAACTGCCTGAGCTTTAGACTTTTAATCCCAAGAGCTCTACAGTTTTCTGCTACATCTCCTAGGAAAACCAGAGGAGTCTGGAGCTGATATTTCTGCAAGGAAAAAAAAAAAAAAAGGGCCAAGAACTAAACAAACAACCTTTCAAAACGTTTTGTACAACCTAATGAAGCAAATGGGACAGAAGCAGACGGCGGCATCCCCCCTCCCTCCCTCGCAGGTCACCTTTATCCATGACACACAGCAACAAAAGCAGAAAAATGAAAGTTAAGGCCAACAGCCTGTCCTTAACTGGTCCTGCTGTGCTTTGGTACTGCGGGGCGCGCAGATTAATGTGGATGTCACACAGCATATGCTGTAAAAACGAGGCACCGCAGGATGTGTTAAGAATGGAGGGTTAAGGCTTTGGGCATTCTTATCAAGGTAAAGCTCACAGGCCTGCAGAGGTACATCTCCACAGAGTTCGGCTTTTGTTACTTGGATCTCTTCCCTCAGCTTCACAGGCAGGAGCACCGCGGTCACTCAACTCCTGCATCTGGCCTTTCTGAGCTCGGAATTAATGCAACTTTGCCTGAACACTGTTGCCTTTATTTTTAAAACAATGCCTGTATTCCAGGTACTGTGAGCATGGTGAGATCCCCCGATCTCTGATCTTCATAGACAGGTGCACGATACGTCACAAAGCTTTGGTATGTGGTGATCTCTTATTGTGTGGAGTAGCAAAAGACTTTTCAGACAAGCAGAACATAAGTAGTAATGTGTTGTACAAATGCTAAAGCCATTTACTGGAGGAAAAATGAAAACCCAGCATGGAAATGAGCAGAATTCCATGCACTACCCGTGTTCCCCCAGATTTCTGGCTGCTATCAGAAGCTAAGGGCTACCAAAGCACAGGTCTTCATACATTTCACATAAGGACAATGGCTGCACATTTTAAATGACAAGTATTTCTTTCACCTCTGGGTCAAAATCCATTTCAATGGTATCTCAACAGTTTAAATCTGTTCTAACTATAGTACCAATAACTGGAATATATACAGAATAACTCTCCAAATCACGAGCTGTGTCCAAAACTGTGCACAGAAGTCCTATCTGAACAGCTAAAATGATCTCGGGAGATTAAATCAACTAGAATGAAATCAAACATCAAGGGCTAACTTCTGACACTGACTTTCCATGGAAGTCAGTAAACACACCTCTGCCCCATGGTCTGCTCAACACATCTGCCCACGGGGAAAGCGAAGCTGTGGATTTCTTGCTTCCAGCCTGCAGCAGGAGATGGTCAGAATCTGAACCTCACCTTGGGTGGCCAGACAGCCCAGTGCAGCCAGCGTGTGCAGGAGGCAGGGGATGGAGAACTAACTGACTTCTGAACATCCTGCACCAAGTCCTGCCCTGGAGCAGGGAGCAGGAGCAGGGAGGGAACCAGGGCTGAACTTTTGTTTCTTTCCCATATGCTCCCAAGGCACCAACAGCTGCCTGCACACTTTATAAATCTGGGCACCACAGCAGAAGCTATCTGACAGAATACTTCATGTTTTCTTTAAATAGCAGCTCTTGGCAGTTTATAAAACCTTACCAGAATGTATTCCTGTTGCATTCAAGATGCCCCAGCAAACTTTGAGCTCCCTAAGAAAGGAATAGGATGATCCCTTAAGTCTCAATTACATGACCAGCACTCCCTGTTTCTAGATGTAAGTCTCCAAACAGGCTGGGAGCTCTTTTTGGGAGCCCTCTGCCCCTTGCAGCCTCTGCAAGGGGAAGGTAAAAACCCTGCTCAAGGGGCTGGAGTGTCAGGTTCTGAATTTGCAAACAGCCAAGTCCTAAATAAGAGAGGAAAAAAAAAAGGAGTAAAGCAAACTGAACCCCCACCCCCACAATCCTTGTTAGCCAGTCCTCACGTTGGAGAGGCTTTATATCCACATTTTAAGGAACGTAAAGGGAACCATAAACCCAGTTCAATTTAATTGGGTGCTCTCCTGACAGAACGGTTATTAATAAGATTGCATTGTACAAACCTCCCTGAAATCCCAAATGCAGTCAGATGCACTAGCAAAAACATTTAACACCCAGCAAGCAACATGCTGCTGGATTGTTGCTGTTCCTCTCCTCTGCTCTTCCCCCTCCAATTCTCTCTCTTCTTTTACCCAATTCTCAAGGAAAAAAAAAAAGAAAAAAGCGGCAAAAAAAAGCTCATCTCAAACAGCCCCTATAAATTATTCACATGATATTACAGTGTATGTCAGCAGTCTCACAGTGTTTAAAAAACTTAACTACAAGCCAATTAAAATGTAAACTGAGAAAGACGGATGGGGTTGGGTCACTGCTGGTGTGAACTTGAGCAGCTCATAACAATACACACAACTTCTAGACCTGCTAATTTGACAGCTACTTTCATCAGCAGATGCTTTTTCTTTCTTTCTTTCCTTTTTTTTTTATTTAATGCAATGTTTCTCAGTCTCTATCCAGCAGGTCAATCACAGGGGTCTCACGGTGCTGTCCAGGTACTCGAGGTGTTAGTTACTAGCAAGTTGAGGCTAGGTTTGCACAGTGGACAAGGGGGTAAAGGGCCCTTTCCCTACTGGGCACACCAGCTACTGAAATTTTACAGCTCAATGAAAACAGTTCAAGTGACAGATGATATTTCTTACATGAAGCCACTTATTTCTCACAAAAGTAAAACCTCCCTATCTTTGATTGAGGCAGACAAATCAAACTCTCCCAAACAAGCTGTGTTGGATTACCCAGCGCGTGCATCAGCAAGAGAGACTGTGGACAGCTGCCTCAATTGCTTAACTGCTGGACTACTGAACAAGCCAGGCACCAATTAGCTTCTACAGTGATAATGACACTAATTTTAATCTTCATGGGTTAATTACAAGAGCACCATCAAGTCAGATTGTGAACTCGCAGTCAGAAACATCAGGGAAAACCTCAAAAAATTAAAGCATTACAGAAATGAAATGAATGTTTAACCAGGGAAATTTAAGGCATGTCTGGCTAAAATCCTGACCAAGGAACAAACCAGGGACACCCTGATTTCATTCTCACCCATGTCACTTCCTTGGTGGACCATCATAAACGAGCCCTTTCCTTTACCTGTATGACGGGAATAATGGTGGCATGATTCATCTGTAAAACTAGGCAGGGTGAACGTAGTAAAAGAGAAGTAATCACTACTGTTACCTGCTTTTCCTCTGCCTCCCCTCTTTAAGGAAGGTGAAACCCATGAAAGGTTTTTCTGTGACCACCAGGAAGTCAACTAACCTACCCAGTCACTGCATGGACAACATACCATCACACCAATTTCATTGTCATTCTCAAGTCACCCTAAATTACAGCTTAATTACAGAGATTCCCAGGGAAGACACCAAAGGACAGACTTCCTGCACTCAGGAAGGGTTCACACACACTGGAGACAGCAGCATTGGCTGAGGATCCTCCTGATAACATGTGCAGGGCTTACAAAACAGGAGGCAGTGGAGTGGAGGCCAGGTCTCCACTCCCTTCCCTCGCAACAGCAATCTGAGATGAACTTGTCTACCAGCCAAAGACATCCATCCCAAGGAAAGCTGGATGCAGGAAAACAGCCTCTCTAGTGGTACTGGTCTGCTTTCTAACAAAGTGATGAAGGAAGGGGGAAAGGCAGTTTTGTAGGAGAGCCAATGTTTTGTTCCAACCCCAGATACTGCAACCCAAGATCTCCTGTTCGGAGATTTCTAGTTTGACCACTGAAATTTTCCATGTGGGGATAAAACACATTACATTTTTATGTCCCTTTCTTAGCCTGAAATAAGAGTTTTAAAATTAATTCCCTGAAAGATGAAACAACTCAGACTCTGTAAACAGCTCCATCCACACCTACAGAATAGGGACGAATAGTGGTATCCAGCCTGGGAGGAGCAGCAGGCAGAATTGGAGCCTGACATTCACAGCCATGTCCATCCCTCAGGACTTGAAGCAAAGCTTCAAGAAGGACCAGATCTCTCTCCTCAGAAGCCTCTTTACGGCTCTGAGTGCTAACCAAAGCTGGCAGAGTAGTTTTGTTCCAAATGTTCTGTATAAAATGGGAAATGAGAACCAAAGCAAGAACCATTTTTTGGTTCATATATTACAAGGAGAAAAACAATATAAGCAAAACACTGTAACTTTCATATATAAACCATGAAAATCCATTGCTTTAATATGTGTTTTATTCCCCAATTCTCACATCTTAAAAGTTGTATATGATAACTTTGTATAAATTAAATCACTTTGAAGACAAAGTGAAACTGCTTTTCAAAGGAAAATAAAACTAAACGTAGGGAGCAACCTTTGAACACTCCCAAATCCTCATTTGTAGAATGTGTATGTGAGACAGACATAAAACCACCTAACAGGATTCATTTTTACTGATTCAAGTCATGCCATGATTGTAAATTCTTTGCTAGTCAGACAGCTGGAGGTATTTTCGTATCAGCCCCAGGAAGCAGGGCTTTATTCCTAACAGCATTCACTGACTAGTTTTTCCTTCTGAAAGGCATTGAGGAAATGAAGGGACTTAGGATGCAGCATCCAAAATGACAGTTTCCTGAAAACACTGTTTTCGGTGTACCTGAATGAGTCTTCCCATTGATCTTCCTTGCTTTCCCTAATTCACCTCTATTCTGATGGCTAATGGTCCTGTTCTTCCTGATCCTATATTGGAGAACCTGAAACTCCAGACCCTAAATCCAAATGACACAATTTCTCAAAGCACAAACAACCACAGGCCTGAAATGCTCTTTGGAAACTGGCAGTGCCCTGGCAAGGGGTTCCAGCGCTTGGAAATGATCCTGGGTGAAGCTGCACATTATTTTACAGTTGCTGATTTAAATAAGGGTTTTTCCTTGCCTTTTTGGAGAGCTTGGCACCCATCTTATCAGTCTTCTCATCGAGAGATGTTCTTCTTTCACTTCCCTTTACAGAGGAATGATTAGCTTCTGAAAAGAAACTTAATCACAAAAGCTACATGTTTCTCAAACCCAGAAACTTCTCTCTTCTTCATTCACTCTCTTGTAAGCCAATTATTTTATATCACCTGTGGGAATTGTATCAGTTCCATCATCCCACCTTAGCTGGCTATCCAGTCCCTGGGAGCTGACATCTATCCCAAGTCTACCTGCACAAAACCCGCCGTGGTTCTGTCCTAGGTTTCTTGCCTGATAAAGAGCAAGTTTCCAACTTGAGCCGGCTCATTACAGTAGAAAGCATTATCCTATAATTGATCTTATCTATATGTTAAACACTCTTAGCATCTTGTCAACCCTCCAATGTGGTCAATTACTGGATAATAGTGCCCACTTCCACATGTCGTATTACTTTAATGGTAAGATCAATAATTAAGAGTACATAGCAGCATTAAGAACCTGCTGATGGAAGTCTGCTGATGCATGGCACGGCATGAATAAAGGTAATTACCCCACCTAGTTCTTTTGCCAATTCCCAGGACACCAGACTCAGAAGCACCTACATTCCTTCATGCTTCAGGAAATCTTTTCATCCCTAGCTCTACCTTCACCAGGATTTCTTGATGAAAAGGAAAACCAAGTAAGTTCTAATTCTCTCTCTCCTGTGTGTATGTTATCTCGTTATAAAAAAGAAACAAAGTTCTGCCTGCTCATTGAATGTTAATGATCCCACGACTGGCTACGAGTTCCTTTGCAGGGTTTCTTGATGACTGGATATGATCTATTGGCTTCCTTTTCTCTTGTTCTATTTTCTCTCCATTCTGAAAAGTCAGGGCCCATATGTATTGTATACATGCCTCAAGATTTCAGCTTTTACTCTTTTAACTCACATTACAGAATTAAGTGTCTTATTTCCACTCAGCCTTTTGACTGGGTCACAACATACGATATAAAAAGACATTAGCTTTAATGGCTGAATTATAAGATTGATTGGCTATCTAAACTGGTTATCAATTCGCTACCTTACTAATAAAAACAGACATAAACCCCAGAATGTTAATCCTTCTTTGAGACAAGTGATATGCTTCAGCACAAGCCAATTTTAACAGAATTTTAATGTGCTGTCAAGGTTATGTAGAAGGGATAGACATCCACACATCAAATATATTTACTCGCACTACGGAAAACCATCTCCTGGCATTCGTTTTGTCTCTCAATTTCATGTCAAGAGAATTTGATCACTTCAATAAAAGGACTATTTACAGAGCGAACAACTAGCAAATCATCCACTCAACCTGTGTCTAGAGATGTTCAGTGCTGAAAGCAAATCACACATAGTGTTTTCTAGGAAAAACCTGGAAAAGCTGACTATATCTTCCTTATTCAGTTATGGACTTGGGCATGTTGAAACTCCAGTTTATTTTGTTTCTCTTCATACTGCTGATTAGTGTGGCTCTTTGATACTGTACAGTTTACAATTGTACAACAAAGTTCTCATAATCTCCATGGCCTCTGTGTACTGAAACCAGAAGTGGTTTAAGTCTATTCATTATTTTTTCCTTGTGATCCCAATTGCACTGTTCAAAGTCTGCACAGCAGGGAAAATACTCTTCTCTGAGCTGAAAGGGAAATAAACCCTATGTACATTCCTAGGATGCCTAACTAACCCAGAAATATACAATAGGAAAGTTTTTCAGGCTTTTCTAATACTTACTTTAGGATATTGCTTTCTAAACTTCTGAGTACTGACAGGAAATACCCCCTCCAGGAGCAAATGTGGCTTTTTAAAAGTAAGAACCTGCCACTTTCTGGAAAACTTTGTTCAAGAGCAACCTCTGATATGCATTATTGTAACGAATGGGCACTGCCTCCAAAATCCTCATGCCAGTTACCCTACTTGCCACTCGCAATCGCACCACGTGTCCCTTTCATGGATTCTCCCCTTTGAAAGGAACTGGGCTCAATTCTGGTACACTCATTGACCTCAATGAAACAAAAATGCTCTCCTCATGTCAGAGAGCAAAACCAGGTATGAAGAGCTTACTGGAAATTTCCTACTCAGACTACATATAAAAATCTGGCAAGAAGTCAAACTCAGTCGACACCAGTTGTCTAATACTGAATTATTTCCTTAAGCCTTTGATGTTTTCCATTTTGCTGTATTACTCTGATTTTTCTCCTTCCAGTATCCTTACTAGCTTTTTTTGGATCAGAAAATTACCCCAAATAGCCATTCACGAGAGCACTCAGAGTTACTAGAAACAACTAGAAACATCCTAGGAATAATAATTCTTGCTATACCATAGTGACTCCAGTCAGACATCAATGCTGGAAGTTTGATTCCTACATTTATATATGCAATGAGGTGAGTTTAAATGATGCGATCACAACTGCTGTGCTATCAGAAATCCCATATCATTGCATGACTTGAGCTTCTTATTCAGGAGGGTTTCTATAGGTGTAAGCATGACAACCATTTCCAGTCTGAGCCAACATACACAAGTGAAAGAACACCTATTTTGTCCCATTCCCTGCTCTGTCTAAAGCTACCTAGACTTTTTTATTCTGAATACTAAAGGATAAGTACACTCCACTCACTACACACTTTCAAGCCAGCTGTTTTTGCCAGAACTGCTTCACCCGTTTTTAATTGCCACCAACATAAATGTCAAATGTTGTATTACAAGAAATGAGTCATGTCTGCGTTAATAACAAAGAAAATGCTTTATGGAATAGATTCAAAGCTTGCACAGCACAAAGAAAGTCTTCTCTTTTTTTTAGTATGCTAAGAAATCTCTCTGGTTCTGGACTTTTCAGGAAAAGATCAGCAGGGCTTCCACAATAATCACTCAAGACTACTGAACAGTCATCTGCATTGTCAGAAAGCTGTTCAAATCTGCTCTAAATCAGTAATGTCTCCTTTAAGGAAGGCAGGGAGAGAAAGGAAGGAGAAAATAAAAAGTTATCTCAAAGTCAAGCTCATGTTTTGAAGTTCTCTGCTCTTAGCAAGTTCTGGTCTATTTAATAGCTGGGAGTCAAGAAGGTCTCAGGTAGACCTGAGCTACCCAGCCACATGAGCAATTAGTTCCTCCAGACAGTATGTCTGTTGTAATGTAGTTCACTTAACTTCACATGGTGAATCAGTTTGCTGTGATGGTGAGGTTTTTTCCCTTCTCTCCTATTATTTCTCTTCCTTGTCTCTTGGCAGCTGCCTGTCTTGACATCTGACCTCCACTTGCTCCATGGATTGACTGTTTCAGGCACTGTTAGGGAATTTCAATCTCTCCATTCCCCAGAGAATCAGAATACACCCCCAAGCACACTGCAAAATCCAAGTCTTTCAAATGCCAAACAAGCACTGCTTCCCTTCCCTTGCTTAATGCAATTTGACTGTGAACATGGGTGTTGTTACAACAGGTACCTGAAGGCAGGCACCAGTTTCTGATAGATGCTGCACAGGCCTACACTGTCAGCTGGTGATTTTTAAATGCACCTCAAAACTTACAAAACCCAGCAAAAACCTGCCAGACTAGAAACAAAAATTAGCACAGAAAGCCATTTCACATTCTTTGATTTACTTTAAAGCCCAGTGTTTTGATACTCTGCCTAATTGGTCTGGGCTGTTGGAATAAAACCTTGTGGTTAACTACACAGGAAATAACACTGACAGTGCTCTGCCAGATGAAGGGCAACCACGGCGAAAGGGACTGTTTGCTTAAGGCTCAGTGTACACCCAGCCATGTTAAAATGAAGACACTGCCAAGTACTTGTCTTCCATTGTCTAAAAACGTCACTCGGGCACTTGAGTGCTATTTCCTATTGTCTGTCAGCCAGTGTTTCCTCATCCACTTGTCGCTGTGTCTTGATTCAATTAGGCATATTTTGACTTTTATTTTGGAAAGCTGTGTATATATTTATATTTCTTTCATCAGATATCACCTTAATAAGACTACTGTAAGGAACACGTTTGTCTCCTTGTAAAAAGAAAAACTCCAATCCCCCAAACTTCCCTAATCTGCATCCTTTTTAAGCAGTCAGCATGCAGAGACAATGCAGTGAAGTGCCTCAAAGTTGATGCCTACTTGTACATAACCACACAATACATGTCTGCTTGACTCAATGCTGAGTCAGGTATATATGACTATACATCCTACTGGGCTTTTACAACATGAGTACAGCTGCAAACATAGCCTGGTGCAGAACAGCCAGGCAGCAAAGACGACCAACAAGCTTCTCTTCCCTCTTTGGGACCACTCTTCAAAATGAGTGACACTTGATCTGTACTAGGAGAAGATCTGGCCCAGAGGTTTCTTGGTGCTACAACCTCCTGGGGACCTAAGCTGGAGGCACATTTGCTCCTATGTTTTCTCTGCATTGATGGAAACTCAACCCTTAGCGAAGCAGCAGAGGATGTGATCGCAGAGCTTAGCAACTCTCCTTACTAGTGCAAAAGCAGCCAACAGAAATACTTTTTGTTGAAAGAGTTGTCTACAGCAGGATTTTAATGACAGAACCATGTTCATTGAGGAGTCTTTTTTTTTAACATTAAATGCCAGTGAAATATAAAAGCAAGTACTCTACAGGAATCCAAGGATGTGATTCTAGCATTTCACCCCACAGACACTCCTCATGCAGTACAGCCAGCCCAGTTACTTGCTGGTGGTGCACTGATTTTACTGTTCATCCCTGTCCCATGAAATACACCACTTTTCTTTTTTTTTTCCCTGCTGAGGGCTATCTTTGGGCTATAAGCTCACTTCTAATTGCCAGGAAGCCGATTTCCCCATCTAACTTTAGCCATCTAATAGTCTTTAGTGTAGATCATTTTGAGGTTCCTTCTATAATCAATGGAAAGAGAAAGGTAGAGTGAATCACCATTGAGAATGAGGTACTTATCTTAATGGTGGAGGATGGATTTCCATGCTGCCTCATGGAGAGAATGGTCTGGAAGGGGCAGTGCATAGCTTTCACCCCCCAGCAGCAGAGAGTTGCTTGGTCCAGTACAATGCTGGAACCAGGCCAACACCCTCTGCATTACCACTGCAGTGTGAACTCCCCTCTATTGAGGCCCAGCAAGACCAAAACATTAGGAACAGGGAGTACAATGTATGGGATAGGGGGAAATGGAGAAGGGAAAGAAAGATACTGTCAGTATGAGTCCTCCGAAATCCCAGTAACCAACTCAGCATGGCCCTGGAGCACGCAGCCTCCTGCTCCCTTCCCACTGCATCAGACACTGGGCTGCCTGCCACCTGCTCTGAACACTCACCAGGTACTAAAGGTGAAGGACACAAGAAAATTAAAATTTGTTTATCCTGCAGAGAAACTCAGAGCCAGATCCTACAGTACATTTTCAGTATCTAACATGAAAGCAAAACCTTCATATGTGAATTCTTCAAAACGCTGTTGAGTTAACAATGTTCTGTTCATTTAACTCTCACTGAAGTGTAGTGGATCAATTTTCCATCTTGTCTACATGCACAGTGAGTCTATTGCAATCACAACAAGAGATTTCTGTTGACCCCAAGAGATGCTGTTTGCCTCATTAACACACGCAGCTAAACCCCAGCAAAAAAAGGTATTTCTTGGATGTACTTGTTCAGATTTCAATCACCAAGAGAACTAGTGCTCACAAAACCTGTTTTTCCATCTTGTCCACCAGTTATCTGTACCACAGCCACCAATTCAAGGCTTGAGCAGACCGTCTGTGGATGCTACCAACCCAATGTTGATAGCTGGCTGCCTACCGGAGCCATTGCCGTCTGAACCAGGCAACTCCAGGCCTGTCATCACAAACCAAACACAAACAGCTTCCAGGTAACTAAATCCTCTCCTTTAAGGAGCAGTTTCTGGTACCTGCACTAACAGTGAGTGGCACTCTCTTCCATAAGGGGCTGATTGCACAGCACTTACTCCACAAGTAATGCCTGTGGGCAAGATACCAGCATCTCTGATTTTATTCTCTGACTGCCATGATGAAAAGAGACAATTTGGAGAGATTAGGAAAAAAACATTTACCAAGAAGATGCTGAATCTCACACACACTATTTAATTTCAGCAACTTTCCACCACTTAATGTGGGCTACAGAGCTCACACATATTATGTGCTTCTGTCACTCAGAAGAAATGCACAATGCCATCCCAGAATTTCTAACGTTTCTCCAAAGAATAAAGCTAACACTCAAGCTAAAGCTCTTTTTCCAAAAAATGGGAACACTGGTCTAACTTGCAATGAAGCTATTGGAGGGGAGGAAGAACCTGAATCAGTGGATAGGGGATTGACTATGATGCAGCTCCAAAGCAGGATCTGCCATGTGCTCAAGGATAAAAAAGCTCTCCACAAACAAGACCAGTTCATTGCACATAAAACACAGTGACAGAAAAGGGAACACTTTTTTATAAACAAAGGCATTCCCCAGGAGGAGGAAAAAAACAACCAGAATTTAACTGCAAAAGGATTTAATGAGAAACAGCCTGTTCCAGTCTCTTCTTCATTTAATTTAAAATAAACATAAACCAGATCACTCCTCTACGACACCGTCTTTCCCTCAGAAGAAACAGAAAAGTATTCAAAGGTCACTGCAAAGTTTGGTTGTTGGAAAACTAAGGAAGAGACTCTTGTCTACCAGGGATGCTTGAGGAGCGCCTGGTTGGCTCCCTGCACACACACTGCAGGACCTCTGTTGCAAAATCCCCCTCAGCTCCACCACAGACCCTTCAACCCACTCAAGCCCCACCACCACTAACGGCCCAGAGAGCTCAGCAACCTCCTTGAAAGCATCGCCCCAAGCCACCACCAGACAGGATCCCTGCAGCACAGCCCTTGTATTTATCCTTTGACCAAGACAGTTTCTGCTTCAATTTTCCTAGCCATTCACCTCAACGATGATGCAATGGGGAGGGCTGGGAGTCAACCTCCCGCTTCTTGGTCTAAAGCTGTTAACCTCTAGGGCACATTCAGCAGGACACCCAGCGTGGCACCGCATATGCTCCCTGCACCCAGGTCAGCCAAAAGCAGGCATGCATTTCCCACTGCACCGAAAACATTCATAAATTGCAAGACAACCCCCTCTCACCCCAGTTTCACCTACCTCCATTAATCACTTAGCCAAACAAATTCTCCTAGTTTGCTATATCTAGTACCCAGAGCACACCGCAGCGTGGTGCCCAAACCCACGCGGGTTCCTACAAAGCCAAGAGCAGAGGGCAGAAACTCTCCGTGCACCGCGGCAGCTTTCACGTCAGAACACCAAGTCCACCCTGACTTCTCCATATGCCACATTTAAAGTCTGAGCTGTGTTGCAACAACTCACTTGTAACACTGACCGGTCTGCAAAGACTGCGAGGAAACCTGGCAAGAAACTGTCTGTAGCAACAAACCCGGCTTGCAATAAAAGCCATCTGCAAAAGTGCCAATTATCCTTCTCCTCAAATGATTATGTTCCATCCAGTTTTGCTGACAAGCAAGTTATGCCACATTTTAATAGGCAATAAAATGTATTATTAAATAATTAGTAGCTAAGAAACAGAAATTAGAGGGCACTTCCTTTCACATACATACCCCAGTACTTCAAACTATTGATTTAAAGGCAACTCGATCCTCTAAAGAGGACGAAATGGAACCTGATACAGCAGTTTACCAGGAGACAATTACAAGGCTAATGATTGTTCCTGGAGAAATGAAGTAGGAAGAAATTCTAGAGAATTCCATTCTGCTCTGTTTTGCCTGATCTGTGTCTAAATCCCCCAAAGAGCTAAAATTTCTCCAAATCTGTTCCTTGCTCTGAGACCATTAATTACAGTGTTAAAGGTAAAGAAGTATTGATGTCTTTCCTCTACTCCCTCCGTTCCCCCCAGGTAATGTCTGCTCAGCCTTTAAGGTATGGTTGCTCACTGAAAAAAAGCCCCACTAAGACCAATTAAGGCCTTTACTAAGAGGCTGAAAAGAAGACAAATGGAGGCAGAAAGCCCGATTACAAGGAACCTTTGTACAGATGTAAAGCAATTAGAATAGTCTCAAGGGCTGGCCAGGGCAGTACCTACTAGTAAAGGATTTTACAGCTTGTCTAAAGTTGGAACAATCTGTCTCTCTCTTTTCGGTGGAGTGTAAAAGTGAGCCCTGTATTAGTGTCATGTATCGGTTGATAGCTTGGTATTGGTTTCCCTGAGCATGTTAAATCTGTAATGCTGGTCTCCAGGTCCCTTGCGGATGACAATAGCGTTACACAGCCGGCTCTAACTTACAAGAAAGAAGATATGCCTGATGTTAAACCACGATAAAAACCAGAGCCAGCTCTTTCAAGCTTCTTTTATTTGCCTAATGCTAATCCCTGCAATGGCTCAAATTTATGGCACTGCGCTGCATAATTTGGCACGGAATGTGTGAGAGGTGAAAATGTTTGTGCTGCAGGTTTAATAATAAATATAAATTTTGCATTGACTCAATTTAAGGTGGCTTCGAATCTCAGGTCACACTTACTTGTTAAAGAATAAAAATGAAAGCCAGAAAGAGACTTTTAAGAAATGAAAACTGAGCCACCACACTGTACCCGAGCTCCCACACCCCAACATACTGGTGAGACCACACCTGGAATATTGTGTCCAGTTCTGGGCTCCTCAGCTCAAGAAGGACATAGAACTCCTTGAGAGAGTCCAGCGCAGGGCAACCAAGATGATGAAGGGAGTGGAACACCTTCCTTATGGGGACAGGCTGAGAGAGCTGGGCCTCTTTAGCCTGGAGGAGACTGAGGGGTGACCTTATTAATGTTTATAAATATGTAAAGGGCGAGAGTCAGGAGGATGGAGCCAGGCTCTGCTCAGTGATGGCCAGTGACAGGACAAGGGGCAGCGGGTGCAAGCTGCAGCAGAGGAAGTTCCATATGAACATAAGGAGGAACTTTCTCCCTGTGAGGGTGACAGAGCCCTGGGATAGGCTGCCCAGAGAGGCTGTGTAGTCTCCTTCTCTGAAGGCAACCCTGCCTGGATGCATTCCTGTGTGATCTAGTCTAGGTGATCCTGCTCTGGCAGGGGGTGGGACTAGATGAGCTTTCAAGGTCCTTTCCAACCTCTCACATTCTGTGATTGTGTGACATGCAGACCCCCTCAGCCTACTTTTCTCCACCCCAGCGCCACACACGATTTCACAAGCCCACCTCTCCAAAAGCAATCATGACCATGTCACAGGTGACTCCTCCCTAACCACCTCCCCAGTTCATTTACGGTCTGTCTGCTGGACTCTGGTACCAAAACCAATGTTGCCTCAGAACTGCAACAAGCCGCACCTACCTAAAACCAGCCTTGCATTTGGAAGGGAATAAGTGCATGGCTGGGATGTCCTGGATCCTACAGTGAAGCAGGATAACAAGAAATTATCAACATAGATACCTTACACACTTGGCAGACATTTATGGGGCTGTATCTGCCCTGCTTTAGCCTTTGGCATCAGTAGCACTTAATGCAGTTCACAAATTGGTAGCCAAGTGTATCTTTTTCATACACTGATTACTGAGGTGGAAAAAAAATGTCTTCTATTCAGGCCGTCATAGCAACACCACTGTGTATTTCCACAGGGCAACAAACCCAAGGGAGCTGAGCAAAGTCACCCCTGCTCAGCAGAGGGGAAAATGGAGGCTCTGGGATGAAGCTGTTCTAGGGCAGCTGCTACGCTTTCTGCACAGACCCAGGCAGTGAGGGAACTGACCCACATGAGATGGAAATTTGAGGTTACAGCTCTAGGTAGAATTTGTTATGATTATATTTCTACCTCTCAAGGGTTTTGATTTTTAACACTTGTTCAGGTGGATAGAGAAAGGCCATGGTTACATTTTGAAGAAAGAGGACACAAGTTGCTGCTAACCTGCTTCTTGTCCCATTCACACCTGAACCTTCTGAGGAAGCCTCTGGTAAGAAGAGATGTCCTATAACAGTTTCATCAATGATAACTCAAATAATGCAACGTGTTTTAAGTCTTTCTTTCCTCTCTTTATGAGTTAAAGATGGCAACTTTAAAAAAAAGGAAGAAAAAGTGTAACTTCTCATAGAAGAGTCAACATTTGTTAAATTAGGCAATGTTCTTCCAAAGGGGTAAGTACTGAGCAGCCCCTGCTGTGCTACCAGAGGTTGATTTGTGAAAAAATTTCAGCTAAAATTCCTTTGAAAATCTAGTCCTTGCTAAGTTGATGGACCTGTGCTCATCTTAAAATCTGGTTTCTCCTAAAAATGTGGTACAGGTTAAGAAAACGTGCAGTGATGTAGCATGCTAGTCCTTCCTTCTGGAAATTCAGGTTGAATGATGCCTGGGGTTTAAATAAATCTGGACATCCTTTAAATAAATCTGGACATCACGAACATCCTTCACATCACAATCACAACCCTAAGAGGTTTTGTTGTTGGCAAAACCATCAGCAGACTGTTGCTGGCTGGGTTTAAAAGTCAGTGCTATGAAAGCATCCTCAACTGGCCACATCTCCCAACCAGTCTCAAATTTTCCAGGAGCTAAAAAATTCAAGCACACAAAGATTATTTCAAAGCAGTAAGTGAAAAAGCCAGCAGACCAGGACAACACCTTCAGTAATGAGGTCAGCAACATACTTTTGCTCTCTGAATTATTTAAGCACGTGTTATTCACAGGCCAAACTTCATGCTGGATGGCCAAGAGGAGAGGACTAATGCATGATCTCAGTGGCAACCAAGCTGAGCTTGCTTAGAATCATGTCCCCAGGTCTACCATGCTACATTTAAATCAGGTTCTCCAAAGAGAAAACTCACCCTGGGGAACAATGGCAATGGAAACTCACCTGAACTCATCTTACAGTTCAGAACATCGATGCACAGATCACACACAGAGAGTTTTTAATCAAAATACTGCAGCACATCAGGTACCTGCTTCGCTGCTCTGTCAAGACTGAAGCATAATTTGCTGCGTGCTGTGGACCCCTGTACAGTCATGTCACTGACAGACAGCCTGTACCTAAAGACCTACAAGATCTGTCGCCCGGTGTTTGTAGCATTCTGATTTTGGATTCTGTGGATCTTTTCCCTCTCCCCCTCACACACAGCTTGCCTGAGGTAAAGCTGAGGGCTATGATGCTCACTAGTGATATGTCCATGATCTGGGATGTGTAGCTCACCCGATTGAAACCACTCACTCAAGTACCTGATCAGCATCACTAGGATGCTTTCTTGCAATATTGGAAAAAGGTTTGGAGTGCTTTTGCATGATGCTGCAATTTGACTGAATGAATCAAAATTGCCTCTGTCTCCCCAAGCTTGTTCTTGAAAAAGGCATTCTCCTATCCATTTATTTCCATGGTGCTCTATTGATACATAAATACAGTCACTTCAGCTAAAGAGCCTTCAAGTCACTCTGATGCTTGGTAACTTGATTAAATCTATATTAAGGTAGCAAGTCTTATTGCACGGCCTTTAACACCGAGTCAGGAAATAATTAAGTTTTAAAGCTAGCTGGTGAAAGATAATGCCAAATCTGGTTTGCCGCTGCAGTGCTGATAAAGGAAGGGGTATACAATTGAACATTAATTAGGTACAAGCAAACATCTTTGCTAATAGCTCATGTTCTCATTCCCAAAATGTCAACAACAGATATTAGTGCCAGATGCTGGTATAACATCTCCCACGAGTGGGGCTGGGACATGGGAATAGACTTGTGCATTTGGAGAAAATGCCAGCGCTGTCGGGGGGATCTGGCATGATGTCATCAGAGTGGTAAACTTCCTCAGAAGGGATTTACCAAACAAGCCTCTCTATTATTAATGATGATTCGTGTGTCACACAGTGAAGCCCTGGGAAGCAAAATGAAAACAGTGAACCAGCATAACCTGTGACCCAGAGACAGCTGAGGAGCTGAGACACTCCTGAATAAATCATGGGGGGCTTTTAAAGTTATCAAGCATCTTCCACTCCAATTGCTATAAAAATGTTACTCAATCCACTGCCTCAGTCACAAAAAATTTCGGTTAAAAAAAGCTCACACTGTCACAGAAATCATCATTGTGCTGGTGAGGTCAGCAAAGCCAGGACAACGTGCACAAAGGCAGGATACACGATTTGACCACGTTATTGTGTGTCAAACACTTCCCACCACAGCACTATCCTCCCACGCGTGTAAAATACAGAAAATCTGAAGAGAAAGAAGCAAACTCTAAACCTTGCTGCCACTGAAAGGTCACGAAGTAGCATCATCCAAAGTAACTTTTAGCCAGAGAAAAGAATTCAACAGCAAATGCATTTTTTGGTGGGACTACCAGGGACTACTCCTAACCCCTCACCCAAACCCCCAGCGTCCTGGGAGCACAGTGCCCTCTGCATAGTGACACTGAGGACACTCAGGCTGACAGTGCAACACCCAGACTTTCCTGGGGAACAGGGACCCCCATCAGCACTCCCATCACTGTGGATTTGATATGGGATGGCATCAAGAAAGGCTCAAAAAACCTTGTAAATAATGCATCTCTATAATGACATTTGAATTGAAGTTTAATCAAATCAAGTAGGATCCTTTCAAATATCACTTATCCTGTAACTGCAATTTCCAAATCTCTCAAATCCTGGCTTTTCTTTTAATCTCACATGAAAATTGTATTACACTAATACTGTTTACATCTCATTTCCTCTTTTCCATGTAAAAATATCACTAACTACATTTCAATTTGCTCCCATTGCTCTTCTGCCATGCCATAAATCCCACAGGTCTTCCATGGCTCAATCTCTGTGCTATCTGCTGCCTTCAAAATAGTCTAGTCACCAGGCCCTGGCTACAACAGCCTGAGCCCACACTCTAATCTCCACTCAGAGCCAGGTACCACCACTTCCAAGCCAGCCAGCCAGAGAAGTCCCACACTATATTAAGAGTGCAGAAATATTACACCAGTCCTTGGCTTTAACAGGAATGGACTAAACCCAAACTCTTCATTCTAAAATCTCTAAAATCCAGCAATTTTCATGAAGTCGTGAATCGTGCCTACCTTCCTCCCTGGCTCCAGAATACCAGCCCCTAAGCCTTCTTCTTGCACAGCCTGTGTCTGCTTCCATGAGGATGGCCCTAAATTCCCTGCCCTGAAACCACAAAAGACCTAGAAAGCCAGGTGGCTTCAGGAGGAGAAGTATCTAGTTCTGATCTGAGGGATACCTGGTGAGATACCCGCCAAGGACTAAACTCAGAAACAAGGCAGTATTTTCATTTTTTCCTGAAAATGGTTAGGTATTGCTGTGTATGTGTACCTAACTTCCTCTCCCTAGCTGAAAAGCACATCACACAGATACACCCTGAGGCCACAGAATGAGTGAAAGGTATTTACCTGCAGCTTTTTTTCCCCTCCCTGCTTACCTGCATTTGATTGCTGTTGGGGAAAAAAGAGGCTCAGGGCTGTGTGCCTCCTGGCAGGGCTGCGGGTTCAATGCACCCCTGTCACAGCCACACCACTGATACAGCTCTGCCCTTCACTGCAAACAAGCTACCGGAGCTATTAGCAGGTCAATGCAATAGCAGCTACAATGCTTTCAGTAAGCCCACTGGCAAAAATAACATCCCCCCAAGACAAACTCTGAGTAAAGATTTTTTTAAGAAGAGCTATCCTTAATCATTGTATTTACTTTTTCATTGTCCAGATAGAGACTTTCTGGAAGAAGGAAAGAGGGCTATTAAATGCCAAATTCTTGCCAGGAGAAGGGCAGACCATGCAGGGAAGACATAACGGAATGCAGAGTCTGCAGCACAGGTCAGCTTGCAGCTGGGCTGAAATGCCCCTGCACTGAGCTCTGCTGACCCACACAGTGGACCCTCCTTCACTGCAGCACAGCCTAGCTGCACACCGGGAAGTGCTGGGCCCAGTATGACACTTCTTGAGACCTAATTGTAATTACTGCAGCAAAGGCCTTTGAATACACAAGCTGGGAAGAAGTGATCCACGAGCTGCGCAGCGGCTCCTGGTGAACACATAGCTGGGTTCCCTGGCACTCCTTGTCCTGCCCTTCAGTTTTCCCTCGTGCCTCTGGGCATGAAACTGCCTTTGTGCCTTGGGTCAGTACAGTTTTGGGAAGAGAAGGATGCACTCTGCTATGCCATGAAGCAGATTCTTGTGCTTCCTTAACCTTCAAATTTGTTCAAGTTATGAAATGAAGTTCTTATTAAGGATGAACCAGTTCAAATGCATTAGGCTGAAATGGGGCCAGCCAAGCTTCCAGCTTGTCCTTCACACCCAGACTGCTTCTCCAGTGAAAAGAAAAATTGAAAGAGGGTAAATTCAACATTTTTAATTCTATTGTGAATGCTGAGAACAATCTATAATCAAAATTATTTTCAAATGGACTCAATATTGTCTTACCTTGATTGAGACTCCTTACAAGAAAGTGAGTGTAATTCTGACTGTGAGGGTTTCACAGCAAGATGAGCTACACCAGCAGCAAATGACACTCTATTTTCCATCTCCCTGTCTGTGTTCATTTGTACAAAGAAATTCCTACAGGGAAATGTGGAGCTATCAAACACCAGCATTTTAAGTTCAATGTTCAAACACTCACTTCTCATGTGGGTCCAAAATATGATTGATGACTTTGCCCTTCTTACAGCTACTACCCACATCTGATTCACTTGCACCATGAGGGCCACACGTTTTCGTGGGAGTATTTTCTCTGCGCTTCTATGAAAGGCAAGATGAGGTCCAAGCCCTCTCCTTCCTGCCAGCCCGCTGTCTCAGGAAGGCACACAAGCTGCTGTTCCTTTAAGCAGTATCGCAGCAGAAACACACAAAATCCTTGGAATCAGTCTGAAAGAGAGGCCAAGGACATTCCTTCCCAAGCATTAGATTTGGTTTCACATGAGATGATTAGACTCATCCATGCTAATTACACTAGAAAGAACTAATTAGAAAAATCTACCATTCAGCTAATGAGGGCTGGGCCTTAACTATCTCAGTGCTTAATTCTTCAGGTTGTAAAATATTACTTTACCCTCCTCCACCACCCCCCCGCTGTGTGCCATCGCCATGTTAATTCTTGTAATAAGAGTTGATCATTAAATATCTTCTAAAGAAATATTTGTGAATACCTGCAAGTGCCACAGGTTTAGAACAGCCACACACTGATGGCTTCGCTACCTCATTGACGTTATCAATAGGACAGGCTAAAATCTTAGGGGAGGAAGCCAAAGGCCCTACCTGCAGCCTCCCACTCTGCCCACTAACCCTGAGTGAGTGGAAAGGGGCGACTCAACCTGCTAAATGGATTCTCTGCAGTGCTTCAGTTCAGCCTTTTCAATAAATACACTTTTTCCTCCCCTTGGGAATAATGCAGGATAAGGGACTTCACATGTAATATTATCAATGTGGGAGGAGAGTTTATTAAAAAGCAATGATACCACCTGATAAAGACTAACATCTCTGCCAAGGGTTATAGTATTTAGCAGGAAGCTGATGGAATGAGCGTAATGAAAAGCTAATAAATCAGAGTCCTTCATTATACAATAAACTCATTAAGTTACTCCTTGAAAATGGCAAGGCAGACATAGCACGATATTGTTAGAGCAGTAATGTTAAAAGCTTTCCTAGAAAATATAAATTCTAAGCCAGCCTTTGAGTTTTGCTGTATTTACATACTTAGTGACCATTTGGAAGTTTAATGAAAGCTATTAGGAAATATCTATGTGATGCAGCATCCATTCAGCACATAAACTGTGCTTTTCAAAAGAGAGTTTTCAGACAGCCTGGCAGGGGACCAAGCCCTGTACTCTGTAAGATGATGTGTGAAATTAGTGCAAATTGAAATGCCAGAACTTCCCATTTTTTTTGCAAAACCTTTGAAAAATCAGATGTGTTTCTATAACAGATTTTTATTTTATTCATCCCCCCATACCCATTTTCCCCCGAAGACACTAAACTAAATCCATTTAAACGTAGGACCAGCATGACTCTGATTTTTAATAGGCTTAAGAAGACCCATCTTGAAATCCTAACTGTGCAGCACCACGGAGTGTAATGAGAAATCCAAAACATCACAGGTCTCTGATCTATTTGGACTTTATGATCGAAGCTACATGGGAACTGAACATCATTGGTCTCTTTCATACTTGAGCCACACTCCCATAAAGCAGGACTAAATAATCAGAAATTAGTAGAATTAGGCTAAGTTCTTTACATCTTCCATAGTTGGGTCCCTTTTTTTAAAAAAAAAACCTCAAGCTTGATAATCTTGATTTTTAAAAATATTGCTCAAAAGGCCTGTTTACAATTTTTTTTACCATCTCCTATTATATAAAACATTATGATTACAAATATATATATATATATATATATATATATATATAAAACCACAAAGAAATAAAGCAAATGTTCCCCTTCATTAAGTGGCTTCATTAACACACACATACATAACTCTCCTACTTCAAAACCACAAAAGGGGGGTTGGATTGAGGCTGAGAGCGAAGCAATACAGCAGTAGCGTGTAGTGAGACAGGTTCAGAGGAGAGGGTTCAATTCTGAACTTCCATTCTGAGCTTTTGCCCTCAGCAGCCCTCAGTACACCCAGAAGAAGACACAATGACCTGCACCCAGAGGCAATGCCTGGAAATGATCACATTTTCCTTCACAGGAGTGAAAAGCAGGACTTACTTTTTTGGAACTGAATGAAGCCAGAATGATTAAGAAGCCTCAGTATCAGTCACAGTTAAGTGTGCTGGAGTTCAGGTCACAGGGAAGGAGAACACTGGGAGAAGAGCAGTTTAATAAGGAAATCAGAGCGATGGATGTTTAATGGCTTTCCAGACTGCTGCTGGAACAAGAGCAATGCTTTGTGCAGATAGTCCACTGAAGAGAACCACCCCGATTGCATCTTGGTATACTTCACACACAGTACATGCCACGAGCATCTATTTAGGAGCATACATCGCTTACCTGTAGCATTTCTGTTCCCTCTGCCAGTACTCACTGCAGCCTGTCTCTGTCAGCAAGGAATGAAACAGTGGCAGACACCCACAGCTGTCCAGCCTGCAAGGACTGCTGTCCTCAACAGCCTACGTTGGGACCTTCCCGAGATCCAGTCTACTCACTGTCCATACTGGTGTTATGACATGTCACATCTGTGGATGACCAGAACCTGTCACCAGAACTTCAATAAAACCTCCCAAAGGTATCTGGGGATGTAACTCCCACACACATGGATATGACCATGGATGGGGGCTTCCAGCACGTGGAGGCGATCGGCTTCGTGCAGATGCCGTGCTACACAGACTCAGGCTGGTCCTGAACCCAGCGTGTCTGGTACTGGCAGATCAGAAGGATTTGCTTCTGCTTTGTACAATCTGTCTGGGGAAGAGCAGGTGGCAGGTACTGGAATCACCTTTAAAGTTCGCTACAGACCACAGATCACAGGGAGAAATATCTAGTGAAAGAGAAGCTTCCTTTTGTGAGGAAGTTATCAGTCCACACGCCCACCCACTCGCATGCCACCATCACGTGTGTCTCTGCATGGCCTTGGATGAGGAAGAGATCACTCCAAGAGCCGCTCATTCCCAGGGCACAGATACAGCATCCCTATCACACGGAGGGGTTGCCTACTCAAGGATACAATTTATACAAAATATAAATGAGCATTTGAGAAACTGACCTGGAAATTGCCATTCTAAGAATAACGACTCTCCTCCCCCCAAAAAGAGGAGAGAATGAAGGTCAGGAAAAGGGGGAATCAGGGAAAACAGCTGTCAGCAGTGCACCATGAACTTCATCTTCAGAACAATTTGCCTGTGTCTTTAAAGTAAAGATGTGGGGCATTAAGACCTTACTAACTCACAGGACTTAATACTTGTTTTTAAGACTAATAATAATAATAATAAGCTTATATATTCCACTAAACAGCCCAAAGCAGGCAACCTTTATTATCTGTTATGTCAGCTGTGCCTAAAAAAATCAAGCGAAACAGTGTGTACCCTTTAATAGTTAATCCTCTAACATGTAATTAGGCATTCACATGACAATCAGAACAGGACTATATTTCATGTTTGCCTTCCCTTTCAAAGCCTCTACTAGAGGGGCACTTACTCTGTCAAATCTGCTATAGTAATCAAAACATTGAAATTACTTCTTTCCACACTAAATATACTGGAACTGGTTGTTTGATTAAATGTAGAGCAGAGAGTGCAATTTGCTAAATTACAAGTATTCTGAACATGTAAATATAGTTTAATTACTGCAATTAAAGAAGATTACTGGAGATTGGCAGATGGGAATGTAATGCTGTTTTAATTAGAGTTTTTAATGCACTGTAACATAAGCATAATATTAACCCTTTCTCCTGGAAAGGGCTGGCTAGTCTCTGAAAAAATATTCTTTGAAAAATGTACTAGAGCTGGTGTTTCATAACAAGACTTCAAGTCAATTCACTGTAAAGCACCAGGATGATTTGGGAGAGTTTCAGATGTTATTTGTAGCACAGGCACCGCGGAATAGATACGTTCTGGAGTGCAGTCAGGAAAAGCCACACGAGGTGGGCACGTTGTTTGTACCCCAGATGAAAGAACGTATGAAAATACAGCGTTTGAGTAGATGGATTGTATTTCATAAAGAGTGCAATCATAGCTACATCACTAGAGATTTAAGATTCTTTCATGAAAGTTAAAGTACCTCACTCCCAAAGATTTACAAAACATGAAAAGAGAAAATGTTTCAAAATGCATTAGTTCAATTTTGAAAAACTGCTGCACAGAGACACAGAACAATATTGCCCGGGGCCTGGGTTATTACTACTCAGCCTCCAGAACAGTGTTTGTTTCATACAGTAATATTCCAGAATGTACTAAGCAATTTTTGTCATCTTGAAAGCTATCACTTGCAACATTTTATCCATTTAAGTCAATAGCCCATTAGAAATTCTAATTGAAAGTTCAATACTCTGCTTGGAATCTTACAATAGAGATTGCCTTTGGAAAGCCATTTAAAGTCTTAATCTCTTTATCATTTGGTATTTTGAAGCCTAACTTTGTTCTTGTTAGGCAGATCAATGGCATTAATTTACAAAATGGGGGAAAATGTCACCCTTCATCCTTTAAATCTCAGCGCGGCGAAGAGCAGCGTAAGCGAATCCGACCATTGCTCTCCCATATTAGCAGAAAACGGTGCCATGGGAGGTTTGACCTACAAATTTTAATTACTGCATGAAAAATTCAGTTCCTGGAGATGAATAGAGACTTGAGGAAAAGCAGAAGTCCACCTTCTGAGTGACTGCAGAGCTTAACTCTTCAAAGGCTGCATCGTGAATGAAGCAGCGTGTGCTACCTTCAATAGGTAACGTCTGCAAGGTGCAAGATCAAATTGTGCGAGCGACTGAAGATGGGAAAAGGATTTTACCTATGAAGGAGCTTTGTGGGTGTCCAAAATAGACCAACACTGAGATCATCTTCGGGGGAAGCAAATGTGGTGAGGATTTGTTTTGAAACGGTCCTGATGTTAAGGTAACTCTACAGCCAGCGAGGTCGCTGTGGCTCTGCCCAAACCAAGGGGAGCTTTGCCATTGTACCAGCAAAGGGAGGATTTCTCCTGTGGTCTTTGTCTCCAACATCTATCAATGGAGCATTGCCAGGGAACGGCTCAAGGTGCACAAGAGCAAGGTCTTTCCCTAGGTGATTCTGAACAATTGTAGGTTATACACACTGAAATACTCCAGAGTTTACTCCTCACACAGGGAAATGACTGTGGTGCTCTGTAGGTGACATAGGGTCAAGACTGCAGTTAGGATTTCTCCATTCCAGACACTGCCATTATTTAGGGTGGGGGGATGTGGGGTGGATAGAAAATTCTCCTGATATCTGACCTGGAAAGGAAGGATTTGAATCTCTCTTTCAATGATGGCTACCTTAATTGTCATACAGGCAGGAAGACAGAGAGAGAGAGAGAGAGAAATTAATGGGAACAAAGTAACCCCCACAGCTGCAGCTGACTCAGGGTGTCAGCAAACACATTTAAACAATTTGTGTGTGTGAGAAAGACAGACAAAGACAGACAGAAATAGCTCATTCCAATTCTGCTACAAGCTTTTTACATCCTTCCAGCCACAACCAGTTTTAGCACAACTTGGTATCACCATCACAGAGTTCTCTGTGAGAAGCTTTAGTAGCTCTGACTCTGGTCCCAACCTTAAGAATTAGAGGGCAATCAGAATCAAGAAAGTTGGGGAGATTGTACATTCTATTTTCTGTGGATTACACTACTTTTACGGGCTGATGTTAGCTGTTTCATTTATTAGCATAGCTTGGTCCTAATGCATCTTTCCAGCCTCTGGTTGAGGCCTTATCACTGAGGTACCATGCCAACACAAAGCAAGGACCAATCCCTGGGCTTAACAGCACAAGGGCAGACAAAGGATGGAAGGAAAGGGAAGATGGAAAACAGTCAAAAAAGGGAAAAGCGAAATCTGTCCAAAAGATCACTGTCAATAGAAAAGCAATGGCCAAGGGATGAAAGGAAACATCTGCATCAAGTCCTGATATATAACCTCCAGAAGTATGTCTTGTATTAGATGAGAACTTCAGAGCCCTGTAACACTAAACAACTATTGTCCCTCCCACTTGAAGCAGTAGCATCCTGACCTCCCGGAGCAATACATTACCATTCAAAACACAATGGCAACATCAGGTTTAGTCACTTGGGTCACTATGGTGGAACACCTCAGCTGTAGATCCTTTACAGGTTTCAGCTTGGTTTAGCCATACCCAAAACTGGAAAGCTCTGAACTAGAGCCTGCCTTAACATCGTGGAGACTCATGACACATAGAAGATAACACGCACGATTCAACTTCAAATTTCTCTTTGCATCCCAAGTCCTGAGACTGGAGCTAGGGACAAGAACCTCCAGCTTAAAACCTCCACACGGTATCTGAATAGCAGTATGAATTAGTACCCAGACGTCGGCATTATGCTTCCTGGTAGAAAACAGTATCGCTCTCTGCTTCACTTCTAGATACTGATAGAACTTTAAATACACATATTATGGTACTGAACTTCTTTCTGCATTTAGATAATTAATATTCATTTCCATTTCCAAGTAAAGGATTTCTAATGTCAATATATGTTTCTCTTCACAATCTCTTAGGTAAGAGATTTTTATTTTTGTTTAGGCATCCTTTTAACTAGTTGTAGCAAAGAAAGAAACACATTTCTAGATTGCACAGGTTTCATACAATACACAACGTTCTGTGTTTTGGGATGGTTCTTTAGATATCATGAATATATTTTGGGGCACTTTTTTTTTTGCATTGAAAGAGACCTGAGGAAAAGCTCAGCATACCTTGGGACTCTGCCCTCAGAGCTTTCTATTTCTGTTTCAGGCTTTCTATTTCTTGAAACCTTTAGCTTCAAGAATTGCATCTCACTAGAGTTTGAGAGCCCCAGCTTTAGTGCCTGGGATGCTTCACGAAGTTCTGATTTCCCACTGCTGCCAGATAGGGAAAAACAAGTGTCTCAAACTGAGCATCCCTCAAGAGGCAGAGCCGAAGCCACCGATCCTTTCCAACGAGGCTGGTGGTCTTTGCCCACTCCAGATTCTCAACTAGTAACGTGCTCCGCTTCCTTCAATTGGAGACATTTCCCAGTATAGACAAGGCCCTGGAACTGTACCAAAATCTGTCTGCGTGGGAAGGGTTAACACAACCTGAGTAGCTAAACCCCTGCAGCTATCATATAAGCCAGCCGCTTTTAGACAAATTGAGCAAAATAGTCCTTTCAGCTCAGCAGGCACATGACTAGCCGCACAAAGGAGTCCTTCTAGAAATCCCATGAATACCCCCATTATCCCAAGGATTGAGCACAGAGCCACGCATTTCACGCCCACTGCCACCTGTGATTAGCTTTTTTACAGTTATTATGGAGTACTTTGATGGCGATGATTGTTTAAAGGCCTCAACAAGCGTGCTAATGTGACTTGAGGACTTGACTCCTTTTCATTCCCTGGTTGCTCCAGCTATCACACTAATTTACTTTAGGCAAAGGGGACAATAAAAAAAAAAATCTGCTCAAAGAAATCACTTAGCATAAAATTGATTCAGTCTCTTAAAGAAACCCATGCCGGGATCCCATGTTAAAGTAAATTAGATATATGATCAAACAAAGCTAACATTCATTTGAGCTTTGGACTCTTGTGTAGCACTCTAAGTTTTTTAACAGAATCAGCCAAAGAAAAACAAAGGAAGAAGCAAAGAGCAGCTATGGCCAATTGGGTTTGCATGGAATTTTCCTTTGCTCTGCTTGGTGTTTTACAGTGCAAATGTGAAGCAAGATGTTGGCTTCAGGGAAAATGTATTTTACTGTTTGCAAGAAGTGCTTCCAGAATGGATCATACTGTACCACTCAGTACAAAACAAACTGACACCAAGGGAGCACTAAAGGGGATTGGAGTGCATATGAGAAAACGAGCTCCAGTGGAGATGAACAAGTGAAGAGGTACAAGGGCCGTTTTGCTTCTACAGAGAGGTTGTGTTGGTCAATAGAAGTAACCGAGCAGCAGTCTACAACTTCTCAAATAGTTCCTCTATTACATGTGCTCAAGTAGATGGACTCAGATGTGGCTGTCAGCACTGTGGCACCAGTAAGCCAAGGTGCTCCCAGTTTCACACCTTTATGGAGACCCGTGGGGCAGTTCTTTCTGTTTTTGAGGCAATCTCAGAGGTAAAGACCTAATAAATACACAAGGAGCTGAAGTAGCTGGCCTTCACGACATGAAACTGAATATCGATTTATTGTTCTATCCTTGCCATTTCATGTTGTCAATATGTCCATGTGTGGTACCACCTGCTGCCCAAATTGCAGCCCTCTGTCCTGGGCAGTCAGTGAATAAATATCAGCTAGAGAAAGAACTGGCTACAGCACCCAAGCTGAGTGAACTCTGCGGTCACAGAGGGGAAAACACCATTCCCCTAATTTAAAACCAGTCCTCAACATCCCCTTTTAAGCTTGTCATCAGTACCAGCATCACACAATGTCATTTATCAAATTGACTGGATTTAATAACAAAAATGTACTGCTGCAACTCTGTAAACAGGACGTGTTCAATTACATGAAGGAACTGTTTTTTTCAGAAGACATTACTGTTCTACCCCAGCAGTGACCACAGCTTCCTGATGTAATAACTAGTGGAATTACATGTGGCATAAGTATTTTAAGTATTTTCTAGAGAGAAAACAAGATTTGTGAGATCTGTGAGTAACAGAGAGCAGTAGATGAATGGGGGTAGTTTTGGCTTTTGGAGTAGAGGAAAAAAGATGAAAAGATTATACAGCTTTTCTGGGGCATAACTGAGAGGACTTAACGTGTGGTCACACGGTGCTGATCAGCACAGTGATGTGGAATCCACCTATGAATAAAGGTTTGGGCTCTTCATATTCACTCACACTCACCTGCAAAAGTCAGCATAAATTTGCAGTAAATTGATGGAAAGTGGTTTAATGCCCTTTATTTCCCTGGCACTTCCAACCTCCTTAGGGCTGTGGCTTGACAAGATGATTATGGCTACAAGCCTGTTAGATGACTGCCTTCTTGTGGCACGGCTCGATGGCACAAGTGTGACACTCAGTCCACTGTACTGCCAAAATTGTGAGCACAGTGATTCAGGATACAATACATACAATACAAAATACCAAGCCACAAGAAGAAAAGCTGATATAAAAATACTATGCAGCACCCTAAACATGCTTGTAAACTGTGATCAAGAGAGTCACAGGTTGCACGCCTGGGAAGAGAAGGGGAGGAACACGAATAACTTTGAATCCAACTAGTGCCAAACACCTTGTCCTATCAAAAGAAGCTTAACCCAGTGGTTCATTCATTCAGCTCAACTCTGCTCACTCTCCTTGTGGAAACACCACAGCTGGATATGCGTATGGCTTGGTCTTTTTCAGAGGCATCTTTCAAAAGTTCTCTGAGTACTGGAATCAAGGAAAACTTGGTGTGATAGGTTTGTTTGGAGAAGCTGATGGAATTGTGAGATCCAAATGAAGATCAAAGTGCAGTCCCTCTCTCCCACTACGGCCCTTGAGTTTGTCATGTCTAAAAAGATGCCATTGTATGTTCAGTTTTCCCCTAAGTTATAGCACCAGTAAGATCCTTTACTTAGAGGCTTGTTGTCACGACAGTTGTAATATTCAACGAGACCTTATTTTCCATCAATATTAGCTGAAATAGGTCAGTAGCTTTCAAATCAAACTAGGACACAGAGAGAGAACATGATCATTTACTTTGCTTCCATAGGGTGACCAAGCAGTCTCCTCTCCATCCCTCAGGCTAAGTCTCACATCACTGGTGTTCATCTCTGACAAGGAGGTGGCTGAGTAGCCACATGCCACAACCACATTTGGTGGATGCATGACTGTTTCACACCAGGTGAGGGAAGAGGGACTGAGCATCCTGCATCTTCCCAGTAGCTCTGTGCATGGCCACTGCTGTTCTTGCTTGGTTTCCTTAGCAAACATGGCTTTAGTTGAGGTGGAACGGTTCCTACTGATGTAGTAACACTTGTGTTTGCAAAAAGGCTGTGTCCCATTTATCATTATTCAAAGATGTGTACGGGCAGACAGCATTTCCATTGTCAGGCCACACATTATGGTCTCTGGAGTTTCTGTGGTAACAGTCTAATCCAATTTGTCATCCTAAAATTCCGTCTCTTGTAAGACATAACCTGTTTTTTCTGCTTTCCAGGGATCACATTGCTCGGCACAGTCATGAGGCCCTTCCACAACTGGATGAGTGGCCAATCTAGGCCACAAGTCAGGGAGAATAGCTGTATTTGGTGATAAAAGACAACAAAGACTGTTTCTTCTGGTTAACTCCCAGTTCCATTATAATTCAACGGGAGTTTTGCCACTGACTTCAAAGGGCCAGAAGGCTACCCCTGGCCACGTCCTGGGAGAGCAACACGATCTGAGCCATGTCCAGGGGGCGGAAAAGAATGGCTCCTTTCGGAGCAAAACTTGGAGAAGTTTAAAGCCAATCTTTCATTAGAGGCTGCAAGGTCTGGTCTTCCCTAAAAATATACCAAATAACTGTATCACTGGAGAATTTTAAAAGAGCTGTTATTTTATGCCCTAGTCATTTCAAAGCAGATTGGGTTAGTCTGGCAAAAGCAATTTCTAAAGGAGTAACATAAAATATTTAAAGATTTATAGAACAAGCGGCCCACTTAGGGGCTCATCTAAGTTTTACTAAACATGTCTGGTTATGCCTTGCTATGTCAGCAAAAGGAGGCTGAGATTTAAATAAATAAAACCTAGTAGAATGTAATAACAGGCAGAGAAAAAAATATGATACATCAAGTTACTAGTGAAAGGAATATTGAGCTCTAAGTGATCTCCGTACCAAGGGCTATGTTTGTCTACCCAGCTGAAAAGGAGACAGCTTTAATCTCGAGGCTGCATGTTATTTAACCAAGCTGAAATTGTTTTCAGTGATGTGAAGTGCAGCCACTAAAGATAATGATCCCATTCTGGATTGGCCCTTTATTTTTTTTAACGAAGGGGGACAGGTGGATATGCTGAGCAGAAATGTAAACAGGTTTGGTTTTTTCATTAACTCCAGCAAATCATCAGAGTGCCTAGTTGTATAAAATATCTATTTGTGATATTCTTTACAGCTGTTTCCCTTTGCTCCCTCCCCCTCTCCCCAGTGTGTTTCGGGAAAGGAGTCACTCCAGAAACGCTGAAAGTGCCCCCAGAGTTAAATTAGCCACCCATGCCCAAGAACAAATCTTTGCCTCCAAGAAAAACCTCTGAGCTTTATCACAGGTTTATCTGTACTGAGAATTTATTCCAACTCTTCAGCTCTGAAAGATATATAAAGAAACTGCTTAATTAGATACTTAAAACTTGAAAGGGCAGACTCAAATAGCAACGAGTGCATCCCACCGTACTGTGATGAAGCCCCTTCTGTTTCAAAGCCGAACATGAATTATTGAAAAGGGCTAAAGGGTGATGGCTACCTTGTTGTTTTACCCCTGCTCAGTCTGCACTTTTGAGGTATGTCAGCCTGAAAGGAGATTTGTTGCTAAATTTCCAAAGTTTTCACAGCAAAGACAGACAATAGCAGTGTTAACCTGCTACTTCTGCATTTTCAAGTGTCTGCTCTCCACGTTCTGGCTCCCACACATATTGTGCTGGTGACATCAGTTCTACCTTTGGCTGAGATGGCATATCAGACATTGCTTCCAAAATCTTGTTTCCTCAAGGTTGTTCTGAGAAGCAAAAATACAGCAGAATACCACTGTTACAGTGCAAGTGGTACGGTTAAAGTACCATGATGATATGCACTGAGCAGGAAACACATCAGATGTCACGATTCCTCATTTCAATGTAGTATGCAGAGCACAAACCTGCAAGGGTCAGCATTTTCTTCTTGAGTGAGCAAAGGTCTTAGATTTCTACTTCACTTCAGTCACGTGTGTGGCCAATTATTGCAAGGTACAATATATGAGTTTAAAGTGAGCCCTACTTTCTCTGCCTTGGGTAACCTGATAGATCAGTGATTTAATAAAGTCCACTGTACAGCTTTTCTTTCTAAATGCCAGAGGCCCACTCACACTAGTTGGAGGTTATTTGTTCATATGCAGCTCTCAAGTACACCAACATGAACAGGAGAACTTCACTGTGGTTAGTGACTCATTGGGTCATTTGACCTCAAGCTGAATTTGGGCCTTGGAATCCCTGGGGAGAAGCTGTCAGGTAAAGCTTAGGAACTTCAGCAAAAATGAAGTGCTATTACAGCAGTCCTAATTAATGGGTAGCTACAAGTGTGCTGGGTACCCAGGGCCACGTGGAGGCGGATGGACCATGCAATGCATCTACCAGCAATACATCATTAATAACTTTCCCAAATCGCTGGGAGCCCCTGAATATACTGCCTGTGTCTGGATTTTTATTATCATACCTGGAGTCTGTTGCACTGGGTTTGGTTCTCTGATCTCTGTACTACTGCAACAACAACCTCCACGCCATGTGACAAATTGTTGGCAATGTTCACGGGGAAGAAAATCCTGTCCTTGCTCTTGCCAGAGTTCCTGTTTTAGCTTTGTTGATTGGGCACTTCCAAGAGGATCAAAGGTTCTTCTAATGCCAGTATGTCTCTTCAGGTTAATTTATGCCTTGTTCTTTATGCCTGTTTAGTTAAGGACATGCTGCACATATGGAGAGAAAAATGTCCCAGAATCACTACTGGCAAATACCAGAACCTCTGAACAGCCCAACAATAAACAAATCACATCTTTAAAAACACAAGGTGCTTACTTAAAATGATCACTTTGTACCTGGCTAGTCCCTGTCACAGGTACCAAACTCAAAGGCACGAAGCTCCCCTTTCCTTCCTCCATCCACCTAAGTACAACAACAAGAAGTAGGAGAAGACACAACAGCAATTAAGCATAGTAAAAAGTTATAATCCAGCCTACCAGCAACAAGGAACACAAGGAGCAACAACAAACCCCCTTTCTGAGAGTGAAAACTTCAGGAAAGGGAAGGAAAAAAAATAAATAAACAAGGATGAAAGAAATGCCCAGTGGCAACCATTTTCAGTGTGACCTAGTGAGCTTTCAACTTCAAACCAGTCAGATCAAGAGCTTCCCAGCGGCGTCACCTAGGGATCTGTCATTCACACATCAAGCCTCGTTCACTCTGCCTTGTCTCACGCAGACACGCCGCCAGATACAGAAATATCATGGCCTTCTTGCATGATAAGGAAAACAAAACAAAACAAAATCCCCCAACCAACAGCAGCCCTGAAACCCAAGTGCACTGACAAGCCATGACCCTATTGTCCACAAAAGGGCAACGTCACAAAGCAGACCAGAAGAAGGATGCAAACAGAATGGTAATTGGGTAACCACCTGCCATGAAAATGCAATTCTAGCTGGAGCCTTCCAGTGAGCCCTTCCCACTCGCGGAGACGATGAGAACTGGGATTTACTGGAAGGAATCAATAGCTGCCCTGGGTGCTTTGCAAACTGAGGGAGACCATCTTCTTTCAAGCCTACCATTTGGCTTCTGAGCAATTTACAGTGTGCTACTGAGGTGGGGTGCTGGTGTGTGGAGTCCAACACAAAAAAAAACCAGCTGCCCCTCCACTACCACACAGCTCTTACTGTGCATTATTCTATGCCAGAAAGGACTGTCGTTACTCAGAATGTGTCCTTCAGCCTGACAGTTTGAAAAGAAAGCCCAGAGGTCAAAGACTAATATTTCTGGGGAAGCACAGAAGGGCAAGAAGCAGTTGGGAATGGAGAGAAAGATGCCTGTCACTACAGTCAAATATGCAGTATCTGACTGAATATACTTGCACAAAATAGTTTTAAGCAACATACTAATCAATTTTTGGATGAGGGTTGCAACAGTTTATCAATAGCAGCCACACAGTAACTATGCTTATTTTTGTCCAATCCGTTTCTACCATATTAGAAGTGTTCATGGAGATCAGGGACAGCCCCTAGGAAAATATCACAAGTATTTAGTGTATAAGCTTGGCATTTATAGACTGAAATAGGGACAGGCAGCACTGATGCAGCCTTGGCAGTTTTCCTGTTCAAGATAGATGGAGAACTCAGTAATTTCAGACCAATGCTGGGAAACTAGATACACGCACCAGCTTTTTCCATGAGTCCATTAAACTAAGGCATGAAAAATGGGCAGAGATCCTTACATTTTCAACAGTTTATACAGCCTCTTGCACACAAAGTAAGCTCAACACCAAGTGAGCAACACCCACTCTCTATCTGAAAGTGAGACATTTTTCATCAAACTATTTATTATCAACCTTTTAACTTGCTATTTCCAAACAGTCACTAACCAGCCAGTAGATAAATTCCATTTTATAAATTAACTAATACTTGGGAAGCATTTACAAAAAACCCAGTATTGCACACTTGCCCTTAGAGCATGACTGAAGATGACCTACTTGGGGAGTGAGGTCATATTGCATCTCTGGACAAAATATATCTATCCTCCACCACCACCTAAATATCGTTACTGGGAACAAATGATATCTGTGACTCTCAGTTCAAGATGAACACTGCAAATGAAGCCACTTGATGATTTGAAAATACATTTGCATCAATGATGTTCCTAAAAAACTCATCAAAGTTTTTTATGGCAATGTAAGAGAAAGAAGACCCCAAGGTGGCTGTAGGAAAACATACTTTTCCATACAGTCAGCAATACCTTTCAACATGGTCAACATCTGTGCAGCCTACCTAGGACTCATCTGCTCAGATACAAGAAAGGATTTTATGTGACAGGCCACGAATGAGAAATATTCAGAACAATGCATGTTCTACATAGATGGTGAATGACACAAAGGCTGAAACACGTCCTTACGAGCCCCTCACAGTACAACTAAAACTGACGAAGTCATAAGCTAACCCATTTGTTAGCATGTCATCTGCAAAGAGATGATGGGACATATGGGCAGCTAAATTATTTCCAACAAAGACTGTGTTACCAGACAGGAAAACTGTGGCCCAGCTTTGGCTCAAGTGGGTTTAATTACCACTCTCTCTTGACTAAGGCCTCATGGGCCTTCATTTTCAGAAGCGGGCTGGTTTTACCACAACCGCAGGACAGTGCGACCCCAGACAGGGAGAGTGTGCATAGTGTTGCTTCGAGGAAGCCTGGGGAAGTCTGGCTGTTGACTCCAACAGGCTCCAGAGAAGGCTGGAAATGGAGAAGCAGGCTCCGAATGTCTTCCACCAGTTGGCAAACAAACGAGACATCATGTTTGTGCAGTTCAGGCATTGTTGCCAAATTCTAATAGAATGAGAGTTTCTGTAATCCCAAAAAGGGGCTATGTGATCCTTGGAAACAAGATTCTCTTGTCTGGCCTTCCATTCATTTTGTAAAACATGTGAAGTTTAATTTCAGTGCTTGGAGCTGCAGCTGGCCAAGGAGCAAAATCACATTCACGTATTAAAAAAAGAACTGGAAATGGATGCAAGCTGCTAAAATTTGATACTGATCTGCAGCCAACCTCCAGAGAATGGCTGGGTCAGGACTTTGGGGCTTTTCCCACTAAACAAGCAAAACATTACTCTGTTTTTTTATAATCCTAAACCCAGATCTTCTTGTCACTTCTTTTTCTCATTGGAGGTAGTATTTAAGATGCAACATCGAACATGTTTGCTTTGCAGTGAGAAGCGTCGGTGCACTGCACACCTCTCTCAATAGCTCTTTTGATTGGGCTTAGCAATGCCAGCCAATTATCGCTGATGCTGCACCATCTGCAGAATGATGCTTTCAGGGCAGTAATTTCAGGAATGAAGAAATACCTGGTGTCATTCAACGCATGTAAGCTGAGAGTCTGTGAATGATGAGATTTTCTTTCCATGGCTAATCTGTGCATGTCCATCTGTCCTTCCGTCCCCACCCCAAATTTCCTGATGATACTAATTTCCAAACCTGTTGGGTCAAATCTGGATCATGAGACCTGAAAGGGGCACAGGAAGATGGTGCCTTGCCAGGCACTGAACAAGACGGGGCTGGGGTAGAACAATTCAAACTCCGTGTCGATGTTGCCAGTTGACCACTGAACTCTTCACACCAAACCGTGCAGTAGTGCCAAACACAACCACCTACCAGGAGACCACCAGTGACAGAGTAACGGGCACTCCCCGAATTCTCCCTGCTCTCTGTGGTTGCCCTGTAATCCCAGACTCGTTTGGATCCAGTCCAGGGCCTGCTGCAGCTTTTGTGGGTCTTTCCAGAGAGCCGAACAAACCTGGGTTCAAGTCCCTGTGAATTCAATTCCTCATACCTCAGCCTAATCAAATTAAATTAATCTTTGCTTTATCACGGCTGCCAGGTAACATTTCTCCTGAGAATTTTTCGGTTCGGTACATATGCCTTGCCTATTTCCTATGCTCCAAGAGTCAGTTACTATTAACATACAATCACTTGTTTATTAAGTATAAATGAGGCAGTTAAAGGTGTACGTTTTCAGCACGGTGGATAGGAGGATCACTTTTGCAATTCCCATTAAATTTTATGAGAACCATGGGGCTTTGAGCCAAATTAATTCTCCTACACCAAGCTAAAAATGAACCCCTAAATGTTGTTATGCCTGCCATGTTTGGTTTCTATATTTATACTTCAAGCATATAGTTACTGACAGAACTAAAAGCACTGATAGCATCTATCCCAGAAAGCAAGTATTCCCCTGAAAGAAAATAGACTGGGGTATTTTACAGGTTTGGATGTGAACTCCACTCTATGTAGACATATAAAATATTTTAAAAGCCAAATAACCAAGGTCTGCAAACCTTTGTAGTTGTTTGAAATTTTGTTAATGAATTTTATGTAGCCGGCCAGTTATTCAAACAATATGCTGAAGGGAGAGAAGTTTCTGGAATGAAAAATATTGTAGATAGAAAAAAAGGGAAACAGGGCAAGAAAGAGATTGCCACAAAAGCAGGGCCAACAAAATGCACTTTTGGGAAAAGATTTTTTTCCCAAAGCAAGATTTGGGTGTTACTGACAGCAATGAACCACTGCATGGGCCATGCAGACCAGTGGCACCAGGCCCTTACCCATAAAAAAGCAGCTTTAAGTCTCCGCCTGTCTCACTAAGCTGTCTATATGAACACTGTCATCCAAAGGCCAAACACTCCCTGCCTGCTTTTCACCTCAAATGCCAACATACTCTTATGTCTACACCTAGATCCCATTTTACATCTCCTATACACCTTGTCCCATGAGATAGGTCACCTCTCCTCATGTGTTTTCTGAATATTAAAGGCATAAAAGTATTTTTGATCATTACTGCATCATAACATAAGATTAAAAGAGCTGGTTGAAATGCTGTTTTTCACGTTACATCCAGAGTGCAGAGAAATATTTCCATTCTACCTGAAAATAAAGTTTTTTAAGTAGAATTTTCAAGTTCTCTATAAATACAGATTTTTAATAAGGTAGCAGAAATTCAAGCCTTTGAGACATCGTATTTTTCATCTAGTTTCATCTTTTATGCTATATTTGGGTGTTATTTACCTATTTCAGCATGCTGTGTCTCTATGAGTCTTCTGCACTTGATGTGTCTCTGATGACATGGGTTTACTGAAGGACAGCTTCCTTATCTCACTAGCAACCCTCCAGTAAAAGTGGTAACAGCATTTACTTTTTGGTTTAATCCCTTTCTTAAAACCATCCAGAATGACAAGTATGTGAGGCAACGAGGCTTCACTCCTATCCTGAAATCTGTCTAACTTTCGGTTACACTGGAGCTATTCTAGACCTCTCAAGATGCTTTTGTTTGGATCCTTGGCTGGTTTCCAGCCGTTCCATCTTTAATTACTGGACACTGCTACACAGCCTGCAAACAGAAGTACTTCTCATCTTATTTACTCTGCTGTTTCAAGCACACAATTTACTTACTCTTGCTGGGAAGGGTTCAGGGCTGAATTAGAAAATATAAATTCTTTCTCAGTCTAAAAATATTTAATCAGCTTGTAGGCTAGCTTAAAAAACCCTGGCATTTTCATCTATTAAATCTGAACCTAGCTCGAGATTGTATGAAATACAGGACTAACGTAACAGCTGAAAAGGAAGGCTATCAGAACAAGGACAGGAAAGTCACTGCAAAGCTGATCGTTCGTACACTTCAGAGTACCCAGGGATTGCCAGGGGTGGGGGCTCTCTGAGTTCCCTCCACTTGTAACATATTCCTGGAATGCTCTGAACAGAAATACACTGTCTTCACGGACACTCATAACAGAGAAACTTCTTAGAGAAACACCACTGCTTAGGCCCATGGATGGATGTTCCAAAGTATGACCCCAAACCATGGCGACTGCCTCATCCTTACTGTTTGCCATCATCTCTAGAATTCTCTTCTCAGAGCTGCTTTCTAGCTTAAATTCACCAGGATATGCTTCAGAAAAGCAGAGCACTGACTAAAACACAACAGTTGCCACATTTTCAAACAGATAAATTTCAGCCTGACAATGAGAAATAGTTTGTTTCTGTGTGAGATTCATTAACACGCACTTAAACACAGAGCTAGCCCATGATAAGACCCCTGTATTTGGGCATCGTGCATTCCAGTGACATGAAACACCTAGACATGATGTTTCAGTCCAAGCCGTAATGAGCACAAGCATCTGACAAACTGGGATCTGGGACCAGATTTTGTACACCCCAAAGCAGGCAAGTGGTTGGATGCAGGGATTTAATTCAGCACCATTTCATTTCAGGTTAATGTGAAACATGGAGGTGAGAGAACAAAACAACTAAGAAAAGAATCTTTTTAAGCAGCACTTAAGTCAATCTTTTTAAACTTTACTGGGGAATTACTTCAGGAGAGACTTATCTGTGTGACGACAAGATCTGTGCCAAACCTTTGTTAAAAATCAGAAAACATGGGACAGGTTGAAAACATCTTTTGTTGAATATGTGCCAAGGAACATGTAGATACAACCTGATTAATATTTTCAAATAGAAAACACGCGTAGGCTGATAATACTGCAAAGTTTTGACCTCTGCTATCACAGCATGTTTGCTGACTTTGGCTGAGTTTCTCCTTCAGATCTGAAGCTTGAAGCCCAACACAGGTTGAATATATACAAAGCAAAATTGGGAAAAAATAATATTTGTACAGAGCTCTGCAAACTGACCCATATTCAACTCTAATGAGAACATAATGGTTTACCCAGCTGCAGAAGAACAGAAGCAAGAAGCTTAAGAGAAATGCCTCTGCTTTCTTAATTTGAAAGATGTGTTTGGACTTTAGCACACATGGGAGACTTTTTTCTGCACACATACATGTATACTTTGAAAAAGTGCATCACTTGCATTTTAAACCACAGGAAAACATGTTTCAGCCGGAATGGAAGGTTTGCTTCCACTGGGAGTAATGAAAAGGGAAGGGAAGGGAAAAAAAAGAAAAGAGAGAGAACCAACCCCTAAGACTGACTTTATAAATCTTTGGATTATCCTGCAGTCTGTGGGGTATCTTCTATCTAAACTGCTGTAACCCACAAGGGGATTAGAATGGATCGTCTCTGGCTCGCTCGCTCCTCTGAGTCACGGCACCAGCAGCCAGAGCCAGGGTGCAGTGTGGGCAGGCAGGAAACCGCTGAAGCCAGAGCAGTGATTATGTGCATGCTCTGTGAGATACATTGAGCACTGAGCCGAAATGTTTGTGTGTGTCAGATCAATCTTTTCACTGACCAGGACAGCTGTACTCACAGGGGGATCACCAATCATCCTGCTAGGAACTGCTTCTGTCCTTCAACAGGCAATTAACGTGAGTCCATTACAGCTCCCCGGAGGCCCCTGGGGGGCTGCAAAAGGCATCGACTGAAAGGTCAGAAACCTCATGAGGACGGGAAAGAAGTTGTGCCTGGCGAAATGGAGTGGAAAGCAGTAGCTATTTGTCACCCGCTAGTAATTCAAAAAAAAGGGGGGAGGAAGGGGGTTAAAGGGGGTCCAAGCGTTGTGCACAATTGCAAGCACGTGGCAGCGGTAAGAGTAGAAATAGAAGCTATGGAAGATTCTTCCTGGGACAAAGATTTTATCCGGTATTAGAGGTGGAGGAAGAGTCAACAAATCCCACTCCACTAATTCTACAAAGGAAACGGAAGTGAAAAAATGCACGGGCTGATTAATAGCCTGCTACAGCCCTGAGAAAAATCACGGTAAGGAGTCCCTCGTGGCTGAGGTTCACCACGATGAAACAAACATTTTAGAAGAGAACCAACAAGAAATTAAGAGACCGGGAAGCACACAGAGACACATTCATAAGCAGCAACGTTCTTCAAAAGTAGGCAACTGCTGAGTTGTTCAGTGGTGGAAGAGCAACAAACATGGTGGCTTGGGGAATACGTTACTGACTGCTCTCTACTTCTATTTTAGACTTCTGGTTAAGACCACCACGTTGGTATGTTTTTGGAGGTCTCAGTTAAATGCTTCCACAGAGCTCTCCAAGTCCACCACCACCAACCCAACCTGGCAGTTCTACTACGGAAATGCCATCAAGTAACTCCAGGTAGGTGGCCAAAGGAGGATAAGAAGAGTCAGCACATACAGAAGACTGAATTTGCACTAGTGTGCAAGGAAAAGTTAATTTGGAATAACTTCTATCCAGTTCACTGGTTAACTTTCACCCACAGCATTCAACTGAACTGTGATCACCTGTGGTAAGAGTACTTCACAGAGGTCTAGCAGCACATGTAATCAATACAGCAAGCTGAAACACTGCCAACTCTGGCTCTTCAACACCATAGAACTTGGAAGGTGAACAGTGAGAACTAAATCACTGAAAAACTTGTCAACGTCTTTGGACACATTTCCCAATTATTTGTATAATTGAAATTTTAATCTGATGTACAAAACCTAAACTGCATTAGGAAAAAATAAAGGACAGGAGAAAGGTAATGTGTGAACTAGGTATGGATATGTCCTGTCTCCACATGACAGCACAGGGATTGTAAACAACACGAGCCCCACTGCTCCCTGATACAAACCATGGAGGCTTTGACCCAGTTTGCAGAAATCTTCAACAAGCATTAGATGATGTACAATTTCCATATTCTACTTTAATGCAAAATAAATACTGCTGACTGTTCTTTGTAAAGAGATACAGGTAACGAGTTTGGATTATTTATAATGGTATAAAATGTTTGACCTCATAGAGCACCCATTGTTAAATAAGAGAGAAGCCTGGCAGATGATCGAGTGTGGATTTTTTGGTCCCACCTCCAGCTTTCCTAGGCCTCCCAGGTACATCTGTCAGAGTGAAGCGCAAGAAATTCAGTATCTGCAGCCTGATCACGGTTTAACAACCTGGACTCAAGCCACTTGTAGTTCCAGGAGCAGAGTAAGTTCATGGTGCAATTCTTACCCATTTCCCCAGAGAACTCTTTTATCCTCCAACCATCTCTTCTCCCTGTCTTTTGTTTTCTGGTTCAAACTCTATTTGTTCCCTGCCTCTGAATTTTGATGCGTGCACACACATACACACATATATAAGTACTTGTGGAACTGTCTTTTCCCTACATGTTGTTAGGTTTAGCAAATATGATGGATTCGGATAAACTGAAATTCCTCTGTGTAGTAGAATACAGAAACCTTTTTGTTCTTGTATTAACTGCCTTGTCCCCTTCCCTTTGCATTTCTCCTTCCCAAACACCCCCGCCTACAGCGAAGGGTCTCATGTGGTAGCTTATTCCTTATGCCACCCAGCACTGCAGGTCATTATCCTTTGTGACACTGACAGTATCAGCAGGTTGATGTTTAATAGAAGCTGCCGATTAGTATCCAAGATACCAGCTAACAAGACAGTTTCTTTTAATGGCTTGTATTGATGAATGAATTAATGAAATTCCACAACTGCTTTATGTGTAGAGAGCACTTGTGTGACACCCTTGGGCAGCACACAAAGCATCTCCACTAATGTTTGTGTTCAGGCTGTCTGCAGGCCAAAAGATGGAACAAGTTACACGTGTGGCCTTTCACATGTCATCTGGGCAGCCCCATCCAGGTAACGCCGGGAAGATCACAGAATCACAGAACTGTAGGGGTTGGAAGGGACCTCCAGAGGTCCAAAGCAGGGTCCCTAGGACAGGTCACACAGGTTGGTGTCCAGATGGGGCTGGAATCTCTCCAGAGAAGGAGACTTCACACCCCCCTGGTCAGCCTGTCCCAGGGCTCCCTCACCCTCACTGGGAAGAAGTTCTTCCTCATATTGGTGCAGAACTCCCTGTACTCCAACTTGAGGCCATCACCCCTTGTCCTGTCCCCACAGACACTGAGAAGAGGCTGGCCATATCCCCCTGTGTCCCACCCTTCAGATATTGACAGCCATTTATCAGATCCTCTCTCAGTCTCTTTTCTCCAGGCTGAACAGCCCCAGCTCACTCAGCCTTTTCTCACAGGGGAGATGCTCCAGGCCTTCAATCATCTTTGTGGCCCTCCGCTGGACTCTCTTCAGGAGACCCTACCAGGGAGCCCAGAACTGGACACAATCCCCAGACGATTAGTCAAGCGCAGCAGCACTGGCCCACAGTCACCCCCTGTATGGGCTGGTGCTGACATTTAGGAAAGCAGGCAGAACACCACCATGGCAAATCGTCCTGTGTGTTAAGACTCTCTGAAGTGCTGACAACAAGGGAAACTCACTCTTTTACCTTTGAAATGCCACTTTAAAGCTTCAATGGCCAACCCACTTCTTTAAGTGCCCAAAAAGGTACATATTGAAATGAATGTACTGAGACAAGTTTGCTCGACCTTTAATTAGAAGACCATTAATATCAAGTGCTCAATTCTATTTGCTATCAAGTAAAGCTTCTGCTTTTTAAGGGCACTCGAACTTCTCTAGGAGCATGAGTACCGGCACACTATTAGAACATGAAGTAAATACTAACCGTGGTAACGGTATTGCTGCCTCTTGAAGCCAGATTTGATAGCTGGAAGCAGATTTGCATACCTATCCACCACTTGGCATTGATAGCAAAAGGTGTGGGTATACATTCTATAGCATCAGGATCTGGGTCACAGTACAAGTTACTGCAGTGCCGATACATCACCTTGGGAGTGCTGAGACCTTGTCTTCCTAAGGGCAAATGGTTTGGTTTGCCTGAATAGTAAACTGAACTAAACAGAATGTTCTCCCAGGCAACTGAAGGTGTCGCTAGAAAGCTAGAGAGCCCCATCACCCCTGCGCGCTTTTCAGTGACACCTAGAAAATATAACCAAGATGCACCAGGGGATTGTAGTCAGGACACAGAAACCAGCTTCCCTGACTTGACTTTGGGCAGAACAATTGCAAGCCAACGGTTTACATGTTCACAGAAATCAGACTTCCAGTTGCTAAATAAAATCCATTCCCTTTATCAGACAGGGACGTTATGAGCCGAGATCCTGGACACTAAGTGAGAGATCCCAGAGCACACTCGGAGCATGATGACCCAACCAGGATGGCACAACTTGTGTCCTGCTGCACAGGCTGCAGCATGGGAAGGAATAGGGATGACCAGGGCCACACTGCTCCCAGGTTAAGGCAGAGGCACTGCTTCCAACTCAAACTAGCTCATGTGGGGCTCAGTGCAGAGGTATTTGTCTGGTGTTCCAGTGTTCTGTGTAGTCAAACCCTAAGAACAAAATAACTATGAGGATGCACCAGGATGCTTGTTTTGTTGACAGGAGATCATAAATTTTGCGCACAAACTATCAAGCTATTGTCTGCCATGTTCTGTCCTTCATTCTCTTCCAAGAGGGATAAAACGGAGAGTAAAACCTTATCGACTCAAGTCTTTTATTCATTATTTGGGGTTTGTTCCTTATGAAGTCACCAGGCATTTGTCTGATTTGTCACAAATTCATGAGGGTGGTTAACTCATGAGCTATCACAGGAAAGCAAGAAGAATTTAAGAGTATGAGTAAATGAGCGACCACAGTCTTACACTGTCTGAAAAGTGGCATTTACACATGAATAGCATGAGGGAGAGAAGCAATATAACGAAAAGCATATCTTCCTATTTTATTCAAACCCAAGTATTTTTGGTATATCACCCTGAGGGTGGTGAGACACTGGCACAGGCTGCCCAGAGAGGTGGTAGATGACCCATCCCTGGAAATGTTGAAGGTCAGGTTGGATGGGGCTCTGAGTAACCTCATGTAGTTGAAGACTGGATGGCCTTTAAAGGTCCCGTCCTGCCCAAACTACTCCATGGTGGTATTATTTTGCTGTCTGCCTCTCACCCAGCCAACCTGTACTCCAGGCCGTAACATTCCATGCAGTCGGCCCTTCAGCAGAAAGATGGAGAACAGATTTGCATTCCACTAACTGATCAAATGTTAAGAATTTCTTAATTGCCTTAATAGTTTAATTTTATTTGTCTCTAATCTAATTAGTAAAGAGAAGTGTGTGTGTGTGGGGGAGCTGATTGGTGGGGAGGGGAATGCCTTCATGTCTGCAATATAGAAAACCTTCCATTCCCTACACAGCACTAGTGCAGCCAGTGCTGGATGTCAGCAGAGAACCCTTTCCTTCTAATTATCCCACTGCGTCGCTGGACTGTCTGCTCTTGAAAACTTTCTTTACAGGCTTTAATAGCAGCCATTCATTTCTGCTGCAGATAAGGTGAGCCCAGCTTTTTATGCGTAGTAATTTAATAGGAACCCAGATCTAATTTAATAGATCTTTTATGTCTCTGTCAAAGACTGTTACCATTGATTAGTGCAATGTCTCACAGAAGTCAGTAAATACATTAATCTCTCGAGAGCTTGCAACAACAATTCCATTAACAGCATGAGCAATACAGACAGACAAACTGTTATCCAGGAGTTGAAGAACTGAACTGAAAACTTACACCAAACCAAGTTTGAGAAGCTCTGGAAGTCAGGATATCACTGACAGTGCCTGCATCAGTGAATACCACTCAATCTGGAGCAGACCTACTGAAGCTTCAGGCTGAAACAGTCACCGTGTGCCAACACGGTTTATTACGGTTTCATTTCCAAGCACTCTCCCTGTACCAGGAGCCTTCAAAGGAACGTGACTGAAAAACTGAGGGAAACCCATCTCAGCTATGAAAGCTGGCCAAAAAAACCAAGTAGGAAACCTCTTCATGTCACTCACACATAGGACATGCTATTTGTTATTGAAATTTGTTATTGATTCACTTTTTTGTCTGCCTGTCTACACTTCCTACATGCAGTAGTATGGGAAACAGCTCCTGCATGTACTTCCTCTGGATGCTGAACATCCACAACTCCAGCTCCTTTAAGAGGCCAACAGTATTCAACCCCTTAGCTGAAGTGTTCAACCACTCCCAGCACAGATTATTTCACCCTACACAACTGGCCATCATTGGTCAATGTACAGTAATACGAAGAAGAAGATTTATGTAAAAAATACTGATGGATCCAAAGGTACTCTGTGTAATTCATCTTTGTGTATTTTTTATTTCAAAGCCAGCCTGGAATAGAGCTTGGGCAGGAAGCAGAAGGAAAGTATCATGGCAGGAATATCAGTGTATTTTGGATGCAAAGCAGAAGCTTATCTGTTTTACTACTGCAGCACCAGAGAAAATCAATTTTGACACAGAACTGCCACTTTACAAGCAAATAACTATACTTTCCAATAACCTAATCTGTGCAAAGCCTACTGAAAATTCCCTAAAGAACCAGTAGTTAAAACCTCCATTAAATCAAAGGGTTTAATATGGGAAGGGAAGAGAGGATGCAGTTTGACTTGGGAATGTAATGGACTCAGTGGGGAAATAAATATGTTGTTTTATGTGTACAGTTACAGAATTTGAGAACACAGCATTCATTTCAAAGGGAATTCTCTTGCTGTGCAACTTATTCCTAAACAGATGTGATTTTTGCTTATTCAAAAACATTTAGGTAACAATTACAGCATAATAAATTATAATTGCCATCATCTTCCAGCTATGCTATGACTTCTATGCAAACACAAAGAAAATGCAATTATATAGAACTGTAAATCCTATTTTCAGGTAGCTTAGAGCACTGACAAAACACTTGTTTATTTTACTTAGAATGAACAATACCTTCAAATCTTATCTATAAAATGAAAAGGCTGCATCCATTCTGCAGCCTGGCACGCTGGTAAGCTCTGTCTTACACAACTTCTGCCCAAAAAGGGGCTAACTCTAAGGAAGTTAATTATCCCTTGGGAGCTTGTATTTTATTCTTATTAGGAGTCTCTTTAAACTAGTATCTAAGCTGACATTTTAATTAAGCAGGGCACAACTACTGTTTGAACACTGAAGAAAGGTAAAATAACTAGAAATTGACTGAAGAAATAAGATTTGAATGATTGAATATTACAGGAGATCACATAATGAACCCAACACTCGGTGTGAATGTACATCATCCCACAGCATTTCAGAGAACTGCTACTTAGGGGTGGAATTCTACAAGATAACTCAAAAATAATCCCCATGAAGTCTGAAACTCTTTGTTAAGCTGTACAGAGCTTTACTAAACTTCCACGGTATGTTGCTGATTTCCTCCTCGTTTACTCCTGTAGCATCGGAAGCGAAGTTCAGTGTTTAGTGCTGCACAACTCTGTGTCAGGAGCTGCCATTGATTGGTTTTTCCCAGTGTCTCCTGACCTGGTCACTCAGAATTCACCCTGCCCTCTGGTTAGCATTGTGCAATGTTATCCTTTCCTTGATGTGAATTTTTAAAATGTCCCTTTGTGAATGACTAAGTCCAGGAAGGGCTGTCAAAGTCCCTTCCACGTACTCATCAGATCCCATGGAGGTGTGCACGCTCAGTGACTAATCATGGGTAGACTACACTGGGTGCCACAGCTGGGAAATCAGTAGGACCAGGGAGGCCCTATGGAGGAGTGAAAAGTTACCCACAGTGTAACAAACAACCATGATGCTGGCAGGAGGTCACCACGGAGCGAATCAAGGTTCAGCAAATAAAATGTGTAGCAGAAGAGCATGTTTTAGCAACAGGGAGAACTTGATTTGATATTCCAAAACTCAAAGCATGTTCAGCTATACAAGATGCACGCCATAAGATTCTGGAGAAAAGCCAGTAGCTCCATAAGGGATTTGGAGACTTGCATGAAAGATGAAAGAATGCTCCAGAGCCAGGCAAGGTATGGATGCCGGTTTGCTGCCCTGGCTCCAGCTGCAAACTCTTTCGCATTCTCTCTCCATGAAGTAGCAAAATGACACAGGATCCAGGAAAATGCTTATCTGTGCCTGTGCTGTGTGCCTGCTCCAGGTATGAGAGAAGGTAAATTACAAAGTAACTCAAGCCTTGAGTGGGTTTCAAGGAAACAACCTGGAGAAGTTGTGGAAGGCTGAGGAAATAACACTAACTTCAACCGAAACACAGGTGGAATAAGTTTCTAGAGACCTAAAGCCAACAGCTGACCCCCTACTCCCTGAGGGAAAGGAGTAAGGGATGGCAGCCCCCAAACTCCGACAGCATCCTGGCAAATGTCAGCCAGAAGGACACAACCTATTAACAGGACTCTTCAACCAAAAAGAAACAAAATATAAGCAACAGGATTTAATTACTGATTTCCTTCCATTATAATGATTATTATTCCTCTTTTGAAAACAAGATACATTACACATTATGATTTCAGTGAGTGATACAGTGTTTCTGTAAAGACTAGAAGAACCAACCACTGAAAAGAAGCAATTAGTCATTGGTCTTATCCAGGCATAATCTTGGTAAATACTGAGTACAGCCTGCCAGCATGTAAAATTACTCTATGGTTACTAGCTATTTGTGCCAAGTGTGCAAAGTGCCTCTTATGTTGCGTGGATGTGTAAAGCTCAGGTTGTCCCCTCCTCCAACTACCAGCCTTTCTGTCTGGACTGCTGCATCCACTCAGAGGCAGCAATAGCGAAAAGCAGGGAGAACTGGATTCAGATAAAAAGAATCCTAAAGGTCCCACAAGGCAGGTTTGCTCCAAGAACTCTTCTTTGGAAGAGTTTTTCACTGCAGGATGAATTCAGTTATTCCATCTGCCCACTGCCCTCTTCTTTCCCTTCCTTGTTTTTATTATCTAGGAGTAGTTGGGAAAGGTAAGTGCAGTCTCAATGGTATTTATGCTTTGTTACTGCTCCCTGTTTATAATATATTAGGATATTCTGGAGGCTAATTGGGAATTTTCTGCCAAAACAGGTTTTTTTGCCAGGAAATAGCAGCTCACCAAGACAAATTTGTTTCACAGAGGTGTCAGACTCCACAGAATTTCACTGGGATACAATTTTAAGGTGCAGGAAGAGATTTCTGATGGTAAATAGGGAGAACTCCAGAATCACCTGTAATCCTCATGGCTGGTGGGTTTAGCTTAAAGCCAAAGCATCTAGTTCCAAGGGTACCTGTATCTCCCAGGTAACAGGGAAGGGCACCAACATCTGCCCTGACTTTTCTAGATGCTGCCTCTGAAGAACACTTCAAAAGTTCTGACTTGGAACAGGAACATTTTCAAAACTTCAACCATTTCCAAGACAGAAAAAACATTGTCTACTCATCCCATCTCCGTTCTCTTTTTAAATAGAATAAATGCTCCCACAGAGCAACTCTGCTCTAAGGATTACCATGAAAAAGCTTTTTATTGCCATGCTCATGTGATGAAGAGTACAGCAAGAAGTTAAAATGACCACCTATCCTCCAGTGTCACACTTTCTGGTGACTCTCTCACACTCAGACATGAAGTCAGGCACTGAGACTGAAACTGAGAATGCAGCCAGGCTGTATAACAATTACAATATTACTAAATATAGATCTCTTCCCCTAATGCTAAAGAAATAACCCCAGTATCTTTGTTAGACATTACTAAAGGGTTACGATGGTTGTTAGAAATCAATTGTAAAATGCAACTTCAATCCATTATAATTAGCCAAAATTTTACAACTGATAGAATCTTGAAAGCCTGGCTCTGAAAACAAGGGATGTAACTTCTGCCTTAATTCAATAAAGAATACTTTTCAGGAACAGAATGGGACCTGAGTTTCTTTTTAAAATAATAATTGGATATTAACAGAGCTTCAGCAAGTCACAATCAGTTTGTGTGTCACGTAATGTGAGATGTGGAGAGACATCACGACTCTGAAACTCTTTTCTAGAAAAACACAGAAAGAATTCCAAGATCTAGAAGCAGCCACCTGATGTTGGACTTAGGTTCTTCCAGTGAACAAGGGTTTGTATCATCCTGAGAAAGAAGCATGAGCTTCACCAGAGATGGGCCCTCAGGATGCCAATCTGACTGCAAATGATTGAACCATCTATGAATTGAATTCTTAATGGTCAGGATCCTCTCAGAAATGGGAAGTGCTCCCATGTTCTCACATCCAGGAGACTGCATGTAAACTAGGCATCATGTGTTACCCATCTTTTTCATTTCACCTACAAATGAGCAAGTTGCTGAGCACTGTCCTGAGGAAGACAACTTTATACTTGCATCTCAAGGTTTCCAAGGTGGTATTTTAGGTCAACCTGAACTTGAGGAAGGAATTTTAAGGCTGTAAAAGGGATGCTGTGAACTTAGGAGGTATTTTAGCAGTGTGAGCTTTAGATACAAACGCAGCTTTTCTCAAAGAAAGACCAGCATGCAAAAGAGGAAGGCACTACCACCACTGACAAAACCCAGCTGTCCCCCATCAGCAGCTAAGGTTTCCCTTTCCACCTAATCTTTCATCACTTCTTTTGTTTCCTTTAGAAAAATATTTATCCTTAACAAGACGTCTGGGTTGCATTTAACGTTCTACTGAGGAAAATGAAAATCAAGTTCACACTCTACTTAAATATTTCAAGGAGAAGGAAGATGATGAAATCAAACAAACAAGAAGTCTTTGAAAAGCACTTGTTTTTCTTAAGACCTTGGGGAAAGAGTTGAACTTACAGAAGTCACAGAGTGAAAGAAAACATTTTATCAACTGGGCCACTTGGCACTCTGTCCAATGCTTTCAAAAAACCAATAGGGCAGGATGACTGTCAGAAACTCATTTAAACAGTCTGTTAATTTTGATCTTTAAACAGGGTTAGTAACCAATGCATTTCAAGGGCACAGGATTTAACGGGTCTGCTCCACTTTAGAGCTGCAGCTGGGGAATCCAGTTTCAGGGGTGGAGAAGATTTGCAAATGGTCTCAAAAAGGGGAGTTGAGTTCAAGCACATTAACTGACCCGGAAACTAAAGGAAGTGTTAAAAAAATCCCAGAGAACTGGGTTAATCAGGAACTCCTGGCATTTCATCAAAACCCAGGACCTCTGGGCACAGCTGTAACACTAGTGAGCAACAACAGCATATTCAGGTTGTCTCCTGTCTTCTCTGGTGTACACATATATACACGTACTCCAAAAGTGGCACAGAGTGGCACATTGCAAGGTCAAAAGCAGGTGCCTGCCAGTCACTGATCAGATGGACACTGCACAATCCCAAGAACATTCCCTCTTCAGCTACATCTACAGTTCCGTGCTGTCAGACAGCAGGAATTCTTTTGCAGTGGCAGCTACAGGAAATAGTTCTGCACAATTACAGGTTTAAAGATTGCTGAATGCATTTTTAGTTTGTTCTTCTGGTATGTCAGGAATCCCATCAGGAATCGAAGTCATACCAGGAGACCATATCAAAAAATACATTAATAAACTCTGACTTAAAGAATGAGGAATTTTTTACTTTAGTTTAAGACGTGGTTCTGGCGTTAAGGAGTTTAATGCTGCCCTGCATTTGGAGTTTGTCTTACCACCTCTTCCATCTTAATGTGTGTTCCTCATTTTGTTCATCTGCTCCATTTTCTGACGTGTCAGCATCCTGCTTCAGATCGTTAGTAGATTGAAAGGTGTGCCCTGTGGGTTACACTCTCTCTAAATCATCCATGATGTATTACGCTTGGCTTAAATGACTGAGTCTCATTTGCACAATTGCCCTATTAATTTACTCCTCATTGATTTACACCACTTTTGCTGGAAATCCTCCACCAGACCTCTATTTCACATGCACTCTCAAAAGCTCCATTCCAGTTTTTTTCTCCCCTATCATCTTCCTTGTCTCATTTCTCTTCCATTTGTCTTAATTCATCTATCTCTTATCTTCTTCCTCCCTCTCCCTCCCACTGTTCTGTCTTTCTTCTGTTTCTTCTCGGTTCTCCTCCATTTCCCCCTCCCTGCAAGTCTACCTCCTTGCTTCAGAGCACCTAATAAATCTACCCTGAAAGGCTGGAAAACCCAGAATATACAAGGGGAAAGGTAAAGGAACATAAATAAATCAACATGATTTCAAACGTTGCTCATGAAGAAGAGCAACAGTTGTGACTTCTTTCTGGTGAGTTCGAAGACTGATGGGTGACCATCATTATCTTTCTTACAGTACTTTACTATGTCCTTGCATCTTTTTTCTTCCTGAGAGGAGCTCAGTCTCTTAGTTTGTATTTTATGGTTAGTTTTCACCACTCTCAATATATCTCCTGCCCCTGGACTGGTGCCCTGATTACCAGTGTGACTACCAAAGCCAAACACTTCCATCTTTTCTGTCTTTTACTAAACAGTCAAAAAACTATTTGGATTGATAGTGTATAAATGCACATGTAAGCATGTTTAAATACAGACAGATATAGCCAACACTAGGGGCATTTTCCAACTCTCATGTTGTATGCTTTGTGTAAAAATAAAGAAATGAGGAAAAGAAATCACTTTAAGCTGAAAGACTTACTCTGTGTTTCCTTCATTCAAGATTTCAACAGAAAAAGGGCCAAAGCACAGAGGATTAGACCAAAAGGACTACAAGGATGTACATATTCTTACCAGATAAAAAATAACTTAACCCTAATGCCACGCTCAGCTGGGCAAAGACAACAAGGAGAGAGAAAAGCGTAAGAGGGAGAGGTTAAAATACCAGAAGACCCCAAAGAGGCGTAAGTGTAGGTGAAGGGAATGAGCTGCTCACTCTGGAGGAGGCTGTGAATGAACAGGCTCAAAACGTCCCTGGAACACCTGGATGTGCCCTCCCAGCCAAGGCTCAGACCAAGAGCAGCACAGACCTGGGAAGCCCGAGAGTCTCCCAGGAGAAGTGATACCTTACATGGATCTTTGAGAGCCCAGAGGCAAAAGGAGACCGAGCAAGTGACCATTAGAGGCTGTTTTTATTCTTGGCAAAGACAACACTATCTTTAAGTAATTTATATTTGCAATAAATATACAATAGTTATGGTTACCAGTCAGTCAGATTGTTTGCTTGAAAGAAAAAGATCCTCCTCCCTACACAAAAAAAACCCCAAAAGACTGAGCTGAGAACATTCTTCACCTTCAAAGCCCAAATTGATGGCTACACTGTGCAGCTATGAGCCGGACAAGTCCGCAAACTTTCACCAGTTGGTTATTATCTGAAAAATACCATGTAACTACAAAGTAATTACAGACTTTCAGAGATCATATGCTGCAATAATACAGTATGTGAAGTTACCCATTTTATTCTCGACCTAATTCCCATGTAGTTTGCAATTTTAAGATTTAATAATGTAGCTGAGAAAATACAAATTGCTTGTATTACCCACATATTTACATTGAACTGTACATACCATGTAATTACAGAGTCAACGGTTACTATGGAATTACCGAGTTTCTGCATAGTTCTTTGTGTCCTCCTATGTAAAGTGCCAAGAGAATATTTCAGCATGGTGAAGAACAGCCTATAGAGCTATGGAAAAAAAGGATGAACCTCCCCTCTTCGGCTCACTGTCTGAACAGCGTGAGGGAAACGCAAGCAGAAACCTCAGTGCAGAAGCACCCACCATCACCTTCCTTTTGTCCCCAAAGCCACACAGAAGAACACCCCACAGGCTCTGATTCATGCTACAGACCTCAGCCAAAAGGGTTTTGATACAGCTGTACCTGGCCCACTGTCCAAGACATTGATTGATTTAGATTGACTCCTCCCGACCTGCCCTCGCCTTGAAAAATTGAGATGGCAGCTTGCCAGCTCCCTTTGAAGGACAGTGCTTATTTTTCGTTTTCTTTACCGCTTTTAAAAACACACAGACAAGACTTACATATGGATGGCTCATCTCTGAAGGTTTGGAGTTTGAAGGTTAGAGCTAATCTTAGCGATGGCATTTTGTGCTGAATTCAGAACACAATTAATTTACAAAGAAAATAAGCTTTACTAAGTGATTAGGGAAACAGAACACTGGCTTGTGACACTACTCCAGGAGAAGTAGTAATATTATTTGTGTAAAATAAATAGAATGATGATCATTATGAACTGTAAAATGCAAGGACAAAATGCTAAGTACAGACAGCAGAATGTCAGATCAGTGACGATGACAGAGGCCTAGAAACCAAGTTATTGTTCCTGATTTTGCATAATTGTGGAATGTGACCAGGAGTATGTAATTTCTTGTTTACTGGTGTTAAAGATTTGAAGGAGGTCCATGAGATGCAGGCAGTCTATCTTGTGGTGTGTCCAAGAACCTCAGGGCAGTGCTAGCTATTAGAAAACATTTCCTCCACAGTAACATCCTGAATTACCAAATTTCACTGGTTCGCTTGGCTTACTGAATAAATCAGCTTGCAAAACCCTTCCTGGGTACTGTTAAGCTTATAATGGGATGCTGAGAACTGTCAGAGTTGCTGGGTATCCTAGCTGGAAGATTTCTATTTCCCCAGGAATGGAATGTATTTGCTAGTGATCCTGAAGCCACCCTCAATAACAAATACTCAAGTAGCAAAGAAATAACTTACTACAGCTCAAACACTAGCAGAACCATTGGGTTTTGAGGGAGAGATTCAGAAAAGCATGCTTACATCTGCTGCTCATTAAACCCACATATTAAATCAGGTCTAAAAGACTCGTCTCTTTCTCTCATCCAGGTAAGGAATTATCAGAATGCTTCAGCTTCTGACTATGAGCCACTCTAGAAAAGAAATCCTCATCTAGGACAAAGAAATACCTCGAAAGAAGAGGGGTCACAAACGGGATGCACTCACTGATGACATCATGATCGTAACAGCTGTCTCTGCCCATTACTGGGTCGGCTCATGCGACCTGTTTCCTTTGCATCACATAAAGATACAAAGCACATTTCTACTGAATGAGGCAGAGCCCAGATCTCAGAAGTTAAGCTTGGATTGTGGTTCTTGTTGTTCATGCTGGGCATAACAGGACAGTGATAACAGACAGTAGAAACTTTGCCAATCCAACATACGTTGATGCTTTCTTTACCATACCTGAGCTGTCCAAGGAAAGCTTTCCTGGGCTTTGTTTCAAGTAGTCACAGCACACCTGACCCAGTCCCAGGGGCCCTAACATTGGGTCATGTAGCATTGTACCCAGCCTCAGGCACCCAAACACTTTCTGAAATCCCTTTCAGTCTCAACCCTTGCTTGTTAAATTTCTTCTGATTCTCACTTGCCCCTGATGGGATAAATATAACATGTTTGGGCACAGCAAGATGGGGCCTCTTCCTCCCCAGACTCTAAAATGATCCTGGCAATCACTGTGCCAGTGCTCCAATGAATTATAACCTAATCATTAGTGTGTTGTGAAATAAGCACTCCCTTCTACTTTTAAGGGCAAGGACCAGCCACCAGTGCATGAAATCTTCATACACTGGAACACAGTGTATATGAAGTGCAAATGAACAAAGATGTTCTACACAGGGATGTAAATGAGAATGCCAAGCGTTGTTCTTCATCAGCACAACACAATTCTCAAGCAGCTGTGAGGTGAAAAGAGAGTTGGGTTAAATAAACCCTCTGCTGGACTCAAAAATATCCCATGAAAATGAATCTGGTTTTCTCCTAATGTTTAACATACTTGTCTGACTCGGTTGTTCCCTGCAGAGATTTTATCATCTTTGTTTATATATACACACACACACACATATATATACACACACACACACACATATATAAACCTTAAACCAGTTGGATTCCCCGTTCATTTTCATCTTTCCAGCACATTTTTGTTAACAAGATCCTTATTGTGTTTAAACAAGCTGGGGTCCACGCTGCCTGCCTGGGTTTTTCATACAGACAAATCTTACCCGCAGAATATTTGATATTAAACATTTTTTTTCATGCAGTACAATAAATGGAAATCATTGCAAGCTACAGGCTTTTGTTAAAGTTGCTAGACACTTCTTACAAGATCCTCTTTTACAGTTGATTATAACTTTGCCAAACTTCAAACCATTTGGGCTGAAATTTTCTATGCCAGGTGTCTGCCTCAGGCTGAGTAGAATGTGATCATGTAATTAAAGGCTGTATCATAATGCATACACAGAAGGGGGCAAATTAAGGTTGAACAGGCAACCTTAATTCTCACATTTCTTAACTTTCACAGGCTTGACTTTGCAACCCTAATAATGTTATTTTAATGTAGCTTTTTCCTGCGATATTAATCCAGAGATACATTAATTTCTAGGCAGATCCCACTGAGGAGTGGATGTCTCTGCGGACGGGTAATAGGATACAGAGCCTTTCACCTCTAGGTCACAGGTTTAACAGCAGCCTGGGGCTGAGGTGAGGAGAAGATATTACCACTGACCAGCTGTTTGGTGGCTTGCATGCAGCGACCTGGTGATCTGAGCCTCTGCATACAGGTGCCTCCCTCGTACAAATCACCATTGCTGAGGAATGCTTTCCCTAATCCTTATGGAGCGCCAGGCTGCCCAAACTGGAATCTTAATTGCCTCACGTCCACGTGGCTGCACCCATAGCTGCTGAGAGCACTTCTGCACAAGGCAGTTCCGAGTGGTTCCTCTCAGAGGTAATGCTGACAGGGGAATGATCGCTCCCTCCAGGAAGACCCCAGACAGATGGCTGAAATACTGCAATCCAGCAGAGCACCAAAGCACGTGAGTAACTGCCCTGACTTAGTGCTGCTAGTCATGTACAGACCATCAGGACCTGCTGTGCCACAGCCTGAGCAATGGCTGTGCTTCCATGAAAGAAGAACATCCTGAAAATTTGCTCAGTGATTGTTCTTCTAAGAAAAATGAGTAAGGACAACACATGAAAATTTAATTTAGCCCGTCTGGTGCTGGGAGACATGAAGTGCTCGTATCAGTTCCAAGTGGGATTCTGCAAAACCAGGGACAGTCATGCCTGAAGGAGGAAAACTGAACTGCTTCCTCTACCTCCTGAGGCTTTAGATCACACTGAGACCACATAAGAGACTTTTCTTGAAGGAGCTACTGTGGAACTTCCCCACAAGACGAATCATAGCCCCCACAAAGTGCACAGCCCTTTCTGCCCTCCAATGAGGGGAATTCTGGCACTTCTGGAACTAAGCCCTTCCTGCTGGGAGCAGAGGAGAGCTCTTCAAGTGTTCTCAGAGTGAGAAGCAGGGCCTGGAAAGAAAGCACTAAGCTACAGGCAAGATACAGAGAAACCGTGAGAGGCAAGACAGAAACCAGAAAGGATTAGGAGGAAGGTAAAGGTCTTTTCTCCAGAGTAAGTGACATCCTCAGCCTCAGTCCTGCCTCAAGAGTCACAGCAATTTAAGGCAAGAAAACACACACTGAAGCAGTGCTCTTCAAAACTTTTTTGCAGTCATCCCTTTATCATGTCTGCATCCCTCTGCAGTCACGAGCCCCAACCCACTGGTTGCCTCCTCTCAGGATCTGAAAACATCACTCTTTCCCCCAGTGCTGGTACTGGTACCCAAACCAGATAACCCAGGCTGCAAAAACACAAAACTTATTTCCATCTAAACAAAGAGTTTTTAAAAATACTATAAATCACTTAAGTTTGTTTGGCTTTCCATTTCCTACAGTCGTGTTCCTTCTGAGAGGGACACATTAATAAATACTGTGCCCTGATACTCTAAAAGGTTTAAATCACATCGTTTTCTGTATTCAGCACTCATACGCCTCCCTTACTACAGTACATAAATGATATAAACTTCTCATCAATAACATAAAAAATTCATACTCTGTCTACAATGCAGCTGCTATCACAGGTTTATGTCAACAATCATCCTGATTTTTAATAGCATAAATGTTTAAAGAGGTAGCAATTCCTGTAAAGTATCTGCAGGGATATTTAGAGCCGACATATGCCAAAACAATCCTGCTCTCATACAGGAGACGTTGTTGCTCAGCAGGAAAACAATGTTTATCCTCACAAATGTTTACCCTGCTTTAGTCATTAAAATGCTCCAAATGGATGGCAAAGGAAGGGGAGCGGATGATGTTGTTCCTTACCTCATGGTTGCCCCTCTGAGCAGAGCACCAACTCATGCATATTACAGCTGAGCTCTCTCTTGCACCTTGATGCCTGCCTCAGAAAATTATTTGCCATCTGACATTATAAGGGTTGGATTTGCTCTTTGCTATAAACAAACAGAGACAGGTAACTTGCAGATGTTTTTATGCTTCATAATTCTAATGGGTAGTCTGTCCTTTGATTTTTCTCTTTATCATAAAAAAACCTGAAACGCTCAACTCATCTTTTTGAGGCATTCCTACTTTAACAAAGCAATGCAAACCCTTTCTTTTAATTTCTGCTACTTGCTGCCAATTGTATAGGGCTTTAAGCTATTAAAAAAAAAGCTTAGTATACAGGCAGCATAAAATATTTATTTTTAATCTAAGCAGGATTTCTTTACCTGCTGTGCAGCCACAGTTTCTGTTTAAGGCTTGCTTTATCATCTGTGTGTCAAGCTGAAACCATTTCTCTCATGATCTTTCACTCCAGCTTTACAAAGACTCACCAGCAGACACGACTCCCGCTTGAAATTTTCCTTCTGCCTTTTTCCCCCCTCACCCCCAACCCCACATCCTGGAAGTTCTTCGCTCGAACAGATGGTTTATAGAAATCTGGGACATGCTGGTATGATTGAAAATAGGACTCCTATAAGCAACATCTCATGTAGCAATTACATGAACAGTTGGTCAGAATGGTGACCCAGAAACTGCCCCGTCTTTCCCCTCTTGCAGCCTCAGTAAAGCATTTCCAGTCCTTTACTGGATGTCTGACCTTGTGCAGCCAGAGGCTGTGGTACAGCTAAATGTGTGTGAGCAGATTTCTGCTGCTTTCTGCACAGTTCAACATGGATCCAGGTCCTACAGGAAGCCAAAACAATGCTGGAAAAGCATGTCCCAAGCAAAAAAATATTTAAGGACACAATTCAAAGTATTAGCAAACACAAACCCAACTCCATTCTTCCCATTTGTTTACTACATGAACACCACAAACACCACCAAATCCTTCCAGTTCTTTTTCAGAAGCAAATTACTGCACTTTGCAAGGTGCAAAACCACAGTCCCACCTGCATGTCTCTATGTTGGATCAGGAGTCTGCTGTTGTTCAGAAGGAAAGCCAACAGGCACACACCAAATATTCACAGCTCCCCTCAAGAACCACAGAGCAGTACATTCCCATGGCCTATTAAGAAAGGATTTTGGAGTCAAGTACTGATTTGTACATAGGAAGAAATTTCGGGATAGAGCAAAGAAATTTCCTGTCTCAACTGAAGCCTCAAAAAGCCAGAATCAAAGCTACTAAAATCTAAACTATGCACATACTTTCTATGCTCAAAACACACTTATTCTCCTTATATTAGGGCCATGTTAATTAACTGTCTCTTAAGCTACATCACTGAGTCATATGCAGAAGCAAAGTTAGAAGAGAGAACTGTGGGAGATCTGTGATCAGAGCAGAGTTACTGAACAGTCCGTAGCTTCTTTGTGTTTGTGGGCAAGCTGGAGGAAGGCGGCTGATGAGCAGGATAGAGGAGCAAGGCTGGAGAAGCTCTGTGTGACTAAGAGGTGTTACATTTGGGGGAGTTACGGGAAGTGGAGGTTAGAGCAGTGAAGCAGTATCCAGAAGGGGAAAGTCGTGTCTCCATAAGTACAGGAATTAAAGAACTGGGCAGCTTTGAAGTCCCAGGCGCAGCTGGATATGGACAGGAGGCATAGGGTGGTGGTGAAGGCTTCTTAGGGACCTGTGAAGGCATCTGAAAAACTTGGTGGTGGCTTTAGAGACAGTGGCTGGACGAGACAGTAAGCAGTACCAACATAAAGATCTCCCTTATGGTCAAAGACTAGACTAGGCCAAGGTAGAAAATATTTTTTTATATACACACCATGCCAAAAAATGACTTGGCCTCTGCAAGGCAGCTGGACGTGTCCTGCTGAATGAACAGGCCAGCAGGAGCAGCACAGCAGTCCTACAGCCTCTCACTCCTGTGGCGTGGGAGATGGCAGTTCCCCTCTCCTGTTTCCTGCGAGCAGTGGGGGGGCCATGGGGACACGAGTCTGCACTGCAACACACTGACTGCATCCATGATGTCTGCTGCCCAGGGGTCCTGCTCAGGTGCCAGATTGGGGCCTAACAATCCAGCTTTCCTCTCCCCAGTGCAGAGTTTAAGATTGAGCCAAAAACCACTGTGAGAACCCTGAGGCTTTCTCTTGCTCCTGAATGGGTGCAAGGTCTGGTCTTCATTTAGTACTGAAACTGCAGAGCCACTACATCAAACCTAAGTGTCAGTTAGAGAGTCAACATCTGCATTACCAAACCCGAGCTGCCTCAGCGGCCACCGAACACCAACATCTCACAATTACTTCAAAACACTTCAAGACCTTGCAAAACAGGGACTTAGAAGAAACACAGCACCACTTTAACAAGCTAAATTTCCTGTCACACACAGGCTTGATTCCTGTCAGTGCAACACTCATTTTAGTCTGATTAAGTTGCTGTGATGAACTTCAGAGTTTAGACTGCCCTTGAGCCTCACATCTATCTGATCTTTAATTCTACTACCCGCTCATTTCTTGCTAAGCACACAATTCTGAGTCCCACTGGAACAGCCTCATTCAGGCTCTGCATCAATATGTTCAGTGCTGAATTCATTTCTGCAGGGAGCCCAGTAAATCTGAACTTTCCAAAATCATTTGGCCCCCATTACTAGTAAGCACTGCTCTTAAATAGGTTGTAACTCCAGCTAATAGGCTCCATAATCATAGCTGAATTGAACAAAAGGGTCCAGTATAGGCTGCCATCAGTCATTTTTATTCCCAATCAAATGCACTGCATAGAAGGGAACTTTTTTATTCTTCTGGATGCTGAAACTAAGAAACTCATTTCACCTGACTGTAGTCTCGTTCTTAATAAAAAGTAAGACAAAAGGCTTCCAAGGGTATCCAGAAGGTCCAGCAGAACACCGGTGCAAGAGCTGGAACTGGTAACCTTTTCACCTTGCAAAATGGCAACAATCCAGAATATAAGGAGACAGGAAAAACATTAAGATGCAAAGCCCACATAATGAAAAATTCCAATGCAAGGAGACACATCTTCTCCTATTCAAAGAGAACTGACTGTAACTAAACCCAATGTAAAGGAGTTAACAATAGAGCTGCTTACATCTTGATCACATTTCCATGAAGACAGGCTTTGCGATATTGTTTCGTCTAGTGAAAAAAAAAAAGAAGCCCCCATCTAAATCTTATCATCGAAATTGATAGTGTTTACTTAAAGCTTATTCCAGCTTTGCTGACTTCAACAGATATTGAAGTCTCCAATAAATCTATTTCGACATTTTTTTACAACTCTCTTCTTTCTCAACACACACTCTGGCCTCCCTGATCTATATCAGTGGACAGAAGACCAGGTTTTTGTTTATGAATATCTAGAAGTTTCATTGCTGTCTGCTGCAAAGCCTGGTATAAAAATGAATAGCGAGTAAATAAAGCAGAAAAGGAACTTGATTTATCTTTCTCTCTCCTGCGAGGCCGCAGAACCAGTCCTAGCTGGCACCATATTTTTCAAAGACGAGGCAACCTGCTACAAAAGGTAATGCAAAGAAAGCTCCTTCTGCACACTGGAAGGCACGGCGCAGCACTGCCCTCACCACGGGCACTTGGCTTACCCCACCACAGAGACTGCAGCTTCCCCCGTGGTTCTGGGCTCTGACCAACAGCCAGACCCCTTGGTGATTCTTTCAGACCAAAGATTGAGCGCTGCTCCCCAGCTCATGTCAACTGCTGAAGCCATGGCTCTAAGCTTTGTACTCTTATCAGTGCTCCTCTACTTTGGGGTAGTGGAGATTCATGAACAGGTCAAGGGGTATCTCCAGGTTGCTTGGGCATGTCCTGTTGTTCTACTCTGGCATCGTATCCAAGGGGGGAAGAGAAACCGGTCAATTGGCAGCAATAATGTGGAGGAAGAGGGAATTGTCAGAATTGATGAATACACACATAGTGGAGCATGGTGCTTCAGATGTTTTGTAAAATAACACACAGTACCTATAACTGAGGGTATACATGCATATACTTCACTCAAAAAAAAAGACAACAAAAAACTGACTGACTAAAATGGTGATGATTTTCTAAGCCACAAAAACTCCACAAAAATGAAGGTGCCTGATATTGGTTATCATGTTCACTCGTTTAATCAGAGTTAGAATTCAACAGAAATCAGAATAGCTGCAACTGATACAAAGTGATACAAGACATGGAAGAACCAGACTGAGTTCTACTCAGTTGTGGAAAACTGCCCCAGGTGGAATTTACATGAAGACCAACAAAGATTTTGAATCAAAGTAACACAATGGAAAGGAATCACCCTTCATACTCTCTCCAGCTTGTCTACATGGTTCAATGCTTTTTTTCCCCAATACATATATGTGAAAATAAGAGGAAGATTTGGAAACCTTCACATTCTACCATCCTTTGTCCTTCCCATATTAAAACAAGCTATGTTCTTCTCTGTTCAACAGCACCTTTTGGAAAGGCAACCTTTCTCTCCTAAGACATTCCTCTTGACTGTGAAACCCCACACGGAGCTAAACCCCATCCCTGCTGCACAGCTCACGTGTGTGGCAAGGCCACCTCTCCACGACATGGATGGAGAAGCAGGTTCACACGCACTCATTACAGACATCTGTCAGTTGGGCTGACAAAGGCAGCAGGGCTGTTGCTGCAGAGGAAGGTACACTGACTACAACATAGAGCTGCACAGACCCTTGTGCAGATACAAGTAATCTATTAGCCTCCTGCACTGACAAATACCACAATGCAACTCATACCGTTACTTCTTCCAACTCACAATGAAGACAAGCCAGAACGCTGCACCGATGCCATTCAACTCCATTATGTCTAACAATATGCAATGGATTTGCAGTCTGCCATTGCATAAAGACAGGCTCATATCCTACGAATGCCCACAAAGAGAAATGATAGAGCTCAGCACTACAGCATGGCATATTCCATTAGGAATTAAATCTCTCCTCTCTGATGGTCCCATCCACATGCTTATTGGACAGTCTGCTGCTTTCATCTACATTATTGTTATTAATTTATGAATGGGACTGGAATTACAGAAGATGAGTCTAAGGTGAGGCTGCATTATAATAATAAATGAAAGAATGACTCCTGTTTACTTTCAAAATATTTCATAGCTAAAATGCTTACTGCAATTTTAACTGTGACATACTTCCTTCAGCTGGTTTCGGTTTTGAAGTAATGATATAAAATTCATTTCATCTCTTTTTCAAGCCTGACTCTTTCATACATAACATCAGGCATGTCATATCTGAGGAATTATTAAAATAAGACGAAGCCTGCTGTATCTGAGCAGAAAAGCTTCTTTGAGCTGGCGTCCTCAGGAGAGAAGCAAGCTCAATCTCATTAGTTGGTGCTGAGAAGGCGTCCTAGTCACTAGGTTCAAGGTGATGAAAGATTAGGGCGTTTGGCCTCAGCTCATTTTGTATGCAGCTCACATCACTCCCTGCCCGTGAACACGAAATTACATTGAACCTGGGGAGTCTAACTCCATTAATTTTAAATGGAAGATTAATTTAACAATATGCGGCAGATATTTGTTACAAACCTATCATGTAAAAGTGACGGTTAGCAATAAATTGTGGTGACTCACACTGGCCGGTGGCCCTGGCTCAAATAAATCAGAAGGCATTTACACATAATTGCTGTTTTTAAAGACAGGGATATGGGAGATATGTTTCTTTGATGAAAGATTGGGTAACTCCATTCAAGGAAACAGCAGCCCATATTAAAGCTACAGCGTCTCTTTTGAAGGAGACGTTTTGTTTAAGGGCTTGTGGGACTGTAAAGCACAGTTATTGTCTGTCTTTTCCTTAGCCTACCTAATTTTTTTCTTAGATAAAACATTTTCATTGATTTTCTTGAAATGTCTGTAAGAACAATGCAGAAATATTTCCCATGAGATGAGATGCGTGGTTTAGGAACATGCCTCACTCTGCACCCAGCACGTGGGCTGTCACCTGGGACTACGGAGCAAACACAGAGTCTACTCTTAAACAAAGGTTAAGTGTGGGACAATTTTTTCCTGTCAACTTTTTGATTGCTGAACAACATACAGAATTAAGAGGTGACCCTTTTCCTGCCACTGTTCCTTTTCTTCTTGCACTGGCTATGCAAAAGTACAGCCAGGTATGAAATGGCATCATTAAAAATACCATTTTCAGAGAAGGGAAATCACAAACTCCACTGGAAATAAACAATGCAAGGGAGAAAGCTAGAAGGATCAGATTTTATTTTCCCTTATTTAGGCATAGGTAACTACTGGGCTTCTCTGATCAGGATACTCTGATGACATCCATTGCTAGAACAGGGCCCATCTACACATGAAACAAAAAATATCTTGAAAGCCAATGCAAGAGAGCAGAACTGGCTCCCTCAGGAAGCAAAATTATCCCATACCTCTTTCCTTCCAGCCCTAGTAAAAGAAGTTCTTCAATGTAACTTCTCTACATATGCATCAGTAGCAACAAACGCTGTGTGGAACTGCATGTGTGCGTGTTTGTTTAAACCAAAAAACCCGCAAAAAACTTCATATACTTTTCTTTCAGGACAGAAGATGAGAGAATAAACCAGACATTATGCCTACTAGCTGTCAGTCGCAGAGTTTACACACTGCTGGCACAGTTCAGATCGGTGCAGGGGTGGGCATCATATGGACGAGGGGCTCCTGCCATCTATCAGAGATTCAGTGCCATGGTGGGGAAAGAGCCCCCGCATTACGGCACCAAGCACTGAAATGCCTTGGGTGGCTCAGATTTGAGTATGCCCCGAAACGTGTACCTACTAGCACAGTCCCCACCCCAGAGCTGCGTTACCCCTGCTAACAGCTCCAGACCAGGCACGCACAATGGCGGGGGCAGAACGGGTGCCAGAACAGGGTACTCTATGTCAAAATCTCACTGTGATTCAAGAGAGAAAGAGCAGTGCACAGCAAAGGGAGAGGAGCTGAAATGCAACTGAAAAGAACCAAGTGAAGGGCCCAAGCAGAGAAGGTGAATTCATCCATTCCCATCTTGTCAGCAGTGAGTCTCTGACAAACTCTGTCCAGTCCTCTGAAAGCAACCAAAGAAACGTGCATGGCGAATGTCCTCACTGCTTTAGCATGTTGCTGCAGGATGTGCAATGGGAAGGTAGTTTAAAGTCTCTTGACACTTTCTGCACTAGGAGGTGGGAATGGGCTCAAACCAACCCATCAAACCCAACAGGGTTACAAATCTGACCAAAACCCAGGCACATATCTCACTGTGCTGATGGGCCCCAGCACTGTCCCAGCTATGGCCCACTGCAACAAACATCTGCGTGTTCAGTGCGGTTTGTTTTACCCTCTTCCCCTCTTGGAACCTCACAGAGAGGGAATAAAATCAGTCAGTGACACACACACACTCACTTCTTCACAATGCCATAGCTGTTTGTCCTTCTGACTAACAACATTTTTAAAAGTTTGGTGTTGAATCCTTCTAATACGTATGCAGTGCTACAGCGGGAATTTCTGAAGACCTGAGGTCCACATCTGGGATGCTAGACACAATGAAAGGTGCTGCCAACTGTGCTGGCATTCTCCTCCAAGCCTGCAACCTCCTCACAGTCTGTCTCAACACATCCTAATTCTCTGAGTGTGAAGTCAAAGTCAAGCTGTGAGCCTGAAAGCGAGTACAAACATGTGCTCCACTGCCCTCTGAGACAAAGACCATCTCTCAGGTTGAACAATTGTGCCAGTGCTCCAGCTGACACTGTGAAGAGCAATAGCCCAGAGCAGTTGTGCCAGGGTGGAATCCAAGCCTAGGCACAGCTGCATCTCCAGAGCTGTGGAGCTCTGGGCTTCAAGGTCTCTAAGGAGAAAGAGGCCCATGCAGGTGTCCAGAGGTCCTGGCTCAGGTGTACAGCACTGGGTACCAACTCTGGCCATGAACTGATGGATGGACAGGATCCAGAATGGATAAGCCATCCCTGACTTTCAGCAATGCTTGGTGTTTTACTTCTCTTTCCTCTGCATTTTGTCAGCCTCCATGAACCTGCAGAGGTGGAGATTTCTTAGCAAGCCCAGCCTGTGAAGATACCATGGATCCCACAACTGATGAGCAATGCAACCTCTTCTGCTTGCTTATTCATTCAGACGGAACAAATGTATATCCTCACATCTGTCTAATACCTGAACACCTTGGAAACTTCAGTGTATTTAAAAGCTTTGAGACAAGTAACATTATAATCCCCTTTTTGGGCATGAAGATCTGAGGCACAAAGGTCCCATTTTTAAAAAATCTCTAGGGAGGTAATGTGCAACATAGATGTCTTGTGGAAAATCCTGGAGATTCAAGATCCTAAATTAAAATACCCCACCATTTTTCTATTCCCATTTCCACTACTAGCTTTTTCACACTTCTAGCTTTTTCTGTGGCCTTTTTGAGGGACAATTACTAATTTTGTGATCCACTAATACTTTTCCTTTGAGAAGGGACAAAGAAAGTGGTGCAACCTTACCAATTCAGTTAAGTGAGGCCAGCAGAGCATGGCAACTATGTCTTTGTGGAAGGCATATAAGTTGATATTTCCAGCCCTAGCTTGCTGCTTGCCTAACCAGACAGAATCATAGAATGGTCTGGGTTGGAAGGGACCCCAAGGATCATGCAGTTCCAACCCCCTACCACAAGCAGGGCCACAGAAATCCAACTCCAATGTTGGATTTGTCACCATTTGTGGTTTGTAACTTTAGGATTTTAGATGGGTTTGGAACCACTTATTAAAAAATACATAAAAACTCTAATTTAAAGCAGTATGGCCCCTGATATACTCACATATCTATACTCCCCATGTTAACACCACATGCTGCCCTGCCATACGTTATCACTACCAAGCTTTATAAGCTCGTAGTACACTGGAAATTACCTTCATTTGGAAATACACTATGGATTGTGCTGTGTGACTTAAGAGATAAACTATTGTGCACTTGCTTTCGCATACAGCCATACCAAAACACTTGCATAAATTAGACATTAAAACAAGGTTTCTCAGACCATCTTTTCCTCCAAACAAGATGGGCGAATGCCTGTTCTAAATTGGCTGTCAATAATCCTTTCCATATGGTGGAAAAGAGAAATGCAACCTCAGACAGACACTGGTAGGAGGGAACAGCATTACAAAATCTGGGAAGGTGACTGAACCGCGGGTATCGTGCTTTGTTTCCAGCTTCGCTGCTGTGTGGTATGACTCTGGGCAAGTCACTTGTATTTAACACTTACATAAATTGCTACAAGATCTACAGATTGAAAGGACCACTAAAAATGAGAAGTTAGACTGGCAGTTTTACTGGCTACTCTGAGCTCCCTCTGCTCTGGCTAGTTCATTGTTTGCTAGCATTTACACCAACCACACGCCGCAGAACGAGCAAGGAGATTTCAGATAAATAAATAGCTCTTCACATAGGCAAAAATAAATGAACTGAAAAAAATTACAGTTGATGTTTGAATGAACAAGATTGATGAAGAATAACTACATAGAAAAAGGACACCGTTGCTTTAAATTCAGTGCCAACACCCAGGTTGCCAGCAATTGATGCCACTAACTCATTTTTGCACTTTAATGTTAAATTTCTTATGGGACCACATCACCTAATTAGAGGAATTGATAACTGCACTGTTCCATAATGAGGCCAATACATTTCAAAGTCATTAAAGATAACCAAGGCAATAAGTCTGTGTTTAAGCGGCGCTTCCTTAGATTTCACAGCCTGCATGTCGCTAGCATAGGAAAAAGCAATCCCTGCCTAGTCAACTGTAAATGCTGGGTTATTGGAATCTTTAAAACAGGCAGCAAGGAGAAAATTACATGGCCAAATCTCCTTTTTCCAGTTAATGAAGAATTAAGACTCCCATTTACCATATTAGAAGGTTCATCAGAGGTCTCTACTCTCCATAGCTTGTGTTTGACAGCAGTGTCAATTTATCTGAGTCAGAATGCAGAAGTGCATGACAGTACGTCATTCATAACTGTCACATCTACTTATCTCGCTCATTGTCACACCGGTAACGAAATTCAGGCCATGTTTTTCTGATCATGGGCTCTTAAAGGGAAAAAGATCCCCTTACCTCATCACAGTAAACTGACTGAATCGTGGCTCTAAAACTAGTGTGCTACCAAATGGCCACAGTTATAATCAGGATAGATAATAAGAGGAGAAAACTTCTCAAAGCCAGGCTTCCAGCAAGGCTGTCCCTGGCCTCTGAAGTAAGAGACATTCATTTTTGCAGGTAACTACTAGAAGGATGGATTTATCTGATATTCTGCCTTGTGTCTGTAAGATCTGTTCAGGTACATTTGGCATCTAAGTAAGAAAAGTAGAGTGAGTTAATGGAAAGTCAGTGGTCAAACTTCTGTTGGCTTCAAAAAACCAGCATGGATTTCTAGAACTGCAACAGGTAAATAATTCCATAAAATTAACATTGCAGCATTTGTTATCTTGGCTAAGGAAGAACATAGGTGGTCTACCAAAACTGCTTCAGAAGATCTGTTGTAAGGACATGGACATGCTAAAGAAGGTATGAAATTCTTTCCTACAAATGAAAGCAGCGTCCCACTAAAATAAAAAGATATTCATGACAAGTTTTGGCACAACTGAAAAGGTAAGTTAATATGTAAGGAAGACATAGAAAAAACTCACCTGAGAAAACAAATGGAACAAAGCAGCACTGAAAGGAAGGGTTATGATTGAAAAAACCAACTGTCTCCATAAATATGGATGCATGCAGCTCTATGGTAAAGTAAGAATGCAAGAAGTAGTCGTCTTTTAAGGAAGAAGTTTCCAGAATTATGCCATCTTCTCTCCCATGAGGAACGTGCATCTTCCCCCTAATCCCAGTTGCGCAGAATGAGTGACCTAGCCTGATCTGAGTAGAGCAAATTTCATCTGTAATAGTTGTTTCTCCTAATGCATCTTTCCAGAATATTTTAGATTTCCCTCTTAACTTCCTAGCCCCTCCTAACTTCACTGCTCCTGGAAGGTGATGAGATGTAACCCATACACCAGCACTCCCAACTGGGGAAACATAAAATCGCCCTGGGCCATCAAAGCCTCCTGCAGCCAGAGGACAAGGAGGCTGAGGATTTTTTTTCTTCTAAATCAGCCTCAAAAGCACAAGTCTTCCTAGGTATACAATGCCACTTCCACAGGAAGAAGCCCCCTCAGGTACTGTGCCACCAAACCTCCTGAGATTTCCAGGACAGTATGGTTTACCATAGAAAAAGGTGTCTGCCCAGAAGCGCAGAGGTTAAACAGGCACCATTCTGTGCGTGGAACTCGGGTGCTGGGATTTACGACCATGGAAACCGGGCGGTAGTCAGTGCTGAGGGAAGGACTGTCCTGTGTTTAAAGGCAAATACATGATTTAGTCTATTCTGAGGAAAGCTATTTTCCCCCAATCAGTGACTCTAAAAATACAAGGAAAGTGGATTCACAGCGTAACATCAGCTTTTAAGAACCTAACTCAGCAGGCTTCGGGTGCTGGGGATGAGAGATGGGTTGAGAAATTCTTGAAGAGGCAGGTTGTATAAATTTGAGAAGTTGTTTCTCTTCTGAGAAAACTTTTCTTTCACAATATTTCATGAGAGGGTTGAGGGTTTTTTCACTAGAGCTAACATAATAAAGCAGAAGGAAAATGGTGCCCAATTGGATCAAATTACTGGTGAAACAATGCAAGTGAATGTGCATTTAGGTCTGCAGCTCGGAAAACTTCAAGAACTAAAATAAATTGCATGACCCCCTGGTAACTTCCACTAGAACTTATGGGTACAAATTGTTTGCCTCAAGCTGGGTGAAATATACATTCAAATTCAGGCTCTTGAAGGAAATTATTAAGTAGAGCCATATTAGCTTTCTCTGAAGCATACTCGTTTTCTATATTGCCACTGTATAGACCAATTATGTTACCTTTCCATGCTGAGAAATGATTGTTCTGCTAACACAGTTCTGGTAAAAATCAAAAGCACTACATTTTTAACCTTGGGGGATTTTTGTTATTGCTGCTCCCTTGCTAGTTCCTTCAAATGGAAAACATCTTCCATTAATCTAAATGCAAAATTTGTTCAGCTTTCGAAAGTTACTTGAAAAATGTTAAGCACAAAGCAATAAACTTTTTATGCTCTTAAGACCACTAATGCTTTGAGCTTCATATTCATTTTGAAGAAATGAACATTTTATGGTTCACAGAGGAATAGCTACATGAATAATATCTGAGATTATAATGCATCTAGCAGAAAAAGATTAAGTTTATGTAAACTATTTAATCAGACGTGAAATTTTCTCTAGAGGATAAAAAATTCTGACCTTATTTAAGTTTATTTTAAAAAATACCAATATCACATTTCCACCAGGGGAACCCACCGATTTCCCCATTTATGCTGTATAAATATTCATAGAATCAAGGGCTAACTGGATACCATAGCCCCTAGGAAGGCAAAGTAACTTTAGAGTTGTACCACATCTGCATGGTCTTCCCATAGACAGCATCTTGTATGAAGTGTGACTCCAACAGCACTGAAGGGGTTGTTTATCAGTGGCCCATTATGGCCCTGATGGTGTTCAACTAGCTCATCACAAGGGAGATTTTTCAGCAAAGAAGGTCCAATTCAGACCAAAGTCTTATTTTCATCCATGATTTTTAACATTTTCCTCAACAGAGACCTTTCTCTAACTGTCCTTTGCCTCTTTTAGCATGATGCCTGGTCCAGGAGCCTGCAGTAATTGTTTCCCAGGTTTAACAAACCAGGTAGTGTCTGTCTAGAAATGTTTTGCAAGTAATTGATTTATTAAAGAAATGCAAATGTGTGTAAGCTTAAAATGTCCAATTAAAGTGGATTTTATGTACGCTAAAGTAATTCTAGGGAAGCCAAATGATTTGTACCCAATTAAAGTCTACCTGAATTTGGCCCTCATTTCTGCTGATATCCAAAGTAAAGCTCTTGAACTGTTTCAAATTAAATTAAGGAAAATCTTGGCATCCTAATTGTCAGCCCAGATGCATTTATTTTTCTATTAAAAACAGAAAATTGAGGAGCTTTTGTAAGTACAATATTTTATGATTCCACTATGGGTTTTGTGTTCCATATAACACACTAATGAAAAAGCCTCATGCAGAAGAATCCTGAAAAATCAATAGTCTGGATATGAAATAGTAATGCAGCTTAAACAACAACATGATTATGAAAAACCTATTTTCAAGCATTGTCCTTTGGATGTGGCTTGAGAACAAATGATGACCAGGCCACAGGGAGCATGATGGATTTTTTTTAACCTATACTTGAAAGCACCTGGGTATAACCTGGCATATCCTGTAACACAGAATACCAAGCTGGTTTGGGAGCCTTTTGATTTTGAAGCAAATGCAAATGACTGAGCATTCAGTCTTTTCTTATTCTCTTTATTCCAGCAAATTACCCACTCAAGTCAAAGAGGTAAACAGGAGACACTCTACACTCCCACCCCTTATGGATACACATTACCACCGTACCCTGTGGAAGTCTTCCTTTTCCTTTCTCATAGTATTCAGTTCTCTTAACAAAGAACTCAATTATAAGTTCAATATCAGCTCAAGTGTTCAGTCCTGCTTTGGTGGCACATTGGCCTTCTCCCACAGGGGAAAGTAAAAAATACACCTGGGTTCTCTTTTCCTTGCGAGTCCTCCTACCGTCTACAGTGTTAGAGAGAGAATGGGTTATTTTCAGCAGGGAGATAGCTCATCTCCCTTGACAATGTCCTGGTAAGTGTAACTGCTAAAACCATGAGGTGTGGTAGGATGATACACAGACCTGTGCCTTCCTAAGGATTGCTGACAAATCCCTTGCCACGAAGGAAAACAATCAGAGCTGCCTACAAAACTTTGTTGCATTAATAAGGGGGAAGATGGAGGAAAGGCAAAGGCAAAGCTGCTCAGAATGATGCATCCACAAATGTCATTATGAAGATCTTAGGAGCAGAATGAACATGTTGTGGGGGATACGCATTTGGGGGGCAGTATAGAAAACAAGAAGTCATTTTTCAAGAAGGTTGCCATAAAATTTGGCATATCATTTGGATACCACCCAAAAACCTTTTCTGTTTCATGACCCCAGCAGAGAGCTCTGACCACACCACTCACACTGTACGAAAACCCAGCCATTTTCCTCAAACTCCCAACTGTACAAAATGGCTACGCACGGTGGCATCTGCCACAGAATGATTGGTATTAGGCATAACTCATTATTCTGACAAGAATCTGGCACGCAAGCAAGTGATCTGGCATGAGAACTGATGAGATAAGGATTTGGCATAACCGCCGGTAGGATATGAATTAAGCTCAGTGTCAACACAACGCACATGGTTTCCTCTCCATGGACATGCCAAATCCTTGACACAATAATGAGTTATGCATGATGCCAATCACTGATTGTCAGTTCAATTGCACATCTCTCTTCTGATGCCATCAAACTGCAATGGGATCCAAAGTTGAGGGAAAAAAACTTTGCTGTGAGTTTTGGTGGGGATGTGAGAGGTGACAGCACACGTGGAGGATGCTCCCCTTCGCAGGCTCATGGGAAACAGGAGAGCCCACTGCACAGCTATAGGGGGTATGATGCTGAGTGTGTTGGATATCTTAGCCAAACAAAAAAATTGCCTGAGCAAATGATCAGGCCAATGCCTGACAAGTGTCTTGTAACATTAGAAAGCCAGTCTGAAACAACCCTTTACTTGCAAACGCTCAGGTTTGTGTTCCATCTCCTGTGTGCAAGTAGCCCCTTTCATGTGGAAGGAAATGTTCCCAGCAGTGAAGCAAAACCGCATGCATTGGCAGCACAGAAAGGGAAGATTATTACATTCCATACTCACTGTGGGGGAAGGAGCAGGCAGGTGCTTCTGTCAGCCATAACATCCCTTGGCCACACAGGCTGCCAGCAAGTCTCCTCTGCCTTGCGAGGGCCCTCCACCCCAACGCCCACTCACCCTACAGAAGTAACACCTCACTCTTCTGCAAAATCCACACACTAAACACGAAATTAAAGGTGCTGCCCTTCCCAGAGCCAGAGCACTCTGCTCCCCTTCCCTGTAGCTCTCTCCCTTCAGGCAGGCACATTGCCATTGCCCCCTCCCTCGGCTGGGAGGGGTCTCCCCAACGGTGGAGCTGCCAGCCTGCCCCCCACCTCAAACAGCCCCTCTTACCCCCCATCCTCATCCCCACAGTCCTTAGGGTCAGCATTGGCATCTGAACTTTCTCCCTCAGCCTCACCAGGTGCCCAACTCAAACACCAGGGAGCCACATTCCTCAGAGACAGCACCCAAATGCGAATCTGCCTAGTCATTAAAGCAACAGCAATGAATTTTATCTGCAGAACCAATTGGAATATTTTTATTTACTTTCTATGTCCCCATCTACCCTAAAAGGCCAGTTTTCTTCACCATGTGTTACAGTCGTGGGCACGACAGCTGCCTCTGCAAACTAACTCCTGAAGCAGGGACTCCAAAATCCTCCCACCAGTACTATCAGAGGCAGCACGCACAAAGGAAAGAAATGCATGACTTTCTGTACTATATCCTAAACCCTAAAGGGATGGGGAAGGCTGATGGTTGCCGCAGATCAAAACTAAATGGTAAACCCAATCTAGGTTGTGTGGAAAGGAAGCTGGGCTATACTTAATCTTGTTATTGTTATGAGACAGTGTCCTAAACTAAATAACAGTAGACAGAAATGTCTCTTAATATCCGAGGTTGCTGCTGAATTTATTAAAGACAAACAAATGCAAAAATCCCCTCAAAACCAAAATATCATGTATTAATAAAATGCCAGAGTGCGCTGCATGAAGACCCAGACCTTCCAGTCATTTACTCTTAACCGATTCTTTAACTCAAGAGTTTGGTGAAAGCAATTCCACCTGAGTCGTGCCTTCCTTTATTTTACTATAACTCACACAGTCAGAAGAGTAAAAACGTACAATTTGTTTTAATGGAAATGGAGGACTAGCAAATCTTCTCAGGTGTCTGCAGATTTTGGAAGTTATTTTATCCATTTTTGAAAATCTTAATTCTTATCTAGAAAGAAACACAGCCCTCCAGAAGAAAAAAAAAAAGAAGTATAAGGTTCAGAAATTCAGAAGGAAATCACTTCTATCTTAGAATTGTCTACTAGAAGCTTAAGTGAAGCTAATCTTGTTATGAAAAGACTGGATGGCTTAAACAATGCACAATGGAAAATTGAGCCTTTTGCCTCTTCATTAAGTATTAAAACTCACCCTAGGTTGATAGTGTTTGAAAGGCAAAAGCATCTGACAACTGTACAGTGACCTAGATGACCTAAGTTTGGTGGTCTCACCCCGCTTACAATGGAGCAGAGCTTGTGCATCACAAAAATTGCCACCGAATCCATCGATCTCTGCCAAAAGGCCAAGTGCTGAGTGGAGCTTGGTCCCTCCAGGACACGTACCAGGGCAAAGAGCCGAGCCCGCCCTTCCAGCACCAGCTCTTCTGGGGAACTGCATCACAGTATCTTTTCTGAGTGGTTAATCAATGCAAAAAATAAAACGACAACAGCAGAAGAGAATAAAAATAAGGGACAAACTTTTCCCTGGTGCCATTCCCTGCTGCTCTGTTTAGCATTCCCCCTTCATCGCGGCCCTCAGCGCAGCCATTTCTGCATGCCCTTCCCCAACCTCTGCAGTTGCTGTTGCTCAGTGCAACTGCAGCATCAACATTGTCAAACAATTTTGCGATGACACTGTGTCTCAGACAATGTTCAGCCACCACCAACAAGTAGTGAGTAACCTGTGCTGACAACGCATTACAGCCCTGCCATAACCAATCACTGTCTGACTGAAGCAAAATGGCAGCTAAATTACAGCAGAATATAGAACAGCATGTTTATTAAATTGGCATGGCAGTCTGCTAAACAAAACAAACCAGAAGCGAGGATACTGGCAACCTGAGTCAGAGCTACAAACCAGCCATCATTTTAATGCCTTTATGTTAGATGAGATTTGGCCAAAGGTCGGGTTTTAATTTTGTTTTTTAAATTTCAATTAAAAGTCATCAGCTATAAGGAAATGATTTAGTGGGAAACGATTGGGTACAAGGAGAACAAATTTCAAGAAGCCCAAATGGGATAAAACATGGAGATTATAAAAAGGCTACGTTTGACCTGTCAACATGAGAAAGTCCCAGAGTTTTTATTAAAAGGGGGCAGTGGGGAAGACAACCTGCTGTTTAGGGAAGCTGTATATTTAATTTTAGTGCTTATAATGGCATAGCCCATGACTATAAGGTATTATTTAAGACCTATCATGCTATTTCCTTGGAGGATCTCTTTCTGCGCTTTCACAGTATGCTGCAGTTTGCTAGTCTCTGTACAATTTAAGTGCTATTTACTGATTATTATTGAGTATGGGACAAAATTCACCCTCTCTGGACCAATAAATATAAGCTTTATACACAGAGTAGCAAGATGTTGATCTTAAAGGTCTTTTCCAACCTAAATGATTCTGTTTCAACTGCTGCTTGCCATCACATGATTCAATGAACATACACTTTAAGAAAATTAAAACAAAATAACCAAACACACAGTCATGGTTTAGTATCTGCAAATCTAATTAAAAGTTAAATACGTAATACCCTAATCAAAATCCAAATGTTCTTTACAGAAACATCAAGGAAGAAGGGGCATACTGGGGACGATACCACAAAGGTAATCAGAATTCATCTTCTGGGACTCATACCCTATTACTCGAAGCTCATTATCGGTACTCCATACAGTACAGCAACACCTAGAGACCACATCATTAGCTTCCTACACATGTATTACCCCATAGTTTGAAAAACTGCAACAAAAAGCCCCACCAGTTCACAAGAAAAATCAGATTTTTTCTATATAAACTTGACAACATTTTAGATAACATGCTAGTAAACAAAATACCATGGAACTGCATCAGAACCTTGTAAAAACAGGACTGATCCTTTCTAAATAGGATTGCAGCCTAGTAATGAATATAGCCTAGCTGCTACACTATCCTAACATCTAAATTTTGTCTCTAAATACTTCCTGAATTACACGGTCATGGCTGCTTCCTTATTCTCTTCTGGATTTGGATTCTTTGTCTACTGATCAATCCCTCCCTGTCAACTGGCAAAACAAAAATCATGAAGTGACTAAACATAACTGACTACTCTGAAACACATCATCTAATTAGTTGAACACAGTTAATGTAGAGAACACCATCTCTTCTCTACATTAACTGCCCAAAAGGAAGACAGGAAGCCTCCAGCCCAGAGGGAGAGCAGACATCAAGACAGAAATGGTCACCTTGAGTTTTGCATGATATATAATACGGAAATATTCTCAGTCAAAAGAAGTTGAAGAAAACAGCTGCCATGATATTCAAGGACAATACACCTCAGATTAAATATGGTTACAGGAACACAGGCTTACAAAATTGACAAAGCCTAGTTCCAGCCAGCAAACAACAAATCGTTCCAGATGCAACCAGCACTTTCCTCTTTTACTGTCAAAATGCTGAGGAGAAAAGGGCTGCTGAGCAAACAGAGGTGACTCCACAAGATGGGAACGAAGGAAGCGGTTAACGTTATAACAGTACTGCACTATTTCTTTCAGAACCTGCCCTACAGTACTTCACAACCTAAACAAGTCTGTGTTCCCATTTACTAGGTTTCACACTCACACATAATGTCTAGTGCCTCCACGCTGCTCTCTATCTGCGCATCTCAACAGAAGCAAAGCCTATGATACAGTGCAACATACTGACAACCATCCTGCAGACTAGGGAAGACAGGAACTCGCAGTACCAGGCTGGATTTGGTAACAAACAGGAGTCCCAGGTGCTAGACCTCTTCCAGGACCCAACCTACCAATTCGATGAGTTTTATTTTCGGTTGAATCTACTAACTGGGAAAACAGAACAGCATTGTGCAAATGTTCTCCTGCCCCACTGTAAATGAGCTAATACCCTGAGATAGCATGCAGCTGATGCCAGGGTAATCCCCTGTAATAACATAGATATCTGTTCTAGTCCCTACCTGGGCATACGACCGTTTTCTTCTCAGCACTTACAGACAGCAGGCAACTCCTTGAGCTTGACTGCTTTAGTGATAAGGTGATCATATAGCATAGATGTCCTAGATATAGCTGAAAAAAGGGTTGTTGAAGGCTACCTTCAGAGTTTCTCATAAGCTCTATTTGCAGGAGGGCTCAGGGTATGGATGAGAAGTACAAGCACAGGTCGATGGGAACTGCAGAAGCAGGACCAGTCCTCTGCATGTGTGCTGGGGAGATATGGACACAGTGCTGTTCATAACATAGGACAAAAATTTGCTGTGCTCAGGGAGTTACTTCTGTCCAGACTGGACCGTCATGTTTGTAATGTACTTCCAGATATGCCATGAAGACCTACCTCAGCTTCTGCTTCTCCACTGGCTCTGTATGTTGCATTGTGAGTCTCAGGAACAGAACACAAGTTATCAACCCCAGCACCATCTGCTTCCCTGATTCCAACCCACAGTACAGTAAACTACTATGCTCATCACCTTCAGTCCTAGCTCTCCACGGGGTGAGAAGCACTGGGAACACGGAAAAGGTAAAAGGTTCCTGGGGTTAGCACATACCTGCCCAGCACAGCCATCCCAGGTGCTGCCCTTGCGAGCACAGCGGGCGCTCAGGAAGGCATAAAATCAGCAAAGGTTGCACCCATGGCTGGCACAGGCCTCAGGGAAGGATTGTTGACCTAATAGCGACATCACTGAAACACTATCTGCTGCTAACTTTCACTAAGGGAAGATGCATGGTGGAAGGAAGGCAGGCAGACCTGATAAGGCTTGAATCTTCTAACAGCTGATTACAGAACCATACTGCAGTGGGTATGAGGTGGAATCTGAGCGTCACAGACCACCCTGAAGTTTGCTGAAATGGAAGATAGCTGCTTTCCTAAATTCAGGGTGACCCTACAACCCAGAACGCCTACAGCAAAAGGTGAGTATGGTTAAGGCACTCTTTTAAGAATTTTTGGGGGTTTCTCCACCCAAGAGAGCTGCAAACTTGTAGTTTGTCTTCAGGTAAGACACCAACGTGACCATAAACACTATATCAAACCCATGTGCATTTTCATCTCTGTTACACAATATCAAAAATGTTCTGAAGATTTTAAATATAAATCAGAAGGTTCACACCTTCTGAGAGATCTGAAGAAAACAGTAGGGATAAACTTTGGTGGAAGCCCAGGGCATCAAAATTGAACCACGGGGACAAGCAGTTGCGCTGGGTGTTGCAGAGGCAGACGGCTCTATAGCTGTGTGTGCAAGACAACAGGCTTTGTAGCCAAGGGGAAGCCTTGAGGCCCCCAAGCTTCACTTTTACTCCAGTCAGCTTAATTTATTTGCAAATCAGTAGACAAGCTGAAAAACACACCAGTATTTTACTATCAATGTCCAGATGAACTAATAAATAAATAAAAATATATCTAGTAAGGAACAAAACAAATAACCAGTGGTTTGCTTGGTGATATGCAGCTTTTTACACTGAAGGTGAGGGCTAACACTTTCAAATGCAAATAACAGTTTGGGATTTCACTTTCTTTGAGCATCCCACTGCGAAGCAGCCTGTGTCCAGGCTGACTTGAACAGCTCTCAGCACCTCTCAGAAGCCTGCACCCACAGGACATTACAGTTTGGCCTCTGGAGCTGAAGCTTTTGGTTGTTAGTCAAGTAGATCAGCAAGTGGAATTTCTCCCTAGTAGGATGTTCTGCTGTTTCAGTGCCTCCTTCCTTCACACCATGGAAATACAAATCAGTATTTCAAAATTATCTATGAACTGTATCTGAGGAGCTTCAGTTGAACAAAGGCAAATGACAAGATTAAAGGCTGATTATCGTTACACAATCTTTCAATAAAAGCAGAAATTAAATCAATCCCTTCCAGTTCCCTTCCCCATCCAATGAACTTGAGCAAATCACCCCTTCCAATACAGAAAATAAGTCAAAGAATATTGACCACCATCACTCATTTCTTTGGTGCCCATCTCTGCTGTGCAAATGGCGAATACGCCCACTCCTCTGGCATCTAACCATAGCACACACTGCCAATGTCACCCTGTCCCACTGGAAATACCTGTAACTACCCTGCAGGCTGGAGCCAATTCAACAAGGTGCCAAAGAGGTAAGCAGAGCCCTGCATTGCCTTCTCTCCTTGCCTTTCCCCCACCCGCAAATCCTTACTAAAGAGTTGCACTTTTGTACTTTGGGGCCTCTTATTTTAATTTATGCAACAGCTTAAAACATTTTGTTAGGGCTGAGTGAGACCATCTGTGCAAGAAATAAAAGATGCCTAAGGGTAAAATAGGCAAGAGCAGTAATGCTGAATACGTGGAAGGCAATCGACTGCCTATGGATTTTGTATCTACCGCTGTGACCTTTCAAACGATGGAGTACAGTCAAGGGTAATTTCCATACAACGTCTGCTCCAGAAAGAAAAATTAATCCAGAAGAGCATTAATGCTTTCCAGAAAACTGGACAGCCACAATTGCCTGTCACTTCTCAATGCCTATGTACAATTTAGCATGACATTTGCATAACATTATAGGAAATCTCCTTCATTATGTCCTACAAGAAGATCTGCCAACATTTGTTTTCCTGAGGTGAGCAGGGACTCAAGTTGATTCCGAAACATAAACTTTTTGTCAAGGATGGCAATGTTGCTCTTTAAAATGATGGATCACTTCCTACAACTCTTAAATTACCATTACAAAGCCCTGACCTTGTGTGCATTAAGTATTCCCTAAAGATGTTGAGGAATATTTTACGAGTTGTTTCATTTTGCTGTCTTCTTTCTGATTACCTTTGGGGCTTATTAAGAAAGTCTCTCTTTTTTTTTTTTTTTTTTTAATTTTTAAATTTTAATAACTTAGAGTGGTCCAGGACTAAGAGGGAAAAAGAACCTAAATTGGGGTTGAAATATATTTAAGTTCAAAGATGAAAGAGTTTTATTTACAGAAAATAGTTTCAAGGAAAGTAGTACTTTTATCTAGGGAACCTCCTCCCTTCTTTGGAGCAATTACATGCAAGTAAAGCACAGAGATGGAAAGTTTTGTCTCACCATTGACCTTATATTCTGGAAAAGAAACATCAGCTTCAAGATGACAGGTGACAGTTGGCCAAGTTCATCAGTGGTGTAGGCCAGTTTTCAGAGCTTGAGGCACAAGGGAACACTTTCAAGGAGGAACACTTCAGGCCAGGAAAAGGATGTACCTGAAGTCACTGCCAGAAGCCTTCAGAAATGATGGAAAACTTGCTTCTTATTTAACCAGGGTCAGCTCTGCTTGCAGACCAAAGATCATCAATATGTCCTTGAGTAGTAAAAGAGAATGAAGTACCTTCACAGGTAATTTAACAATATACCATTCCAGAAAAGCTAGAATCCCATTTTCGGACTTGCTATTTCCATTCCCACATAAATATGACACTTGACAAAGTTTAGAAATTTGTCTTCTTTTTTTTTTTAAAGTCTTGAAACTGTAGAAGTGTCCAGGACTAGGAGGCAGAAAACCCAAACTGAGCCTGGGATATATTCCCAGGACCTGGATGTCCTGCATTACAAAGTGGCTTAGAATAGGAGAAACACTATCGTTACCTAAATGAGAGCTCTGCACTCGATGTACATGTAGTGGCACAAAGGGTGATGTTGTCATGCAGTTCCTTTCCCTCATACAAATTTTGAAATGTGTGATTTCCTACAAGTAGAGATGCAAATAGATTGCTAACTTAGGAGTTCAGGCTGTGTTTTTATTGCTTCCTGCATGACTCCTCCCTTCACAATATCCTGGTGACTTACATGCTTTAGTTATTCATTGTGGGAAGTAAATAAAAAGAGAGACAGTTTTTTCACATCTCCACAAGAACAAAAGGCACAAGTAATCTACGATAGGTAAGCCAACAAATGGCTTGTGGACTTGATGGCTCAGAAGGCTGGTAATGGCCTCAGCAGTCTGCATCTGACCAAGGTCAGTAGTTCCTCCTATTTGACAGCTACTCTCCAAATTATAACTTCAGATTTTCGACAGGCCAAGTATACACGTGCCTGTTAGTGCAAAGAGGACTTCCAACCACCATGTGAGGCAGCTTGAATGGCCAGAAGAATGCAGAGGCTAAGAAAGCCTCAAGCCTATTGAACCTGAGACCGATGGACGACTGGCGACACAGTACGGAGAGCACTGTGCGTAACCCATCGCATTGGCTCTGCTGCATTTACCAAATGAAAGACTAATTCTGTTTGATAGCATCATCAGGACTGCAGTTTTCAAAGCCAAAGCAAAGCTGCATCAGACACCACCACCACAAAATGACTCTGTGGAATTCAGACTGAGAGTGTGAGTGAGAAGTAGTCTGGGATCAGAAAAAGCATTCTGCATCTCTTCCCCTTATTTCACTGGTTACGGCTATCTCCCTAGCAACATATGCTTCAGTGAACTAGAGCTTTGCCATTAGAAACAGGTTCTTAATTAGGAGCTTACAATAATTTATAAACTGACAGCTGTGGCACAAAACTAGCTGACCAAAATCTAACGATTAGAACAAATAAAAACCCCACCCAGAAAGCTGCCCAAGAAAACAGAAAAAAAAACCCAAACCACCAGATTTTGATCCCAAATTTCTGCAGCATACACCTGCATGTTGTGCCTCTCAGCTGCCCTGTGTGGGAAGTGAGCTCCAAATGACAGGAGATCTGTGGCATGCCATTAAGTGGACTCGGTAATAAGGTCTAATGCCAGTGTTGTTTTGCCAGGAGCAGAAACAAACATATCTGGGAGATGCTCGCTTGTTGCAGGCGATGCTAAAATTATCTTGGCTCCTTCTAATGGGATAGAAAAGCTGGTATCATTTAGGCAAGTGACTAAAATGAGGTAGTAGGAGGTCCAAGTGCAGGATGGGGTCTCCTTTAATGACTCGTTCACCATCACAGGGAACGACAGCTTCAGTGTATGCCCTGTCGAGGAGATATCCCAACCGAGCCAAAGCCGAAATTCCACGCAGCTCTCTAAGCCTGATGGAGACACATAATGAAATACAATCCTGTCAAGCTTGGCCCCTGGGTAACATTTTCACTTCTACATTCCATTTTCAGTTTAGGTCGAGATTTTTAAGAAGACAGCAAGCAGCACTCCAGTCCCAGGTGACAAGATCTGCTCAGATTTAGTCTTTGAATGTTGCAAATTAAATTCCCTCATCAGGCCTCTAATCACTCTTACCAGATGGGGCTTGTGCTCAATTTTGGATCCACAGGAAATTTAATGGTTATTGTTTCTGTTTAAATAGGAGATTATTGCATTTTAATAAGTTCTCTTTGGGACTTGCAGCAACAATAGAGCACTATGAATTACTGTAGATAGCTGTTACTGCATGCTGGGGAAAAATCAAGTTACTAAGTGTGACAAGTTGCTTTTTCTTCCCTTCCAGCAATCGCTCGGAGTGTATTTACCACCAAATTAAGTATGTGCCGTGGGGATAATATTTTTATCCTGCCGAGGGGGAAGGCGCTTGTCTGTGGATTTTCATTAAAATGACACATCTGTTCAGCAATTTCACAAAGTAATTCTGCTGAAAGTTTTATCAGCTAATTTTAATTATTCACTCCAGTGGGTTGAATACAGGATTCATCATGTTGAATTAATACATTTGACGGGAATTTCACAAAGAGGGGGAGAAAAAGCAATCAACAAATTGAATTGTCATGCAATATGGATTAAATTGAGATTCTTTAATTAGGATAAGCCTGAGATTTGGTATTTTGAAGGTATTAGAAAGCTTAGCAATACAGTGGTAAAGATTAAGAAAATGCAATTAAATATTACACTTTGGACACAGGCAGCGTATCATGTGAGCAGAAGACAAGGGTCCTCTTTTTAGCTGCACAGTCAGTAGTGTCGGTTTCAAGAATTTCTGAATGTCTGAGCTATCAGGGATGCCAACCAGGGAGGACTTCTGTCTGACAAACCTGAGCTACAGGGAGGGGTTTGTAAAGGAGACTGTCCTTCTAAGTGATAGAACTGTACTTATCGTTTAAAAACTACTTCTAACATAATTGCCCACAGACTATAATTCATCCTACTATGTTAAATTTCAGTTTCTATATAAACACAAACATACACCCAGTCTGAAGTCACACAGATTCTGTCTGACAGGCAAATGAGAGACGCAAAGGTACATTTATAAGCAGTCTCAGAAATGAAGTCAGCCCATAGGATTATTATTATAGCTGACAATTGGCAAGTAGAACTTTGTAGATTAAATGTCCCAGTTGGACTGATGTGCTTTTGTTGAGCTGCCCCTTGTAAATAAATTTGGTATATTTTATTAGTGGAATTGGTGAAAGCACTTAGAGAAATCTGTAGGCTTACCAAATGAACTGCGTGCCCCAGAAAATTCTCTGCTAATTGGAATGTTATTACCACTTCCTCCACCTCTGAAGCCAGGAGACAGGATTACAGAGTTCCAACTAGTTCTAAAGAAATCCAGAGGCCCTGACCCTCACTGGGAAAACTGCTGTGAACATGCTGATACATGTTGATGATGAGTTGGCTACATGAAGTATGACGAACTGCATAACAAAGAAATATTTGGCAGCAACAGCATGCTGCATTTATCTAAAAATGCATATTATTGGTGCTTTTTTCTATTGCTTATATTGTGTCCTAAATATGCACTGAAATGGTGTCTGATCTCAACACTCACAGTGACCATATAATGTCATGATGCCATGGTGCAACACTCTGCATGTTTGCCATGGATGGAACTTAGGTACATTGGAATTCCAAACCTACTGCATTTCACCAGGCAGCGTCTATCATACATCTAAAACAGAACAGGGATTTCATCAATCTTTCAAATTCAGTTAAATTCTTTTCCTCAATAATGATTCACTATGATTCAAATCCAGATGAACACGTGCCCATCTCACCTTAACAGCATCAGTCACATTACCTCACTTTAGTCATTCAAAATGTAAATGTCTAATCCAAGCTGGCCACCCGAGCTGTCTCTGTAGATCACATACGTGTGTGTTTATATATATATATCTATATATCCCCATCATTAGAGGCTAGCTCAACTCACCACTCAAACATACATAGCTGGGTTGTTCTTTGGAGGCCCTTCTGTCTGTGGGGGATACAGAGAGATCTGGAGAACTAGCTTACACTAGACATTTCTGATTCTTGCTCCTGGCACGTATCCCAGACATATAACCCTACTGCTTTTCTGGACCTGGTACCCAATGATGCATCACATATGATCATACATATCAAGGTTGTCTGGCATCCTTCTAAGTTTCTGCTTCACCTCCCAGTTTGTCCATCCTTGATCTTGATCCTGTCCAGCTTTCCTGGCCTTGTTCTAGCTCTTTTCTTCCTTCCTATAGATTCCAACTTTTGCAGTAGGCTTCCTCAACTGCATTTTCACCTCAGTGTTCCTTGCTCTTTGGATGGATGGATGGATGCCTTTTGGAGAACCATTTTGCTGCTCCATCTCCTTGCATCAGTTCAGCATGGCAGTGACTGTGGGTCCTACCTCTCTGACCTGACCACATATAGAGCTTGTGATGGCACAATAAATGGATAAAGCACCAGGCAGGATTTGTAGTGAGCTTGCACGGAGGACATTGGTAACATGCTCATGCTGCTTACAGTACCTCAAGTTATCCCTGCTTCAAGGAGAGAGAACAGCTAGCTTAGTGCCAGCTGAGAGATCACCAGTCAGTGCTACACCGAGCCAGACAAACACACCACATATTCTACTAGAGATATTTACAGCCTTTTACATACAACAAGAGTAAGTATGTTATGCATGTGTCCCTGCAGGAGGCTTCCAGGGTAAGCAGGTGTGTAGTGCTGCCTTTCCCTTCCTCTGATCATGAATTATATTCTGCTTACACCTGTAAATTATGAGGATGAGGACAACAGCCTTTGCTCCAGTTCAGATAACACATGGCATTGCACAGCTTAGGCTCTGATAGCAAAACACACTTTGTCCCCAAAACTGGGGAAGCCCATTCATGCCGGCTGTAGGGAACAGCCCTTGGTGCCTGCTGGGCATGACATTACCTGGGAGAGCACTGACTGCCATTAGTAAGAGCTGTAGTTTCCTTTCTTTGAATTTCTTCAGAAAACATCTAAAATATGTACGTTTTCGTAGTGTTAATTACATTCTGTTACAATGTAAGGAACTTTACCTCCTTTTAAGAAGTTAAGAATTTTACTCAGAGTAGGTCTCAGTCTGTGTATTACAGACATCACCAGTAGCACAGCAGAACTCAGTACACGAATGTTTCAAGGTATCAGAAAACAAAACTCAGCTGTAAGACGGCATATGGAAGGGGCAGATCAGTTTCTCAGGCTATTAAAGCAAGCAGCAATAAAAACCCCAACTCTGTTACACTGTGATGTCTGCTTTATTCAGCTTTCTGTACCCCTCAGGTGGGGACCACAGAGCCTGAAGCAGATCTGTGTCAGCACCCATGTCCTCACGGGGCTCATGCCCAGCACCAAGAACTGCCTCCAGCTCCAGGGCTCTGGCCCTCTCTGTAGCACTCTTCCTCCTCCTCTCCTCAGTTACTTTTCAGAAAGCTGCTTTCTAATATCCTTGTCTGACATAAATACTAAGGAAAGGGTCAAATAAAGAAGCAAGAGAGATCCAGGGAGCTGTTTGGAACTGCAGACACACACAGGCATTGCCTTCCACTGTGACTTGAGCAGAGAAGAAAAGGGAATCTTTTCAAAGAGCATAAACCACCCATCCTGAGAGAGGCCCTTGGTACCCCTAACTCCATGACAGGAATTTCTAAATGACTGAGATGCTGAAGTGATGTAAAGCTTTGACTTTCAAAACCACCCATTTTCAACATGTTAATCTCTTTCGCTTCATAGGGAAAAGACTAACTTTCCTTTAAGGTACCATGTTGACTGTAGGGATGAAGTTTTAATTCCCGTTAATAAATGTTTCCCCACATTTCCTGTACGATCCTGGGCAGGTTTGGAGATTTCTATAAGCATTCATCATTCTGCCAGCTCTGCTTCTGAAAATTAATGAAAATTTTACCATTCAGTGGACGAAGCACTAGGCCAGTTCTGAACTCTGGGTTTTATTGAATTCTTACTCTGTTATTTCTCCGAGACGTTGACAGAATCAATTTATGTCTCAAAATGTCTTTGAGACTCCTGAAGCATTATATCTCTGACAAATATTTTTATTGTGAGCAATTTTTAAACAGTCAGCAACTTAAGTTGCAGTGTCTAGGATCACAGAATGGTTTGGGTTGGAAGGGACCTCGAAGATCATCTAGTTCCAACACGATCATCTAGTTGTAACTCCGAGGTCCATTCTGATCAGAACTTTCAACTGTTATTTCAGTAGAAATATTAAGTAAATCGTTCACTGTGACAGCAAAACAATTGGGGCTTTTTTCATGTTTGAAATTCAAGAAATTAGACACTGAACTTAACTTCTGTAGTACACTGGTCACCAAGTTTTAGGAGAAAGGCCACCAAGCTTTGGTTTTTGTGTAAAGTATCTCAATCACCATGTATATGACTTGGCCAAGCATTGACAGAACGTACATTTTAAATAAACCTAAGGCACTGATACAATGCAGTTGCCAATTTTCATAGTGATGTAGGTCTCCAATTGCATTTTACACAAGGTTTTGCTAATGAAAGCTTAATGTGTCTTGAACTGCTCTCCAGCCTCACAACTGTGGATCCTTCACAATGAAGGAAATGGCTTCTAGAAATCCTTGCTACGCACTTTTATTAGTATCCTTATTAAAACAAACAAATATACTGCAGATTGAGACAAAATTCCCCTCTCTGCAGGTAAAAAATAATTACCTTGTGAATAGACAAATTTGATGAAAAGCTGATGATTTGGTCAAATCCTCCAAGTTGATCAGACTACAATTTCATCCCTGAAGCTGGCTGCAGATGGAGTTCAAAGATTTGAAGGCCAAGCTTCAATTACACTGGAGTGTTTACACATTTCTTTCTCTCCCCGCCCTTCTGCTGCCCTGTGCTCAGATGTCGTATTACCCTTATCAGCAGATTAAAAAACCTCTTTGCAGAAACACTTATCTGTATGATACCAGTGATGACACTTAAGCTTCAACTTTCCTATTTAACACTCCATGTGCCTTACTGATATCATCCTGGACAGACGGAATTACGTGTTCAAGACTTTCAGGGTCAGAAGAACAGCCAAAACAGTTTCGGATAATGGTCTGTCCAGCCTAACCTCCTGTCTCCAATATGTTTCGGAGGAAGAGACAGAAATATCTCAAAGTCACAGCATAAACCTCCACCAAATAAACTTTCCTCCTGTCACACAAGATTTATAGCCTCACTTAAGTCTGGATTCTTGACAGTTCCTCCTAAAACTCCTCTTTATTTTTAGCATTTACTGTAACAGCTGGAGACACTCTTCTTGTTGATATGAATCAACACCAAATCCTTCTCAATCCTGACCCAAGGAATCATTTTTTTCCCGAGCTTAAAAAAAGAACTAACAAATCCTCCTTGCTTACTGTTAATTTTGTGACTTCTCGTTTCTTTGAACTTCTTACTCTTGAATTATGATCTGCTGCAGCCAATAAACACATGTGAGGTGACCATTTCTGAGATGCGGAATGGAGCTCCTGAACACTCTCCAAGGGGCAGCAAGGCCCACATCACCAGCTGCTCATTTCACTGAAATGCCTGAGGAAAACAAGACGCCAGGAAGACAAAACCCAAGTCCTTACATGTCCCAGACAGACACTGAACAATCTTTAACATACGTGCTATTGTCAGATCCTTAATAGATGCCATGAATATTCTGTTCTGTCACGGCTGGGTACTCATTACCATGTTAAAATGAATACAGTACATCTGATTCCATTTTAAAAAAGGATGAAAATTATGCCTAGCATTTCTTGCTTCACATACAGCTCACCAAAAGAGTAAGACAGATGTTAAGGTAACTGCTATTTGTTTTGTTTTGTTCCCGAGTGGTACCATCGAACTACTTAATCTAAGGCACAGTCTAATAAAAGAGAAAGAAAGCGAACAAAAAAATCCCCAGATCCCAAAGGATCCAAATGGTTCTAGCTAGGTGTGGTGCTGTTATGTAATCCAGGAATACAAAGATTTGATAATTGCATTAGCACTTGGTATGACCTCATCAAGAAGGTAAAATTACTATATAATGATATTGGCTCATTACAATTTCCTGTAGGAATATACTACTCTAACTTAAGTTGGCAAAGAAAGCAGGAAAACACCATCACGACTATACAACTTCCAACCAGACCCTTGAGGGGCAATTACAGGACAATGGCCATCTTCTAGGCTTCAGTTTAGGAAGTGAATTATCTGAGGGCCAACGCACCATGGAGGTAAAAGACCCTCTGGGGGAATGGAAATACTTTCTTGCTTGAGGGGAAAAAAGTGTTCTGTAGACTCCTGTGGTCTTGCGACTTCATAGGAGGCTACAGCACTTGGGGATGTTGATGTAAAAGGTGAGGAGACAAATGACAGAGGTAATACGCTAGTGTCTAACGCTGTTTTCTGAGAAATGGCTTGTTCTGAATAAAAAATACCTTGCTTCAAAAAGGAAGCCTGATCACAGTGTAGACCACTACTCGCAGCATCCAAAGGAAAACTGAAGATGCTAAACCCAGTTTAGTGCTGCAGATGTAGTGTTAGCTAATACACATGCTAATATAAGTCGGGTCTCAAGAAAGTCTCACCAAATTCCCAGGAAAAATTAAGTCAGCCACCACCCAAAGGTTGATGAAGCAATTCATCTGTCGTGTCTTTTTCATTCCTAACGTCCCATGCATTGCATTAGGCTAAGAATTAGAATAAAGGAAATGTTTAGCATACTCATTTTGAAGTATTTAATTTGCATTTTTTTCCGACTACTTTGCCTGTTGAAAAGCCCAAGAACAAGCAACTTCTGAACAGGAGTCCTGTTTAGCCGGCCCCCTTCTCAATAAACTCCATTTAAGAAAAATAACTGTAAAATCCATTCCTGCATTTTGTTTATCCCTTGATATACCAGTTTTGTTTTAATGTATCAGTTACAATAAACAAAACTGGCATGAAATACATCAGTGATACTGTGCCAAAACTAAGCACATTTCATTTTATAGCATATCTGGTGATGATATCTGACAAAAGACAGAATAGCTTTATATTAAGTATTCATAGAATCATTAAGGTTGGAAAAGATCTCCAAGATCATCCAGTCATTCACTGAGGAAAGTGGAGCAAACTTTAATTTTTCCAGTTAGAAACACAGCTCCAGGTATGGACAGAAAACTGAACTCCTGAAATGGTGAAACTCTCTTACTTTTCTTTCACTGAAGGGAAAAAAGGTCCTTTTTAAGCTTGTTAAACGAAATGAAAATAACCCAGATAGAGACATTCTCAACCAACATTCATTGCTGGGAGTATTTTTACAGCCAACTTATAAACTCCTCAAAACAGGTTTTACAAAGTAATGAAAACACAGCCAGGACCTTAACAGAAGCAGTAATGGCTAAAGTACCGAGCACATGGAGTTTACAGTCAACCCATCCAAACTGCAGCTTACCCAAATCACTTTAAATGGGCCATCATTTCCTCTGCAGATGGTACATATATGCAGTAGTCAAATGTGGGTGACATATTAAGATCATGACAAAGCAATGACAAACTTCCAGACAGTAAAGATGAGACCATAAACATTATTGCCAGAACATATACAGAGAAAAGGATTAAAAAAAGCCAACCCAGACACTGAAAAAAACCCAACCCAAGAATAGTAACAGTCAGTAAAAGACTGTGTCTGTCTCAAAATGAAGACTAGGACTTTTCTTTAGGCAGCCTCTCAGGGAGTGTGTACCAGCACAGCCAGAGCACAACCCCAGGTGTGCTCTTACCTCCCTCCTTTTTCAGTCACTCAGGTCTTTAACCTCTGGGTGATCTCTCCTACATCACCTAAGACATAACATAGCAATTTGAACTCTTTCTTGATTCCTTTTGGACTGGGCTAGACAGAGAATTTTGAGGTTTACTTTTAACATAAATGCTTAAAAGTTAATAACCACTTTCCTTGTGGTTTCTGGTAATACGTATGTCCTGGGAATCTATAGCACTGTTTTCTCATAACGGTAACCTGTGCCCCATTCCCCACACCTCCCTTCATCCACAGCAGGATTTGCTGTAAGGAAAAGCAATGACACACTGTTCCCTTTGGAACGTGGAGTTTGCAGCACTCTAAATGCAACACTCATCTTCTTCAGATTTGGCTGGTAGTTCTGCCACAGTTAAGATTCTGGCAACGGAAACGATATTGGAAAGTATATTTTCCATTGAAAATGTCCAATACTTTCCATTTTTAATCAGTCTACTTTACAGATTTCTGTACTTGTCAGCTCTCACTCTGTTCTCTGATCTGTAAGACACACACAGAGGGACTTTTTCTGCAGATGACTTTGCAATTTCCTTGATTTTCATGGCGGAGGTGGAGGCCCCAATCCTAATCTATGGAAGACAATGGCAACCGTGAGGACACTCAACTGAACCCCCAGCCGATGGTGCCTGGCTCTTCAATGGGGCCTGCCTGCAGGTATACAACACCCTTCATTGCACACACAAGTTTAGTCTGTTTACTATTTCACACAAGTCTCCATGAACAAGCCAAGTAATTTCTACGTAAGGGAGAAGAAGCTGGAAACAAGGACCTTATTTATAACACATCTCAATTAGTAAATAAAAGGGAATGTGAATATATAGAATACTCTATACCCATAGAGTTTCACTCAAGGCAGGCAGGTTTTCCTGGTTTATACACATTTAAGTAATCCATACCCTCTGTGCTTAACTGGTGCATAGGTCTGCTGTCAATCTTCCTCCATAAAACATACATAAACCCCCCAAAATCCCAGATACTAGGAAAAGATAATCCCCCACAAATTACTGAATTTTGACATTGGTCCAAGACAGTCCCTGCTGCTCAGTAGAAGGCCTGACAGACTAAATGACAAATAAATTTTTTTGCCATTTAAAAATTATCTGGGGGAGCCATAATGGGTTACTGTTAAACCGATTACTTAAAAGGTACTCAAAAGCTGTTTGTTTTGTTTAAGGACTTCAATAAAAGTTTCACTTTGGAACAAACAGTCCATCAATAACTCTCTCCAAGCCCTTTTCTGGCTGACAGGCCAACACTAGGCCTGTCTTTGCTCAAGTTTTTTAAAAACAATACAGGGCTCCCTCAAATTTTCACTGCAAATAGAAAGAGGGAAAGTGAATTCGACTTGTGGTTTCTGCCTGTGGTATGAAGCCAGTTTCCTGCTTACACAAATGCAGAAATTGTAAAAGTTCTGAATGAAGTTTGCATACGCTTTCCATCTCTGTTTAATGCAATGTTTTCGCTGGCTTTTAACACAAAGTGAATTTACAATGAAAAAAAAATTATATGCCAAAGATTAAAAAAAATAGAAATAGGCAAACCCCATCTTCTTTGGAGCAAGAGGAAACAAAAAGCTGGCATCCAAAATATTACAGGTACTTTGCTTTAGTAATTCTAAACCGATCAAACCATGGAGGGCCACATCATGTAAATACAGAAACATGTTTGGTGTCCCATCAGTATTCCTAACACAGGCAGACAAGCAGATGTCATATTTGCAGAAGGAATGCCAAATGTCTATCAATAAGATATTACCATGGCCAGAAATAACCGAGTCACAATGACTGTGTGGTTACTTTGAAAGACAGTCCAAGTGGGGGAAATATTTACTCTTCAAGTTGAGAATTCTAAAATCAATCTAATGTCACTTAAAATAGGAGATGCAATGCAACTGATATGCTGATCATGGAAAGCACACAGGGAAGATGCTGCTATTTCTGCAAACACAAGATACTGCAAAGTAATGTAGTTCCACTGAAATCAGGGAATCTACAGTCATTTCTGGCAGATGAACATCTGGTCTTTTATATATGGAGAAAGGTAGGATAAATACTACTCCACAGTCAACAAACTCCTGTTAACTTCACCAACTTAAATGGATTTACACCAGAATAGATTTTTTCTTTAGACTCTCCAGTTAATAAGACATTAAAATCCCAACAACTTGGCAAGACTAAAAGTAACCAACCACTGGCACTTTACATTGAAGTTTTCTGGAAATTCAAACTACAGGAAAAACATTTCAAATGCACATTAGTGATTCAACCCCCAGCTTCTATATCTGTAAGTAATTTCAGCCACTAAGGAGCCTGACCTTTGCTGTCTTCCAATAAAATTTAGGACTGCAAGAAGTTAGCCACCTTTTGATAAAAGCCCTAGGCTGTTCCATTCCTGCTTTCACAGACCTGAGTCACAGCTGAATTGTGAAGGTTAAAGACAAAATACTGGTCTTATGCTACTTTTCTTCAGCTGCCAGTATCCACTCACACAAACTGCATTACACTATGCCAAGGTCTGCTCACCTGGAAACAGAGAAAAGAGGGCTCAAAATTTCCCTGGTCCTGAAGGGAACTGTGTGATTCGCTGAATGAGTACCACCAAAAATGTTTAAATCCCTTCAAAATAACCCAGCAGCAATGACAACAAAAATCTCAAGCCCTTCTGGCAGGACAGGTGGCATGTTAAAGTGTCTCCTGTTATCTCTTTCCTTCACATCTAACTCATCTGTTCTTTTCTTTCATTGAAAAACACAATCCGCATTGTTAGGTTTTATGTGTAACTATGTGTGGTTTATATAACATTTTGTGCCGTCTAATTAGTTTGCTAGCAATTAAAAATAAAACCATGGCAGAGCTCCACTTGCCAGTTTCACCTTGTCACAAACGTGCTTGATGTTCACTGTGTCTTAAATAAAACGTATCACTAGCAGGGAGAGATCTTTTCCATCTTTTTTTTTTTTTTTCTCCACCATTTGGTATAATTATTCCTGACAATTTGCCCATCACACTGTAAGAGTCTTTCCAGAAGGAGAAAAATACTACTTTGTGTTCTTGTGATCACAAGTCTAATTGAGCGGAAAACAAATCTGCTAAAAAGAAAAAAAAAAAAAAAAAAGAAGGGGGGGAAAGAAATATTGAGGAAAGACAGGCTAATGTTTCACTCAGTGAAAACTAATAGAATATGAGGAGGAAAATAACAAGGAAATATGTTTCCAACCACTCCTGGAAATCTTAATCAATTTTCTTCCTGATTTCCAGAGGAAGTCTCTGCAGCAGATGCTGGCTTAATTCACCTGATGATGACATGCAGGTCGACTTTACTGTGACGTATGGCTTTTGCTTGTAGGTTTTAATTATGCCTATTGTTAGTACTTCCAAGCTGGGGTACAGCAATCCTAGGTCGCAGTGGTACATCGCTGCTAGCGCCGATGCTGGCTGGAGTGAAGGCCACTTTCCCTTTAATCTGTGGCAGCAGAAAACTAGGTGCCACGTGTGTAATTTAAACTGACAGGAAACATTAGCATTACCATACACTTTGTCAATTAAATGATGGTTTAATCAGTACAAATCTGAATGGTCAAATAATGTTATAATTAAAAGGAAATAATGGAAAGTGGTTTGGTGATTAATTAACAGAACAGCGAGTACCAGCAGCACATCTTGTATGTGATATTACTTCTCTCCTGTTAGACACTGGCTGGGGTGGGGGCGGTGGAAGGCGCGCTGACCTTGCAGCCTGAGAAAATCCATTTCTGAGCCATGGATCCAGCAGCAACGGCAATTTTCACAAGCTCAAATAAATGAGGGGGAGCTTTATCTTTTTTACCTTCCCTGCAGTGCTCTTCAAAGCACTGCCATATATGCTCACTAGTGACTCTTGACTTTTTTCTGTGTGTGCCTGCCTTTACAAATAGGAGAGTGGATACCTTGTAAACCCTGGACACCTTGACATATATTCTGGAGCACCAGAAAATAACACACTGTCTTATCTTCCACTGGCTGATGTCTTGATCAGTACAGCAGCTCTGTCCCTTTCTTACCAGTGGCATGTAACAAGCTATGGCATAGGGTGTACTGGCAGGCTGAGACACATACTGAGGCACACAAGATTAAATACACCATGGTATCTAGCACCAAAGTAGTGCAGCACTAACGAGGGTTGCGTAGCCTAGAGTAGGGTGCACTGTATGAAGTATGAAAAGGGATGCTTACAGTGTCAGGAGTTATGATTCAAGATGAAAAAATAATCCCATTTTCAAGTAGTGGATACTAGTCTCTGGATAGCAGGGCTTAACTTCCAAATATTCTCAATATTGGCACCTCTAGAGAAACTTAAAAATATCAGGAGTAAGAAAGTCCCCTGATGAATGCTTGTCAAATTTGAAACCTTTGTTTTAGATTACATAAATTTTAGAAATCTGGGCTTAATTTGAGATGGGTATGATCAGACCTCAGAATCGAACCTGCTGCTAAAGTTTCATCTGCTGGACTGTCGCTGGGATGCCAGCTCGGATTTGACTGTCTGGCCTCCAGCAGACAAAGGCTGATAACATAAATGTCATCCTTTCACTTTGGGTCATCAATCCACCTCATAATGGTCAAAAAAAGACCAGCAGATGGATGTGTTAAAAACAACTAATGGACCAGCAAGAGAGTCAGGTCAAATCCTATCATTCAGCAAGGGAGAGCTGCCACAGTGCCAGCGTAGCACGGTACACCCAGCACATTTTCTAAGGTCCAGGGTTAGTGAACAGCAGCGAGCTGAAGACTTCATCCAAATTTCTCATGTTTTGCCTTGTTACAGTGTATTGTAGAACGCAACAGCAACATGCACATTCAATCACGGGTAAAATGAGGGTGGGATGTTATATTTAATATTTATACGCATGGCATACTGGCAAAATTACTGGCATCTGTACGTGTGTGAATGACTGTTTTGAGGAACATGTGTTGTGTGCAATGCTGTTTATTATCAGTAAATGAAGCCAAAAGCTAAGTTGAAAATGAATGCTAAATTAAAAATTATATAAAATGGAGTGAAATGATTTAATTAGCAGATTATAAGTGACACACTTTACTATTAGAACTAGCTTGGGAGGGATTGAGGGAAGGGAGGAGGAGAAAAACCCCCAACCTTGACTAGACACAGAAGGGTGGAAAAACATTTCTTTTTCCTCTATCTGTGGAGTTACAAACACAGTAACATATTGTCCTGGTGTTTATAATCACAGACTCTGCTGCCGTCACAGTACTTGCTTAATGAGGCAGCCAGTTAGAAATAATGAGACTTTGAAACAAATTGTTCTCACTTCTAAAAAGGGAAAGAGAAAAGATGCGTGGTACTCTAATACAGTGCAACAGGAGTGTTTTGGTTACATTGCTATACTTAACTCCTCCTACTGTATCCCTGCAAAGGAATTTTTGAGTTGAGAAATGGGTTATGGCTTGTTACAGAACTAAGAAAAAAAGCTCAGAACTCTATTTATTCCCAGGTTTTGCCACTTACTTGTTGCATGACTTCATTAAAAAAGCATTGCTTGCTAAATTAATTAACATATGTGAAACACTTTGAACATTTTTGCTTGGTCTCTACCTTTAAAATGGAATATTTCAATCCTATAATGATCTTCTATTAAAAGTGTCAATATTCTTTGCCAGCAGAAATTGATTTAACTTCCCTCTGCTTAGAGGAGCAGGGCTGGAAAGGAACCTGCCACCCCACCTGCTAAAGGGCATGCAGTGGTATATTGGAAGGTGGGAGATCCAGCCCTCAAGCCTACACAGGGCAGCTGCACGCCCGTATGATCTCCTGGTATCTCTGGCAGGGAAACAAGGAAGACCCAGAGATTCTTTTCCCATCATTTCCCTGGACACCCCATCTTGTCCCAGCACTATCCTCCTCCGCACAGACTTTTTAAACAGCATATGGAGCTCACAGCCCGCTTGCTCAGTCCCCAGCGTGCGTATCCCCTGGGCTGCCTGTCAAGCTCCTACTCCCCTGCTTCCAGAGAGCAGAATCATCTAAGCCTGCTGCACCCTGAGAATGCTCCATGTTCAATATAGCCTTACAAAAACAGTAACACACACAAGCCTCTCTAATAAAATAATCCTGCTTAAATTCAGAACCCAGAAAAATATGACAACCTTGGTAAGCCTTTAAACTAAAAGCCTGGAACTTACTTTCATCTCCAAATACCAGAAGAGCGTAAATGTGAATAGATTTGGTCTATGTGGGCACCCATACTTCTATTTATTTTGGTGACAAAACAGCAGCAGCTGCCCTGGGGGAACCAGTGTTATAATGTTCCACTGCAGCCCAGCAAAGAGAGCTGACTTCAGGCTCTGATCCTGCAGAGCAGACTTTGCTCAGCCTCACAGAGCGAAGATGTTCAAGCGGAGGAGCAGCCCTACCTGGAGCAAGCATGCCAACAAGATGCAGAATCACAGATAGAGAGGAGCAAGAGCCTAAGCAGGATACTTAAAAGGCAAAAATTTGCTATCCACCAAAGTACACAGCTGAGCTGCTGAACCCCCAATGCTGGTCCAGCAACAGGGAGGAGAACTAAGGCTGCCAGAGGAAAGCACACCCAGTCTAAGCTTATCCAAACAGCCGAGCAGATGCTGGCTGTTTAGACAGCCATACGGCTGCCTTTTCCATCTAACATACTGCATCAAAGGGCTGAACAGCAACTGCAGAAAACAACAGAAGGGAAATAATAAGGACTATATATTATGTGAAGATTTAAAAAAAGAAAAACAAAAAAAAAAACAAAAACAAAACAAAAAAACAAAACAAAAGCCCCACAACCAAAGCAAGATCTCCAACTGAGTGTGCTGATACCTTTTAGCTGCTTCTTGGTAGTTTGGATCCAGGAACAGGTACTGGGTTCTATGAGAGTTCTTTCTCAAAGAGCCAGAAAGGGCAAAGATTTTGAAGTCTGTATATAAGAAAATAAGCCATGTTACTTTCTAAGCATCTATTTTTCATTGAGAAGCTGCTAATCAATTTGATTTCCATAAAACAGCCTGCTGATTTGAAAAAGAAAAAAACAAGAGGGAGAACTAACTTAATAGAAACCACTTTCTTTTCAAAAAAGATTGTGCTTGTTTACAGAAAAAAAAAAAAAAGACGACTGGAATGGGAGGTGGGAGGATTTTTTTCCTAGTCTCCCATGTACTCCTAAAATGGTCTGTGCATTGCCTGGGAGTAAATCAATACTAAGCACAGTCCAGGCGAGACTGCCATCTTACATGAAGCACTGACTGTAAAATAGACACAAAAGACACATGATACTCTCTAAGGTCCCCAGCAGCTATAATATCCATCCTTGGCAGCTCGCTTGACATTTCCTTGCCCTGCTTCCCAGTCCTCTTTCTTCCTCCCTCCTCCCTCCCCCTCTCCTTCTCCCCCTCTCTCTCTAACAGCTATGCTCTGCCTCTCAGGGGCTCGCCGACCGGGTGAACAGATAACAAACCTGTCAAGAAGGGTTTAGCTGGGGAATAAATCCTGCATTCGCCAGGAAATGATGTGTACAATGGGAAAATACAAGGGATGACATGAGCCTTCCCTTCTGAGCGAGTGGCCAAGAGATGCTTAAAATGTTACAGTGCGTGCTAAACGGACATTGGGATGGCTGATTAGATCGTATCTTGGATATTTCAAGTGGCTCCCTTCCTCCCCACTTTTCATTGCTACTGAAGACACACAAAGAGAGCAGACAAAGCCCATCCCTACTTCTGTTCCTTAAAATATGTGTATTTTTAGAGACTTGACCATGAGGAAGGTGAGGTTGGCACACACTAAGCTTAAGGTCAAGGCTAAAATCTTTTTGAGTGGCAGGCAAGGTCATATGAAATCCACTGGGTAGTTACAATTCCCATTTATAAAAGGAAGATACAACAGCAAGAACCTTATCTGGGTGAGTTAATACATGTCTCTGCTTATTACCATTTTCAAAGGGCCTTTTGCACAAATCTGATTTGCACTGGTGCAATAAAGATTCATTATCCTTTTACACAGCAGACTTTGCATTTCTGCTCAGGATCTAATTATGAAAAACAGGAACCATCCCATAAACAGATGCTAATCATGGTAGGAAAGTACTTTCATTTGAGTAACAAGGTAGCTCAGAAAGTTTGCTTGCAAGATTGCTGTATCAGCAAGGAGAACTACTGGGGAGAGGAAAACGGAGGGAAGACCTGATTCAATGCTTTTCATGGCCAGCGTGTACAAGCTGAGATTTCAGGGAGCTGGCTGGTTTTGGAAACGGGAAGAGAGCAATCGCCTCGGTCAGCAGCTCTCTGTGTGTGATGAAGAACCTGGGCTCTAAACACTTCTCAAGATTCTGACCCAGGCTTGCTCACATCAAAACCTTGGACTAAGCTCAAGTTTAAATCCTGGAAAACTTTGGGATTCAGACAGAATAAGTGCTCATGGTTTTATGTACAGCAAAACACAGTGTCGCTGTGTTTGTGTGCCTGAGGACTGCTTTCCCCTGACGCCCAACAGACACACCATAGCTCTGACACGGACTGTTTTATAAGCGATGCCCTCCATCGCGTTGGTATTTTACAGAGCTGGAGAATCTTTCAAATGAAATTGTTCCCGATGCATTTCCAACCCTCCAAGCCCAAGATGCTGTTTTTTTACTCCTTTAAAATACTTTTTCAGGCAGTGATACCACAGTATAAAATGTGACTCTGACTGACGGCTATTACTGGAAAGCACACCCATTACATGTACACGGGGTAGGTACTCTGGCAAGACAGTCTGGGAGTAAAGCAATGGTAATTTGCACTGAGAATGTTATCCACAGAGAAAATCTAAAATAATTTGGTTATCACAGGTAAGTAATGGAATGGCTCCCCAAAGTTTGATTTGTTTTCAGGAAAACATGGATTTTTAGGAAATGGCAAAAATTGGTGTTCAGATACACATTCTGAAGTTAACTCCATAGCACAGTAAGCAGCTAGCCAGATGTGTTTGCTTGTTGATCATGGAAGTACTGATTTATTTAGAGCAATGATAGTGTCTTCCAAGAGCAGCTTTAGCCAAGTGTCCACTTGTCAGTGATCAACACTATCTAAACACATCCGATAACCTGAATGACACCTTGTTTGATGCTACAGTAAAGGCCAGGCTGTGTTCAGACAACTCTGCTTATGCTTCTTTGAATTCATAGACAACATCTGGCTACTGGTAAACCACAATGACATAACACAATGCAATAAACCGTGTTTGCAACATCTTGATGGAACAAAGCCTTCACTAATGATATTTTAATGAGGAAATGCATACGCTAATTACTGCTGTCTTCTAGCTGCCCTAAAAAAATCCTGCACCCAGGAAATACAATCCTGAATGGTGTTTTTCTAGAGTTCTTCCTTTTTTCATTTCCTTTGGGTTGGGGGTTTTGTTCTCCTTCTTGGTGGTACAGACAGAAATACACTGGAATGCTGCATAATGGCTTCATAGAGGAAAAAAGGAAGATCACTGCTGAATAAGATCCTATCTTCCTTTTTTTTATTCTGTACAAGCATTTTCTTAATTTGAAACTGATATTTTAAGGAGGAGACACCTCTTTAGCTATTATTAGAGGAACTGGGCAATATAATCTGATCCTGTTTATGCGCTAATAGTAACGAGTGATGCACTACTTTGCCACAGAGCATTTTATTACTGCAAGGCCACATATGCTGGGAGTTGCAGTGACCTTACTCTCAGAGGTTCACATCTTATTTTCTACTGCTAAGTGTTGCTTTTTTTCCATTTCTGGAGGGGAAGAAGGTCACTTCTCACTATTACTGTTCCATTAACTTACACTACAGCATACACATTCTTAATCCAATAGCATCTTACGTTGTGCCTTTTAACTCAATAATGCATTATTTTCTGAAGCCTTGGCTACACTGACCAAATTAATACCTGAGGTTCTGCAGCTATCAAGAGCAGAGCAGAGAAAATGTTTAGTAAGAGTACTGAGGGGCTTTGGTATCACTACAACAAATCTATTTTTCCTTTCACCTTTGCAATTGTTAATGCTGTGAGTGATGGGCTCCCACATGTCTGCAGATCTGCAAGCGCTGGAGGTTGATTCTCATTCACACTCAGCATCAATGAGAACCAGACCCAACATGTCATTTCTTACGGCTTACGCTGACTGAATAAGGCTGCTGCCTCCCAACATTTCTTAACACACATCAGACAAGACAGAACTTGCACTTTGGCAATGTTGCACTTTATAAATACCACTGTTTTGTCAAGGTGTTATTTGGAGACAATAGGAATACCTGGCATCCTTCCCACACACACTGAATGGAATGCCAGGGCTCTGTTTGGTACAACTTTTACCACAGGAAACAGTGGCTTTGCTCACCTGAAGGAAATGATGCAGCCATTACTTTGGCATGCACTGGAGCCTTTCAGTGAGATCACCAATATAATTCTATCTAGCAATTGCTTTGGGTGCAGGAAGTTGCTCTAGTTCAACTTGTTCTGCCATTTCTAATCTATCTATTTTAATAAATAAATAAATAGATAAGCAACGATGTTTTATTTAAGAATCTGATTCTAGACATATCAATGCATTAACACACATCCCTGCAGATTCAGCCTTTTCTGATTGAATTCTGGATCATTTCTATTCAGTGAATGCAACAGGAAAAGTCCAGGATGCCAAGAGAATAATATAGTACAAGCTGGTGTTATGATGACATGCTCCGAATACTCCCCTGCCAGAATGAAATTTAATTATAGCCATTGTTTGTATTATTCAAACGACTATTGACAGTAAATCTATCTAGCATGACGTTTCCTCTCTGTATTCACTGCAGCCTTTAGACTGGAAAGAAAAAAAAAACAAAAACCAGGAAGAAAAAGGAAACGTTTTCCCCTTTACTCCTTCCCTGGTATCAGGCTACATGAGGCCACTGAAGCCCAGTTGATTTCCCAAGTCCAATTATTTTGCAGTACACAATCCTCTAGAATAGCACTCCTCACCTGGGGACTCTGTCTGCCTAAACACACTGCACTTAATGGAGTCCCTGATGTTGTCTCCATTTCATTGCTTCTAACTAATAGGCTGTGATATTTTTTTCCCCAAATAGACCACAGCTCTTCCCACTCCCCTTGCCCATCCTCCACATAAAATCAAAGTGGCTAAGGAGGCATTAGGAGACTGCCTGCCCATCTCCCATTGTCGTATCTTCACTACCACCTACTGACTGCAGGTCTTAAAGCCACAACAACCTCATCTGCAGCACCTCGGAGGTCTCCTCCCAGACTCGCCTTTCTCATTTCTTAAAAACAAGACAGGGAGTAGGAACAAGCACAGCCTTGTCGCTGCCATTAAAGCTATTAGGCCCCTTCAGGTATAAGGCTTAATAAAAAATGGTCCATCTTAAAATGTTGGTGATTTTAATATAACCTTTGTGTTTCAATCTCAACCTATTGTTTGCATTCGCAGGCAACAAACCAGGTCTCCAGTAACAGAAAGAAAACTGCAACTTCAGAAAAGAGAACGATGTGAGTTGTTCTTCCAAACATCATCTTCTACCTTTCTTTTCTTCTGAAACCCATTGCTTTCATTTTTTCTTTACCATCTCCTTTTCAGTAACCATCTCAGCCAGCCAAAGTACTGTTATGTACTGCCTTGACACATCATCTTGGAAGAAATATATGAATCAAAATACTAAAATTGCCAGTGTTTGCAAGTGTGGAGGTTCAGAATGTATGAGGATTTGAGGGGAAGGAAGAAGGGAATATTACTGTCATACCTAAAAGGTCCGGCACAGCTCTTAGGGACAGAGTACTGCTCACTAAGGAGCCCAGGCAGTGCTGAATTGGAGATGCCTTCTTCACTTGTCACTGGGAGGCAGGTATTACCTTGTTCTGAGGCAGGACGCAGTGGAAGGTCTTTTACACAGTCATTCCCAGAAAGCAAAACATAATCTTATCTTTTGTTTTCCCCTCCTAAAGAAACTACTCAAGTTATCTGGAATGTAAAATGGTTAGGTGAGGAAAAGTGTATCTATATGCTTTCAGAGGGAAGGAATAACCCTTTGCAAGGCTGAAGGCTGGGGACAGCTCTGTGGCAGAGACCCTGGGGTGCATGAGCTGACCAGACACAGGCCAGCAAACATAACTGAATCCTGGTCTGTACGAACAGCAGTGCAGCCAGGGAATGGAGGGAATTATGGTTATGAAGCCCTGAGAAATGTAGTCTGATCTCACAGCCAGCCCTGCCTGAGCAGGAGGTGGGACTAGAGACCACCTGAGGTCCCTTCAACCTGAATTATTTTGTGATTTTACGTTTCATTAAAGCAGCAGACTACAACTGATCTATTTTAAAACAACAACAACAAACTGCATTTCAAGGCTGCCTCAGAGGAGGTGTCAGGGGTCACTGGGCACACAGGGCTAAAAAGGCACAGACAGCACTGTTACGAAGGGTTTCGATTTTGCAAAATCAGCTGCCAAGTATGAATCTCTCTGAAAACTGGATGTCTGAGGGAAAATGAAAGGCAAAATCCTGATCCTCCTCTGCCCAGCAGCTTTCAGAGTCACTGTGCTAGCAGGACTTGGTGAGGTAGCCCCTGCTCCCACAGAAAGCAAGGTATGAAGCTCCAATGACTTTGAGGATCTCACTCATTGCTTGCTGCTGCAACCATGGAGGACATGATCCAATAATTTAACAAAAATATTTACATAGTCATCCTTGAATGATGGTAATGGTTTAAGGTATATTTTGTCCATTAAATTACACACTGATTCTTGAAAATTATAAATAAGCATACAGTAGTAAAATTCCACTTTTTAATGACATGTAAAAACCCACCCTTGGTCACTGTCCATCTGATTATCTCCTAAAATTTCCAGCTTGGTTATCTGTCATGAAGAGGAAATAAAACAAATGCCCCCATTCCCTATCTAAAATCCAGGCAAAATACTCAAAATCATCCCGACCGTATCTCATGAGAGCTGTCTACTGCAGTACAAGATTTGAGGGAATAAACAAGGTTATGGAAATGTAAGAATTCTAATTGAAACAAAGAAAACTAAACCATTAATTCAACCTAGATGATCTACGTCCTCTGTTTTACTCCTCAGTGAAAACAAAGTTCAGGTGAGAGAAGCTGTGCAGAGCTGGAGGTAACAGGCAGTCTTACAGTACTGAGAACCCCAGAAACCTCAACTACTGGGTGTTACCCTGTAAGAAAAAATGGAATATCACATTTATTTAGCTTGTAAGCTGTCTGGATACGGTAATTCTCTTTCCTGAAGAGCACTAGATGCAGTGGGGCCTTCCTTTTTATCAGATCTTCAAGAATTAGTAGTGAAGAAAAATTGGGTAGGAAACTGGGCCCGTCTCCTCACTAGAGAAGGCAGCATAAAAGGGGAGAAGGGGCTAAAGGTTGGACATGTCCTCTCCCCCTTTTGCTGATTAAAACAAAGTACCTCAGAAGATAATTTTCTGGCTCTTTTCAGTCTATTCCAGTTTTTTGGGAAGGTTTTGTGGCTAAAAAAAAAAACCCCATTCAAATCCAAACCAAAAAAAAACCCCACTTTAGACAACTTGTCTTTTTTGTTTTGTTTTCATTTTATTGTGTCTTTGTGGTACAGCTTTCCACTGTCTTTCAAAAGGCTTTCAAAAGACTTAGAAAAGAGGAAGAGGGTTACCACCCTTGCAACAAAAATACACACAAAAAAATTACAATGCGCATGCAGAGAAACAAGCAGGGAATATGAATACAGGGTTATTCCAAAGAAATTCCCTGTCCCCAAGGTGAAAGACCTTGGTTATGAAGGTTTTGCCTACTGCAAACATAAAACCCACATAATCATGCCCATCTTGAAAAAATATTTGCTTAATGCTGTCACAGCCATTAAGCTTGTTGGCTCATTCCCCCATCCACCACATTGCTGAACACCAGCCCTGATGACAGGAAATGCTTTATTCAAAGTTCATTCTTGACGTTACCTCAGCCTGGTGAAACCACCAGGTTTGTATCATTTCTAGGTGTGGTCACATAAGGAAATGCTGGGATTTTCAAAAGCTACCAACAAACACAAAGTTTAAAGGCCAAGCATTTGTTACAAACCAGAAACCTTCAGTCTTAAATTTGATATTTTGGGCCTTTTTCCTAAAACTGAGGTGCTCTGGACAACTAATCTCATCAGAAAGTCTCTGTAAGACACACAGGATATTCTTTGAATGCCCAAGGGTCCACATGTGAACAACCATGTGATCAACAAGGATTCTAGAAGCAGCAAGTACGTGGGGCACTCAGTGACCCCAGACAAGGGGTTAGAGCTTCTCTCCTCCTGCCAAGGCCTGTGTGACATCACTTTCATCCTTTTGACTTTCGCATTTGGCATTTCAACATGGGGCTAATGGTTGAGGACACCCATCACTGGGATTTTCTAAAAGTGCAGTAAAATCCCCCTTGGCTGAAGGGCAAAAGATGGATACTATTATAAGTAAGCAGTGCTGTAGATGTGCTGAAGACAACACACTTTTTCTTTTTTTTTAATTTTAAAAAAAGTCTCCTGTAGAGGACCTAACAAAACATTCCCTTCTGCCTCTGCATCCCAGCTACCCCAAACACAGTCCATTTGCCTGGAGAAGATCAGCTGTGCTGTCCAAGAGTGACAGAGCTACATACAACTGAGAGACAACCAAAAGGGAGATATCTAAGAATTCGCAGTCACTCCAGAGTTCCTGAGCTTTGTTACTTAAAGCAAGACAAGTCAGTAACATTTAATCATATTTGACATTTAGCTTGAGGTACAGTAAGTACACCTAAATCACCTCTTTGGCCAAAACTGGCTTTGATGTTCCCACTGGAGACAGTTATTGTTGTCTTCAAAGGTTAAAATCCCGACTAACTCTGGTGGGTAAAATGACAGGAGCTCAGGGATGAAGCAGGAAAGTCTGTAGAGTGATCACCCAGATCACCTAATTTCTTTCACCCAACTGTAATATGTAACTTGCAAATATATCCTCTATTTGAAAAGATTTCCTGTAGAAGGAAGAGCTTCCCTCTTTTGCAGACACTGGTGCTACAGTGTTTTTGCAGAATACATATTAAAATGCATTAAGACGTAACTAGGGTTGTCTTCATGTTATGCTGCTATTCTTAAGCTGTTATGTTACTAAGCCACATTGGCATTTTTCAACTTTCCTTTGATGTTCTCTCTATTATCTTTTTATAGCATAATCACACATTTTGGTATGTCGAAGATCAAAGGGAAGCTGGAGCTTCTAAGGCTAAGCCTGGATATGGGGCCTGTAACTAACTGAATTCATTATATTTAATAATATTCTCTAAGGAACAGCAGGGGAAAGTCATATGAAATAATAAACATGAAGGTAAATAGTGAAAGACTACTGAAGGAAGTTTAATGGCAGTTTTGTTTTATGCTTCTCTCAAGCTCCTGCACTAACTCTGCCACCCTTCACTCCATGGCTGATCAGAACTTGCTGACATTTATGTCCCAGCTACCTGGCTGTGACAGATCTTAATACTTCAACTTCCTCACTTTAGTTCCTCTTTAGCATCTCTCTCAATTAAAATGATAAAATTTATTATAAATTGAGACACTCTCACACAGACTGTGTTGAGCTGTGCTTAAGTGGACAACGTCATGCATTTGCTCAACAAATTGAGGCATTTAAAAATATTCTCAAAGCAGACAGGTGCACATAAGAAGAAATCAGGTCTCCTAATTCCTTTTGGCTCCTTGGAACTCCTATGTGAAAATGCTCACCTTCTGGCACGCTCGGTCAGATTAAAATTAGTTCTAGCTGGTATCACCAGAAAGCTCTAACACACAGCTGACTGATGCTCAGAAAGGTGTAAAATTCCCTTCTACTTTAGAAAGCACAAAGAAATGTATTCTTACTTGATCCTTGTAGCTGAATGCTTGCTGATGAGTGAAAGTGCAACCATATCAATTAGCTAAGAAATGGTTTTAAGAAACTAGCTGCCGAATTGCACAGCCAAATGTCATTATGGACTTGCTGTTCACACTTACAAATGTGGAAGCTAATCTGAATAAACTTGCAAAGTGTGCTAATTGAGCAGTGGTACTAAACCTCTGCACAGACACAATTATTAGGAAGAGAAACCTTCATTTGGTTAGATATGGTTTAGGGGTGTAATTCAAGTGGTGTAAGAAGCTATTCACTCTTGCAGCTGAAGTGCAGGAACCAATTTGATACAACTGCTTCAACTGGCCTGTTCCAGGGGGAAATAAAACAGATCAGCATTAATCACCCCTCAGCAGCAGTTGCAGGTAACTTGTTTCACTCCTCACAAAAGGGACTAGAAGCCCTTGTGCTGTCAAATCCTGCAATTCACCAGGAGGCTGAATAGCACTGAGAGAGGGAGGGGTAGGTAAGACAGTTCTTATAGGGCCTGTTAAAAAAATGAGAGGTGTAGAGAAATTAGGAAATCACTGTCCTCTGTTTTTGCAGGTTCTTAGACTGCAGCATCACTGGAAGTATCAGCATGTGGAGGGAAAGACACAGATATAGGGTGGAACCAGTTTGCTCTAGGAACTGGAACAGCTTTGAATGGCAATTGCCAGTGGGAATGTATAATTTCTCAAATGATCCAAACTCCACCACAAAGGAATATCTGACTGATTTGAAAGTGATTTAGGACATAAACACAACTGAATTAACACTATTTTAAGTTTGATTAAGAGTCTACCAAAGAGTTTTAAGAGTTTTTGCCATCCCGCTTTAAATTCATGCTTCTAATTAATCTAAAGTAACTTCTGATAAGCCTTTTCAGAACCAAGCCCTAACCTGAATATAGCTCTGGCCTTTCTCCATCGGCATTTCAGATTAGGAATCACCTTCACATTGCTCAGGAATCATCTACATGCACAGCAAGAGGGCAAGCAGGACTCCCAAGTGCTTGACAAAGGGTCACCAGCATTATGGGCAGCAGCTGAAGACTTGCATACTGAATTGGAAGTACTGGGAAATCAAAGTGAAATTCAGCCAGGACTAAGCAGCTAACTGCTGCTTACTAAACCTCTAATGACCAAAATCCATCAGACAACCCAGTTCAATCCATCTTCTGAAAGCTGTCACTTGTTTCAGATGTCACATCTGAAAGATGCCTTGTGCTGACCTCTACCTCTGCATAACTGCAATTCTTGGTAATTATTGGAGGGAAGATTAAAAACTCCTGAAACTTCAGCACTATTCTGATAGTCTGAATTTTTTTGGAAACACTGCAACCAATTACAAAGACTATAATAACTTAACTTTCAGACATTTCAGTTTAACAGGAAATAAAGGTCTTTTTTAAATGATACCAATTACACAAGATACACACATATTTCACAAGCGGGTGACACATATCAAGTTTCTTTGTTGTGCCCCTTGAGTGTTTCCTAATACTCCAACATAGTGCACGCACTTGGTCCTCTCCAAACTTAATGCTTTTAAGATTCAGCTTTTAAGCCTATGCCAAGTAACCAGCAAATCAGCTTAATACCCTGAAAGTGACACTTGCCTCACCTAGGGCATGCAGCTCTGTCTTTAGGAAAGTGATGAGTTGATCGTGTAGGAAACCACATGCTCAGAGGGCTGAAGCTGGCCACTGGAATTCTGTCCTAAGTGCTCTGATGCTTAGAAAACATGGGAAATTCATGTTGTGATGAGCTGAGGATTCAAAACTGCTTGATACTGATGTAGAACATCTCAGTTCCTTCTCCTGGTTTCTGTGTTTATTGAATTCCAAACAATGGATCCAGGGAGTTTATTTTTAGAGTATTGTTCAATTAATCTTAGTTCTCTTGATAGACAACAGAGAGCTAGTATTGCAGCTCTGCATTAAGCATGCTCATTTCTTATCTCGACTTATTGTACAATAATTTAACTTTATTGAAGTGAGGGTTTAGGTCCCCAAGGCAGATCGAAGTGCTGAGCCTGGGTATTCCAATGTAACAACAGTCCTCATGCCTGTACTAGTGCCAAACTTCCCTGAACCGCTTGCACCCCAGAAGCTCTTTTGCAATCTGTCCATTTCCAGTGTTTAAAACTGTACTCTTGGAAAACATGAAAAATATCCAAAATTTTCCACAGAATACCTGTTTCTCATAAGGATTCACCACGGTTGGAATGATTTCTCAGCACTGTTATTTATTTTGTAAAAAAATTATCCCAAACAACCCTCTTTCTCTGGAAAAACCTACTCGATAGGACTGTCAATTGGAATACAGTTTATTATTTCCAGGGAGCATTCCAAACTGCCATTACACTTTATCCATCATCTAGTCAAGAGGGAGAATTTAATCACTTACTTTTATTCAGAAATGAATTTATAAAACCCTAAACATTTGCAAAGCCCAAATGCAAGTGACAGTGTAAGAAGGCCATACGCTCAATACTAAACTGACTACTTCTCCAAAATCAGTAACACAAAACCTGACTCTACACACCAGGTGTGGAACAACATGGGAAATTTTACACTAAGGCTTTGAAAAAAGAAGTAGGCTTACACCCTTGCTCAAAGGGTAAGATGATTTTAACAGGGTTTAAAAAGTATTACAGAATACTAGAAGTTGTCTGTGCTTTTGGCAGCAAAAGCTGAGAACACAGAGTAGAAAATAATAATGCATACAAATTTCTCATACATACAGCTTTAAGGATGTGATAAACAAAGGGCAGTGTATTTTGTGTGACATGTTCAGAATGACATAGTCCCAGAGTGAGATATGGGAAGTGCTAATATGATGTATAGGTAAAATCTCTGTATTCTAGGAAGAGTTCTATATCAGTAGAGAAGCAGGGGTTCACACTGTTACTGTTGCATACAGGCGTTATGTAAAATGAGATATGGCATTTCTGTGTTCATATGCAAGAGTGAAAAAAAAGGTACAATAAAGCAAAGAATATATTGTCCTCAGAACCAACAGAAAATGGTAGTAACAAAGGAATATTTCTTTGATTGTTCCTGTGGTATAAGCACTGCTTGGACACCTCCTAAAGATGCTGAAAATCAACCGAAGATGAAAACTGATATTATTTAGTTTTGGTGAGGATTTGGAAGTCACTTCGCCTGTGATACCAGTCAAAGCACTACAATCCAATCCCAGCAGATTATTATAAATCCAGGGAGTGCTATTTTCAAAGCTGCCAATGGGATTTAGATGCACAACCCTAATATATTTCTAAGGAGCTGTAATTCTAAGCCCAGACTTTGAAAACAGAGTGACATATAACCACGTGTCTGAAGGCACAACCAGGGAGGGTTGTTTTGACAAATAAAAAGTGAAGACAGGAACAACAAACCTATAGGGAACAATAAATGTAATGGATTAGTGATGATGTCAGAAAGTAGATGTTTCAGCTAGAGACCTACTACAAACTCATTTACAATGCAACCAAGCAATATCTAATATCTTGTATGTTAAGGTTTTGCTATTTGTGAAACTCAAGCCATGCTGTATCTTACTTGCATTTCATAGTATCACTGGAGGTAACTACTAAGCTCATTTTACTTGTGAGTAGGTTGAGACATAAATCCAAGGTTACAGACAAAATCTCTGATTCAGCAAAGCACTTAAGCACATGCTTAGCTGTAAACACATGTACCATCCCATAAAAGTAAAGATAATCATGTGCTTAAGTGCTTTGCTGAATCAGGGCCAAAGACAATAGCAGAGCCAAGAGGAGAAGCCAGGCATCACTAAAACAACGAGACAACTTTCCCCGCAACATAAATGTTATAAAAAGGAATAGATCATAAAGAGGATGGTTATGACTTTTTAGAAGAGTTAAGAACAGCTGTCACAGGGTGGGGGGTAGGGACCCAGAGTAAACAGGCATTTCAATATTGGTTTTCACAGCATCCTTAAGAAAGCAGAAGGTAATTTCCTTCCTATTTCATCTCATGCCACTCTTTGAAACCTGCTTCCTCACTCAATGAAAATTACAGTGCACTACCTAGCAGTTCTGCTAATTGGATTTAAAACTGATTGCCATTTATTACTGTATCTTTGACTATTTAAAAAAGAGATGATACAAGAAAGAGCAGACAGGTGAGTGAGGGCAGGAACTAGGTGCCAAGTAGGCAACAGCGACATGGGTTGAGAATTGGCTGTTGGACCGAGCCCAGAGGGTCGTGATTCGTGGAGTGGAATCTGACTGGAGGCCTGTGACTAGTGGTGTTCCCCAGGGCTCGGTGTTGGGTCCAGTCCTGTTTAACATCTTCATTGACGACCTTGATGAGGGAATAGCCTCGACCCTCAGCAAGTACGCCGATGACACAAAGCTGGGAGGAGTGGCTGACACGCAGGAACACTGCGCTGCCATCCAGCGAGACCTGGACAGGCTGGAGAGCTGGGCAGGGAGAAACCAGATGAGGTTTAACAAAAGCAAGTGTAAAGTCTTGCACCTGGGAAGGAACAACCGTTTCTATCAGTACAGGCTGGGGGATGACCTGCTGGAGAAGAGCTCAGTGGAGAAGGACCTGGGGGTCCTGGTGGATGACAGGTTGGCCATGAGCCAGCAGTGTGCCTCGGTGGCTAAGAGAGCCAACGGGATCCTGGGGTGCATCAGGAGGAGTGTAGCCAGCAGGTCAAGGGAGGTGATCCTCCCCCTCTACTCTGCCCTGGTCAGGCCCCACCTGGAGTATTGTGTCCAGTTCTGGGCTCCCTGGTATAAAAAGGACAGGGATCTCCTGGAGAGAGTCCAGAGAAGGGCTACGAAGATGATAAAGGGCCTGGAGCATCTCCCCTATGAGGAAAGGCTGAGAAGATTGGGACTGTTCAGCCTTGAGAAGAGAAGACTAAGGGGGGACCTAATTAATGTTTACAATTATCTTAAGCAAGGGATGCAGGGGGAATCAGCCAGCCCCTTTTCAGTGGTCTGTGGAGACAGGACAAGGGGCAATGGCTGCAAGTTGGAGCATAGGAAGTTCCGCACCAACATGCGGAGAAACTTTTTCACAGTGAGGGTGACAGAGCACTGGAATAGGCTGCCCAGGGAGGTGGTGGAGTCTCCTTCTCTGGAGATATTCAAGACCCGTCTGGATGCCTATCTCAGTGAAATGTCCTAGGGAGCCTGCTTCGGCAGGGGGTTGGACCAGATGATCTCTCGAGATCCCTTCCAACCCCTACAATTCTATGATTCTATGATTCTATGATTTTTCTCCTTGTGTTTTTTATTGGGTAGAAAATAAACATTTCACTAGACATTAATTTATGTTCAGAAGTAATCAACACAACATGAAGGGCACAGTCCATATTTTCAGTACATTAATCACCTGTCACAGAGAATTCAACCCTCAGTCATGTTTGGGATGTTCCAATTCATACTGCAGCCCATGCCAGACTGTCCAAGCCTTTCTGGAGAAACTACATATACATCATACTACATCTGTATGATGCAGTCCTGCACAAAGGAGCACTGTACACCCAGACAAGCTTGGAGAAAGCACTAAGAAGTCTGAAGTATGAAAATTGAGGTGAAGAAAGCTCTTGGGGAAAAATCTGATTTGTTCCAACAGCCTGCTGTATGGCTTTAATAATTTTTCTGAATACATTTCAGAAACCTTACAGGATTTTTTGGAGGGGTCATGTATCTGCTCTGCATCTCTTTTAGACTGGAACCTGTCTTAAACTATCCAATATTTCTCCTACACAGCCTTGAGTTGAAATTACTCTCTCCTTTCTGTGGAGGCAAAAGCACTGTTATCTAGAGATTCCCTAAGAGAAGCAGCAGGTATCATGGTGCTAACCACACATTTGGTTCAGATTAACTTATCTCCCCCTTGTGCAGGATCATAAAAAGTTAATTGGAATATGGAGCTCCAAAACACACCACAATGTGAGCTGGGCCAGCAAATACTAAAACCTAACGGTGTGGCTGCTCGCTGGAAACAAGCTAAAACCTGTCAGATTTCATTTTGAGAGAGCAAGAAAGGCAAAGTAACCAAGTAACCGAGATTCGCTTTCCTCTGGTGGAACCTTGCAACTTCTTATGGGACTCTGCGTCACACAAACCAAACTCTCTAGGCAGAAATGGCTGCTGCTGTTTTTCTAGCTCTGACCCATTGATACATAGCAAAAATGAGATGAAAATAGTAAATTAAGGCTACCAAAACTGATCAGGAACACCCAAGCAGAGTTGGACTGTCCAAAGGGACCCTGTCCTTCACCCCAGCAGTGTTCACTGGTCTAGAGTCCAGAGCCCCAACCAGAAGTGCTACAAGGCAAAGGCAAGTTTGGAACTGGCTTCTTCAGCCAGCACTATCAACAAAGCAATCATCTGCATTTAGATGATGTCTCATGGCCCAGTTCATGTAGTCATTTCCTTCTCAGTGTCCTAATGAATGGCTTCCTACTCTTCAAAATTACTTTTCATTAGTTTTGATTAAAGAATAAATAATTAACCCCCCATCAGTGATAATATAATTTACAGTGTTCAAGAATCCCAGTTCAGTACTCAGAACTTAAGTACACCTCAATAAATCCATCCGTACATCCTCCTGCAGCTACACCTCTTCTTACTAACCTCAGGAAACATACCTCTATACACCCCCCACCGATGACTGACCACCACCCCAGACAGCCTTTGGGGAGTAAATCATGATTCAAGCAGTGACACAGCATCTCAGACCAGGAAGGTATGTGCTTCTGGGTGACCCCTTCCACAGCTGCTGGCATACGTAGACAGTTAGTAAGTTTTAAATGAAAAGTGTTTATTTTGGGGGTTTTGTCTGTGGTTTGGTTTGCTTTGTTTTACTTTTTTAAGGGACTGAACATCTGTTTTCCATGCCTTGGTGTGCTCCTTATTCACACAAAGTTTAGTCATGTCATGTCTCTCTACCCCCAGTGGTGCTTCTGTTCAGGTACAAAGGCACTGCATCCTTTTCCTGGCTGTGTCTAAGAGATCGTGGAGTTCTTCAGAGGAACATCTCGCTCTAGCTGAGGAGATATACAGCACCTTGCACAATAAAGCAGTCAGTGTTTGTAGTGCTAAGGAAATATAAATAGGCTGTACTACACATAATTCAGCAAAAGGCATTTCACAGATCTTACAAGCAGGAAAAAGAAACAGTAAATAGGAAACGTCCTGACAGAAAAAGAACTGACAAGACAAAATAGATGGCTATTCAGCACTGCTTTATAGTCTGGATATTGGATATTTGGGAACAAGCAGATAAAGAAAGGCTGCTCCTTCCTTCAGACACATGTTAGCAAAGGTAAGGAATAAAGCGAGCATCACTGAGAGGTTTTAGCTATGCACTCTGCACACAAAGAGATGCTGGTTTGCCTGGAAGGAAAGATGTGCTTTATAATATTAGCCAGTGTGTTTTTATAATAATGTCCAAAGGCATTTCCTCAAACTCCACTGTTATCTCTGAACACACAAGGGTAAATAACAATATCCATTATGTCAATGCTTCATTCAATACACAAAGGTAACTTTTTCTCCCTTCCCAAGAGGAGACATCGTGGTAGGAATCGAAAAGGCCATTAACAGCCATGACTACAGCAACAGTGTGAATAATGTAATAACATCAGGTAAGCAGTCCAGAAAGGCAGATCATTAAACAGCCCTACCCTGATATTCTTTTTAAGTCACAGCACCAGCCACTTCTTACATGGAGGATGGTACACGCTCATTTCGCTTTTATTCGGTCAAAAATAAGACAGTAATTGGATTGAGGCTTTCAGGGGAGAGGGGAGGGAAAAGGGATCTTCTTAGACTCCCTAATGCCAATCTTCATGACCTGTCTGATCTCTCAGTAAATGCCACATATAGGTTAATCCTCACAAATCCTCAGTATGACCTTGTCAAATCAAACTGTTCATCAGTTTGTTCGGAGGCTACCAGATAAGAATAAACAAATGAACTCATGCTGCATGTCTTCCAGCTGTCATTTAGGAGCACTTATAAGACAAGGTCTCTTTAGTGGGTGCCCCCCTGCAAAATACTCTGATCAGAGAACGTGCACAAGGATCAGATCTGCTTGCTACACACCTGTGAGCATCCTGCAGTGAAAGAACACTTTACTCTGTGTGCCCTAAGCATTGTTTCCTCCTTGATTTTCCTGATTTTAAGTGCTATTTATTTTTGAAAATATACACGTGTCCATATTAGAAAGTATCATAATGTACTGCTGGGGAAGCACGTTACAAGGATGCGCCTCAGACACTGAATTGCTCCTTTTAGGTCCAAAACAAGTACAATGCAGCAGCCTCCTGTGCACTCACAGCTCAGCTACTGAGCCTTCTTTTGGGGCACAACAGGTCATTTACCCCCTTTAACCTCAAGGCCATCAGAAGAGGTCCTAATGTGTGATAATACCTTTGCTGCTGTCTCTGTTTGGATTGATGCCATCCATTTATTCCATATTGGCCTGCAGCCACCCAACAGATGGCAATGACTTTTAGATGAAGCAGGGTAATTTTGAACTAGCGACCCAAAAGGTGAAAGGTTTTGTAGCCCACTGCTCGCCCTCTGGCCCTAACATCTGTGAACTTGCCCTTTTCAAACACAGGGCTTCAGGCACCGGAAAACACACATGCAGCGTTACCACTTGGTTTTGTTTTCTCCCACTTCTCATAACCTTCAAAGTACAGTACTATTATGTCCCACTCCAACTACTCATCTAACTAAATTTCGCCAGTATGTCAACACCCCAAGAGTACAATTTGGAAGATCTGCTTGTCACCTTTGCAATTTCTGCCATGCTACCTCTTCAGGAACTGGGGAAAGTCTAGCCAAAAATCTCTTACCCTTCTCCCATGTCTTAGGAGATGGGTTAGTGCAATGCATAAATCACAGCTGCAGTCTGGGTTTGGTCTTTCTCTTCTATAACCTTGTTTCCTCTGTATCTGATTTACCCACCAACCTCATTGTTCCTACAACTCTGTCCTTGTTCACATAGTGACTACAATCTAATTTATATTTTGAAGGTCAAAATTTGTGGATGCAAGTAGAGTGCAAGGTACCTTAAGAACCCAAAAGCCTCTGTGCAGACAATTTCCCACTCTGTGTGATAGCCCACTTCATCCCTGAAAAAGCACGTGTCCTACTGCATGGCCTACCTTCTATGTTACTCTCTGAGTTTTGGGTTTTCCCTCCCTCCACCTTTTTCTTCTACTGCAGGATATGTCAGATTTCGAAGGTCTTTTCTTTCATGTTCTTCATCATCAAGACCACGTATCACAGCAGTTGGTCCTGAGGCCAAAAAGCAAAAGAAGTTGTGCTCTTTTCTGAACTGGTGATATATCTCTCTCAGGAATCAGATGAAGATCCACCCTTTCAGGAGCAGAACAAAGAAAAGCAACCCTTCTGGTCCTAAGAAACTGTCAATTGAATTTCTAAATTACATAAGGTTTTGATGACCCTACTCAAAAAGCAGTTCACCAGAGAGATAAAGCATGAATCGACCTAATAGAGTAACAGGAGTGGAGTGCTTCTGTTGCTGTGAAGGGCAAAACTCTAAATGTGCAATGAGAATGTTAGCAAAGGGAAGGAGTGACAGCAAGAGGGGAAAAAAAAAAAAAGAAACCACAAAAAAAACCCCCAACAAACCACAAAAACAAACTCCAACAAATTTAGCATATTTGTCATCATGTTTTGTGAAGCAGTAAAACTGGTATGTGGAAAAGGCAGCAGTTTCTGCATAACTATCCCATCTGTAGACATTTCCAGCTCCATCATTAATCGATGCTTCTCTACTCCACACTACTCATAACAAACCCCAACTGCTAAATCCCAGTGTAAATCCTGCCATCGGTCTCAGAGTGTGAAACAGACAGTTGACTTCAGGATTCTTCTTTACGTTCAGAAACATGAATAAATCACACACCATCAAGTTTATCATTTTTTCTCCTCAGAGAAATATGAAATATTATAGATCATCTTCAGTACATCAGTTTCTTCACACTACATTAGCAGGCAAGGTCTATTTTTCATATAATTTACCAAACCACTGGCCTAATTTCTCTTATTTCTTTTGGAGCAGGAAACATACACAGAGCGTGTTCTCCTGTTACACGTCACCTACAACCAACCTTCCTGTCTTTCATTCCAGGGTTACAGAAGTTGTTGGAGTTGGCTAGGAGTTCTAGGTGGTCCAGATCTTAGTTTTCTTTTCAGAGATGCTATGAAAAAATCCTGACTACCAGAAATAAAACCTATGATCAGATAAATAACTCGATGCTCAGAAAAAGATACAACCCATAGCAGTAACCAGCTCTGAGGAGCTAGGAGGTTTTGTGTTGTGTATGTGTGCGTAAGAGAGGAAAGGTTCCAGTGGGTTTCTGAGATGGTGCTGTGCCCTTGTGGTCTTACTTCACAGAGAAAGAGATTCCTCACATTGATACCCTGCAAAAATCAACCCCCCAAACCAACAACAATAAAAAACCCTCAGACCAGAAAGCACTCTCAAATAACCCAACAAGTTCAGCATTTCAAAAAATACATTTGACTGTTGATTGTCTCTGCAGACATACTTAAAAAATGGTAGTGGAAGTTAAGGGGAAGATGGTGCTGTCTTTCTTTGCAACAAAATCCTCCTATTAAACGCTTTCTTCCAAAGGTGGACATGGTGTCCTTTGCTCAGAACAGGACAGAAAGAAATAGGTGAAACTACAGCCAAGGTAAAAGGAGTCAAGAGACACAGTTCTCCTCTTTACTCCTTGCAACTCTGTAAGGGGAGCAAATTATAAAAATCTGCACTATGCTAAACCTCCTCCCCTCCTTCATTTTTTCCACCTCCAAAAAATTTCCTGGAGAAGCAGGCAGGAGAGAGGCTGACAGGACTTCACACTGAACCACTGCAACGACTGCCACAATTCCCTTCCTACCAACCAAAGGTTAGTGGTGTGAGGCCACACCTGGATATGAAGGTAACATTCTCCTTTCCACTATCTGCATGTTTCCTGCAAGAAAAGTACTAATAAACTGCAAATATCCCGTTTCTTTCCTCCTCCATTCAGACTGATCTCCAAGGGCAGTTCACAGTTGGATCCTGGTGGTTGTAGGACTGCCAGCCAGTCATGCATGCTCAAAACAGCAGAAAAAGCATTGGCTGCTTCTAACCTCTAAATGTGAGTGGTCACGCTGGATCTAGAAGCAATGGGCCCTCCAGTTCCCCTGTGGGTTTAATCCACTTCAATGGGATGTGCCAAAGCAGCAGAGCACCACAGCAAAATAAAGTACATGAGGGCAGTGCCCTGCATTAAAACATCAGTGGTCCAGCAATTGCTCGGGGTCAGGTGGGCTTGTAGCAAACCTAAGTTATTTCTCACTCATAATTTCCAATTCCCCTGAAGTGATGACTCTCAACATTGTTTAGTAGCATGAGTCTTTTAGTAGCAAGTCTTCTTTGCCCAGACACAACCAGACTGTAACAGAAAACATTTATTCCAGAACCAAACATGTATTCAAAACATTAGCTCCAGCAAAAGAAACAATCAGACACAAGAGCTTTCTGTTCCATTCCCAACAGTACACTTAGCAAGAAGAGAATGACTTTATCAACAAGCAGTAAAAACCTTAGTTTCCCATGTCTGAAAGAGATTTCATTAAATGCTTCCCTTCACTAGGTGCAGATCATTATATTTCTCATAGACTGTAAGCAATGTGAGCCTGTGTCTGCACATGGAGGCCTGAGCCTTGATTGACAGCTCTAGGAATTACAATAAATACTGCAGGAACACAAGCAGTGCTTTCAGAGGAGTCCACTGGCAAATGGAGTGCTTTCTTACAGAAAAAAATACCCCAACAAAACAAGCCTCACAATGAAACCCCAAACCTGGCAAAGCTGTTTCTCAGAAAAGAGTTTTAAGAAGAATACTCATCTCACAAAGGCACTCCCCATCTACCTTCCACTGGAGCCTTGGGTCTCTGCTGCAGCATCTGGCCTGACCTGAGGGCACACTCCCCGCTGCCAGCCACTGGTAGCTCTGCAGTCTCTGAGGACCTGTCACCTTCCACAACTGATCCTTAGGCCAGCAAGGCTGGAACAATGGGGGTCCCTGCCCGACCAGGTCAGCCCTGAGACCTGCGCTTCCCCTGCCTGTCAGCCCAGCCCAGCCCAACGCTCTCACCACAAATCATGTATTTCAAATACCTGCCAAATCTCTCCACACGCCGGTGATGGGAAGCTGCCTGAAATTTCTCAAAGGGTTTAGCTGTATTATTCATGCACTGACGGACGCCTTGGCACTGATAAAGACCACAGTGATGGTGAAAAAAGCTAATTCACAGCCTAAGAAGGATTAATCTTGCTACTGTAAAACGTCTTGGCTACAGCAAGAGTTAGCCACTCATGGGACAGATGTAAGCCAGAATTAAACCAAGTGCATGCAGAAAAACATGCTTTTCTTGCAAAAACAGAAGAGGACAAATGACTTCAAGGCAGTCTGTTGAGCTACACTCTTTGCTGTGTATTTTACTTAGAGATCAGCAATAGCTCAGAAGGTGTGAGGGTCTTATTTTTCCTGCTCAGAGCAATAACCACAGTCCTGATTCAGGCAATGAAATTGCACCATTCAGAGCAAGCAAGGAAAGCCTACCTTGAAGTCCAGTACTAATGGAAACTGTCTTAAAACATAAGATTTGATCCAAACCATTTGTATTTCTCACATGCAGATGAATTTGTCAGCCACTAACAGATAAGACCACCTTTTGCTACCCCTATGCCATGCTCCCCGTCACACCACGTTATAGCTCACATTCACGTAGCACACAGGAGAACCTACACACTTAAACACTTGAACTCTGTCTCTAAAACTGGTTGGGAAACCAGAAAAGAACAACTTTCAAACTTCTGATTAATTCCTAATTTCTTCAGTCCTGGCCTTTAACAAGGCAGTATGTCCTTCCTTTAGAAAGGGATGTGGGTATTAAGAGGTACGAGGCAGCACTGGCAGGGAAAGGAGCAGTGGGACACTAGCCCAAGGAGGCTGAAGTCTATAAGTAAAGTTTTTTTAGGCTCCCAGAACCAGGTGAGCAGAAGGAGACGCAGATGCACTAGTACAGATGTGATACTGTTGCATTTTAGCTTAATTTCTTTAATTCCTTAAGGCATGTTTAAATACTATCTCTGAATAAGCACTAGTAAAAGTTGTATGTCTGCGCAAAGGAAAAGCTCTATCAGCCAGCACCACTATAACATTCCTCAGACACCCACATGTTTAGCAAAAGGAAAGCAAATGGTGAACAGTTCCATACTGCAATACTGTGAGTGATCCACTCAGAGGCTCTTAATGCAACTGCCATGATTGCCCTTATATGCCAGGAGAGACAAAGCAATGCAATTTGTGCATTTGTAGGACGGAGTTATATCCCCTCCTTCTATCTTTCTCAAGCAGTTTCAGTTTTTCAGAAAATGCCATCAACAATATAAATCTCCTGGGCCTAATACAATGGACAAAGTCAGAGTAATCAATTCTTATTTATTAATCAGCCTCTATCATGATGTTCTATAATCATTAAAGTACAGTTTAGACACACTAATAATGAAGCTAACAGGACTAATGCGATTTGCGGTAAGACATTGGCAGGCAATGGCAATAACATTTCTTGATAATAATGCAGTAAGGCAAATAGGTCTTGGTCACAAGAAAAGATATTAAAATGGACAAAAACACACTAGGGAAAGGAGATTTTAGATGTATATAAGGTTACTTGTTTCTTAAAGAAGATAATGTTAGGAAACCAATCTGCATCGTCGCAAATTAAGGGTTTAGGGTTATATAAAATCACTCTCATGAAGGCACAGGAACAGCGTTTGAACATCCTCACAGAATCTAAATGCACAGTGAGATTAGAAGAGTCAGATGAAGGAAGAAATGAACACTTATCTTGGAAGAAAATTCTTTGTAATTAGTCTGCCTGGGATTGTGCCATGGAAAGCCTATTTGTACACACAAAATACAGGAACCATCCCCTCAAACTCTTGGTTCTCCTTGCCTGTGCGAATAGAAAAGCTTTAAAAAATTGGTAAGGGAGAAAGGCACAAAGCAAGGATTGGTTCTTAGATCCTTGGGAGCAAAGTCTACTGCAAAGGACACATTGCTGGGGGTGCTTTTAGTTCTCAAAAACATCCTTGTTCCAATGATCAGAGGAATTTCTGGGTGAGAGGGATCACTGCACCACAGAAGACCCAGTTCAAAGGGACAGCAAGCCACACAGAATAATTCTGTGGCAATATGACCCCTTGAATGCTCAGAGAAGCATAGACCTGCACCTTAAAAATCTCAACTACTAAAAGAGACAGGGTGGAAAAAAAAAAAAAAAAGGAAAAGAAAGAAAAAAAAACTTGTTTATAATAAAGACTACATTCTGTAGCAATTTCCTAGATTCCTGGGGTTAGAAATCTAGATTGCCAATGGATAAGTGAGCCTTAAAATCACATCCCTGCTGACAAAAATTCATTTCTTATAACCGTCTCCATTTACCGGAATGTTGAATCTTTCCCATGGGGAAGGAACAAATGAAAATGTTATTTCTCTGCTCATGAACTCATACCTTTCTGTCTGCTTTTCACTGTTGGCAATTTCATTCTCTTCCAAATTTGACTAAAGCCCGTGACCTGGGGGAAATAATGTCTATATAATAATCTTCTGAAACTCTAATTCTGAGTCATGTTTTTTTGGATGTTGCCTCACACTTTATGAAAATTGCACTGAGCTATGAAATGTAAGTGATGTGATGTCTCTGCCTTAACATAATCATTTTGTCTGGTGAACATGTTGCAAATAATAATAATAATTAATAATAATAAAAAGGGAGTCTCCTTTGAAAGCAACAAAAATAAAATAAAATTAGAAAGAAAAAATCCATGCCGAATGGCAAGCAAGATGTTGTGGCACCCTGTTCCATAGGTTTATTTTCACTGCCCCATGGAAACAACTATTCACAACTGGTAGCAAATTAATGGTGTGAGAGGCAAGCAGAAACATCACAGCACTGTGGCTGAGCAGCTTAACAGCCCTAAAGCTCCCTTGACTGTGGGCTTCAGGGGACCTTACTAAATCCTGGCACAAAATGTCACATCAGCACTTTGCTCCCAGTGCCTTGGCCTGGCTGAAACCCCACATTTGCATATGGGGAGAAATCAGAAATAAGTTCATAAAACACCAAATGCCTGGAACACATAATTATTGGCTGGGGCCTCTTGAGCAGCTTGCTGAGCAAACTCAGCAGTGGGGATGTTTGCAGTTGATCAACTCTTTCCCCAAAAGCTGAAATAACCACAGTATCTGTTTATTGGATCCACAGCCACACACTGGCTGCATCCCTTCCCGGCTCTATAAATCTACACAAACAAAGCTGTACATTACCAGATGTTTATTTTATTTTTTTTTATCCACACTGACCCATAAAATCTACAATATAGTAGATCAAATGGTGGAAATCATTAAAAGCTTGCTCTGAACAAAATGGGTACAGCCATATGTTTCAGGTCTTCCTCCATGTGAAGCTCTACTTAGCTCCACAGGTGTAAATCCAGAGTAACCCCATCTGGGCCAACAGTTACTTCCCATCCGCAGAGATGCAGTGTATGGGCATAGGAATTTGGTCTCTGATGTTTCTGGGAAGAATAAAATACACACACACACACACAGAGATACACACACACATTTTTATACATCCAACTGAGAAATGCAAACCAAGTGAGGAATGTTTTATTGGTTGCAAAAGACAAGCCTGGCAAAGACAACCTGAGATATTTTCAACTGATATACTTGAACATCAGATTTGCAGTGAATTGAAGCACACAGCAGTGCATGTTTGCTGCCAGGCAAATAGCCCGTAAGAAAGATTTTTACAGTGCATCCTAAATCTGCAAATTGGTAGCTATAAAGCACATCTTGGATCGTGAAAAACAGAGGGAACTGACAGCCCAGACCTCAGACAGCAAACATCATATTCCAGTGTCATGTGAAAATTCATTTTGTCACTCTGACACCATCTGAAAAGAATGAATCTGTCAATGGTGCATCCTGTGTGAATCCCGTTCATGAACTCTCAGTGACTGACCTTAGAGAAGGCAGAATTCGGGTTCCACTACCAACTGCCTGTTTTTCTGGGGCTACCTTGTTACGAACTAAAGCACTACTAAGGAGCTGCACTTCTGTATAGCCTATGAATATCAGTATGGAAAGCTAATACTTTGTATGAGTGTGCATTTCTGAGTGTCCATAGATGAATGAGAGAAAGAAAAGGCAGGACAGAGTGTGTGTATCTTGGGCCAGAGAAAACAATGAAAGAAGATGCTGTCACAGCTCTTGATGGAGGATCTTCATCCCTGGTCTGCTGCATGATAGCCCTGAGTTCAAACATAGGTCCTGAACTAAAGGTCACCAAACTCCTGCAGAGCTCCACAGAGAAATCAGTCCAATCCCTGCAAACCCAAACTTGCAGCAGTGAATCTCCTTCAAAACCAGGACACCGTAAGTCTTGCACCTCACTAAGAGCGCTCAGGGACAGGGAGAACACTGCACTGGGTCTCTCCAGCAGATGAAAGCGCTTCACAAACTTATCCCACAGCCAGGCAAGAAACCCAAACCACCCCACTGACTTGGGCAGACCTGAGGATAGTATACCTGAGCCAAAGAGAGTTGCAGTAATGAACCTTTTAGTATTGACTTCTGCAGTTTTCTATCTGGCCTAGCACAAATAACAGCTTCTTAGTTTTATGCTAACGATCTCCTTGTGCCTTCCACACACAAGAAGTTTAATTGTGTTTTTTTTCCTAATGCACCTTTAGATCCTCAGATAAAATCCATTTGAGACAAGCACACTCTTAATTTGTTGTTGTTAATAGTGATGCTGTAATGTAGTTTTCCAAAAAAACTCTCAAAATTTTTTACATGACAATGGTAAAAGGTTCATTTTAAATAATCAAGAAAGAAATAATTTCCATTAGATAAAGCAGTCAACAGCATCAGAAATCTGGTTGCAATTACTTGTTGCACTTTACAATGAAATCCTCATAGTAAAATAACCACAAGATGATGAAACACGTTTTGTCTCCATTTCACATGACTGACCCCAATTTTGCCAAGGACATCTGAACACATTTAACATACTGAAATCTTCCATTAGGATAATGAAAATACACATTATTGAATTCTGTGTTTGCTTTATAGTGCTACAAATAGCAAATTCAATCTTTCTTACTTCTGGAGGAGACTACACCTGCATAATTGTTCGCGTTTCTCAGAGGCTGAAATAAGCTACAAAATGAAGCAAGAGGAAGACAATCCATTATGCAGCACTTATGTGATTTTATTTGTTGTATGTGTTTAGTAAAAAGATTGTGTACAACCTAGCAACCTACAAAAGATATACAACTATCCTCCACAACTTGTACTAAAACACGTAAACTATCACGTACCATGCATAGTTAGCAATAGGTGCTGAAGTGCTCCCGTCTCCGGGCGCAATTGCCAGAGTTTATAGCCACAGATGAAATTCAGCTCTGCTTTGAGGTATAAAAAGCTTGCTTAAAAATCACTATGTCATACACACACCTAGTGTGGATACACATGGTCAGCCTTTTTGCAATCCTTTTTAAGAGAGGAGGCATCAGTCATGGAAAACTCCTATCAGGTGCAGTTTTACCCTGCGAGGTGCTGATGCCACCTTTCTTGTGTTTGGTCCCACATCTAGCTCTGCTTTGTGTACAGCAATTGCTTTAGTGGAGACCTTGGGAGGCATTTTCTTCTCTTTTCTTATCCACAGATCACTGAAATTGAAGCCCCACAACTGATGCTCCAATGAGAATTTATTTATGCCAGAGAAAAAAAAAGTCCATTCCTTCAGGCTTCTGGCTGGATACTGTAGAGGCCTTTAGACTAGTGGATATGATAAATATCTCTTCTGCTCTTTTTTAAGCCAGTGGCCCAGTAGTTTTCTTTCATTAACTTCAAGCTTCACTGCAGTGCTAGGATTGAGAGTCAAACTTGCAGGGTCCTTACTGTTTCTTTTGGCTTCTATTTCAGGGTTTGGTACTCAGATACCAGGAGAATTCAAATAAAATAGCCATCCATCAGCCCATTCCTCTCCAAAAGCAATGCTTCATGTGTAGTTACTTATTCTTACTCAAAATCAAGAATCCAATCATGGACAACAGCTTTCATCTGTTAAACTCAGTTCAGTATAATCTTGAGAGATATTTACATGTTATGTATTCTACAGTCATTGCTCAAAACAATGTGTTAAGCCTGGATGGCAATGAAATTTGGATCATTAACATCAACTCCCCTCAACAAGAGTGTCTTACCATCCCTGTTTCTCCACCACATTTCAGAATCTCAAACAATAGCTCACATTACTCTGTTGAGTACAAAGAATTTAAATTTAATCTCAGACAGTTTTAAAGTCTGTTCTCATACACAGAAAGCTTAGATGTTGAAAATTACAACACACGTCAACAGGAAAGAGATTCAGCACTTTGATTGCAATCCCAGCATCTTTCTGCTGTGCTTTGCAGAAACACGAGTACGAACTGACAATGAAATTCAGAGTCCAAAGAGGAAGTGTGAGCTCCCAAAATTCCAGATAACTATTCTGTAAATTCCTAGCCCAGGTCTGCAATGTAACCAAGAAAGATTCAAGGCATGTCCATATCAGCCAAACTTCCCCTAGGATCAGTTGATGAGGCAGCCTAGTTTGAGTATGTACCAGCAAATGCAAAAGGGCCAAAAAGGCACATGTAGATCAGCAGCGTGCACAGAAGTTTTGACATAAACCACGTCTCTTCTTGTGACAGCTGGAGGCACAGCATGCTAGATACACTAATAATTCAGTGTTTGAAACCATGTTCTAGATGTTGCTCTACTTTAGAGTCATATTTTCTGCACATAGCAATAGAAGAGATGGAGAGGACAAAAACATACTACTCATGACTTACAGCCTCTCCTAACGACAGTAGATTTCCCTGTTGTTTATCTATACTGCATGATTTTGACCTTGTGCGTGGCACTACACCAGCAACGGGGAGGCAGTGAAAAATAACTTCCTCACAGAGTCTAATGTTTTATAGTTACCACAGACAAACGTGTAATCACAAACTTCTAACTACAAAGCACTGAAGACCTTGGAAAGCAAACTCCCTTCATTTGCTTATGCACAAATGTGTTTTGAATCTCACTATCTGATCTCTAATGCAACTACTCAGCTTTATTTTAAGAGAAAAACTGTTATTGCATATACCAGTCTGGAAGATCTATTAAAACTTACAGACTTTGGCTTTCTGGCTTTCAACAGTGCCAAATTTACCCCCACCTACTTCAGCTGAACAAAGCTGAGTTACAGCAGTGATACATTTGGAGAAGATCCTCTCAAGGCAAAAACCTGTTCCATAAACAGAACCTGAGCTGTGACTGAAATGCTGGCTGGATTTCTGGAACCATTCAAGCTAAATGGATTGATTAAAGAACAATTTCCACTAAGGAAATTCAAGTTAGAATGGTTCTGTAGCAGTCATGTTGAGTGATAAAGGATGTATTCTCCATGCCATTACAGGACTTTTACTCCAGTGCAGTTCTATTTATTTCAGCATTTACTAATTCCAGTTCAAGGGAGGTGATCAAAATTTGAGTCAATTGACTCTGATATAAAGTTGTTCTCCGATTTATCCACTCCATTAACATCAATTTCTGCACTCCATTAACACCAGCTTTATTCTGGTGTAACTGCATTGATTTCAAAGGAGTTACACCACCCTGATGTCAGCGGAAAGAAACAGAAAATCAGACCTTATTTCTTTAATATCTTTTTTTCTAGAAAATATTACTTCCCTCAGACAATTAATGCAAACTTGATACAGTAAGAAACACACAGATATACTTGGAAAATGTAATAGCTGAACAATCTACTGGTAAGAACCGTGTTCGGGTTCTGACCCAAACCCTACTGAAGTTCATGACTTTTACATCAGACTCTTATCCAAAGTTAATACACCCAGATAATACACTCTTATCCAAAGTTAATACACCCAGCAGCACAGGTGCTGTGAGTTGCCAACTGCAGTGCTGCCCTGCAGTGCTAAATGGCTTGACCACTGAACTCTAGATGCTGAAAATAACTGAACTGAGGAACACACGTCAGTGGTTTCCACTGTTGTCTGGTTTACACTAAGCTAGTAGTTCCCACATAAACTGGACTAAAAGATGAGGAACTCCATAGTACAACAATCTACAGCAGTATGCAACATTTTATGTGTGTGCATAGGCACACATTTGTGCAGACACATAAATATCAACTACATGTATCACAGAAGATGATCTGGTCTATTAACTTCAAGTCACTGAGAATTATATGTACTGGGATCAAATGAAGAATGGTCATTGACTTCAACAGGCTTTAAATCAGGCCTAAAATAAAGAGACCGGTAAGACTGAAGTACAGTAGCCTCTTCAGTATTTCAAACACCAGAGTTTAACAGAATGAAAATGTGCTATTCCTAGAAAACACACACCAGCCTATATGCACGTGGCTGTGAATAAACAGTTGACATTTGCAGTATTCACTCTAAAGCAACTGCTTACATAAAAGATTTGTCTGTGACATAAATAATCCAGCAGGGTAAATTCCCCAAAGTGTCGGCTTTTGTATTATTGATGCCTGATATTTCAAAATAAACCCAAGTACAATTAATCTTTTGTATAATTATAACCAGTGGAAAGAAATCACTGGCAGAATTTGCTAGTGGTTATCAAACACAATCAACTGCAATTTCCACATTCAACAAAAATGGGTGGATGATACTAGTGGAATGATGAACAGAACACTGACCAGAGGATATGGAAGTATCTCTGTTTTTAATGGAGATAAATAGGAAAATATTATTACAACTCAGTCGCTAAGTATGAAGTACTGATGTTGCTGACCCAAAAATCATTGGTATCAAACTGCCTGACAAAACACATGAAAAACCCTGAAATGTGTTTGACGGTTTGCTTTGAGCTCTGCTTCTACCACATCTTGGACAAGGTTCATCTAATACAACACTGATTCCATCAATTCCTGCTAGGGCCTGATATTCCATATAATCAGAGTAAAGCACTGGCCCTTCAGTATTCATTACAGAGTACAAGGCTCCTATAAAGAAAATAAATGCATATAGTAATCACCATGAGATGATTCAAAATCAAACACTGCCACACAACAATAACAGTGCATTGTTTCTGAGCTCAAACAAAGTCTTTTAGAGAGCCTGACTATGCAAATCTTTACTTATGTCCCTAATGTAATATATCCTGCATAGTCCCACTGAAGGAAACAAACCTGCTGGCAATGTTATGCAGGACTGATTTCTTACCCACTTGCTTTCTGTTGTTGTGACTGTATTTTAAGCAATGCCTCTGATGCATGTGACCCTGAAGAGGAATACAGCACAGAAGAGCTGCTGAGAATAGAATTCAGTGCCTGACCAATACCACAAAGCCACAGTCTGTAACTGGGTAGGAAAACAAGCAGGCATGGCCACATACAACAGCAATATGAAGCTCGTTGGGACAAAACCATTCAGGGGATTGTGGTTAAGTAATGGCCAAGTCGCCTCAGCCTGGTCAACACAAAATGAAATGTCTTTCTGTCAGATGGGTTTCCCAATTTAAATTCACAACCCAGCAGAAATGTGAACCAGTCTAAGCAATACAGATCAACTCAGTATACGCACAGTTACCAGGTTTGCATATGAAAGTACAGGCCTTCCAAGATTAAATACTCAAAAAAAAAAAAAAAGAAGCATTCTCTGTCGCTAGTATATTAAAAAAGAGTTTTCAATCAAAACAAATGCTTAATTCTCATGGAAATGCAAAATCCATGGCCTCAGATTCAGCAGTATTATATCAGGAATGCAGACGTCGTGTTTCAGTATTGATTAATGCCAGCAAGGCCTGAATTTGCATGTAATTTACAATCACTTCCTTCAACAAATGTCTTCATTTAGTATTATTATGAGTTTGGGATGACAACATTATTACAAATCGCTATCAGGAAGAATCAGTAAGAAACCCACCATTTATTTGGAAATATTGCAACAGACATGATTGGGTGAGAAGGTACCAACATTATGTAGAGAGTGCTGTACATTACTCAAGTGTACTGGGGTGTCACATGCAGATTAGGAAAATTATTAGTTCTGTTCTGATAGTGTTCACAATATGCTGCACCCAAACACATGGAAGATGTAGTCCCTCCTCTCAAGGAGATTACAGTCTAAATTGATTCTCTTGTACTGGGCAAGTGATAAAACCAGGCGAGCACTGGACAGCACTAAAGGGAGGTCAGGCAGCAGTGTACGAGCCAGCCAGCTTTGCAAACAGCAGTAAGCTTCACAAGTCAGGCAGTCAAGAAAGGGACTAAGAGCTCTGATTTGCATGCAGTCATAGATTAAAATCAGACAGCCAAAGTAGTTACCATCCCCTACACTATCTACTGCGCTCCCCTGACGGCAATTGTCATGCCGCCACAGCAGAGACAACTGAATGGCTCATGAAGCAGCTTCTGGAGCGCTCAAGTTTTCAGCTTGCAATATTATGTCTCCAATTTGAATTTAACTTAATATGCTTTAGAAGCCATTTATTCATCTGCCTTGCAGCGGAGGTAATCTCCATCACAAGGGCAGGACGGACAGCTTGAGGGCCATAACCTCTTCAACTGTTTTTTGCCTTTAATTTGCCACAGCTTGCAAGTCAGGGACCTCAGGCAGGACCTAAGTCTTATGGCTGGATTTCAACAAAGCACTTAGGACCAATGAAATCTGTGGAACAACCGGTGATTAAAGTCAAGCAGGTGTCTAAACGCTTAGCCAGATTGAGATCATTTAACCTAGACCAAGATACTGGACTTCTCTTACAGCACAGTAGATGAAATTCTTCCATTGGATTCATACAGTGCTGCCTGTGCATCAGTCATTAACGTTTACTTCAGTAATTCTAGATTCTCATATAAAAGTGTTGGTTTTAATTAAAAGATTTAACAACAAATATTGCAAAGATCAGACATTACTCTGAACAGGCTGGGGCCATAAACACAAAGATAAATCAGGAGAGAATGTAGAATTTTCCCAGCCTTTGTCATCCACACTAAATTTGAAAACTGCAGACCATGGCACAGTGAAACATTTTCTCATTTTGAAAGAAGTCCATGCAAGTACCATATGCTGTGAAGTATTATCTTAAGGGAGTTGCTTTGATAAAAACAAACGGCCAATCCTAAAGATTAATGCTTCATGTGATGTATTCAGGTTATTAATCCCACCTTCTTCTTTCCACTGGCCCCAGTAGTGAATATTTTCTGGGAAACTGCATGGAGCCAGATGGTTAACTATTGGAAATCTATACTGAAAAGATTAATGTTACCCCATGACAGGGATCAGTCATTTGTAGAGATTTCCTAATACAAACGGTGACATTTGTTTATTCAGACTGGCTGGATGAGCCATACTCTGAGGAGAGCCTAATTAGTTCTCAAAGATTTGCAAAACATTGGGGCCCAGCTGCTGAGCCACAGTTCGACATCTGAAAGAAAATTACATGCGTAAACAGACGTACAAATAACACTGACAGACAGGCACAAGCAACTACTCTTGGAGCAGCCTTTGAGCTGTTAATTCTAACACAGTACATGGAAAGATGTCAGTACCCTCGGTGAAGTACTTAGAAACAGGGAGTGGAAAGACTGCACTGCCAGTCTCAGCGATGAAGTATCGCGGTCCTGGTCCTAATCTTTAGACAGAAGAGCTGTGCATAGCCATGGTCTTGAACGCCCACCTACACCCATCAGTCTCAACACCAGCCCACTCCAGTGCACGGGAACAAATTCCAACCATCTTCATATCGTGCTTTTTCGTGTAACCTACGCATACCGCAAAGATGATGGGTATGAAAGAATCAACCGTGTTTTACACAAAAGTTTCAAAGTGTGAAGAGTACTTACTACATTTCACAGTGGCCTTTTTTCCAGATGGATAAAAGAACCAATATGTCCAAGGCCAATGTAATTTCCAAACCACTTAGATTAAACCCCCAGTATTCAGGAAAGCAGTGAAGCACATGCTTTAAAGTGAAGCACACACTTAAATCCTATTGACTTCAGTTATGCATGTGTGCTTACATGCTCTCCTGAATAAAATGGATGTAAGCATGTGTTTAAACTTGAACCTATGCTTTGTTGAGATGAGACTGTGAAGAGAGGAGAGTGAAATTTAAACTGATGTGAGAAACACTGCTATTATCACTAAGCAACAAGCCTTGCCTTCAGCTGAGAACATACCTAGGTGTTTTGGGAGAAAAAAAGTCTACATACAAGCGATTTTCTTTGCCTTCAAAAGGATGTAAGTGAAAAAAGAAAAGCCATAAAAATTGAGTGTTTTTATATAAACCATACAAATGCTGAACTGATCGATATGAAAAGACTGACAATCTTGAGACTGAGGCCAGGACAGATGTTAACTTTATCAACAGCTGTTGCAGTTAAAGACTTTGCAAACTCCCCACTGGTTGTTATTGCTCCCCTGTCGGAAGTTACCACATGTACAGTGCGGCCGGCAGAAGCGATCACGAGAGTGAGTACACCTTCAGCCACCATGGGCAAAACCAGCTACTTCAGCTTAAAAAGCAAAATACTTGCATTGTGGTTAAATATATTCAATGCTGAGTGGTGACATAGGTGCAGGAGCTCTCATGGTGCAAGCAAGGAGATTTCAGATGGCAAGAGCGACTACAGCTGCTATGTCTAAAATCATGTATCTGCAAGATTCACATGCGTGCTTCATACTTTATAGTAATATACTGTGATTTCTTTCAAAAATTAGCACCTGACAAATAGGACCAGTTCAAAAATGATGTGTCTCAAGAAGAATTACAATTTTTTGGGTCACTTTTTGGAGTAAAGAAAGGTAAACTGTAATGGGCTAGGTTAACAAACAAATTTAAGAGAGAACAAAACCATCAGTTTTGTTGTGTATGAACTCCTAGAGCAAAACAAGCAAAAAATAAACTACCACCACCACCAAGAAAGAAGTACTTTCCTAGGAAGTTACAAAGAAAAATACGATTTGTGAAGTATGTCATTCCCTGCACATCTAGTGACTGCATTATTACTTGCTAACACAGGCAAACAGGTCATCAGCTGGTGAAGTTTCATGAAACGGAACTAGACTGGTCAACACAAAACTTAAAACTCTGGTACTAGGCTTGTGCAGTTTTTCTTTTAAATCCTGTGCCTTCTGACATCCATCAACACACTGACTAATGGCTACAGACAGCAACCGTGAAATGGCCTCTGATTTTTAAGATCACTTAGATATTTACACATAATATTTTTGTGTGACATCTTTTCCTCTCATCTCAGACTTCAAACTTAACTTCAGTTATGAGCTTTTTGAGAGAAGGACCGTTAATGTCCATAAATAGAAATTAACGAAAGGCTATCTCGGCCTCTTACTGAGATCCTACCATAGTACCAAAAGAGAAATCATGCTGGTACTATACAAAAATTTAAGTCAATATGCTTTGCACATCATCCCAAAATCATCTCCCTTTTCTTCTGGCATCAACTGTGCCACGTGTGTGATTCATGACGCGGGAAAAGGCTTTCTTTCAATGTACATACAAAAGTTTCATGAAACAAAGTGTAATTAACTGGAGTTAAATCAAGTTACCTTAATTCAGAGAAGTATGAGCTTTAAAAACAGGTATTTACTACGAAACAGAATTTCTGAGTAGTATCCCTCCTGGTGATATAAATATCTGACATAGAATTAATCAAGAGAGAATCTTGGAGAAAATATTATAGTAGCACACAATTTGATACCAGCACAAAAAAAGCAATCAAAGCAGAGCATGGCAATAAATTAATATAAAAAGTTATATATCCAAACCAGACTAAAAGTAATTTTGTAAGTCAGCAGTAAAAAGTTAAATAAACACTAATTTAATCTATTTTAGATGCAGCAGTCACTGAAATGCCTTACTGCTCTCTAGCTGCATGAACAAAGTCAGCCGACACAAAAATTCAAAAAAGAAAGAAGGGAAAAAACACATCCCTATTCAGACCCTAAGCACTGTGGAAAGCATGAGCACAGAAACACGGGAGAGAAACAGACCTCCTGGGTCAGGGAAGCTGCTTTTCAAGGGAAAACTGCAAAAGGGAGTTTTGATGCAATGACCCCTAGATAATGGTTGCGACCTATTTTTACCGTGCTGCCTTTCTATGCACTTTTAGGCAGCACAATCATCCTTTTATAGGCAACAAGCATTTCACATCCCACTGGGGTATGCATAGAAAGGAAATGATTAGTTCCTCCAAAGAGGTATCCTATATCAGAAGTTAATTTCCTGGTGATGTGGAATGAGGAAGAGAAAGATGGAGGAAACAGAACAGAGTGTCCATGGAAATCCTAGGGATTACCACTTCTCAAAAACTCCTGTGTTTCATCATTAAGACCAAGTACAGGGCTCCATTCATCCCCAGAGAGGACCTGGAGAAGTTCTACGAAACAAGGCTATCAACAATAAAAGAATTATATGATTAATTTAATATCTGAAATTATATATGCAAGTGAGCCTACGACAGCATAAGTATCATAGCCATATCATATGCTGTCTGAAGCTTTATCCTTTTAAACACGTTGCAGCAAAGGTAACCTTCAGATAAACATCCTGGACAATATTTTCAAGAAATAATAAAGGGGACTTAGTTGTTATCAGTCCAGGTATTTGTACTGGAGACAGGCAAGAAAACGGACTGCATGATCGAGCAGAGAAATGAATGAAAAGGAAATTCATAGAGGGTTTATGACAATCAGACAATGACAGCAGAGGGAAGAAGCAGCAACCACTAGGAACTGAACTGCAAAAATGAAAGTAAGAAGCAATGATGATACAACCAACAAAATTAATTAATCTAGGTACCTAAACAAGTGCCTGTTGCATAAGACATCTCACTGAGCTCCCGATGCCTAAAGCCAGGCATAAACTTGATTAACTGTTAGCAGGGCAACTCAGCAACAGCATTCTTCAAAGCCTCCCTTTAAATAAATGAATGGAGATTCAGACACTGACGCTTTTTCGAGCTAAATACAACCAAACTTCTACTGATTCAATTAGAATAAAGTCCTTTGAACCGACAGAGTATTCTATAAGAAAGACATGGTGATCAGAGGGCTGCTAAGTGGCCTCTTGATATAAATTCATAATGAAGTTGTCCTTCTATTTGCTGTTTCTATACCACAGGTAATTTAAGCAAGCAATAGGTACTTAGTAAACCAAAACAATAAAATAATCTACAAACAACTGGGAAACACTGGGCAAACACATGATTTATTTGGGATGAATGAGGAAGGCTATTAAAAAACAGAGTGGGAATCACAAGGGTATTTCTTCTCCTTCCTTAGGGTCAAGGAGTGCTTCTACCACAGAAGAAAATATAGTGTCATCAGGTGTCATTGCATTAATATATCAGAGAGCCTTCAAGGAAGACACTCTGCTCTTCCTATCATTTGCAGGACTTTTCTTTTTTTAAACAACATTAAATTTGCATTAGCTTGGATGGGGAAAAAGGATGGTGTATAAAGGGAGAGAGGGCTGAATTAATATTCATAAGGAACATATTGGAAGAACACAGAAGGGGTGATTGGAGGGAGCTTGGAAAGAGAAAGGAGAAACAACCATTAGTGCTCGAGACCTCCTGCGTAACACACTCTGCTCTCAAGCAAGAATTGCAATGCCTCTTCCCCATCCACACTAAATATCGCCCTGCTATGAACAGCTTTTGGATTCCCCACTCCAGGGCACCCTGGGGAGGAAACTGCTTTGGCTGAAGTTCGGCAGGAACAGGTGGCATTCACCAGCTGCAAGTAATTTTGCTCTTGTTGGCACCACAGCGGTTCTTGGACTTCTCACAGTTTGTGTTCAGTGGGGAAGGGGGAATGGGGAGGGAGCAAACAAGTCCTTGGTGGTGTTTAACAGCATCTCAGGCTTCACGGCTGCCTCTTCCAAGCTGGCAACCCTAAGCATGCAACAGAAGACATAGTGCTTTCAGAAGATGCCTGCATGGATTTGCCAGCATGGGGTTCAGGTTTGCTTGTGCTTCCATTCTCTGCTGCGAAAGCACATCGCCTCTTACACAGCTGCCACTTCAAGGTGGAAACAATCCTGCAAGCCAGATGTTAATATTGCAGGGGAGGCAGGAAGAGAGAAGAGCAGCACGGCTTATCACCAGGTGTAGGCAACCTCTCTGCAGATGGACTAGGTAGCATCAGAGCCTTTCAGAGAGCCCCAAAACACATTCCTTTTCCCATCAGCTGCACTGCCAGTTCTCCAACCTCTGTGTCTGCTCACATGTCTACAGAAACAGAGGCTGCAGTTGGAAAATTTCTGGGGCTACTGCTACAGCAAAAGCACAGCAGCACAAAACCTTCAATTATTACCTTTAACACCATATTTCATCAAAGAAAAGAAAGTGGAATCTGGATACCATAAGTGTGGTAATGCCATTAAACTGTTTGCCTGAACTTAGGTCTTTTCCATCTTCAGAAGCCATTGCAGAAATCAAAAGGTAAGCATGGGAGCAGGAAAAGAGGTAGCAGTTCACTTCTCCATTTCTCATCACAGCAGAAGGAACTTGAAATTGCAAGAGCCTCTCTTCTAGGAGAATTTTTCAAGGGTGTTAAAAATCTTAAATCCCTCTTTTTCTTTCTACCTTTTCTTTCAACTATGCACCATGAAAGCCCTTCCATCTGGCATTAGAAATGATTCCTTAAAACTGCTACATATTACTCTTCCATTCACCGATACACGCGACAGTCTGGCCCTTCATTTGAAAGGTTTCTTTCATTTCCAAATGGCACAAGTGTCATCATGTGCTACAGCGATGCCACTCCAAACATGAACTTCACATGCTGAACCAGCCTGGCACATTCACTTACACAGTCATTTTTTTCCCCTCCAAACTCATCTTTCATCACCATCCCTGACAGACACCTCGTCCTTGGCAAAGATTAACATGTTGCTAATGAAGTTATCTCACGATCGTTTATTATAGCTGGTGTCTATTCTGCCATTTAACAACAACCTCTTTTCAGCTGCTGTGGTAGAGCAGTTAGTCAATGCTATAAATATTAGAAGAATTATTGCAGTAATAGCTAGAAGTCCATTTACCCAGTGTACTACAGGAATGCTAAGGTAGGCACTGTCTCTATGCTGAAGAGCACTGTTACGTATGTCACTGAATAAAAATGAGGAGCTAAAGCATTCATAATAGATACCCACATAAATTACTTTGTCTTCATTCAAAAGCAAGTGATATTCACAGATTTTTTTATATTAATTCTTTTACAGTGATGCTACACAGTATGGCCAACTGCACTGATATTATATGCCAACCTTGAGTTAGTACCAAAAGCATCCTCGGTAATGCAAAGAGATGTGTTGGAAAACCCTCTAGCACAAGTGAACAGACGCCATCTTGCAGCAAAGCTAGACAGCAAGCTCCTCAGTAATGAAAACTGCACTGATCTGATTGCATGAGTCAAAGGACTACTCATCATGATGCAAGACGGCTTGAAACAATAGCATTTGCTAGAGCGAATGGTGGATGTGGCATCCACATCTCTCTGTGGGAGGGAGAGTTCAGAACATCAAGCGAGATGAGATTTCAGGAGGTGAATAAGCTACTTCAGCTGAATGCACATTAACCCTCAGGTGTAGCAAAGAAGAAAACATTTGCCCTGATTTTTTTTTTTTTTTTTTTAAAACAGACCACTGCTAAAGGGAAAGCCAAGAAAAAACCCTTCACTTCCTAATGGTCTGAGAACAGCAATAACCTAATAATGTTTTTCTTATGGACAAAGTACCCCCAAATATTAGTAACAAACCACTACAGCATGCACTGCACCTTTACAAGCCTTCATCTAATTACTTCCACTGAAACAAACACACAAATCTTCCTGCTCCGCACTGACACACACACAGACTCTCCGAACACCAAGCCTTCAGCAACTTTCCTCTGATGGACACTTTTTTTTCAGGAAATGACACAGTGACATAGGTAAAAGGTGATTTAGATAGACTGCTGTGTCACAAATTGTCAGGATCTGATTTAAAGACCTTGCCTTTGTCAAGAAAGACAGTTGGATGTCTGCTTTAAAGAAGTACTGGGAATATTTTCATCAAAGGTTTGAATTGAAAAACAGTGGGAGGTAAATATCTGAGATGTTGCCAAGAAAGACCGCTATATCCGTGCAATTACCATTAACAGGGGACAGCAGTGGTTCAATGAAGTAATTCAATCTGGTGTCCTACATTTTATCAGACAGCAATTTTGAGTTCTGACATAAAAGGCTGAGAAAGAGGATTGGACTCTTTTCTGTGAAATTCAGCCTTAATTCTTGCAATCAGGAGATGTGTTCTCTGCTTCAGGTACAATCCCACTATTCCTCCAAGTGACTCAGAAGAAGAATGTACTAATACTCACCATAACACTAATCAGCCACATAGGAACAAGTCAGACTTCGGGTAAGTTTGGGAACTGAGAGCCTGCAGTATTAAGGCAGCGTTTTCCCTATTTAACTAAACCAGTATTTCTTATTTGTAAGTTCAGCAGGAAGAAAAGTGTCTAGTGTTTAAAGATTAAATAATATAATGCAGCCTAAATTATTAAATGTATTGTTCCAAAATGTGAGAAAGTAAGGGACAGCATTTCTTAACAAAATGGCAACATGAAAAGCGTATTGAAGATCACATCAAAATACCACCATCCCAGCTTCTCCTCATCGTCAATTCATTCATATCACACTCTCCTGTTTCCTTAGAGGCTTTTGCATTATCTTTTTCCAGACTAATCCTATCAGTTAGTGGAATGACAGTACTGGTGATTTCCAAGGTCACCAAGTTTGCTCAGCAGCACTGCGTTTCATCTCTGCCCAGCAGACCTGGATGACACACAGCTCCCGCGCCTGACAGCAGCAGGAGTTTTCACACCATCTCAGCACAGCAGTCAACTTTTTGGTTGACACCTACCCAAACAACTGCCACAACAAACACTTTTCAGGGAACTCAATGGATTTTATACTTTTAAGACCTTTCTACCTTTTTGCACAAGCGTGTGCCACGCCACAAATTCTCAAGTTTGCCAAAATCTTGCAAGGTTTTTCATTTATTTGAAACGTGCAGAGGAGGAAAATGTTCAGCTCATGTTTTTCTGAGTAAAATCTCACCACAAACAATAGTACCAGCAGATAATTCCTATCAGTAACAGTTCAGCGTTGCTTTTTCCAGCTGGGTTACAAAACATGTCACCAAGTTCAAAACTTCAGTAACAAGAGCAAACCATCTCCTGTTTCATACAGAACATGGTCAACCACCTTTAAACAGGATATAAAACTGGACTATCAATGAAGCACTTGGGGATTGTATAACCCTTTTCACCTCCTCTAGAAACCCAAAACTATCTTTCCTCCAAAATATTAAACACACAAAATATTAAACAAACTACATTCAATGCTATTGAGCATTCTCTTGTAATGATATGAAACGGAGACCCTTGGAAGATGAAGGCTTTGTATATGACAGCTTAACTGCTTGCAATCAAACTAATTTGCAGTACGATGACCTGAAATGAGTTTAAAAGCACCATAATGCATGTTTAGCAATCAGTGAAGCAATTCTTTATTATTCAGGTTCACATTTGCAATTTGTGTCACATGTTACGGGAAAGGGAAGGAGAAAAAGAAGGGGAAGGCAAAATAAGAATTCTTTCACTTTGCAAGAGCTGATGAGCAAAGCATGAGCAACATGTAACAGGAAGCATTAGAGAGCAAATTTAGGCTGAAAGCACAGCTTAAGTCTTTCTGCTACTTACAGAAATCTTAAAATCTCCAGAAGAGGAAATCATAAAATTTAAAAATTGCTTATAAATGATCCTCTTGATTTTTCTAAATTTATTTCTGTTGGAAAAAAATACTAATTTCACCTGATATATGATCAAAAAGAGATGCTGGGTATGCCTCAGGGCTTTTAAACTGTAAATGAAGCTAGCTACCAAAAACTTGCAACACTCCTTTCTTCTGACTGTAACGAGTTAGAGAAAATTCTGGCGAATAACATTTTTGTATCACCCCTACAAATACATAAAATTTCTTCTTTCCTTCTTTTCTCACCCTATCTTTCTTGCTTCCTTTCTTTCTTCATGCTCCCTGTGTTCATCGTATTTGCTGTCCTTGTGGAAAAGATGGCTCTGGTGAGGCAAGTGGAAAACATACACAGAGCAGGAGGAAAAGGGACTCAAAACATTTGGTGAAGAAATGCCTACAGGTGCCACACAAAAGGGCAAAACCAAGCCAAGGATATTACAGAAAGCACAAAATTACTTGATTCTAATAACTAAAGCAGGAGTGGGCTTGGGCAAGGAGAGCAAAGGCCTCACAAGACAGCCACGAGGCACGCTTTAGCTCAGCACTACTCAATCATAAGCGATAATAAATCCTTGGGGATATCGTCTCCTGAATCACCAAATGTACCTGGGGTCTGTCCTAAAGAAAGTAATCATTGCACTGCTCAGACAGAGGATGAAAAACTGTGTTTCAGCAATGAGGGGGCAAACCTGAAAGACCTGAAATTCTGAAGTCTGATCTCAGTTCTGCTTAGGTGGGTAAGAAACTCCTGCTGGGACAATATCTTTTCACCCAATTCAAAGAACTATTAAGGATTAATATTTCACATTAAAAGACTCTTATTCAAAAAGCAAGAATGTGCATCAGGGCAGGGTACAAGGAAACACCATCCAGAAGAGCTGCAAAAATAACTCAGATCATCATCTCTGCTCTAAACAATCTGAGTAGATACCTGCCTTGATCAAATGCCAGCTCATGTCACTGATCCTGCTTGCCTAAACAGTCCTCAAATATTAGGTTAATGTGTTTTTCTTAACCTCTAGAAAACCACACAGTTTTGTTCTCTAAAAACAGTTCTTTTGCTCCAGCTATTCTCATCATCATTAGTAGGATGCTGGAAATACACATACACCTGCTTTTGCTGTTTTCTTGCTTTGATGGTCATATTGTTAGCAAACTCTTTAATCAGTCTCAGTTCTCCCTAGGAACAGCTCTACAATTTATAAATGCTAAAATTAATAGACGTGGGGTAGATTTTATTACACGTAATGTATTTAGTTGGCAATGATGATGCCTCCCTTCCAGCAGCTGTTACAATAAACTGCATTTTCAATGGCTCCTGCAAAACAAAAGATAACACCTAAAAGATTTCAGATAAAGAAACACCAGGGTTTCCAGGTCTCACTGCTCCACGCTAGACCTGCTCCGCTGAGGTCTGCAAGTACTAATAGGTAATTATGATCCTCAGAGAGATTTCTTCTGGGGATCTTGTCCACTTTTCTTAAACCTGAATTTACCAAAAGAAGATTCACAACCTCTGTTGTCAGCTTTACTTCTGCTAAGAATGGGCACAGAGAGATTTTAAAGTGGATTTCAGTATACCCTTCACAGTAATAGTTGGTAAAACTAATTACAGTGAGAAAATTGGAGATTCATCACCCTGCTAAGCAGTTGAGGATTTGTTAATGACTTATAGTGCCAAACACAGGATAGCAAGGACCATCTTTTCAACTGCATTCACAGGGGACATGACAGTTTAAAGTGTGGTGCCATCCAAACAGGCACTGCTGAAGCACTTCTGCATTTCAGATGGATACATGTATGTAAATGTTTAGCTTCTGAAGTCAGGCACCAAAAATAACTGAGCAACTTAACCTACTTGCAAGAACTCCTCCTCTTTATTTACCAATACCACTGTACATGTGATGTGGAATATTCTATCCCTTCTGTAATATTAATTGGTTCAATTTCTTAAATCTCTTTCAAAAGATACTTTCAATTTCTCTCCTGTGGAAACTCTGAGGCCTTACTGTATTCTCCTAGAGAAGAGACTCATACCTGAAGAGTGTCAACATTACCACAATTTGACCACCTCAAAGAACAGAACACAGGCTATTTCAGATTGCTGCCATTGCATATGGAACAGGCAATGAAGGAAAATCTATTAGGTTTAAGGGTTCTGTGTGAGAATATCAGCCCAGAAAACACACTGATGTAACTAACTCCACTTTTCTACTCTAAGGTAATGTCTCAGGTGACAATCAGTCCTACTGCATAGTTAAATAGCCAGCCTTATCTAGGCCAAATACTGGTTTTCCATCATCTCTATACTAATACCACTGGTTCTCCACTTATTCTCCTTGGGATGAGTTTTTAGAGCTCTGAGTAATGTAATGCAACATTGCACAACACGGTGTCCCAGTGGCATGCTGTAACTACGCAAACATCTGCTGAACTGAACCCACTCAGGGCCAAATTGGATAGCACAACTTATTAGCTAGAGCCCTTGGGAATATGCTCACGATTTATGTTTGTCTGAGTCACCAGCCCATGTGCAAATCACATTTTTCATTTCTCTCCCTGGTTTTAAGGTGGAGCAAAAGCATTGTTTGAAAAAGAAGTGTCATAGGCGTTTCTTTTTCTGCTTCTGTCTTATTACCAAATTCTATCCAGCTCTGAAAAAAAAACAGAAACTCTGCACTTTTGGGGGAAAAAAACCTGTGAACCAAAAATAAGCATTACTAAAAGGGAACAGAAAACCCTCAGAAATTGCCATAAAAGACTCACAAAGCCAACCAATGGAAGAAATGGATAAAAGTTGCCATAAACAGAGAAACTGTGCAATCTTGGGAATCACGTTTGTTGTTTAAAAATAAAATACTCAGTTATTTAGGTTTTGATTTCTATATTATTTTACACTGCAAACCACCTGTATCCTTTAATATGAATTCAGCTGGGTGTGAGGTACACAAAGCAAGCTAGCAAAAATCCTTCACTTGTAGACAGACAAGAGAAAAGGCTTTTACTGTTATTGAAACTCCAATCTTATTCTAAGACATCTCTCTCAACCTCCTGAAATGATAAAATTCACATAACTCAAATAGCTTTTCTCTGAAAGCTAAGAAAGTGGAGGGTTTTTTTCTAAAATTCTAACTACTTTCCAATTATCTGATCTGACTTCTTGAGGAGATGCAATCTGTCTTATAATCTATCTTTGATGAGAGACAATGACAATCTGCAATGCAAAAATATCAAAGACAACTGGAAGATTTTCCAGGAAGTACTTCATTATGATTTCTTAGAGTGCACCAATATTAACAGCATGTCCAAACCTTTCTTCACAGGCACCAATCACAAATAGGATTGACCCCCATAGAAAACAATAAAGTTGGGGCAGTACAAAAGGCTTACAGGAGAACTAGAATGATCTTTACATCTGTTTCTTCTAATTACTGATTTAATAATATAAATAGAAAGGATAGGAAAGTGTCCGCTCTGACAAGGAACAACAAGACAGTTGAAACAGATTCCAGCAACCATGAAAATGGCTTTTCAACAAAATGTACTGAACACACTAGGAAGCAGAAGTTAAGTTCTTCCTCACTAAGAAAAAAAACAACCTGGTAACTTGCTTAGAACTCCCTAACACCTTTGCATCATTAACATTTGTCCAGTGGTTACTGGCACATGTCCCACTTTGCTAAAGGCATCTAATTAGGAAGTCTCTTCAATCAATGGCAGTTCTGATCATCATGGTCAAGTATGAGTGAGGCTGAATCACTTGATGGAGCTTCCCAACCCGACTCTTTCATAGACTTCACAGCATCCACGTGATCCTCACACCAAACCCATGTGCCAGTCATAAGCATGGCTCTTAATACTTGCTGGACTTGGAATCTCCTTTATCTCCCTTATGTACTCACTAGGTAACATGCCCTAAACACACGCAGATTCCACTAATCCTTGGATTTAAACAGCAAATGTACGATATGTAACCCATACCTCAGTGTTTGTGAATTTCTGAATAAAATCTACTTCCATCTGTGTTTCTGTTTCCTTGGACAGTGAAACCACTGTCAGCCCATTCTAACTTCACCTGGTTGCCTGTGTTTCCTTTGGTGCACTACAATAGGTGGTATTTTGGAGTCCAAAGTATAACATGTAGTGATCAATAATTTCCACAGGTAATAATCTTATTATTATTAAACTAAAAATTATTTTTTGTATTTGAGACCAATGACCTTTGTTTTGATGTTCAGGGTTGACACTAAACACAAAAACTAACAGTCTTTTCTAGTTAAAAGTTTTAGAAAAAAAGAAGTCAATTCAAGTGCATATTCTTTTGCACTTTGATAATACAATAATTGCATTTATCAGAAACACATGATAATTGGATCATTCTGGAGCATTTTTCTCATTGTCTGGTACCACAAAACACATCTGGGTTTTATTTGCCCCATGTAAGTTAATAAGGGTACGGACTTTTTTAAAACAATAAGCAAGATAATCCTAAAAACAATTTTCCAAAGTGAAAAGGCAAGAGCAGACACTTCCACATTTCACCCAGGACTGTGCAAGTGTAAAACAGACTTTAAGAGAGAAACCAAAGGTTGCTTTCTATCTACACAGCTACTAGTGAAGAAAGAAAAAGAAAGTTAAAGGCATCTTATTGCTATGACTATACATCAAAAACAGTGCAGATAAATATATCATTTTAATGGAACTTAATATGGGATGTCTCCCCCACCTACACAGATCCAAATTAGTATGATTTGAAGTGCCAATACATTGGCACAAGAAGATGTCAAGCTTCTTCTTGTTACTAAATCCCTAACTCGGGAGAACTGGAAACTTTCAAGCTTTTTGCTGGAGCATAGGGGATGTTGACACCTTCCAGATTTCACTTTACTGGACCAACCCACAGACAGTATGGTGCAAGGGAACAGCAGATGGCTTTTCTTCTGTTACCTCTGCTTCCTAAAGATGAAGCTGAACATTGTTCTTAAACCATGCATATTCAGTTCCCACTATAAGGAGAACAAGGCTTATTTATATGTGTTGAAGCTTTCCATCCCATTTTATATTTGTCCCATTCCAGAGCATGTCTGTATATGTTCATACGGTTTGAATTTTAAGTGCCCAAAGAAAAGCAAGTTCCTCTGAACTGTGCAAAGACATTCAAGTTTTAGTCTTAATGCAAAGTAAATGTTGAGCTAATTGAAATCATTTCCCTTCATCCCCTCCCTTTTACCTATGACACAAACCAGGAGAATTGCTGAAAAAAGGAAACCAGGTGGGGCTTTTCTTCCTGTTTCACAACTTACCTTACACTGATTTGGGCTTTGTCATAATAAGAAAAACTACCACAACATTTCTGCAATTGATAGTGCTTTTTCCAGACATTACCACTGACAGAAGTATGAAGATTCAATTTGTGCAGAAATCCAATGCAAATCCAACAGGACATGGCATTAAGCATTGCTTGCATTTTACAATTTACATGTGAGGTCACACATACGTAGTTTAACCCTGTAACTTACAGGATCACAGATCTCTATGAAAAAGGACTAAATCTCATCATGTGCTAATGGAAGAAAATTATTTTGTGGGAATCTGACAAGAGAGCAACAAATTTTTTCCATCACGTAACTGAATACTATATAGTTTCCTTTTCCCCAGAGTTTGATGAAAAGACAGAAACAGACTTTGATTATGCTATTAACTATACAGATAAATGCTATAGAAAATGTCTCACTTCATTTTACCCACCTGTTTTTGGACCTATATAATGCTCTATTTCTCCTACAGATGTTGTAAAGGCAGAAAATACACACTTAGAGAATATAGTCTAAGTTAAAAGTGAAAGAGAGTATGAGCAATTTAAATCCAAATCTTGGGAGGAAAATAAACAGTGCATTGGATTGACTGGAAAACAGGTTTTACTCCCAAACTTACCTGTGCAAGTAAAAGGTATATCGATGAATGTGGGAATAAGCAGAATAGTATGAATATAAACTGTCAAATTGATAAAGGTGCATGCAAATAAGTAACAAAAAAGGACGATCAATTATCAAAGCAGCTGGGGCCTGATTCTCTTCTCCTGACATAAAATGTAAATTTTGCATAAATACAATTCCAGTTGCATTTACTAAGATCATTCATGAGACACAGACCTTCTGCCCAACAGGTAGAAACCACTGTGTCATATTGTCTGCACTGTGGTACACAGGAGATGAGACAAGGCTGCCATAATGGGCTCTTTAAAGTCTATGAATCAGTGAGCATCGGTACAAGGGGAAATCAAGATCCTACCAGCTCAGATTAGAGAGCTGGTAAGATCATGGTTCATTTTATTTGCTATAATTGCATAAATTAAATACTGTTGGAACTTATGTAGCAATTAATATGGCACCTATTTAGTTCAGCAAAACACTGACCACCATGTTTGAGATACTACTTATAATGCATTAGTGGAGGAAGAAATAGAAAACGTTAACCTATTGGGCAGACTGGGATTGGTTATTTATGCTTGTTTCCACAGAATAAGGCACTTTGGTTTCAGAAGTAATGCTATGCTGTTCAGAGGCACATGTGTTAAAGTTGAGATACACTTACAAAGTAGCCTGTTCCCAAGCTGGAAGGAGCTGAGCTCTGCAATAAAACACAAAGACAAAGTGGAAAGTCAGTGACGGTTTTTAACACGTTCCAATCCACATAGCTCATTACCAGCCCTTTCCAAGCTTTTCATCACTACATCACAGCACCAATGTGCTGCCCCTTGTCATCTGCTACTGAAACAAACACGGTGTTGCTTAATTTTTCCCTTTACATCTCTCAACGACTCTGAGATGGTAACGTGCTATTTACTGAATTCCAAGCTTCTGCGGTGGACGTAATTGCCAATTTATTTGACAGGCAGCTGGGTAATGAATTAATGATGGCATTTCGCCCTGCACTGAGACTAAACAGACACTCATCAACCAGCCTCCCTGACATGCTGACATTCAATGCCCTGGACTCCAGCTACTCAGCTTTGTGGCCACAAAGGGGCAGGCGGGAAGGGGAAAAGAAAAAAAAACGTAGACTGACTTCAAAACAAAAAGCCCGGTGGGTTTGGATGACTTTTTCAGTGTATGACCTGTTTGCCAATTTATTCCCGAAAGGCCCTGGTTAGTACACACATAGTGCTTTTCTAAAATGAGACATTTTGTAAACATAATTAGTAGTCTGAAATGTAAAGAACGCGTGGGCACAGAGAAGCTGCTTCAGTCAATGTACCATTTCCTGGAGAAAGCAGTCGCTACCATTTCCCATTTGGATGTCCACAGTGTTTGACAAACCAAGGATTTAAAAAGAAAAGAAAAAAAACCCCACCAAACCACAAATATCTGCAGTGTGAAATGGATTTCAAATCTCAAACTCATAAAAATAATTAAAACTAATATTATTACCATAGAAAATAATCAAAGGATTTAATGCTTAAAAAAACCCCGCATCATGAAATTCAGCTTAAGTGGGACATGATCATAACATCTACATTCACAGGAATTAAGGAGATAAAGGGTTTTGTTTCATTAGTTTTTCATCTAAGCAATGGGGATTACACAGCAGGTTCTCTGAGACACATGGCAAGAGACCTAAACATCTCAGCCCTAATCCAGGTCAATGGCTGTTACACTAAAGGGTGAATAGTTCCCAATGCTATGGGCTTATCACCTGAAACACTTCAAGCCAGGCTAGGCAAGGGACAAAAGCAAAATGCAGAGGGTAGTGAGCAGTGGTAAGTCCAGGTATGGCCAGCCCTTAACTCCTATAGCTCAATTCCTGCCTCTGTTCCTCAGCACAACCATACTCTGAGCTCAGGAACTGCACAGGGGCCCCGACCAGCCTTGTCAAACTGCTGGAAACATGCAGAACTTCCATCGCTGTCCCCCCTGGTCTGAGACACTATTGCAGGGAATTCTAACAGCAAACTCTCTCAATTTTGTACCCCAGAGTACAGCACTGCCATCAAGTGCGTAACCCCCAACAAGGGGCCTACAGCATCTTTTTGCTGAGCTCGGTACAACAGAAATAGATTGTGCCAAGAAATGTAAAATTAACAACAAAATTCATTGCAAATAATAAGCATGTTACTGTGTGTTCACCAAAGCTCTACTTAAGAGAGAGGCTTAGGGAGGTTATGTACTGATGGGGAAAGGCCTTCTGGTTTAAGCCATCAGAAGTGAGAGACTTAGCAAGAGGAGATCACCACCTTGGTAGTCACAAGGGTATCAGTGTTATAAAATCAACAAACTCTGTTGGGACATCTTGTGTTCTCGTATGAACAAACAAAACTGCTATGGAAAGTTGGAAGGTGGGTGGTTTCTGCCCCTTAATTCCATCTTGTATGTTGTGGCTACTGAAGGACTCAGGATCTGCAACTCTCAGACTTGGTTATAGCATGCAAGCGGAGCTCCACAAAAATAAGAAATAAATTCCTAAGTCCTTCTGGAGCCTCAAGCTCCCTCTGCCACCATCACCCACTGCCAGACCCCCTTGTCCCAGTGCCTCTGCAGGAGCATCACACTGTGGTGGAGGGGGCAGTGCAGGTCTGGGAACACGCTGGCACAAGGTCCTGGGCTCAGCCCGACTGCTCAGCTCTCCTCTACATCCCCATACTTCTCGTGAACCATCCTGCTAGGTTATTCCTAGCCCCTGGCATCTCACAGCCTGGCTACTGTTTCTGGCTAGAAAGTCCCCTTTCGTGGGCCACACTGAAAGGTGTTATGGGCCACTGAGTCCCGCAGACTGCAGCTCTCCAACACAAGAACACATTTCAGCACTCATTGGTTTCACATCCAGCATATTTACCTTCCCAGTAAAGCACATAATTTATACCGCTTTTCCCTTCTCACATTTTATTTTCTGCCTCATGGCATTTAAATTCTTTTAATTTAAACTAGAGATCTACCCACAAAGTACAACACGTGCAGTCATTACAGACACTTTTGTTTAAGCTATGTACAGGCACCAATCAAGTCCCAACTCTTCCACTCACAATTTTAGAAAACTTACTTTACAGGCTGAAAGCTCCAAAGTTTGCATTCTGCATCTCTGTGTAATTTTTATCTGATTTTTTATTCCAACTTTTGGAAGAACCAAGTATCAAAACAATAAAAAGGAAGAAAAAAATAATGAGACAACAAAGTATTTCCCACTGAATACTTCCATTCCTTCAGAAGCAATGCTGCAATGGCTATGGAAGACAGCTGAAACACAGCAGTCAGATGACTTTTGCTGAAAAGAAATAACTGCGTTTTCAGGGAACTTGAGGCTGCTCGATGGAAATACAGCCCTTCACAAATTGCATGCTGCATATGGACAGTACAGTTTGCAAACTCTTTTTAATTGAAGTAAGAACAACTGTATCGCACATGCATGAATGACTAAGTTAGCTGTGCTGTGAACTGTGTGTGGACAGAGCATATAGGCTGAAGCGAGGGCTATGGAAGAAGACAGCTTCTCACCTTTTTGGATAACTCCCAATAGCGAAAGGATCCTACTACCCAGTGCCCAGCCTTGGTACCAACTGATGAATGTGATACTGTGTATGCAGCATCTTTACAAGCCCATGCTGAGTCGTGATCCTGCATTGGATGGTTCTACATCTCTTACATAAAGTGTGCCTATAATAGAGGTAATGGTTTCAGCTTTCCGAAACCCTTCAAAAATTCGACATTTGATATACTATTTGATATTCACACAACCAGCAGCAGAAGCCTGCATCAGGTGCCCATCCACAAAACACAAGTCACTTGCGTAAAATTAACAGGGTTTTGGGGTTTTTGGGTGGGGATTTTTTGCTTGATTGTTTTTTTAAAAATTTTCCTTGTTTGTTTGGGTTGTTTTTTTTTTTTTCATTTTTTTCCTCCTTCCTTTCTTGAAAAGAAGAACTTTTGGCCAAGGAGCAAAAACATAGTAACCATCATGTAAGCATTAGTTTATTGTGTACCAAAGAAAATTACATCCTTGAGGTCTTGGAAGGCAAAGTTATACCCATTTTGCATATATATTGTGCATTACTTGAGGAGCTGGGTGGAGAGAAAGACTGTGTTGTACATATTTGTTCTGGCTATTGTTTATGCAGGTCTGACTGAATGAAGGAACAGTGGGTATCATTTCAATTTCTGATGTCAACATCAAATTACTTATTTAATTTCATGCCTGGCGAAGCATTGTATAGCTACACGCAGAATCATTTCACTTCATTTGTTATGCTGTGTTTTCTTGGCGATTGGCTTGCCTTCCAACTGACAGCTTTAATTACGACATGAATTTGATTGCACTGCCGAGGAATTAACATAATGCAACAAAGCATTTAAGCACCCAACCTTAGACACACAAACACACACATACATACCCTCGCATACACACACACACAAAGAAGCAGCCACTGCAGCTGATAAGCTTCTGGCACACACACACACAAACGCAGGCAGAACTTTGCTGGTGTTATTCCACTTCAGATACAGCCAAGATTGCTGGGGATATTCTGGAGAAGGAAAAATACTAAGGATTTCAGAACCCAAAGCCTGTTCCTCAAATTGTCTGTCTTTGGGAGAAATGGGAGACTGAGAATTGAAAACATCCTGTATTTGAGGCCAAAACTGTGAGCCATCCACAGTATTACACTGCTGGGGCTGTAGACATCTTTCTTCCTGAAGCAAACATCACCAGACCTGTGGGCAGGGCACTTCAGGACTTACTCCTCATCCATACTGCACTGTAACCTATTCTCAAGTGCAAAGTACAGAACACAGTAGGAACACACACCGCTATGAAGCACAGCGGAAAGGGAAGCACCCATTAGAGTGTGTCAGCTTTGAGGGTAGCCTGAGGCCTTTAATGTAGGGGACAAATGGAAAGATTCCTGTCCCATTCCCTATTCAAGAATTGGAACAATACTCCAGACAGGAAGGGGACAACTGTTTCTCCTGGCTTGCGATTCCTTGTTTAGCAAAAGCAAGCACAGACAAGGCAGTCCATGCTTCTTTTCTGTGGCAAGAGTGGGAGACCCATTCTGCCTCCTGGCTGATGCCACAGGAGAGGCTTTCACTGCTCAATCCTTGCTGAAAGACTGCAAGCAACACCAGAAGCAGGAGGCAGGGCTGAGGGTGCCCAAAGCAGCTTGTCAGCCCTCTCCCGATGAGGAGGCCACGGCATCCTTACCCAAACAATGAGCAAGGGTCTCTTCATAGACATTGCATCTTTAACAGCACTAGCAAGGACTTTTCAGCTGAGTGTGGGCTTCAGTTCTGTAGCAGACCAGGAATTTAGAAGAAATGAGCTTTTTTGGTTTGTTTCTAATTAGAACAGAGGTGGCTGAACCCCTGAATACTCTGTGCTTTTACAATCCAGGTTAGCTGTAATCCTCACATTTTCCTTCAGAAAACTCCTGACTGCTTTGTAAAACATGATTAAAAGTACCCTGTGTATTCCAAAGAGGTAAGACTCAATTAAAAATAAATACATATAGAAAGGAAAAGAAAACAAGTTGACTGAGCTCCAAGCTGAGGAAGAGAGAAAGTGCTGCCATCTTGTCTCCAAGCAAAATCTCAACAAAATGAATTCTACTACTGGCAAGATTTTGATGAGATTAAATTGACTACAGCACCCTATATATAAAAGACGAGCAACTCTCCAATTTCTCTTTTAGGCCCCTGAAGCTACCTCTGCCCGTAAAGGAAAAAACAAGTTGTCATTCCAAAAAATACTATATAGGGAAGAAAGGCAGAGAGAAAGGGGTTTATGAAATTCAAAGGGGGAGATATATTAGGGCACTGTCAAATGCTTGCAACGGAGCATTGGAGCAATCATTATCCCTAATCTAGCAGAGGTTAAGTTCTCTGCTAATTACGTTCTCTCACAGAGGGGGTGTGTATGCATGTGTACACTTGTGCGAAATGAGGACAAAGAAAGGAGTTGATGGAAATCAGTCTCACTGCATTGCATCTGACAAGAACATAGGATATTCCTCTTCCTACTGTCTGATGCTATTTCAAGCCTCATTATGAGAAAAGTCTCCTGTTTAACACGGTCTTTTCACTGAATTATCCTCTTTTCATTTTTGACCACCTCTCTTGAAAATGCTGCAAATTACTTCCTTGGATCTCATTAGCCTGGAAAGGAGTCATCCCTTGTAAACACAGTTTGCATCAATCTGCGTTAGCCAAGGACTGTAGGTACATTTACAATATGCAGAGTTGAAAGATATCTGACAGGAGAGGGAATGAAGCCACTGACATGTCAGTTTGCAACTGGATATTCATTATACTATCTCCCTCATCCTGCATCTGTCACTAGGCTATCACTTAGGCTCTGCATTAAAGCTCGTGAAGCTAACATTTCTGTTTCAACAGCTTACTTACAACTAGGGATTTGAAAATTGATCATCCACCTAGAGTATACACAGTTCATTCATTATACATATTTCCATGCAGTAGCCATGCTTAATCTTCCAATGCTGACGGGCTACAGCAGTGGAGATCCATTATATTTCATGTCCAAAATTTGTTTTCTGACCTCAGGGTTAATCTGCCTGCAATATTTTATATTTTTGTTCTAGCTTCTGTTGAGTACACAATTTTTTGTATATTTCTTCAGAGAAAACGGTGTTAAAATCAGAAAAGGATCTTCAGGGAAACCTTACTTGCTTGTCTGTAGTTTCTTCCAGACTGCTGGTAGATACCATTGGACAGCTCACTCCTTCAAAAGATACTCTTTAAAACAAATGTATTAAGCTCTTGATGCGTCTTTGGACATAAGAGGACAGTTCAAATCAGGTTCAGCCATAGCTGGAACTGGAAGTATTGCCATGCCTTTTTAAGGCCCTATCATTTAAAAACATGGTATGTTTGTCTTTGGGAGAGACAGGAACGCAGAACAGTGTTTACTTCTCTCAGTTGAGTCTGGGAAAGGCCACCACACACTCAGGCAAGATGAGAGCTCTCGTGCGCATGTGTTTTAAATCTCAACTGAACTGGCAACACCAGACCACAGAGACATATGCTTGTATTGCAATGAATTATCAAAGCATGAAGGAACTTACTTATTAAGCAGAACATAAATTATGTATAGCATTTTAAAAAATACATTTTCACACATATTTACATAATGTTCCTTTTGAGCAACCTGTGAATCCGTATGTCCTCTCTCAGGTGCACTAGGGAAGATATATTTGCTCTCCCTTTTAACTTGCCATAGTGCCAAGACAAAGGGAAATTATTGTAAAAACATCAGAGAAAAACTGTATTTGATTGTGGAAGGGGAACCAGGACTTCACTCTCACTGTCAGGTCCAGCACTGCAACACTGTGAGCGGCTGGGAAGCTCAAATAAGCCTCAGAGCTCTCCACCCGTACACTGCAAGGGAGTGACAAGGCTAAATTAAAACCATGTTTGTAAGGAGCTGTGAAATCTTTTGCCAGAAGGTGTTGTGTAATTGCAGAGTTCATTGTAGTGACTTCTCAGCTGCCACAGGGCTCAGAGCAAGCCGAGATGGCAACAGTGACAGGCTGGCAGTCAGCTGCCATCGACTGCTATGGGTACAGAGCATTTACCTACTAACTCCTCTGGGTTCACTCTCCTCTTCCACATACATCCCACAGCCCTGAGACTGACCTCACCTGACAACTACACAGGGCAGGCTCTGAAATGCCTATCTGACTGTACCCGTAAAGGTTGGCTCCGGGGAAGGAATGGACCTCTAAAGTAATGTGACAAAAGGATGAGGAAAGAGAGTGCTACAGATTTCACACCTTCACAGGACCAAAAAGAAAGATAATAACAAATAAAATAAATCAGGTGACTGTTCCAGTGATGCACAATTCAGCAAAACTTGCTACCTGTGTACCTCCAGGCTTAAATTTGCACAATGAAATGTATCCTTTACAAAGGTATTTCTTTTAATGTCTGCTCAATTCAGCTTTATTGGATTGGCCTATAGAGGACACCATCTGGTACCCGTCATCCAAATCTACATGGACACGCCATTGATAAAATCCCCATTTGCAAGATGTGGGTTAGTTGAAAGCAGGGCCAGATTGCTCCCTGATACCAATTGGTCTGACTGATGTAGCTCTCCACGCTTTTACCAGCAAAGGATCTGACCTACAAAATCCCCAATTTAGATATTCTTTTGGGAGAGGGCTGTGCTGGAAAGCAGAGTACCCACAGCCATGAATAAAACACTCAAGGATTGTGTTGGTACACATAATAAATAGTAATATTATTGGAGCAACAGAAATATTTCTGTAGTTGTTCATATGTCGGAATAACTCATGCATGTCATTCAGTGAATGGCCAGCATTCTTTAACGGAGAAAAACATTCTCTGCAGAGCTGCCATCTTAGGACCTTCCACAGCAGTTTTGGTAGAGCAGTAAAGGCAGAGCTTATGCTATTGTTGGCCATGTTATATCAATTCATTATATATAGAGTCACCGAGTCTCTCTAGACATTCTAACACTTATCATAAAGACAGTATTTAGACCAAAGAAAAACATTCTTTTCCTTCCCCACTTAGGGTATAAAGAGGCCATCTCAATTCCCTACTATGCAAAGCATTTTAACTTCATTAAATGGCCTTCAGGTATTTCAAGATGAATGTTTGCACACAGAGACATTGTACCAAGGTTTAAGAATTTTTCTGAACTGGGGCAGGAGACCTAAATTACCTGTCTTCTCCCAATCTCCCAAAGGGAAGGAGATTTTACCAACAAACCATCCCAGAACCTAAATCCTGTCATGAGCTACACCCCTCAGAAAACCACATCGGGGTTAATCAGAGCAGTATTTGGCTGCAGGAGATTTACTTACATCGCTGAGTCTTTCCCGAGAACTACTTCGATGAAAACCTTTTGACTCCCCACTGGCACTTTCACTGTCACTGTCCCGGCAGCTGTTTTGACCTGGCCTGAGCTGTAGAAAAGAGAAGAAAAAAAAAAAGGAAGCATGAGTTTAGCTTGGTACAGGTAAGTGCCCTTTGTCCAGTGCCACTTCTTAACCACCCCTTCACTGAAGTTAGAAGGAGGCGATGTTCATGTCCCAAGGAATACACAGTTTCAGACCTTCATTTTGAGACTTCTCAAGTTATTTATTTTACAGACAGATTTTCAAGTTACCATCACATCAAAGCACATGGAGAATCAACCCCTCCCTTGTTAAAGCATAAGAGTACTGAGGATCTAGGACCAACAGAAATCCCCCAGGGAAAGCAGCAGCCATCGACCTGGGGAGGCCTTTTGCTGGAGTAGACGTAACAGCAGTGCTTGGTACTACAAACAATGCTTGACTAACTTCAGTGTTCATAAAGCAACATGATCGCCTTAAGAGGCATCAGACTGGTTTTGCCTTTCAAACCAGCTTTAATGAACTTTACTGGCTTTGTAATAAATAAAATAATAATAATTTTAAAAAACCCTATATTTTCAATACAATGGAGAACAAACACATCTGCTTTCTCTTCCACCATGGACTGTGCAGGTCCACACATCACATGCTGAAATGAACATTAACCATATTATTTATCAGGTACATACATTACACACATGTCCAGAAGCACATACACATACACGCAGTAAAAGGAAGATATGAACTACATCTACCACAATGATGAAAATGTATATATTTGGTTTAACACATCTTTTCCTATATTTTGCTCAAATGAATTGAAATTTTGGTTTAGCCTTGTTGATGTTTTGTTTGAACTGATTTTCCGTGAAGACTGGATACTCCTGACGTTAAAACTGGCAAAAAGTCAATTTCAGAAATTTACATTTACAAAGCACATACATAAATAATGGCAGCAGAGGTAAATGCAGAGAAAATACTTGGCGAGGTACCTAATGAAGTATTTTATGAGGCACCTACTAAACTTAACCAGTATTCACGTAACAAATACCAAAGGATTTCTCCTTACTTATTCTATTTATCAATAGAGTAGGTGGAATTCCTATTCAGACTGTACAGAAATAGACAACCAGTCATCTTTATTTCACGACTGGAGACCAAACGTTCCTTCCCCATGAACTCTCTCCACCAATATTTTTACCCCATTCTTCTCTTTTTTTTCCCATTGTCCCAGAAACCCTGCAAAAGCACACAGAAAAATTCACAGTCATTCTCTGTTATAGGCACTCAGACACACGAGTCATGTTTCTGCTGTTTCCCAGACACATTCACACCACATACACTGGTCATCCACATACACTGCTGTTCTCTCCCAGGTTCCCAAAGGGAGCACACGAAGCATCCTCACCCTAACTGTTATCATCAGTTTCCCCCGCAAGAACAAATCACATCTGCAGATCTGATATGCGTGTGCTGCTTTACCTTCATCCCTTATCCCCCCTTCTAGTAAAAGAGGAGTTTTGGGTGCTATCAGTCACAAGAAAGAAGGGAGAAAGTACATGAACTACGGGCTCAGGCACACAATTGAGTTGCAATACATGAGCACACTAGGAAAAAATAGCACAGGTGTACTCTCAGCCCAAAGAAAACGTAACGTGAGAACTAGAGCTATTTGTCAAACACTTACAAATTTAATAAATAAACTAAATATTCCACAGCTCAGCCAGAAAATCTCAAGTAAAAAGATTTTTATTTCAAATGGAATGGTTTATCAGTCAAATCTAATAGATCTAGGTAGCATTTTTTTGGAGGCAGAGGGGAGGATAACGAATTCAACAAGTCTAATGCTTCACATATAACTCACAGATCTTATCTAAGACCACTGTGTACTGTAATTTTATGGTCTCAGGTTTAAAATTTAACCACCCAAAGGAAAATGGCTCAAGTTTCCCTGACTCGGTCTTTTGTCAACATCCACTCGATGGAAAAACTCTTACTGTAACTGGGGCCTGAAGAATATTTTCCAGTCTCAAATTTTATTTTTAGAACCACAATTTATTTTGTACACAATTTTCACACGTTAGTTATTTGCTAACTAATCTCAATAGCTCGTTTTTATACTTCTACATTGTGAATTCCAGCTACTTACAGAGGAGAGAAGAAAAACCCAGCAGGTGTCATTTTTCTAGATGCAATTTACAAGGAACAAGAGAATGTAACCAAGATATGAGCCTGAAACTGTAGGAACAAAGTGAACTGCACAGAGTAGACAGCAAACTCAGAAGTAAGTCCAAGTTAAGATTTATAAGCTCTCCATATTTTCCTTTCTTTTTGTCCAAGTTGAGTTTCTCCATGTGCCAAACTGTTGAGGGTTTACATTTTATTCCAAAACCCATCAATCTGGGCTAAATTAAAAAAATAAAGCATGGAAATGTGCCCATTGTCTTCTTTTAAGATCCTAAAGTTACACACGCACATGAGAACACTTAATACGGATAGGCAATGGTTCATTTTAATCTACTTACACAAATTCAACCACTTCAAATGATGATGGAACAGCATACTGCTGCTAAAAATGGTCTGCAAATAGAAGACTGAATCTTTAGCCACATGCATTTGTTGCATTACTCAGGGGCACAAGGGAACCCTAAAATCAGCTTCCCCTTAGAAATGCAATTGCCCTTGGAGAAAACATGAAGTGCCACACTGACAATTCTTGTTCCTGTATCTTTCCTGCTGGTGTATCCCATGCCAAGGCAGCAAGGAGCTGCCATGATGTCTTCTCAAGTGTCTCACTGAGGACCCTCTCACATCAACACAGTCACTACTCTCCTGATCTGCACTGAGAGGGGAGCAAAGAAGGGTTTGCAAGAAGCACATATGACTCCACACTTCCACTGCGCAGTGGAGATGAATTTATCCACGTGGGGATCCATCTACAGGGTCTCACAAAGAGGAAATACGGGCATTTCCTGGATCAAAAAGAACAATTCCCAGGCAATGCAGTGTGTTGCTGACTCACAACAAACCTGTGCAGCCTCTGGGATTGGGTACACACAGAAAAGTGATCATCAGCAATCCAGGTGCTTGTGCCAAGGCTGAATGGCATGGAGACGGGACCCTGGTGAACACCCACATCTCCCAGTCTTTTCAAGGAGATTTTGGTCATTCTTAGCACCATCACATGGTATTTCTGGGTACACTACAGAATCTATAATTTTGTGATGCCTACAAATCTGTCAGACAATACTGAAAGTCAAAGAGAACTGGGTAACTACACTTTTGTATTACAAATCTGAAGGGAAAAGGAGAAAGGATCTTAGAAGGATGGCTGCTGGCTGAAGTGCAGGGACACAGCAGTGGGCTTTATTTCTGATTCACCACACACGATTCCTTCCACTGAACGCGAGAGTAAGGACAGGTGCCCCCTTTTCTCCTAAACTGGTCAATTTAGAGGGGTCTTTTTAGCAGGGGCAGTTTCCCAGTGAGCGATCATGGAGTACACTGCACAGTACAGACCTGATAATCCTCACTGCTCTGGGGACTTCTGCACCTACGATTTCCTACGGTGAGGCAGCTTCACTATGAAAGTGTATTTAATTTAAAAAAAAAAAAAAAAAGGTGGCCCTGACAACATCCACATTCACCTGAGTTTTCAGTCTTCCTTTTAGTACAGGCACAGGACTTAGAAGCTCGTGTGCTTTAGGTGTCCCTGCCCGGCACCGGCAGTGGGAGCGCAGGAGCCTCTGTGAGGGGAGGCGTGTGCTGGTGCTGCCTGGTTCCGCAGCTGCCCCACTCAGCAGCAGGCCGGCCGGCCAGGGCAGTGGTGGCACCTCTCTGGACGCTATTTAAGAGAGGGAAAACATGCTGGAGCACTGAGGGGTGAGAAGATGAAGGAGGCCTGAGCAGATTCCCCTGCAGCCCACGGGCAGATTCTGCAGGAACAGTTAGATATTCCCTGAGGAAACCACGACCCCCGCAGAGCTCAGGCTGGAGCAGATTTTTCCTTAGGGAATTGTCAGGGAGGGACCCATGCTAGAGCAGAGGGAAGGAGCTGTGACAGGCCACAGCCCCCCACCACTTGGGTTGGCAGAGGAATAAAGGAGGGAACCTGAGTTGGGGGCGTAGAAGGTGGCATTTCAATTCTTGTTCTCACTGTCTGAATCTATTTTAGTTGGCAGTAAATTAAATTAGTTTTCCCCAGGCCAAGGCTCTTTTGCCCACTACAGTAATTGGTGATCTCCGTCTTTATCTCAACTCACAAGCTTTTTCACCTTTTTTCTCCCCCTGCCCTGTTGCAAAGCGTAAGAGAGCCACTGGGTAGGAGTTTTCCCCTTAGCCAGGGTAAATTTGCATCACTGGGGTCCGGTGGAAAGCACTCACCTCCTCATAAACCGACCCAAAAACCTCCATGGGTACCACTCCGTGCTGCCCTGCAGAGTAAATAGATACAGAGCTAGGACTACCATGAGGGACATGAAGAACAGGAAGGTTAGAGACAGCCCAGGGAAGGGAGGATACGCAACACTAACAGCGACTCTCTGATGAAGAAAATTGAGGCTACCTCAGGCCTAAAGGTCACAAAGAAACTGGCCAGAAACTGCTCAGAATATGAATAAGTCAAAAAAGATGCAAAAACATCAACAGGAAACTGCTGTAATAGTAAGCACTCAGAGCAACTCTTCTATCAGGGCAAGGAGAGCTTTTCAGGTGACTTGAAATCTAACAACTGTTTTTGCACCAGGGAAATACTGAGCCTTATTTTGTGACAGCAAAAGTACAAAGTGAATATTTGGCTGTGTCAAGGGAAAGTAGCTCTCTGCTTGGCTTCCTTCTGCCATGCAAAGTTAAAGGGTAAAGCAAGACCTAAATACACAGGCTTAGGAGTCAAACAGATCTACAGGAGCAGTGCTGTAGTTGCTGCATTAGTCAGCATTTCTGTGAAATGAAAGGATGGTGAGCATAAGCCATAAAACACTCCTAAGGAAAACCCATAACAGCACAGAGCTCTGTTGCCTTTTGTCTCTGGAAGGAAAAGAATGAAGGACAGCGATAGTCGATCATGTTAAGAGGCATAAGGGAGGATGAAAGGGCAGCTGAGCCCCAGGCTGTAAGGGAGCGTCATCCTCTCAGGACGGCAGCTTGCTTTGCTGGATCCCTAAGCCACTTTAGATTATTCCATAGTAGTGGTGCCTGGTTAGCAAGTAACAAAAAGCAAAATAAATAAATCTACTGAGAATTTAGCAAAAGCCTTTTTCACAGAGCTTATGTATCGTGTCAAAAAACACCCTAATGCAGCTCTTCCAAGCTCTTTTTTATTTTTTAAATACATTTTAATTTAAAAACCCATACCATTTGGCAGCAGTAAATCTATGGTATAGTTTTGAGGCGCCTGAGTTTACACACCATATGGAATTAAAGGATTATTTCACTACATTATACTTTAAAGTTATGAATACTAACACTTCTTCCTATTATACTGCAGCCAGCAAGCTAAGCCTTTACCAGAGTCCTAGAGGAAGAGGACACCTGCTCCCCAAGGGATGGCATAGCCCTTCTGCAGGGAGGGGAATTTTAGGCTTTTGGTTCTGCCTGTCATTCTTGATTTATGCAGCTTTTGCAAAGGCAAGACAGTCCAAAACTCTTCTGATCCAGCTCCTACCCAGGTGAATATGTTCGCTAGCTCAAATCAGCTGGTGAACAGGCTTCTGTGTGCTCTGGTAGCAATGCTTCCTAGCTTGAAAGCCTGAACAGGTATGGCCCAGTCCCAAACCCATGGCAGTAGCCCTTCACAGTGTAAAACCATTTCTACCTGCTCCTTCATACACACAGAGCTTACCCCCACTTACACTCTGGGCTTCTCCCAGGAGCCTAGACTCAAGCTAGGCTCTAAAGATGTGAAATTTTGTTGCTACTGGCAATCACGTAACTTTTCCCAAATGGATCTAGGCAGAAGCACCGGCACACCAGGCAGTCGCCAAGGCCCACAGGCTGCTCCAGGTGGCCAAAGGCCAAGAAGCAACAACCAGTTCAGGCTGTGAAGAAGAAGAAAGCCCGGCTGAACCCAGTAAGATCCCAGTTGACAGGTTGGACAGACTTAGTATGAACTGTAGTGAATCCATGACTGCTCAGCAAACAGGAAGAGTTCAGCTCACAGCACACAAGCAGGAGGAGTGTGCCTGGAAGGTGTGAGAGCCTGTTCCCACTCCCATCCTTCGTGGTCACAGGGAGGGAGATGGGCAAATTGGCACCGTGTTGGGGCTGTGTCCTCACAGCCCCCAGCAATGGTGTGTGAGCCACAGATCAAGGAGGAGGCCAGAGCAGCAGGCACAATCACATGCCGGTGAGAGGTGGGGTGATAGGGAAGGGGTGGACCACTGAAACCTCTTTAGCATCACAAGTCTCTGAAGTTGATGCATAGTTCAGTACTGGGAGCTTCTCTGGCACCCAGCTGTGGAGCTGACTCGACTCCCATCTGACTAGTTTCACCCATTTATTTCTTTTCTAACATGAATATCCCCACATACTCTGAAGAGCCTTGGTTTTGATGTGCTCCTAGCGCCAAAAAGCTATGTGCAGTTCCCATTTAACCCCCACCCACTCAACAGGGTGGAAAAAAATCATCAGCAAATTGCAACGTGTATGGTAGCATCAATTTTTCCCTTAAAGGAGGCATATTTTTCCCTTAAAATCTGTTAACTTTGATTTCAAAACATGACAATTCATGATGAAGCATAATTGATTCTAAACAACAACAGAGCATAGAAATCCAAAGTACAGCACCAGTGGATGAAAGGGTGAGGAGTTAAACATTGTTCAGTTAAAGAAGGTTGGGGTTTAATTATATTGGGAATAAATTAGAAATTAACTTAAGCTTTTCTGGTCAGCTCAGCTGTCATACACACACATCACAACAGCACTGAACTACAGCCTTGTCAGAGCTACTCAGCCCCCAGGCACGACCGCCCATAAGTACCACCCAAACACCTCCTAAGGGCCAGTCTGGTCCTACCCAAGCACACACGTAGGCATGAAGTGTCTGCCATCAGTCAGAAAAGAGCAACAGCAGATTTCATGTAGGACTGAGTATTTGACTGCAAAGAAAACATATTTTATCAATGATTGAGAACAAATCTGGCTGTATGAAAACAAATAAAAGGAGAACTACATAGCAAGAAAAAAACAACAGTGTAAATCGAAGACTGTGAGTTACATCATGATTAACAGCTGTCATTTAAATGCTTCCATTTAAATCTATCTTGCTACTGACATAAGTCAGACAAATTCTACTCATACAGCACTCACACGTCACCCAAAGCTGTTAAGATGCTTCAACAGAGCAGCCACGGGTGTGGAGCAAGACCTCGACCCTGGATTTCTAACAAAGCCACGTTCACCATCACGACATCTGCCTGACCAGTTAAATGGATGAGCAGCACCAAGGAAAGCAAATCAGAGCTGAGATGATGAGGAGGAAGAATATTTACTGTACACAGGTTTAGGCAGCGAATATGAAAAAAGAATTCACACTGCGTGTGGACTCAGAGCAGTATTAATACAAAGACATTTTTCACATCAGGGAAGAAAAATCTTGTTACCTAAGAGATACAATAAAACATTAGGAGGGGCCTCTGTGCACATCTCGATATTTAATCTTGTGACAACCAATGCATGCGCTCCAAGGATTGTCAGTAGCTGAGGATCAGGGCCTGCATGCCATCATCCTGGGATCTGACATCCCTACCAGAATATGAAGCTTTATTTTGCATACCTGCATGGTAAAAGGGAAACAGACCAACAAAGACAAGATTTTATCTTCTGTCGTTTCCTTCCTGCCTCTACTGAGTAGAAAAAGTAATTTTCCTGTTCAAAAATTCTTTTTATAAAAGAAAAAATAAGCATACAGTTTTCCAATTTCCTGTTAAGAAAAAAAAATATCTAAATCTAATAGAAGTTGAACAAATAACTACAAACAATTACCTAATTAGCTCTGTGATACAGAACAAGGGTGTCCTTAACTCACTTATTTTAAAGCACTGATGGTCATTTCCTGCTGCCTCTGAGCTGATCCAGAGTCTGCTGCTGCTCTTGCTCAAGACATTGGAGTCCAGGAACTCTCCCTCTGCTGCCTTACAGCAGGGGGGAACCTATTGGAACAGTACACCCCTCTTCTCCTGGGGAGAATTTGGCTATTTAGCATTGTTATTACAGAAACACCAAGTGATCTGTTCTGCTCACAGTCACAGGAGCAGAAGAAACACAGGCTAAGAATAAATAGCATCCTTGCCAAAGCGGGGGTGGGGGATAAAGAGACGGGCATTTATTTCCAGATCCTCTTCTCCTTCGTTATATGCTTGGGCAACCTTAGATATATAGCTCACAGAAGGTACTCTGAAGTAGCTCTGTAGCTCTATTTTATCTAAGTTACACAGAGAATGCAGCCCATCATTTTTTCCGTGCTGTTTATACAGAAATCAAAGATAAATTTGGCATAAACTCATCACACCCCAGAATCATACATACATTATACAACATATAAAGTGTAACAGACTTGCTCTGTTCCCCAGCTCCTGCGAAGAGCAGTATGAAACAGCAAGCTGTTGGCAATTGCAACAAATGAAGCGTATTTCAGCACACTTTAAAAGCTGAATTGCAAAAAAATATAGGCTGCTTCTGACCCTTTGCATTTTGATGGTTGCACAGTGAGAAATATGGCCTTTAAAATTACACCTTGCAAAGCACTCCATTGTACCAATCAATCTCTCCAAGTAGCTTCCACAGCACAGACCCACACTGCAGAGAGGGATAAAGAGCCAGGGTCCGGCTGGTCTGCTTGGCTGCAGCTGGAGCGGTGGCAATCAGGGTGGAATTGATCTGCCCCTCCCAATATTTGCTCAGTCCCACTGCTGAGCTACTTTGTGTCCCACCTTGGATGTCCAGCATTCACCATGGGCTCTGTGTCAGGGAAACTGCCATTTGTACTGCTTAAAACCTCCTCTGAAACACAGCTGCTTTCACGCCCAGCCCTGCCAGGTACCATCTGCATGGATATACATCCATTCACATTTTGATCCGTCTAAGTCCTATGAGCTATTCAACTGAGTCATACCCATTTACACTAGCTATACTTCTTGCTTCCTTTTTGTATGTCCCAAGTTGTATGGGGACAGACACAACCTTTCCACGCAGTTGTGCGTGCCCCCAGGTCCTGGCAATACCCTACAAGGATCAGTGTGTGCATATTCGCTCTCAGAGCTTCCCCCAGGGACTGGCTTTTGTCCATCCACTTTGGCTCGCTCATTTAAAAAAGGAGGAACCCAGCCTGCAGCCTTACCCAGTGTAAGGGCCTAAGAACAACCTATTTCATATCCCTTGGTGCCAGTGACTTTCCAGATCCTTTTCATTACGCCATCACCAGCTCTTGCTGCAATGGTGACAGGCACAGGGTCCAGTTGCCTCAGAGACTCTGTCCCAGCATCAGCCTCGGACCTGCAAGGAGTTCTTGGTTTTGTTGTACAGGAAGGGTCAGGTGAGGTAGGAAAGCAGAGGCAAACACTACCACATTGCTCTGAATCTCCGGAAAGGGAAGAAGACAGCAGAAATATTATCCCTTTCAGCCTAGAGTATCTGACATCCAACCGCCTAAGAACTCTGCCTGGCCTCTGGTTGACTTTGAAATGATAACTTACTGGAAGAATACTTAAGTAAGAAGATAAAATGAATCACATGATGGAACAAAAAGCAAACAGGTTGAAAAAAGGCCAGGTTGAAAAAAACCTTAACAGCACTGCAGCTCTCTGCAAATTCATCTGAAGAGCCTCCATCTGTTTTAATGAGGGGAAACACAAACCCAAGGTAGTTTCTGTAGAACTGCACTCGTTTCAAGTCCTCAGGATGATTGCTCCTTGTGCACAAAGGAGATGCAAGATGGGATGAGACCTTTTGGGAACATCTAAAGGTGTGACGCAGCTCCACGAACCGAGCCTGAGAAAGACTGGAGCGACAGTGCTCACTCCCCTGAATTAAGTCACAGCTACAGTCATCCCTTTCTCCCTTCAATGCAGACCACTAACCTGACACCCAGTTAACATTACCGAAGTAAATAAATGTCTTGAAGGAGGAAATATCAGTATTCATGGACAGACCTCAGGATGCTTGCCACTGTTTACATAAAAGAGCCCTGTTATTTCATAGTTCGATATAAGCCCAGAATAAATATTTAATAACTTGGTTGCATAAATAATGATTTGAAGGTTGAGCTATTGGCTTAAAAACATAATACTATTTTAAGCCGTTTAACTGGCCAGCCACATAAATTATTCAAGATTTAAAAGTCATCCTGTGGTCTCTGTACAAGGAGAAAACTAGGAAGTTGTAACTATAATGACAGAAGCAGGGCAAGATCAATCAAACCACATGATCTCTAACACAAACAAGCAGCAATTAAGCAGCAATCAAGACCAATATGACTGCAGTTGATGTCCTTTTATGCCAATGCTCTCAGTCCAGAGAGCAAAACTTAATAATGTTTTGCAATTTATCAAGGGAACCATAACTCTGCTCTCTGTGACTTGGCCAAGAGGCTATTATGATAGTATTTCTCTATAATTTAATAATGTGAAGGGAAGAGGGGAGGGGGAGTAAAAGCATTTTGACATATAACTCAACGTCTATACATATTGTATTTTCCCCTTGCTTGAATGATAGAAGCAAAAGTCATAATAATATGCCTCAGTACCAATTTGTTAGCAGGAAAGGGGAGCTGAAGTATCTGGCAAAGAAAATCTATTTGAAGAAGCACAGAAGGGAAGGGAATGAACCATCTGAATTCATTAGCAGCTGTCATTGATGTGGAGATGAGTTTAGAGATGAAGAGAAGCTAGTCATCACAAATAACGGAGGAGAAAAGCAAAGGGAGGAACCGTTGTTTAAGTTGTTTAAATCTGGATTAGCTTCTGATAGATGGCAAGTTGCCACCTGGAGGAACCTTTGTGTTCCATGCTCCACCCTCTTTGGAGGGAAGCTCTTTGAGCAGAATAAGATATTTCAGCATTTTGGGCTGCGTGCAGGTTGCCGGCAGCCCTGGGTGCTGCTCCATAAGGCTGGCTTGTTGGCACTAAGAGGTCAGAATTTTCCGGTAATGAAGCCACAGTTGCACAACACCTCACTGAGCCCAGCCTTGCTCTTACCCACTTACTCAGAGAGGCTTTTCCCCAGGCCTCTGAGGCTCCCTGGGCTGTACGGCCGCAGCTGATATTGGGGCTCTGCAGGGATCTGAGACAGGTTAGAAACAACCAGGGCTTGTTGGGTTGGTTTTTAATTCATCTTTTCCTGTAAAGCTACTAACCCAGATGAGTTCTTCAGTTTGGAACAATGAAGGAGGCAATGGTGGGAAGGGGTGCCAAGGACTTAGGCACTACCAGGAACAGAAACACTAAAGAATTACATCCTTCAACCACAGTTTGACTTCATTGAATTTTTGCCCTGGACTAACCTTGTAACAGCTGCAGCTGGTTTGGAAAATTCAGAATGCCTTCAAACTCCTAACAATACCAGCTTGCTGTTGGGGTTTTGGCTTTCTCCTACATTATTTCTGGCTATTTTTCTTTCTGCTTAGCTCTCTTCCTCTCTCATCCTAAGAAATAATGCAAAATATATTGCAGGACTCTGCTTTCACCTTGGACTACTTCTGCCAACTGAAACGAGTCCTCCAATCTGCAAATGTCAGAAAATCTCCTTGGTACTTCTTGGAGTCTATCCCTTGTCAACAGTGACCAAAGGTGATATAATGTTTGATAGATTTGTTGAGCTGGTTGCCACAGTCTGAGTCCAAAATCAGCTTCATTTCTGGAAAATCAGCCAGCCAGGTAGTGTTACTGTCCCTTGTGCTGGAAACCTCAGGAAAGAGGAAGGGATCCAGGCAAGACACCAGCGCTCACTGCAATCAAGGGGAACGTTTCCACTGATTTTAAGGGGTACAGAATCCATTTAGGGAACTGGGTTGTTCACTATCATTACTTGATAATTTCAGTACCTTATACTGATAAAAAAACCCAACAAAACTTCTCTTTCACATGTTTTAAAACTGTACTAAACCCACCCGTCTTCAACATGCAGTCATATACTAGGTAAGCCAAATTTTATTATTGTTTAAAGTAAGTGCAAAAAACCTGTACCACAGGACTGCTATCAGCTTATGGCTACTTGAATTAATCCTCATTCTGGCATTTAATAATTTGTAAAGTGCTTACTCAGGAAAAGGTCAAAAATCACTTGGAAAGATGTGTTAATGATTCTCTACGTAATGTTTAGGCTTACTGAATAAATGTTCACACTTAAGTATAACAAGCATTACAAGATGTATTATAAATGGTGCTCTTCACAATGGAGAGCTGAGCACACATACATGGCACAGCCTCCCCACAAGACAGCACTTAAACACTTAGTTAAATTCATCTCAGCTGAGGAGAAAAATAAGCATATCTTCACTTTTTTACAGGAAAGATATTCAATATATTTTCTCATAAGGAGGAATATTATCCTGAATCAGGACCTTGAAGAAGCCCATTATTGTTCATTTATGTGATTTTAAAAAAAAACCAAACCAAAACTTAACAAAAATGAAAAGCCAAAAAACAGTGGGAAAAAAAACCCCAAACAATTCCCCCAAAACTCAATCCTAAAAAAATAATTAAAAATAGGTGTAAATAATTGGAAATGAAGGAAGACAAAGCCCTGTGTTAATAGATCTACATGGAACCCCTTTGATGCTTTGAAATATTTGGGCTTTAAAATGACCCACAAGACTTAAAAATTAAGTATCAGCATGTGAAAACGCACCATATTACAGTTTAAATCAACCATTATACAGGCTCAGCAAGCATCAGCACACTCCTTCTATGCACTAAAAAACGTCAACTTCTCCTTGGTGAATAGTAATTTGTGAAATAAAGCAGGCATGCAAAATATGGGTGGCAGGCAGCAAACGCTGATATTTGGGGCACTAAGGTGTTCTAAAATCGTTTTCCACTTTTGCATCCAGCATCCACTGAAATCTCAACAGATCAAAGTTTTGCAGACAAGGAAAAAAAAAAACCGCAAAATTAATAACTATTTAAGTATTCTGTTTCATCATGATAACAAACAGATGGTTTTAATATTCTAGAGGCTAATTTCTGAACAATTAAAAACACAGCAAGACATTAACATCTAATGAAACATTTTAACTACCAGTATATGCATCTGCCATTAATTTCCACACAGTAAGGTCTTGGTTCTCTTCAATCTGTTCTTTATTAAGGAAAGTTTTTCCACTCTGAATTTAGTGAAGTAGAGAATTAACAACTGTTTTCAATCAGCAATCAGCATGATATTTCGCCAGTGTGCATTGAAACCGTCCACACTATCAGACATAAATTTACTCCTATGATGGCTTTGATCTGCACGCTGAATAGAGATGTTAGAAGGGAATTCATTTTCTAATTCCATTTTCATTTAGAACATATGAATTAACCCCTCACAGATCTCCTGTCCCTTTTTATCTACTTTAGATAAAGGACACCTACTTAAAATGTTATGGCTCATGCATTACTTACAGCCTAGCCAAACACAAATTCTCTTCTCTGCAAGCAACGAAAGCATTCTCCTACAAACCGTATCGAAACAAGTCTTCAAAAGCAATCAGAGTCCTATATTTATGAGCCTCTACATTTCACTTGCTCACTTCTGATAAGAACATGGGGTGCCAGTCACCAAAGTTGCACCCATGCAAAAAACAGTTCCTTAAAAAAAAAAAAAAGCACATCTTTACGCCACAGACACCAAGCTAATCCATATGTTCTCTAATCAGATACACAGCTTAGAACTACTGATGAATTTTCTGCAGGTTATCATTCAGATGAAGCCAAGGCGAGTCATTCTCACTGCTCCCAGCGTAGGGCAAAAGGCTGATTTTATTCAATGTTTGTTGTCATCACCTAGCACCTACTGTATGAATGAACCCTGTAAATAAATGCTTTTGGGGAAAAAATTCAAACAGCCTCCTTGAGGGGTTTGAACAGCATGCATGCTGTTCATTAAACACGTAGGCAGCTCCATAAGTGTCTTTGGTTTTCAGAAGGGTTAAGTTTGCAAGTAACTTGGAACAATTTTAACAGGAACCACATTCTGTCCAGGTTCCTGTTTTGCTTTTAATCCTGTCATTTATGTAAACAGTGAATTGCAAGGCTAAACTAAACCATCAAGAAAAGCTTTGACAAAACATCGGTTTGGGGAAGGAGTCAGCCGGAGGACCCGGCCTCAGATTCGTTTTGTGGTGTTCCCTGGGGATTCCATCGTGGAACAAGAAACGCAGCAAGCATTGCAGCTACATGGAGTAAGGGATTCCCACATTCCCCTTGCTGCTCCAAGTCAAGGAAAACAGCATCACAAGCCCGACTGCTCTACCTGCCAAATACCCCTACCAATGGGGTATTTAGCTGTTCCAAACCAGCTCCAGTTTATGCCAGAAATAACACAATGGGCTCAACATACCCCAACAATAGCTATGTATTTCCACAGATACTACCTTTGCAGACCACCTACAATAAAAACACACTACGTTCTTGCTGTGCCCTATCTATGTGCTTGCATCCATCCCAAAGGCTCAGCAGGAAACAAAGCAGTCTCTTTGCCTCAGCACTTCGTTTTTTCCCTTGTTGCAATAGGTTACTACAGGGTAAGGGCAGAGCAGAATGGCTGAGAACACCCACAAACCCATTTGAAATTCAGGTTTCCAAAACCTGGAGCCAGAAACTTAGTTAGGTATGAAAGGACATGAAAGATTAATCATTTGACTTCAAATGCTGTCATCACTGTGAATTTCAAAGATTAGGGCTGGGAGTTTCAGACGTGCCAAGCGGGGCAGGAGCATAACCCCACTGAAAGACAGCGAGCTTTTGCCTCATTTTATATCCACTTTTGGGTCAGCAAAATATGGCTGAGGCGGTGTCCCTGGGGATGCCATATGGGATTTCAAGAGATCTTTCCAGCCACTCATATCTGGTTCAGAGAAACGCACACACTAAAATGAAGGCATTGGGAGTTTGCCATGTAACCATTAGCCACACAACCACCATTAATATACCTCGGAGACGTTGCCTTATTTTTATATGTCGGACAGTCTCAGACTAACACCATACTTAGTGAGGACAGCCCAGTAGTAAAATGTGACTTTCAGACTTTTTTTTTTTTTTACTCTTGGCAAACTACAAAAAATAATACTTTTATGATTCAGTTTTTCCATGAAATATTTATAATACAACTATTGAGTGATGGAAGTGCCAGAATATTACTATTGCTATACTTGAATTCCTGGAGATTGTAAGCTTTTGTTTGGTCTAGCAGTATGAAGGGAAAGCATCCTGCTGAACATCTGTCTCTCAGTGGGAAACCACATGGGAAATAAAGACTTTGGGGCAGCGTTGCCTGGAGTACTCATCTTACCTGCTGCAGTCTATGAGCACTGAGGAGCCTCAGCATTATGAAAATCATGGAAAAACAGAGAAAAATTCAGAAAGCAGACTCAAGCAGATCCAGAGCCCATCCCTTGGGATGGACCAACTGTACCTGCATCATCCATGACATGTAGACAACCAGCTCACCCAGCCCAAAGTGTTGCTAAAGACCCAGTGACCTCTACAACTGCTGCAAGGAAGGCAGTGTTTTACTGTCTTCACCTTAAAAACACCATCCTCACATCTCAGCTGTTCTCTTACCTGCAGCGTGACCTTGTCCCATCTGTCATGGATATGCAGAACAGATTTTTTACCCCTTTTTGCAGCAGTCCTCTTGTGTTTGAAGACTGTTATTAGTATCTCCATTTTCCCTTTTTAAAACTAAACTGCCCCAGTTTTTTCAGGCCTGCCTTGAAGGCTGTGCTTTCACACTTCCCCACGTTCTCTGCATCTTTCTCTCACCGATTATTTCCTATTCTGAAGGACAGCACATGCATTATCCATTAGGAATTATATAATCATACTGGGATGAAATGAGCATTAAATGAAACACATGAGGACACAATGTGCATTAGAAGCTGTGGTCTGCGATTAGACCCCTGACTATTCAAGGCAGGCTTATTTTTGGGTGCTGGTCTTAAGGCACCTGAAAGTAGCTGAAGTGATCACCTGAAGCGTTCACAACATAAACCTTTTGAATTTATGCCACTCTTTCCCTCATGGAAGTGCTGTTAACTCATTGTATATATAATATCAGATCTGTAAAAGATATTTCCTGAACAAAAGAGAAATAACTACAAGTACAGACAAGCTGCTTATAAAACAAAGGTTCAGGAGAGGCTTTGTTAACATCACTAGAGACTGATTTAGATCTCTCCTCATTCAAAACCTTACCTGAAGCAGGTCTTCTGGTAAATATTAAGACTTTTCAATAGAAACTTTCTTTCTTAATAGGGTTTTTCTGAGTTAGAGCTCTGAGTTAGAGCTCTGAGTTAGAGCTCTGAGTTAGAGCAAGGACAAAGTGTAACTCCTCACGGTGCTTCCAGATGGAACTCATTTGCTGCAAGAAGCTCTAGTTGAAGTGATCTGGAGAAACACTTCTCAAATCCATTTCAACAGATTTCAAAGATTGCTCAAAGATGCCCAACAGCCCTGTTTTCCTTGCCAAGCCCTTCTTCCTCACTGCTGCATTTAGTTACAGCAGGAGCATTGGAATAAAACAAAGCTTTTTTTGCTGTGAAGTGTCCCAGTTAGGCAAGATGGAACCGTGCAGGGTTTTCTGGCGTTCATAAACTTATTTTACAACAACTAAGGCAAGGGACAATAAAAGGAGATGCTGATATCTCTGCAACAGGCTAAAGACTGACTCGAAGGGCTCTACACAAAACCAGAGTAAAGAGCAAGGCAGGGAAGACATTGGGGTAGATGGAAGGGACAGTTATTACGTTCTTTCGAAGGCCACAGAAATGCCACAGTGTCAACCTCTGGCATCCCACAGCAAACCATGGCAACAGCTGCCTGGCTCTGTAGTAATAAACTGAACCAATTTAATAGCTTTTATTGTTCTGCTGTGATGTTTGAGTGCAACCACTTCTTTCCTCCTAGGACTTCTGAGCCCGCAAGGGCAGCAATGAGAGAAGATCTCATTTACCTAAAAGCGCTTATAAATTTTTAATTTGCTTTAACAAGTAAATTAACAAGTCCCTCATTCAGGCAAGTTTTATGGCCTCTTGCCACTTGGGGAGGGCCATAAAAGTTTTATAGATAATCCAGAGCTACCGAGATTGCTCATAATAAATTGTCTGTTTCCTGTTATTTTATCAAACCACTGGGCTTCTAATGACTTAAAGTCACAGCTTCCTTATATCTATGCTTTTTATGAGCCCATATTTATAAACTGTAAAGAATATCCTAAATTATACAGGGCCCCTGCTAATCATTACAAACCTAGGTTTTTATTGGAGCCAGCCTTTTTGCTCACGCCCACCTAATAAATCCGAAGGGCTTTAAAGGAAAGAATTTTGAGATAGCCCACTGATCCTGCATTGTACTTTGAGACCTTGCTTTAGCCAAAGTTTCATCAACGAACACTTTAAAGTGCCTAGAACTCCCTCCTCTGATTTCTAACAGTTCTTGAAAAAGTTCTCAGGATAGTAAGCGCTTCAGGCAACCTTAGCCAGCTGGCTCTGGGATTCCAGCTTGGGAGGAGACAGCACTTACTGGAATAACACAATCTCAGAGAGAAAAGGCCACCTCCAATGGGTGCTCACTGCCTACCCTCTGGAGTGCCACTGATGATTCTTATACAGAAGAACCCTAAACATGAAGATGTCCTTACCATTAGGTGCTGTGAGTAGTCAGGCTGAAATCAGCAAGTATACTTTATATAGCATGTTTATATATATAAAGCATGTTTAAATCACAGCCCCATCACGTCCAGCATCAACCAAGCCCTTTTTCCACTGAAGTTATGATGCTGTGTCAAGTAACAGTTCCAAAATATTCACAATGCTGACCTTGGGCATCCAATCTCATAGGTGGGTCCTCCTCTGTAGAAGTGAGAAATCACTCTCGAGAGGGAGCAGGCACCAAACCAGAGTGGCCACAAAAATTCCGTGGAGGTTTGGTTTTTCCTTCAGTGACTACAGAGAGCACAGGGAGAGGCTTGCCTATAAGTGTGATGGGATCACCATCTTTCCCTCAATTTCTGCTATGGGAATGACATAACAAAACTTAACACAAAAATCACCAGGGTGGATGTACTTGGGGTGGAGGGGAAAGGAGAAGAGAAGGAATGAAGCTGCTGCAGGTTCTGTCCTCCAGATGATGAAAATGTTATGTCTCTATGAAGCCTAAACTTGCTTGAAATTTAGGCTGGCACAAAGCTACAACAAAAGGGTGCTGGGATAATAATACAGCATAGGTGAAGATAATCAGTATTTTCTGTAAACACAGTGTTATGAAAACCTAAAACTCCTTCAGCTAAACAGGAGAACATTACATTTTACAAAAACAATCCCCATTACCTTTCTGGGAAATACAAGGCTGTGGAACTGGAAAGTCCGATTATCCTGAAGGAGGGAAACTGAGCAAGAGGAGAGTATCGGCCTTTGCTCAGCAGAGTTTTGCTGCTAAATGGGAAATTCCAGCAGGATAGATGAGTTTTAAAAGCTCAGGATGCCATTTTTGAGAGAGATGCAAGAGTGGGTGCTAAATCCTAGAATATGCCCATTATTTGAAGTGCTGAGAGTGCTTGAAGTTTTATTTATTGATTTTTCAGTTTGAAAGTGCCATAGATTCATATCTCACAATATCACCCCAGATTAAGATCCATTGCGTAATTACAACTGTGCACATGTACCTTCATTCTCTGGTGTTATAGTTACAGTAGTCCTCTAAAAATAGGCTATTAAAGTGGATGAACTTGTTGTCCAGGTATCACTGTACATTAAATAAGAACTTGTTCAATTGAATCTGGCAATAACTGTAAGTACAGTGGAAACAAAATAGAGAAAAAACAAGCTATAAACCCCTCACCAAATAACGATTATCTTGTGTTTTCTCATAAATACACACACAGACAAGCATATCCTCAATTACAGGCACATGCCGTATACCACATTCAGGTTCTACAAGTTTAGAAATCCTTAAGATGGGATGGACACAACTGCAGAGCACCTCAGGGATCACATTTTTCCAATTCTTCAAAGTCCTTCTGGATGACTGAAAGCCCAACTAATGCCATCCAAACAATTTCAAGAACAGAACTTTTGACTTAGCCGTGCACATATCAATTGGATTAAAATAATGCCTCTCTTCTCCCTACCACAGCAACCTCTTGTCCCATCTGTCTGTACTCATTACAGATGCATCTCCCTGTATCAAGCCTTACAGTACTCAGAAAGAAGTCTTAAAGAAAGATTGTCCCTCTCTGCTCTGCCCTCCTGAGGCCCCAGCTGGATTCCTGTGTCCAGAGCTGGGGCCACCAATACAAGAAACATGTAGGACTGGTGGAAAGGGTTCAGAGGAGCCACAAAGATGCTCAGAGGGCTGGAGCAGCTCCCCTACAAGGAGAGGCTGGAGGAGCTGGGCTGGGTCAGCCTGGAGAAGAGAAGGCTGTGAGGGGGACCTCACTGCAGCCTTCCAGTCCCTGAAGGAAGCAGAGACACAGAGGGGGAATCAGCTTGTTCAAAGGGCAGAGACTGGCAGGACAAGGGGGATGGAGTGAAGCTGAAGGAAGGAAGGTTTAAATTAGGTATTAGGAGGAAGCTCTTTACAGAGAGAGTGGTGAGGTGCTTTAACAGGCTGCCCAGAGAGGGGGTGGGTGCCCCGTCCCTGGGGGTGTTCCAGGCCAGGTTGGCTGGGGCCCTGGGCAACCTTGTGTAGCTCCAGGCCTGGAGTTTGGTGGCCCTGCCTGTGGCAGGGGGGTTGGAGCTCTATGATCCTTGGGGTCCCTTCCAACCCATGCCATTCTATGATTCTATGAAACAAAAAAAGATAAACAACCCCCAAAGAAAATAAACAGCACATACCCTTATACTGTAAGAAGTCCCCAGACCTGAATTCCTGCTTCAAAAGATAAGAAATTGTAGGGGTTATGGTAAGCAGAGAAGAAGAAAAAAAAGTGGAAAATACATTCTATGAGCAATGCAAAAGATTAAGAATGACCCAAAGGAGACAAACACATCCTTCACAGAGCATCTGAACCACATTTACTGAAGTTGGAGTATTAGAAATGTGTCATATGCTGTCATTTCCAATGGCCACAAAATTGTGAGAGCAAACACGTTTAGCTACAGCCAAGATGAAACTCCATCAGATTGGCATATGCTGAAGTAGAAATGCCTGAGTCTGTCTGCATATTTCAATTTGCAGGTAAAGATAAGAATACAGCAGCACCACTTCTGCTGACAAAGATCCACACCTATTGTCTGCACCAATATTTACTACAGAATGGACAAAAAGATCATACCTCAAAAGTATGATCCCCTGCAGCTCTATCAAAAGTGATAGGAGATGTTCTGCTGTCTTTAAAAAACAGAAGTTTCCTAATGGATATAAATGGAAGCAGAAATGAGAAGGAGAAATGCACCAGAAGCACTTTTCCCAGAAATCTCTGGCAAAACACTGACCGCACATTACTTCCAGACTTTCTTGGACAACAGTTACACGTCTCTCTGAGAAACATCCAAACTGTCAGAAACTCATCTTGAGGGAACTGTTGTGCTTTCAGGATCCACCTACCTTGAGCCCTGGCTATGGCTCTTACCTCTATATAAACACACGTGCATTACTCCTCTAACCAAACCCTTGCCCACCTCTGTTATAAGACAGAAGATATTTCCATTAAAGTAAGCAAACTCATCTCTGGTGCACCTAAGTCTTGCAGAGCTCCTATGTTTCAGTTCACATTTCAGGTTAATCTTTTCCTTTCCTAAAGAACGGAACATCCTTTTCCCTGATCTCCCCGAGGGCTCAGTATTTGCAACATCAAACAGAACACACAAACCATCGCACCCCCTCCAAAAGCCCATTATACTGTCAACTGGTTTCCTAACTGCAACCAGGGGAGAAAGCTTATATACTGACTCCAGAGCTCTTTTACTGCTGGAAAGTGTCCATGATTTCTTCAAGCTACTGCTGCATTTCATTTCTCTAAAGAACTCATAATAAGATGGGCACAGATCCAAGAAAGAAAAGAGAAACCCGACCAGCTAACTGAACTAACCGTGTGGTTCCCCCTCTGCTACTTTTAGTTGCTGGCAAGGCCAAAGCCACAAGACTCTCATGCAATAGTACCAGTGACCTCTGTAATAAATCAGTTATTAAAGTACAGTCACACAAATTTGACTGGGAGAGTGGGGCAAATGTCTGCTCCTAAAGCTAACAGTGTATCTTGGGGTGTGTTATATATTCACGAAGCACTGAAAGATGTGAGACATGAGGAAGAAAGTCCTTATGGAGGCCACGCTGTGAGTACTCAAGTCCAAAAGAAGCCTTTGTATAGTTATTAATTTTGCAACGAGAGCCCAAGCTGTTATTTCCCACCACCAGGCCCATCCGGAGGCTGTGAGCGGGACAGGATCTGGGTCTCTGCTTCCACAGGTCGGTGAAAGAACTCCTGAAAGCCCAGTGCTCAGTGGGAAGCTGTCACTGGGGTAATACGCTACTACTCCAACTGGGAAAAGGAAAAGGGCAATAAGGGAACGTGATTCAAACCCAAGGGTGTTGGGGCAGCTCTGCTGCTTTACAAAAAGCATTCTGTTTTATCAGCTATTTACATGTTTTCCTTCTGTTTGAAGAGTTCATATCTGTTTTGGCAGACCATTCACTGGCCCCACGCCTGGGATAACACAAGAGGGGTCTCCTCTTTTGCTGAGCAAACCTTCAGGGATGTATCCCCAGAGGTACACCAACAACTTTGTTCCCTGTGCCCTGTCCCCACTGCCCCGGCCTCTTGTGGAACATGGCGGCTTTTCTCTCCAAGCCCTTCACACACATGACCCCTTAGCAAATCTGCACAGCTCATCCAGTCACTCACACAAAACTCGCTGCAGCTCTCCTACAGACTTGTCCAACAGTGTGGTACTAAATATAACTTCCAGCCAGACAGCCAGCACCACCCACAACTCTTACCCCTAATTTTTCAGTTAATGACTCGTGGTAAACCGTAGCTGACAGTGGCCGCAGGTCTAATGGGTGATATTTACAGCCCAAGTCCTATAAAGTTAGGAGGTTATGTCAAACTGCAGCATCCAAGTGACTGTAAACGGAGCCCTGCATAGCGAGGAAATGGCTGCAGATTGGTTACAGCCAGAAGTAATTGATCTGTCTGAAAATATGGCCCAGGATTCATAGGATTAATGCTCACATTCCAGCTGTGCTGCATTGCTCCCTTCCCTCCAGCTCTCCAACAACAAAGACATGCCTCCTCCTCCTCTGGAGACCAGAAGAGTTTTATTAAAATCTTCATACAACTGTTGCAGCGGAGGCCCTGTTAAAAGCATCATAGGAAAAAAATGCAGGATTCATAAAGAAACCATCCTACAATTTCCTTTCGATCTGGCATTGATTTCAAAGTGGCTACCTTAGCCAAGTGGCTCAGGCCAGCTCTCCTCTCCGGGCAGGCGCAGGGCAGGGGGTGAGGAGCCGAGCCTGGCTGGATGCACGAGCACGTGTGCACACGTGCACGCCGGGCCCCGGCCACGCACAGACAGTGAGAGCACAAGCGCTGGGAAACTGAGGGGAAAGAAAATAAAATCAAATGGGAACCCTTCCAAAACTGCAGCTGTGCTGGCCCATTAAAAAGCTGAAACTCATTCTACTGTTCGACCTCATGCTTATCACCACATAACTATTCATCAAAGAAATTTCGGTGCAATTAATTAAATTATTCCCCAGTCTGTGCCACAGAGTCGTTATTCCAATATCAGCTTTCACTCGCACTCTCTTAAGCTCGTGTCTGTATGCCAAGTGACATCTCTAGGGCTGTCCATTCTCAATAAAGCTCTGCTCCTCACCACTCACAGAGGCTATCATTTCTCTTTTTTATTGCCATTTATTTTCCACTAGGATTTTGCTGCCAGTATATTGGCAGGACTTCCAGTATATGGATGTAATGAAATCTACCACAGACACTTAACATCGGGTCAGGCTTGAGCTCAGCTCATGTGAAGCTGTAATATGATAAACAAATGCTTCCAGGAGGAGGATTTTACCCACTCAAAAAGAGAACATGGACTCCTTTGGTACCCAGACAAGAACTAGGAGGGAGTCATTTAAATGTCCTTATGATAATTAGCTTTATGGCTAAAATGTGCTCAACATGAGAAACCTGAGTTACAACATAGGTTCCTCCAAATCTGTCAGGACCAACTTCTCTCATAAAACCCCAGCATCACCCTTGGCATCTGCCTTTTGCTCTTCTTTCTTTTTTTGGTTTTTAACAGCAACATTAATCTAATTCCAGTGGTTCAGCACACCAGAGTGTGAGTGATCCGGTGGTGGCTTCAGGGGCCCTGAGCTGACCTACCACCAACAAAATGTAAATCCCTTGATGTTAAATCTTTCTCAGCTCTTATGGAAATTATGCAGGACCTGATGGCTCTGAACGTGGTCTGTCTGTATCTGCTGCCAAGATAATTCACAGGATGGTACCGAAGCATCCTATCTGCATATCTCTCCACACGGGTCAGGACTGCTGATTCTCAGGATTAGATTCTCAAAATGTGAATTGAACAAGATATTGGTAGTCATGTCCCAGGCATCACTACTGAGTTGTGGTTGGAGATGAGAGACAAAAGAAACACAAAAGGAGGGGGGAAAAAGTAATTTTTAGAAGGAGAAGGAAAAATCAAACCTTGGAACAGCTTGTATGTGGCCCCACTAAGTCTTCCACTACCTTTAAGACTTTAAATCAATAATGGGCCCTTTCTATCAGAGCCTTTATTTCAAATGCAAGTTAATGGACATAAACCTCTACAGGCGATGAATGTAAAACATCCAACTGAATGATGAAAAGTCTGGAGGATTTTTCCTGGTAAAAAGAGTTTGTTGTCCTGTCTAAAATAAGCTTCTCTCCAGAGAAATGGAATTTTTCTGTTCTTCCAGGGAGACAGAAAGGACCCGTGTCTGCGTCTGCAACAGCCCTGTTGGCCTCTCAGCTTTCCATCTACCACTTCAGTTACAGGAATTGGCAGCATTTGTATGGAGACAGCCTAATGTAAGTGTCCTGCAGTCATTCTGGAGAACCTGGAAGTATTGCAGTAAAACATGCCCAAATTTTGCTGGAGTAGCACCTGTCTTTAAATCTGCTTGAAGTTTAATTTATATAAACACTGACATGGGTATGCTTTGCCTACTTGTTAGGAATGGAGGCAAATAAAACCTAAATTGCTGGCTCAAACCAGATTTGAAAGAAACCTTGGGCATTCTCTAACTCAGCTTGGGACTATCCAATAGTCTCGACTATCTCCAAACACACTACCTTTAATTTTGCATTATTCTTGCTAAAACAGATGCCTCAGCATCATTCACTTGCAGTGCATCCATTTCAAAAAGAATTTTACAGCTGTTTGTTCCCTCTGCCTCACAGTGCCTCTGGCCCAAAGCACACTGTGGGCTCAGCAAAGCACAAAGGGTGAGCCATGTGATCCCCAAAAAGAAATACAATCTGGTATCAGGATTTAGTGAGATAAATATCAGCAGTACCAAGTATAGAACCTCACATTCATTTAGCCAAGAAATAGGGAGGCTGAAAGCCAGTATCAAAACCAGAAACAGATAACATCAGCTCAAGGAAGTAGAGCCCTGAAGCTTCAAATGCTCCAGGTACCAGAGGAACCTTGAGCTGATGGTCAAACAGGCTCAGCCCCAGACTGTCAGAGCCAGTGCTCCATCCCAGGCAGTGTACATGTACCTGTGTTCACGTGCACCCCACTAACTCAAAGTAACGATCTACTCATTTTCCCGAGTTGCCAAGAATAGCATAAAATAGACCAAAATGACGTTAGAACAGAAACTGCTTGGAAGTAGGGTTGCTAAGAATTATAGTTAATGTGACAGACTGTCTGTTACCTGTTCAAAGAAGTTTGATGAAGTAGAGTGGAAAACCAATAACCTACCACAATGCTACCCAGTATGAATCCTCATTATTAAAGCTGATTAAAGCTCAGCAGGCTCAGTTAAATTACTGCATTCAGACAAGCTACAGACAAACCTCAACAGTAAGAAAGTTGTCTAAAGATTTCTTCTCCTATTAGGCATGGCCACGAAGGCTGAATTTTCAGCACACTCAGAAGGACATTTCTGTTTTCACAGGTGACTGTACAGTTTATTGTATGGAAAAAGGGACAGCTTCATGTAGAATCATAGAAACACCTGTGTCGGAAGAGACCTTCAAGATCATTGAGTCCAACCACAGCCTAACCCTGCCTAGCCCACCTCTAGACCATGTCCTCAAGCACATCTACACACCTTTTAAATACCTCCAAGGATGGAGACTCCACCACCTCCCTGGACAGCCTGTGCCAATGCCTGACAGCCCTTTCAGTACAGAAATTCTTCCTGATATCTGACCTAAATCTCTCCTGGTGCAATTTGAAACCATTTCCTCTTGTCCTATCACTTGTTACCTGAGAGAAGAGGCTAACCTCCACCTCTCTACATCCTCCTTGCAGGTAGCTGTAGAGAGCAGTAAGGTCTCCCCTCAGCCTCTTCTCAAGGCTAAAAGCCCCAGCTCCCTCAGCCACTCCTCACAGGACTTGTGCTCCAGACCCTTCACCAGTTCCCCCAGGCAGCTCTCCAGCCACCCTGCCCCAGGCCTGTAGTGCTGCCTGGGGTTATTGTGACCAAAGTGCAGGACCCAGCCCTTGGCCTTGTTGAACCTCATAAAGTTGCCCTCTGCCCATCGCTCCAGCCTGTCCAGGTCCCTCTGCAGAGCGGTCCTGCCTTCCAGCAGATCCACACTCCCACACAGTTGACTGCAAACTCACTGAGGGTGCACTCAATCCCCTCGTCCAGCTCATTAATAAAGATGTTAAACAGGACCGGCCCCAGCACTGAGCCCTGGGGAACACCACTTCTGACCTGCTGTCAGCTGGATTTCACTCCATTCACCGTAACTCTTTGGGTCCAGCCATCAGCCAGTTTTTTTAACCCAGTGAAGAGCACACCCATCTAACCCACATCCCAACAGTCAGGCACACCGCCCTGCTTTGCAGTTCATCCTCAGGTCCTCCAACCCTGCAAACACATTCAAGTGTGCCCAGAGAGATGAGGAAGGGCTGTTATTTCATACTGGCCATCCCACCACATCAGGGAAGGTGGAAAGGAAAGAGACTGATGGGATGGTGTCCCAGCAATGCCATGTGGCTGGAAAGACACCTGCCATGGTGTTACCAACTAACTCAGCTGAGAATCCAGGCCAACAATGGGTTTCATTAAGGGACTCATGTTAGAACAGGTAATAGCTCACATTCAAAACTTAGAGCCAAAACCCAAGGCTTTGACCACCACAGTTGTATTTTTTTGTTCAGTAATATGAGATCCGGACCTGGCCCCCAAGCACACACTGGTACTCTCCCAATGAATGCAGTCTAGTTCTTGGAGCTGCCATTTCCCTGTACCCTTCATGACAACATTGCCATTCTTTTTTTTTATTTTATTTTTTTAAAATAAGTAATGCTTCTGGTCTGATACCATGGCACATCATTCTGCAAGGTGTGATCATCAGTAAAATAGTCTGGTCTATCAGGAAACTAAATGAAAAATCCCACATGAACAGCCTGGACCAAGGAAGCAGCACTGTGAAGCTCTCTGGCCCACATTCCATAGCAACAGTTTAGGTGTAAATAGATAGAAATGACTGTAATTGAAAAAAAAAAAAGGATTCAAATTTCAAATATCACAGATATTAAAGGCAGTTTGAATGACACTTTACAGAAATTAGAAAAAATATGCATTATCTCAGTTCCTTCTAATTTTTGAAACATTTAATTCCTTTCCAAAAGCTATTACAACATTTTCTTGCATCAAAGTCTTCTGCTTTCATGTTTGTTATCTATCCTAATTTGAATATGGCAAATAGATCATACTTATTTAGCACGTAACAATCCAGTGTGGGACTTCACCTGTGGCCTTCAATACCAAGCAACAAGCTTTCAAGTGTTTTAATAACACTGAGTGACAAATATAAGTTCTAATTCTTAGCTTCTCTGTAAAAGCTCATTTGAGTGCATGCAATTTTATAATTTTAGATTATATTTTAGTTTTTAATAAGAGAAGCATAAAATTTATCTCATGCCAGCAAATCCAATTGCCTGCTCCCACTGAATACTCTCCATCACTGGTAGCACATTCCAGCTGGACAGAGCTTCATTCCAAGCTCCTCTGGACAGGAATCAGGCCAGGCCGGTCTGGGAGGTGTGGGGAACCTTCAGGAAGGCACCTGAGGGTGGCACCACAGGGTGTTTCATGGTTTCACACTCAACGGTAACTTCATGTCATTTCTTATTAGCATTAAGACCCTATGAGCATCCCCACAACTTCTTGTCTGAAACAACATTGACAGGGAAACGTGCCAGGGGGTTTTCATCCTTCCTTCAGTGCTGGGCAGGGCACAGGGCAGGGCTGCCCAAGGCCCTGGTCAAAGAGCTACAGAGAATTTCCTGGCTCAGTCTGTGCTCAGGCCAAGGGGTTCCCAGATGGCAGCCTGCAAACCAGGGTCTGATCATTCAGGCTGGTGAGAAAGGCAACCGAGGGTACGGAGCCACATCAGCGATTCCACAGACAACAGAACTGCAGTGTCTGCATTATCCAAGGCACAAAACCTGTCAGATGATCTCTGATGTAACAGCTTTTCCACCTTACCCTGAAAAGCAACATTGGTCTAACAGCCTGAGTAAAATACCAGGAGAGGAGACATCCACCCCTAGCCTTTCACTCAGTGTGAAAAGCCCGTAACGCATTCAGCTGACAAACAATTCTGCAAGTGGCTCTCCTAGAAGTTGCTCATGTCAACAAAATTAATGTGACATTTACAACTATTTTGAGGATAAAATGAAGTTGCTTAAATTATTCTGCGGAAGCAGCGTGAGACAGAATTATTCAGTTGACAAAATCTAATTAGGTGTAAATTATTTCAGGTTATATGAATTATAAAACCTTTCACAGAGAACTCAAACTCAAGAGTCAATGTGATATGGTGAATTAATATGCTGGGCATCTGTTTTGCAGAGCTAGGTTTCAATTTGGGATGAAGTCACACCGGTAATTAATTCCTTCTTTCCACCAGGCTAGCCTGTGCTCAGGAAGGCAGAGGAAGGAATGTCATATACAATGTACATTTCACTAAAGTTGAAAGGTTTTTCCCCCACAGAAGATAGGAAGAATTTGAGAACTGGTCAGTAGATGCATAGAGAAGCGCTTAGTCTAAGTCCTGAGACAGAGCTGAAGATCCTGATGCGTAGCGATAGCAAGGAGGGGAATATTTTGGCAGCAAGCTCTCCTTGACACCTGGTGTTCAGCTTCATCTTTCATCCAGAAAGTGTCCGAGTAGTGACCCTGAGAAACATTTGAGCACGTTTAATAATCACACCCACTGTAAGCATGTGCTTTTATGCTTTGCTCAGGCTGGATTAACATGTTGAGAACCCTGCCTAATTACCACAGCATTTATTGCTCCTCCTCAGTTTAATTTTTTGCTGTTTGGATGTTAAAATGTCATCGTTAATTTCTAGAAAGCCAAGCAGGGCATCCTTGAAACCAAAGTGTCAGTGCTTTTAGTGTCTGGAAAGTGGGATACTAAGAAGTTTCCAGGATAACATGGTGCCTTGTGCTGCTGCTATGGAGGAGGAAAGACGGATGAGCAGCTGTGTAATTCAGTATTTTGGGGGAGAAGACAAGTACTTTATGAGCTGAGGATCAGCTTTGCCCACTCACTGTCAGTCTGTTGCAGTTGGAGAGTTTGGGTATTGTGGGGAAAAAAGCAGTTTCAGTTCCCATGGGAAGTTCAGAAATACACACTGGCTTGCGATGTGATCCTTATTTTCCTCCTAAACGCAGCCTGATTCAGTGCGGATGGGTAGGTCTCACATGAGCTCAAACTACCTCTTTCCCACTCTTGCCAACTCTTCCTGAACAAGACCTTGTGAGAAGATGCAGATTATTTACCATCCCTCCTTACCTCTCTGCAAGGATCAAAGAACATTACTGGAAGCAAAACAACATTTGGTCAAAGAGTCTAGAGAGGAGGCACACGAAAACCCCGCAGCCCTAATTTTCTCTGTGGAGAAGTTCAGCCATGTTCTTAAGCTCCAGCTGTGGACTTGCTCAATAGATACATACTGTAGCATAGTTAAAAATTCTAGGCAACGCTATCAGCTGCTCTCTTGTTCAATTTTTCTATAGAATGCATTTCTTAGACACTTTTGGCCACATTTCCTTGAAAAGACTGGTGAGAAATATATATTTTAAATGGCACCTTTTTCTGCTACCTCAAACAAAAGACATTAGCATGGGAAATGGAAAAAAAAACCCCACAGTTAAAAAAATAAAAAAAAAAAAAAAGAAACAAGTGTCATCTCGTGGGAAGTTTTAGTGAGCAAAGAACATTTCATCTTGTAGTCCTGGGTGACCAGGAACCTTTGCCAAGCTCCCCCAGGTAGAGGACCCAGCCCTGCTTTGCACTGATGTTGAGAGCTGAAAGAGGGACGTGGCAGTGACGAACCAGCCCTGTCACTTCTGTCCCGGAACCCCTGGGAAACAGGTGACAGAACACAGGGAATGCCTGTTACATCCACATCAAATGTTCAGCAGTTATTTGCATACCCTGACTCCCTTCATGAACTCTTCACTGCTCAGGTACCACAGAGATGCTGGATTCTTTGCCATTTCATTCTACCTGCAACTTAACTGAGCCTACTACGCTCCCCCAGGCAGCCAAGGAGCACAAGCATTATATGCTCACGCATGGCACAGACCCACAGCAATACATCAAACTGACCTTCCAGAGTCCTTTGGAGATCATTTTCTAACTTGAGGCTTAACTACAATGAGGTTAGAAATACCAAGAATGGCCATGAATCCCCCTGAACATCTATGCTCTGTCCAGTGCCTCTATGTGTGTACCTGCTATGTGTGCTCTGCGCTCAAGAAAAGAGCAGGGAACAGAATATTTCAGTTGGAAAGGATCTACAGTAGTCATCTAGTCTGCCTCCCATAGCCTTCTCCTCCTTCCCCCACTATATATAATTTTAGTTTGTTTTGTTTCTAATAATCAAGTCCTAGCCCTATACCAGGATGACAGGGAAGATAAAGCAAAGGCAAGATAAATCCAGCACACTATGTGTCTATCTTTGTAACAAGAGCTGGTGGCAGCGTCAGAGATCTGAGGATAAATACAGATCTGCTATGGTTCACTAACCTTCACTTCACAGTGATTGATAACTGTGTTTTTAAGTGGCTGCAGGTATCAGGCTCAGCTTTGGGCTCTGGGTCTCTCTCTCTCCATCACATTTTTAAGACACTGTTGCAACAGGACAGCCGGAACAGCCAGCTTCTGCAAGTCAGCCCATGATCATGCAAGGACTGGATATACCAATGGAAGAGGCAACCATCTCGTACCGATTTCCCTGCCTTAGCAAAAGCTGCATGGCTGATGAGGACAAGAGGTCTAAAAGTAAAGGAAATTAAACCCAAAACAAAGCGCAGAGCAGGAAAGGGCATTTGTAACTACAAAATGATTCCCTCACTTTTGTCAACGTTCACTCCCAATTCTGTAAGAGTTAAAGGCCGCCAAGTAATAGGCATGGTAGAGTTTTCCCCTGGGTTGCAGCCAAGGCCACTAACCCTGCTATTAGAGGCCTGACAAGCTTTGTCAATGCAATCTACTGAATGCCGTGAGTGACAAGCGATCAATATTCTCCACTCTCGTGGGTCATCACAGGTGACAGAGGCCTAAGTAATAAAACAGCCCTGGCTGCCTCCTCTAACTTAAATGCTTCCCCAGCCACAATATTTCTTTTTTGTCTAAGCGCCTCTAGCTAAATTTCTCATAGATCGAACCATCTGATGGGGTAGAGGTTCTGAGGAATTGCAATGTGTCTGAATTGATGCTAGCCAGCGAAAGCTCAGTAGACTGGAGAAACAGGTTCAAATAAATCGAAAATGACTAGCTACAGAGTTGTAATCTGCCAGCATCAGGCCCTGGAGCAACAAGGCGATATGAGGAAGGCATGCTGACAATGCAGCGGCACCAAGCCACCTGCCAGCCAAAAATCAGCTTCCCAGTTTCAAGCGTTCTGAAGACATTCTCTGTGAAGTTCCCTTTTTTCCCCCCTTTATTTTTTTCTTTTTTGTTGTAAGAATCTCTGGGAGCAACTGTATAAAACTGCATTATGGTGGTAATAGAGCAGAAAGAAGGGTTGAAGTATTGACGGGACCAAAGTTCATGGGGTCTGTTGAAGCAGTCAGAAACACTGACCAGCATGGAAAAAATAGCAACCCAACCCTCCCTTCCAAACACAACACTTTTTAAATGGGCACGCAATTTTTAAAGGCATCAACTGCTCCATTACAGCTGCCCACCCTTCCCCCTGCCATGATGCAAGGCACCTTTGGTTGTAAGCAGGGTAAGCCAGCCCATGTCTACTGTAAAGCCACGCACACTGCCAACAGCCACACAGAATCTCCTGGTTTCCTAAATGCACATACTAGCTTAGCGTTAAATAACTTGTTCATACAGTTGCGTGCTAAGTAAGAGCTCAGGCTTCAAAAAAAAAAGCAGCTATTTACAGTTCAGTACTCAAATTTGAGACATATGAGGGAAAAACCAACCCAACACGTTTCAGCCCTCATGAAAATCCTGCCCCAATTCTTGCTGTCAATAACCATTATGGACACAAGCCATTGATGTCCATCTGGGATCTGAATGTTGTCCAGTTTTTTCAGATGTTTAGAACCAGTTTTTATTGGGAATAATCTCTTTAATCAAACAGCTTTGCAAACACTGAGTTTTGCTACATTCCTGTGAGACAGGCAAGCAATACACACTAATTTATTAGCGGATAAGCTAAGACGCAAAGAAGAGCCAGAGGCACAACTGGACACAAAACCCAACGGGTACGTAATTTCACACTTTAAACTTTGAACATCAAATACATCCTGGACGAGAGTCTCTTCTAGGGGATGACTGTCAGCTGTAAAATTCTGTTTAAACAGGTGGTAGGACGATGATGTGCTGTTTGGAAATAATTGGTGTGCTGTTTACACACTACTCTCAGTCATCTAAGCCAGGATAAAAATAGACTTTAATGCTCAAGATCTGTATTTTTGCACATCTTCATCCTCTTTCATTACAAAAAGCAAACCAAACTGCTAATTCTACTTAAAACATGTATTTATTCTGCCAGTTATTTATAGTAATAACTATTTTTTTTTCTAAATTCAGAAAAATACACTGATACACTTGTGCAAGTGTGATTCCCCAGGTTAAGTCATCAAGAGTCACTATATATCAGCTTTTTTTTATACATGCAGGGGGCATTTGTTAAGACCGGTTCAAAGCAGAAAAAAATATACTAGTATATATGATTAAGTCATAATCCTTTAAGACTACCAAATAAGTCATTTTCTGCCCAAAATAAGCTCGGATCTTCTCATGGCAAAGGCTAACACATGGAGACAAGAACACTGCAGCAACATCTTTTGGAATACACAAAAACAGATGAGGGAGCATATTTCATAAAGCAAAAGTACCCTGACTCTTGAGATGAAATTAGATGTCTAATAAAGAAAAGGTCAACATTCTAATGTAGGATTTGGTTCTCCAACACACTTGACTATGGGCCAACTAAACCAGCTGGACAAGCAATGGAGAACAGCATGTGGGAAGGATATATTTCAGACCACAGTAATCTTTTTAGTCACTAAATACAGCTGATTTTCTAAATGATTAGATGAAGGCTTGGCTGTTCCCGTATCAGTGCTGAGGAACGGCTGTAGGACAGTTGTATTAAGATGTGAATGAGCAGATAAACACACAACCAGCCTGGAGATGGTCCATGGCGTTCACAGGACAGAATGACTGAGTTGCAGTGAAAGGGAAGTCGAATGAAGAACAAAATGACAAACCCAATGCTTCTGGCAAATGCCAATGCCCAAACAAGCCTGCCTGGGGAGCAGGTCAGCTGCAGAGTTTTACCAGCAGGTAAGAGCAGGGAGACCCAGGTTTTCCTGCACACCTGCCCTCCTGCTCCAGTTGGTATTGAAATGCCCATTTTACACCACCCTTCATGAGTTTGCCTATCTCCGCGCTGCACACTGTCTCTGTTTGGATGTATGTTCTTCATCATACTGGAGTTTGGATGCAGATACAATACATAAAAGTCACATGAGAGAGAAATAAAAAAACATGCAGTGCTATTTCTTCTCTCCAGAAGTTTATTGCTATTCTCTCCTAATCAGCCATCCAGCTTTTTTTCCCCTCTGGCCTCAGAGGCTTTTGACTTTCTCAAGATATGACTCCAGATTAATTTAAAAACAGAGAATGAAAGCAGCATGGCTACAATGATCTGATAGCATCACATACCACTCTTAACCTAATTTATTACTGATGATGTAGCCATTAATGTACTCTGAACATACACTATACACTCCTCTAATGAAAAAGTAACTGGGGAAGCTCATCCAACTTGCTTCAGAAAGTTCTGCCCCAAGAGCCTTACATGTCATCTACCCTTAGATTTATCCAAGGCTGAAGGAGATATTTTAAAACATATCTTCTTGTTATTCTTTTAAAAGATAGTTCCCTCAATGCTGAGCCTTGAAAGTTTAGCAGATCTTATTACTGAGACTGAACTAAACTAAAGCAATTGGTATAATGGTTGTTACACTGTGGGTACAACTTGCCTGCCATGTTCTGTTCTTATCCACTTTCATCTCAAGTGTTTATATGAGCATGGAAAGCTACTGTTATTTTTCTCTCATCAGCAAGAGGAGAAAAAAGAATCTGGCAAAACTAGACCAGGGAAAGCACAGGGAGAGAAACTACAGAAATAAAAGTTATTGGGACCAATTCATATGGCACTCTGGGAAGATAAGAGAAACAGCAGAGACAACTGCAACGCATAACCCACCCAAATGCCCAGCAAGGATGAGCTGTAATTGGCATAACACTGACTAACACTGGGAAGGAACTTCTGAAGAGCCATCACACTTCTCTCATGCCCCCACCGATTTGCTGATGCCCTTGGTACAGAAGTTCCTGGCACACGCTGAGCCTGCAGGCCTGGTGGGCAGCCAGGGTGCCCCAGGTGATGCGGTTCTGTAGAAGGCTCAAGAGCACAGGAGCTGCTGCCTCCCAAAGCCACCAGAAACAGCTGCTTAGAAAGCATGAGGCTTCCTGGGGAATGAGATGGAAGATGCCAAAAAATAATTTTAAATAAAAATAAAACCACAAAAAGACAAGAGAAATGCAAATTTCACACTGATGTACAAGGGGGTTATGCCTCATAAGTAATGAGACCGCACCTCTTTCTTTGGGAAAAAGACCAACTGCAAGGAAAAGGCAAATGAACAATAGGGGAAATTACCAGAGATGTGAGCCTGGAGGAGTGATTAGTGGGAAGTGCTGTTTTCACGTATCAGGCCTATAAATCATCCCTCTCCTGCCCTAGACACACACTAGAATAATACCTGTAGCATAACCACAGCTCAAACCTTCCTGGAAAGGGAAGAGCACTACAGATTATCTGGATATGATGCTCACTTCTACACACTAATTATGGTGCTAAAAGGCCAGGAGAAATATTTAACATGCGGGAGTTAACACCTTTTAATTCCTCTCTGGTAGGCTGTGCCCTCAGCTACCAAGCTTTATCAAGTGCATCTCATTTATGTCCAGGAAGGTTAACCATAGTGTTTGGCTGTGTTTCCACTCCTGTCCCCTTCTAAAGGATTGAAACACTCAAATCTGAAAATGCAGCTCAGAGTTTTAACCTGCAGGATCCCAGGCTAGGAGCAACTTCTTTCCTTCTGGGGACACGGAGCGAACCCTTGTTATTAAGTTAGCCTATCAGTTCATTTCTTTCTTTCGCGATATCACTTATAAGTGGAAAAAAGACAAAGATGAAGTTATTTTGAGTGTAGGAGCTTGGACAAAATAACTGCACAGCCAGACACTACCTCTGTCTCGAGGCTAATTTGCCTTTGTTGAATCATTTTGACTGTTACTGTGGGAGCTGCAGGCTGGAGGGCAACTTACAGGAGGCATCACTCCTGCTATAATTCTCTCCGTGCCCACAAGAAGGACCATTAAATGTGCTGTGTTAGCCTTCACTTTAAATGTCTTTCAAGTCCATGTTTACCTAAGATAGCGTTATTTGAACATATATATTTGTGATCCAATTCACCTGAAGCACTGCTCAATCCTATAGGAATAAGACAAGGACGTCCCATATGGTGGCAAGGTAGAAAATCTCCTCCAATGCAAACCACCTATGACCTCTGCGATAATAAATTCTTCTGCAAATGACTGGGCAAAGTCCTAGAGACTGTGTGCAGTGAAGATAAACAGCCCTCTTTGTCCTCCGGGCCAGAAGTGGCCATTGTATAGAGCTTGCCCAAAGGATTAGCGCTGCCATTATTATTTGTGTTATATGAGCTATTTCAGGAGCTAATTGACCCCAGCACAAAAGCCGGGTGAGAAAGGCTTTTGTATCTAATAGAATGAGCAATACAGAAGAGGGTAAGGTTCTTTGAGCAATTGGGCCACAGTATACAGACACTGACTCAGTTTTAGCTGACAGCATCAAGCAGGGCAATCTAATCTCCCCAGTTAGCACTAAATCAGCCTAGTATAAATGAGCCCATGACAGAACAGGGAGAAATGGGACTTACTAAAAGGATAACTGAGGATAACTGCCTTGTGAAGCATAAATATTGAAGATGTTCAGAATCTTTCATTCCTCCAGCTAAGCACGCCTAGCAAGAAAGAGCTGTACAGGCAAAGCTGTTTGATACTTCAATCTCTGTTCGTTTTTTTGAGGGTCCAGTGGTTAAATGTCAGTATGTACATAAGGCATTCTAAAATTATACACACTGATTCCTTCCTTCCCTCTCTCCATCAAGTGCTTAATGGTGGGGGGAGGAATTGACACTGGAAACTGACAGGACTCTCTTAAGCATTAAAAGGTTTGATACAACAAAAAGTGAAGCCATTTTCTCTAGGAAGACGGACATTTGAGGAGGAGGGTGCTCTAGGGTTGATCATCCAAAAGCAAACTATTCATGAGTGAATTTGGAGATGTATTTAAGGAGTAAAAGCGAAGCTGAACTTAGAAGTGAACATATTTTTTTTGGCATTTAGTCACCATCCAGGAAAGCTGGTTTTATCTCACAGTCAGAGCAAAACAGGCATAAATGATACAGTGAAAAAAATAACTCACCCTGACCCTTCTGAAGCCACCGAAAAAAGCTGCTGGAACATAATTCATTACAAATTCTGCACTAAATATGGTGCATAAAATAACGCAGCCTTGTAAATATGCAAACAGAAGAGAAATAATCATATCCATCATTTATTTATTGAACCTACCTGGACTCATCGCACTATCTGAGGCTTCCACAAGCATAAAGGATTTAAACAGCACAAAATCCTGGTACAGAAAAGCAGCAGAATTTATAGGTGCTTCACAAATGGGGTAATGAGGCAGAGAAATGAGGATGTCTCTGTGGACAGGTTGAGCCTAAAACAGAGACAAAGTCAAGTCTGGATCTCCTGAGCCGATACATTTTCAGTGTAAGATTATTCTTCCCTTCATGTTTCATCAGGGTCTCAGTGCCTGTGTCAAGGAGCTCCCTCCCCACACATGTCCTAGTCTTTCCACAACGCAAAAGGCTTTTCAGACCTCGCTGCCAGTCTCACACTGTCACCCTGTGATTATGCAAGGAGAGCAGCCCCAGCAGGTCCTGCAACACGGTGCGTGACCCTGTGATCCACAGCATGTGTCCTGCTTTATGCTGGAAGACTCTGAGTCCACGACACCTTGCTAAGAGCGTTACAGCTGCTATCACCAGGGAGACACATTCATCCCAAAGGTGTCCCTCTAATTCAGAACCAGCAAAGGATGTCCAACACTAACACCCACCCAAGTGGCACAGGCACTAGAGGTCCTAAACCTCTGAGCACAACCTCATCATCTGCAGGACCGGGCCTTTGCTCTGAACATAACCTCAGCACTTGTCTTACATCCTATAGTTTGACATGAAGCCCACAGCAACCATCACACCAACAAGCCCCATGTGCCATTTTTTTAACTGAAGCTACCTTGGGCTCATAATTACCTTTAATCACCTTGTACAGAATGCTTGGTACTGAGTGAAAGCTATCTAAAAGGTAATGTGGGCAGCATGCCTGCTGACCGTAATGCCCTCTGGTCCCTATGACAAAGGGTACTGGCAGATGGAAAGGTTTCAAGTCAGCTATGGTTTCTGGGTCTCTTCAAACAACACAAACCTACTTAGCGGAGGTAATTTTTTAAGCACACTTGCTTCCATGAAGCAAACCCAGTGTGTAATTCCAGGATTCATCTGGAAACGAAGCAGCTTTCTGCTTTCAGCAAAGTTTGTTTCCATTTCAAAGTTTAGTTAGACCAACTGAAATTAATCAAAACACATAATTTCACGTATGGGTACGCTTATAATTACGCAGTCAGAGCAACAAAAATACAATACATACAGTGGTAACGCTGAGAGAGGACTCTTCATGATTTCCTTCTCCTCAAACCGATGAGAAAAAGGCAGAGGAAAGGAGCAGCCAGTACCAAAAGGTGAACTCCTCTCTACCCCTGCCACTGCAGTCCTTGCAGGAGGGGTTTTACAGGCCACATGAGTTTTAAAGATCCACATGGATCTATAAAGATCTGTCATCTTCATCTATAATGCCAAAGTCAGACAAGACTCCTACAGAGCACAAACCTCTGTAGGTATCTCAAATGTTCAGAGAGGATAAGGGAAAGGACCAAAACTGGACTTATCTGAAGCTATGTATGAACCAAGGAATATAATAGCTGTTTAAACCAAACATGTCTGGGATTCACTGTTCAAGTTAGCACCTTCATAAAAATTAAGGCTCTGCCTTGGGTATCCTTCTACAATCAAAATCTCAACTTTTAAGAGAGTAACACAGCAATGAGCCCGTGGCCTCCGCTTCATTGCACTTTTCGCAATCCTTGCAGAAAGCACTAGGATACCGTGTCTGATGTGGTTTTCTACACACCCAAAACAACTGACTCACAATTACAACCCTATTTTAAACAAAGAATTAAATCATCCTCAAGACCATTTTCCTCCCAGCTGTCATATCATAAATTTCTAAGCAATTACCAGAAGTTCATAATAGCAGAAGTACCTGGCAGTCCTCTCTCCAAAACACACCCACTGAATTTTCACCTGTAAAATTAACTACACCTCCTTTCAGGTGCAGGATCTGGTTCATTGGTTGGAGTGATGCGAGACATCAACCCCAGGTTTCTCAGCATCCACAGCACAAGGCAGGACACGGAGCAAACTCCATTGACATGCCTCTTCTGAACACCCATAGGAACCAGAGAGTCTGCTGGAGGAAGCAGAGCACCCTCTTCCCCCTGGCCTCTCCTTCTGAAGTACTCCAGGATGCCAAGGACAGGTGAACACCTGCAGAAGGTCCAAGAAAGGCAGGACCATGGCTTCTTGGGGCTACAGGCTCAGCAGAAGGTGTTTTATAAAAAGTTACTGCAGTGTATATACCAGGTAGAACTGCAATACAAACATTAGATGGGATTTTTGCTAAGATGGAAGGTTCTTGTAGTTATCCTTCTAAATTGCTCACATGCTTTTAACCATCCCACCCTAACCAGGGATAATCAGTGAGCAGAGTGAAGCAATTAAAAAAAAAAAAAAAAAAAAGGAAGAAAGTAAGGATCTACTCCTGAGTCACTTATTGATGCTCTAGACATTATTTCTGTGATGGAATTCACAGTTTAGAAAACAAAACAGCTTTGAACACAAAACTTCTCAGAAAATGTACTGGTCTAAATGTCTCCAGAGGAGCAGATCTGTCAGGAGCCAACTGCTACTGCTCCTTCTGTGCTAACTGAGAAGCTCAGACGCCCTCCACCACTGGTATTAATGTTCCTTTGTTTGAAAGGTCTCCCTGGAAGCTGCAAAGGACCATGCTCATTTTCTGCTGCAAACATTGTAAGAATTTGGGGAAAGGGCTTTTTAGTCATTGTAATGGTCTGCAGGCTACCCCAGAGTAAAGCACTCTACACTGAATTTTTCTCTGCATTAGGGTGACAGGTTTCTGCGAAGCTCAAGGTTACACAAGGTTACTTAAGGATTTCCCAACCTCCTTCCAGCTGTCTTAAGCCTATGGGATAAAGCTCCCTTGGCCCAAAGCAAGGCTAGTTCATACTAACTTTTAATCAGGGTCTGTACTACACGCAGCTTCGCTGTGTTACTGACTGCTCGCTGCATGCCTCCCAAATCAAAGGTATAAATGCACACTACACGGAATGGCTTACATTAGTGCCATTAATTCCTACTTTCAGCATAATCCTTCATCTGGGAGTTATTCCAAAACACAGGAGTTAATGACACTAATATAAACCATCCCAATGTAGCATGTGTTTCTTTAGCTTTTATTCCCATGACTAAATGTCTTTTAAATGCACTTTTATTTACCATGATGGAAATAGTTTTTCCTGCGTTAGTCTATCAGAAGTCTGGGTCTCTCACATTAACCCTTTTCTGGGCAAAGCTCTATAGACATATTTCCCATTACGAGTCCAAAATTAAAACCTTATGCTGACATTCCAGCAGTGAACTACAGCCCTTTCAAGTGCTGAAAGGCCTAATGGAAACCCTGCGAAGGCGGGATGTTAATTGCCCTAGTAGGTTAAGGAATCTCCGGGTAACACAGCGCATGGTGCTCAGGCAGGCTGGGAAATGAAAGCCTGGGACTTGACTGCTTTGGGAATTGAGGAGCAAAACAGAGCTGCAGAGAGCCCTGTCCTTCTGGAGCCGAGCAGCTTTTGGTTATATTCCCTGACGACACTTTTAACCAACCGATGAGGGGTAGGGAATGAAGTGCCTTTGGATTTCTGAGGTGTGAAATATGGGCAGAAGGGAGAAGTGGATTAGAGGGATGGAGAAAAATACTGCTATTCCCTGAAGGAGGCACAGAGAAATTCCTGATGAAAAAGCGCTTTTTCATTGAAGGAAGTGGTTGAGGGGAAGAAAAAAACCAGAGCCATAAAAGGAGTAATGAAAGGAAAGCAAAATATATGTTGCTTTGTCTCCATTCTGCTTTTCCCACCACCCCAGTCCCCCAAGGCAGAGCCAATCCTGTACCGGCCTTTTGAGTATCTTGTAACTTTAATCTGCTCTCCTGTCCCTCCCAGTCAGTAATTCCCTATAGCCTGGCATTTACAAGCATTGAATACCTGCAGCCACAGTAAAGGAGATTAACTGCCTGTAGGCAACCCTCGACTCTCTGCTTCAGCCAAAAACCGCACTTCCCTCCTGACCTTCCCAGAGGAGAAGGCAATTTGAGCTCCTCTGCCTTCGAAAAAGAGATTTGCAACACATGCAATCCATGCCCTCATGAGTTCATTGATGCCAACAGGCAGCAGGTCTTCAGCACGCGTGTGTACCTGCACACCTTAGTTGGCTCCACAAGCAGTTTAAGTCACCATGTTCTGATTTTTTTCTTGCATCTGGAAGACAAAGCAAGACCTCAAGACAGCTTTGGACACACCCCAGGACTTGAACTTCAGCTTTTGGCAGGGCCACATGGCACCACAACTAGGTATCAGGTGAAGGGCTACCCACACTACTGCATTTTTGAGAGTTATTAAACAAGCAAGTAGAGCCAGTTGAAAAAATCCCCCACTATGTTTTTTTTTTTTTAATCCTGTTGTACTCACACAATCTTGTGTCCTCTTTTGCTGCTACTGAGCATAGGGCAGGTATGACAGGAAGGATTGGGGAAAAAGATGAAAAGTAAAGTAAAAGCAATTTGCCTCTGAACACTACAGTAAGAAAACAAGATTCAACATGCTGAAATTTTGGGTTCTCCCTCCCTATTTACCCAACGCTGCTCAATAAACAATCTCCTTTGCAAAGCCTTTCAAGGGAAATACATGGAGCCATCATTAAACTATAGTTGGTGTTTTCTAAAATGTATCCATGAAAGAAACACCTTTATGCAGCGACACTGCACTTTGTTAACCTAGCAATTTAAGGGATTGTATTTCTACCAAGTATCTAGTATATAAATACATGGCATATGAGCAGCATCAACATGGGACAGTTGCCTATATCTGCAGTTTTTCAGAGAGACAGAAATAATACAGGGGACCAGCTGCCCCCAGAAGTCAGTCAGACTTGGGCCTAATAGATGCATCTCAATCAATTTAGGCTAAATCCTTAGCGTAGAAGATGTCTGTTGATAACTTCTGGTAAGGCTTAGAAAAGCATGGAAGTGTTTTGAGGCTCTCCATTTTTTTACTGGAGAGCTCTATTTCAAAAAATTCTGCATTAAGTAAATTCCTGCATCTGATTAGTTTCCTACAGTAAAGATCATTTACCCTTTGGGTTTAGATTTGGAGCATAAGAGGTTGAGCCTGAGATTTTTGTGGGGAAGGGGAGATTAAGAAGAAGTAAGTTTTTAATTTAAATAGAAAATGTTTTGAATATTAACTGGTTGATCTGAAGGTTCAATGATGAGTGCCGTAGGCAAAGAGCTTGTTCTTTGGCGCAGATCCCCCTTAGGGGAAGGGGGACTCAGAGGGAGGGCAAGAATGCAAACCTCTAAACATCACAGATCTGTCATCACAACCACCAGAAAATCAGTTATCATCAGTACGATTTTAATTTTGGCAGCGAGATAATAAAGCCACAGTCAGGGTGCACACAGTGAATTCTGACAGAAAATGGGAGAGAAAGAAAGAATAAGATGTGAAACTAAATCTAGTTCTTCTAGTAAACTCTGCCTAGCTACAGCAGTTCATGATAAAAACATGCATTTCTACTTAACTGGTTTTCTCTTACCCATTATCAGTTAAAATGGAACCTAGTCAAAAGAAACAGACTTTGTTAAGAACACCACATTATGAACATTCACATGCATTTAGCTTCAATAAAGCCCCCCTGATTTATACCGGGCCCTGGAGCATCAAGGTCTATTCTTTATTCCGGGTAAGGCTGGCAGAGGTGGAAGGCAGCAATTCTTCAGCTACGGTGCCTGGCCTTCATTGGCAACTCTTTGTATGAGGCAGAAGCACAAGTGAAGGGAGCCACAATAAAAAACAGCTTTGAATTTATTCTAGCACAAGAATACAACCTTTGCCTCATTATATCCTTGGACCACTGCAGCTCAAACAACCTGAGTTGTGCACTCAGGCACTCAGCTGTTGTGCCTTTACCTTCAGCAGGCAAAAAGAAAAACCCAACTGGTTACCAGAGCTGCCAACATGGAAGACAGCGAAGATGGAAGACAGCCTCTAAGTATCCACACCATACTTTTTTTTTTTTTAAAACCATAGATTTAACACCATGTGAAGAGATGGTTTATTTATCCTCAAGCTGTGTAGCAGTGATTGGGATGCACAGAGAAGAAAGGAGTTTCACATGGGCAGGCAGAGACAACTCCTTTCTTCTGTGTACAAAATGAAATTCTGACACTCCTTGTGACCACCAGCCCAGTTCCTCTAGAGCTTTTGCTGTTGTGCATCCTTTCCAAGAACTATCTGGGAGCGATATAAACGGTGACATTCTTAGGAGGGAAAATGCAGCCTGGTAGCAAAAGTCTCCTGAGCTTCCAGTGGGCACAACTGCTCACAAGCTCCTGTGGGACACTGAAACCTCTACCTTAAAAATCCACAAAGAACCCTGTGATATTGTAGGTTTGATTTTGCTCCTTGGACCACAGTTCTGGATTTTTTAGAAAGAAAACCTTTCAGAAGGATAAATGAAAAAGCTCAATCCAAACTCGTGCAAGCACTGCTGATGATCTTTTTTTCAGAAGTCAAATACTAGAATCAAGTTTGCATATGCTGCTAACAACCCGGAGTCAATTGCCAGAGGAAACAACCAGACTGCTAGCTTGCTGACATACCACGTGCTAGGGGTAAGGAAGATTCTTTGGTTTTACCAGCACCCAAGTGCTTTCTCTGGAGGGCGCACTTCAACGACTTCCAGCTTTTACACTGCTGCGTATGTGAGCACCCAAGTGTTTTACGCCAGGTAACTACAGATCCCTGAAGTGAACAGAAGATGGAGGTTTATGAGCCTGATACCGCCTCAAACAACACACCCAGTCCTTGATCAAGCAGTACAGACTCACTCTTGAAGAACTAGAAATCTTGGTTCTATTATCTTCCCAGGTACAAGTCCACCCAGGGAAGTGTTACCTCTATAGCTGTGTGTCGCTAAATCCCTCTCATTACCTCTCCCCTCTCTTCATGTCTTCTTCAAAGTCACACTTGACTCTAAGTGGAGTAGAGCAGACTTGTATGACACAGTATGTAAATTGATCCCTTTTTGGGTTTTATTTTGTTTCTGTTGTTTCTTTGTGGCAGCACTCACAGTATGAGGTCTCATTTGCAGACATTCAAGGAAGCACAGCCTCTGCTTCTCAGGTCATCACAAAGAGAAGTCAGGCAGGTAGAAAAAGGAAAAAAGTTCGGAAAGAGAAATAATGGTGCTAGAAAGGAAACCAGTCGTCGTCATCTCCCTTTTGTCACTAACACAACTTTATCGACAAGATAAAAAGCAGCCAATGAAAAGCCCTACTATTCATTTTTGTTGGAACTGAGATCACAAGAAACCTGTTGTGGGTTGTTTTTTTTTTTCCTTTTTCTTAAAAGGCATACCAGTAACCCTTAGGGAAAAAAGGAAAAAAAAAAAAAAAAAAGAAACACACACTAAAAAGGAGTAAGAGATGGGTTTGCTTTAGGCTTCTCAAGGATTTCCTGCAGGAAGCAGGTTGGAAAATGACAGAGATGACAATGTGTGTCTTCATGGTTGTTGATATTTTACACACCGCACACATTTTTTAAAAAACAGATGACTAAAAAACTAAGCTTCAGAAAAAAAATAAAGAGAACCAAAAATTCCTGAAGTCTTTTCTCTAGCAAACAGTAAGTGCACAGTCTGTCTTTCTTAAGTGCAATATACTCCACTATCAATTTGTGCACTGGACCATTTTTCCTGAAAGCAATATCCCCAGACATAATACAGTGGTTATTTAGCTCTACAATTGCATTACAAGTGTTTCAGAGTTTAAAACAAAATGAAGACAAATCAAGAGACCTTGGTAAAAGAGGGGGAAAAAGCATATTCCATCAGATTCAGGAAGGCTCTGTGAGACAGCAGGAAGCCAAGGGAGCAGGTTTTGTATCCGAAGAGGCAAGACGTGCAAAAGGACAAAAGAAAAGGCTGGTCCAAGGTGTGCAGACACAGACTGAGGCACCTATTGCTACAGAAACATGTGGGCTTCTTGTTCTCCATATGGTAACTATGCTTTTCTAAGAACCCTACCTGTTTGCAGATGAGAGATCCTGCTGCTTACATCTGACGCCAGGGCGAAGTGGAGCTCCATCTCTTGTCTGGGGAGCATGGCATCACTCAAATGAGTGTTGGCTTGATCAAAGGTTCACCCACCACAGAGGTATCTCCATTTCACACAGGGGAAAAACTCATAGTCACATCACAAATCAGAATCAGGTTTAGAGTGTAGAGCTAATCCTCTAGATCCTGTTGGCTTGTGGATATATTCTGCAGCCATTCAGTACTGGCGCTTGGTTGTCTGCAGAGCCACAAATCTCATAGCTTGAATTTTCACCCCTGGTTAGCACAATGGACACTTGCTTTGAAAAGCAAGTTTAACTGCAGTGAACAATTCTTTTAAATGAGAGAAAATGAAGTAAGACCAGCATAGATATGAAGCACAGAAATGAAATAAGACTAGCTTTCTTATACCACCAAAGCTGAGCTCCACCCAAGAACAGAAACTACCAATAATGCTGCTAATAATCCAGAGCTTCTGTGCATAAGCTGTCTAAAGCCCAAAATAAACCAGAGGCATACTGAAACTGTTAAGCTATAGCCAGTTTATTGTTTTCTCTCTGCAAGTCTTAGGAGACATTTTCATTTGTTAAATAGACTTATGCTAAATTCGACTTTTAATTTATGTGTGACCTAACATCTCCTCTTAGGTTTTAAGAATGGCTTCTTCTAATTATGGCTACTATCTTTAGCTCACTTTACGGATGCAAAAGAAGTCCTTTTCAAAGTTTGCTTATAGGTCCTTATGGTTTAAATCCATTAATATTGCAAGGATTATGCTCACCTGGAGGGCAGGAACTATATTCTTCTCCATAAAGCAAACCCACATGTAATTAAAAATACCTACTTCTCTCTTGCCTAATGTAGCTGCACCAGGCATCAGATACACAAGTATTAGCACGCAACAGTAATTGATAGAGCTATTGAAAAATAGCATTTGGCATAGCATACTGAAGCCCTACAATGCAATTAGACTTATTAATGATATTACCCACAAGGACGCCAACTGTGATGATGCTCTCTGTCATATGAAAACCCTTGTCCTCATATGATACGCATCTTTTTACAAATGCAAACGACAGCTCCATGACAACATGGAAAGCCACTTTGTAGGCTTTCAGGCTACATTTCTCTTTATCAACAGCATCGTATGTACTTGAAGCAGAAGGCCTCTCATTTGCTAACTCGCCTGTTTAACCCAGCGATTCCCTTCTCGCAGGTGTACCACTTTGAATCCTTTCAAGTAGATCACAACATCCAGGAAACATCTTGCATCTTGGCTCAGAGAATTAGCCATCACTCCAGAAGACGACATACTTCTCCTTATGCTAACCAAGTGTACACTATGATGTGTCCTCTTGTCCACCATGTGTACACCAAGAGGTGTCCTCTCATTATCCCCCATCCTGATCTGCTGGAATTTTCAAAGATTTCACCCATCTCATCAGAGAAAGCCCATTTGCAACCCCAACACTGTTGCATCTATTTGCTGCACCAGATCAGACATCTCCCATATCATCTCTTGAAAGTATTACTTGTCCAAAGTGATGCTCGTATCTCTGCTGGTCTCTTGAAAATGTATCAAGTGATCTAAATGACTGAGCTCACTTGGCACTGGGTACCAGCTCTCCAGAGCACCACCAGTGCCTGCATGCTTGTCTTCGGCCAGCTGGCACGCCGCTCCGAGTGCGTCTTCCCCAAAACACACGAGTGCTAGCAGCAAAACAAAGGCAGTGGCTGGAAAAAGAGGCACACAAATGAGCTTCACGGTGTGTGCACATGTAGTGCTTGCCTTCAGCGAAGCGGCTTCCAGCCAAGCTGCCCGCCGGGCAGGGGAGCACAGGGAGCGGAGCAGACGCCAGCGGGGCAGCGGGCAGCCCAACCATGACGGCAGGAGTGGCTGTACGACTGCAGCGACCATGCCAGCAATTTCTGTCCACAATGACACCGTGCAAGTGAGCACCAGCAAGTCTTGCTTGAAGCATGTCGAATCCAAATGGCAGTGTGAATGCTTGGAAGCCTATGTGGGCTTTTTTATATATAGAGACGATGAAAGCATGGTGGAAGGACGACGCGGGAGAATACACGTCAAATTTTGCAAGTGTGGACATGGCCTTAGACTTGTACTGGGCATGAAAAAACAAACTGTCACCTTTGTAATGAGCCCTGCTCAAAGTACATCCTTTTAATATGAGCCGGCCAGGCATTTATCCTGGCCAGGGCAGAGACGACTTTATTTTTGATGGAAGTTGGCAGGAAGGGAGCCAAGAAGGCTGAGCTGCTACGTGTTTGTAATGAAAGAGGAGAAAGCGAGCATCCGTCTTACACCGTCATCTCTGGTTTCACAGAGGGGGAACGTTGCATCCTTCATTGGTAAGTCAGGACACAGACATACTTTCACACAGTACAGCTCAAGGCCCATAGATCATTTTTAGCTTAAAATTGTTTCCCAGAGCCTGGAAGATCTCAGAACTTGGAGCAATTAAAATTCACTCCATTTCCTTCACCTGTTCTGTTGCATTGTCCAAAAAATCTGTGCACAGTTTATCCAGTGTGGCTTACATGTCTTAAACACGGAAAGGAGCTGTACAAACAAATCCTAATAAGGGAAGCTATGGGTTTTAAAATACTGGACTACATTAAACTCTGGAAGAGAACAGTGGTATCTGTAAACTCTTACACTTAGAAAGTAATTAAGACTAAGTAAATGAAAATTGCTCCAAGACCTCGGTACTTCCAGCAGCCAGGCCTCCTTTTTGGCACAAATTCTCCCTTTTTTCAGCCCTTCTACATGAATGCTGCACTTGGGTGATTTGAGAGACTGCAAAGGGTTACGGAGGAGGCAGGGGATGCTATTAGTAAGATGGTGCAGAACAGGTAACCCCTCTGAAAGAGAAGTCCACCCCTCCAGAACAGAGGTCCAGGTTGGAGATGCTGCTTTGCCAGGACATTGGCAGCCACGGTGCTAACACACCTCCCTCCCCAAGGCCTGCCTATCAGTCTGCTCCCCCCACCATGGTTTTGTGGATTGACTGATTATATTTATCACACTTGTAGTTCACAGGGCAATGGTTTAAATTTCATTCAATACACTCCATCTGGGAGCGCTTTTAAAACACACCCACAAGCACATTTCTCCCTCTCACCCCACACCCCCGCAGCGATCAGCCATCTGTACTCTGGAAACAAATCCTAAAAAATTATTCTAAATTAAAAACTCATTTTAAAAGAAAAGTAGTATTAAACTGTTTTATAAACATAATAAACCACAGTAAGCCTTGGTTGCAATAAATATCCAACTCTTGCCTACAGCTATTAGAATCCACAAGCATATTTTTAAGTTTGCTAGCAAACAGTATATTTATTCTGACCATGATTTGTCTTCTGTGGTTTAATGCTCTCTCATGTTTCTTTCATATGTTTACAGAGGTGGGGGGAGAGAAAAGAGAGAGAAAGCAGGCTGTCCTGAAATATGTTACAGATTCCTGTAAGCCATAATGGTTCTCTGAAGGACTGCCACTTCTTCATAACAGGGTCTGGCTCGGCCTCAGGACAACAATATCAAATAGACACGTACTGTTCTCCTCCCCTGCTTCATTTGTGATTGATTAAATTTGGTCAAATTAGTCATGGAAAAAACTTAAAAGGATAACAAAAGCAAGTTGTAGCACATAACGCGAATTACGGAGGGGCACCACGATGGGAATTTGCTGCCTCTGGCAGAGGTGCCTACCTACAAAACAAGAGTATTCATGGGAGGTTGGAGGAGGGGAGGGAGGGATGGAGGAAGGAGGGGCAGATTAGGGGAAAACAGCAATTGAAGATAGAATCAGCCAGAGTAAGAAAATTCACATTAAAATATATGGCCATATGTGGGGGAGAGGTGGTTTAGCAGAGTTTAACTATGCTACTCCATAGGCTGCAAAGAGATCAGGTCACTAATTAATTTCTTTTGTATGGGAAAAAATACCCAATTTTAACATCCCAAAGGATTTATAATACAGTAGAAATTTTGGTTCACTAGTAAATTCAGATGACTGTTAGCAGAAAAAATACCGTTCAGCCCAGGCTGCGATGATAACTCAGGACAAAGAGGCATCTTGCAAGGACGGATGATGGCAGTGCCTGGGCCCAGTGTGCGTGGGCAAGGGTTAGTGCTGGAGCTGCACCAGCACACTCCCTTAATGGGGGCCTCAGCAGCCAGCCAGAAATTAAAAAAGATGTGAAGCTATCTTACCCAGCATGTCCACAGGGCATGGACAGAAGGGGAGACGCCTGCATTCTCCCCCCAGCCACCCATTTTGTCATTTCGATTACAGCTCTGTAGATTTATGTCAAAAAACTCTGCATATGGCCATGCAATGACTTCAGAAAGTAGTACAGTTGATTTTTATCAGATGTTCTAGGCAACAGTTTTTTAAGCAGATGGAACATGCTCAAGCTAACGGCCCTAAGAAGTCTTTTGACTTCAGAAGTTACATGTAGACCTCATACAGAGAGCCCGTGCTATACTGCCTGCTTGCCTTGTGAGATCAGGTTTTTATGTCATTTAACTATTACTAGTTATGTTACCTAGATGTCATCTGACCACAACAACACTGTCCCACTCAGGGGTATCCAAAAAGGACAGCCTCAGGGTTTGTTTGATTAGATACTTTGAATGTTTCTTCACATTCCTTTAAAAATATAAAATCAATGCAACATTGTTAACTAAAAATCTATTCCTTCCCATTTTCAAGACCATTATATCTCATTATATAACTAATATAAGTTAGGTTTTTACTGACTGGAGTTTATAATGCTGCCAAGTGTCATCCTAAAAAGAGGAAATGGGAAGTGAAGGAAGACAAAGATGTCATAGGAAAAGCCAGCACTAAAGAATTTACAAGCAAGAAGAACAAACATCCTCTTTGGGAATTACTCTAGGCGACACAGCAAAGAATTATAGCACATAAACTAAGGTTACATAAACAGTCTAATAAAATCCTGGGACTGATTTACGGAGACGAGACATCTTGTAGTGTACTTCCATGGATAGCAGTTTCTGCTCAGAACAACCACCATGATGTAATTAGTGAAAACCAACTGAGCATCCCATCTAGAAAAGACAATAGCAAAAGCCAAACATATAAACAAATAACCAAAACAAATGAATTCCAACTTTTCTTCCTGTTGGCAGATACATAAAGTAAGGGCTAGAAAACTATCTTCCCTGAAAAATAACCTCTGTAAATGACAGCAAACACAGATTTACCTAATTTTTAATGCAAAATTTCAGATCGCTGGAAGTAGTGACCTCTGAAACAAAACACAGGGCCGTCATACAGGATGGAGCACAACTTTCCCCAGCAGCAGGGTCAGTACATGCTTTCCTTACGATGGTTTATTCAGGTTTGTGACAAAAAACAGCTTTGGTACAAAGATCAGAAGGCAGCAGCTCGGCACAGAAAGCCAAGAGGAGACCATGCTCAGTCCCTCTGCCTAGCAGCCAGGCAGCCCAGCCTTTCAAGCCCTACATGCCACCCTTTCACGCTGCTCGGCTCAGCAGGCACTTCAGCTAAGTACCTTATTGACACGTATTACCGTTCTCCTCATCCTGTCCGGCCCAATCACCAGGATGGCTGCAGAAGCGAGGCCTTTGTGCAATCTGTCCTACAATTATGGTCAACAACAGCTCAGAGAGAGGGGGTGGGAGGACACGTCACGGCCAAGCACATAGAGAGTCCCTGCCGGTTTGTATGACAAGATTCATGCCATCCCACGCATTCATGGCTCTTTTGCAGCAAATCTGGTTTAAGTATCAGTCTGATTTGTGCAAATGCAATGCAGCCAGCACCACAGCCCTTTGTGATGGCTCATTTAGCTCATTAGTTTGTAGTATCTATTTTTCTCCCCTCCATGATACATGAAAGCCATGAAACTGGCAGAGATGTTTGTCATCATCACTTTTTAATTATCTCAGGTAACTGAATGAAACACTGTGACGGGGCTCTAATAAACAAAGTGGGATGGGATTGACAAAATCAAGGTGGCCAAGAACACGGAACGGTTCCCTTTCCCTGCTGTGGATTAGAGAAACCAGAAACTTACGGGAGGAACTGGGTTCCAGGTAGGCTTCCTGGAGAGGTCAGTGCTGCTGATACAGGAACAGAAGAGAAGGAAAGACCCAGTTCAATTTGGGGAGAAGTGCAACCACACCGTCACTTGGGAACACCAAGGCCTTTCACGCCAATGTGCCACCACCAGCGTCCTCCCTGAGTCAATGGCCTTATACAAGCTTTCATGAAGCCCCATGGAGAATAGGGCTGGGAAATCGGTGAGGCTTGTTTAAAACAGATTCTCCCAGAGAAACTTCCAGAAGGAGAGGGCTTGAAACAGAACTAAAGACTGCCATCTGCTGCAAAAAGCTGGAGAAACCTCAAACCCTGCGAGAGAGACGTCAGGGCCGCGGCAAACCAGCCACCGAGCTCAGGGCCGGTGTAGAGCTTTCAGGGATGTCTGGGGAGGAAGGCCCAACATTTAATGTGGGGTTACCTGCTCACCTTACATGCTTGCCCTCACATTCCCCACACAGCGCTGGGGTTCGGGAGCTGGCTGTGGCCCCAATGGAGTCTGAAAGCTGTGAGGTGCAGCCTGACGGCCCCACAGCCCTGACTGTGCCTGGAGATGCTTCTGGTCTTACTGTGGTGAAGCAGGGATGGAGACAACAGTGCAACTTCATGTCCTGATGAGAATATGCTCATATGGCCTGTTGCTCCAGCATACAACATGATACCACACAGAATGCTTCCTTAAAAGACTAAAACAGCAAGGTTTAGACTTCAGAGGGTTTCCACAGCACACAGAAAAACGTCTCAAGTAAAGCTCAGCTTAGACCTAATTCAGCTGTTTAGGACAGCAAACGGATGGCGTGGCTCAGGGAAGTGGGACAGGTCTGAGCATTAAGCACAAATTCCAGGCACTGTCCTGACCTCCACCTCCAGGCAGCATAGTCCCGGCACATCAGCATGTCACCAGTGCCCACCTGCGGCCCTGGGAAGTGTCCCCAGCACGACGGGCTTCCTTCCTTCCCAGGCACGGTACTGCTGCAGGATGCGAAAGGCTTCGCTGGAAACCCTGAACAACTGACCGCCGGCAGCGGACCGTCCCTGCCTCATTTTGTGTTTCTTCCAGATGCCTTTTGTGCCTTATTCTCCCTGCGAGTGCAGGGCTTGTGCTCCAGCACTGCAGCCTGCGGCGCCCGGCCTGGTGAGCTGCCTGCAGATGGTGCTACCGACCAGCTTTTCCCCAGCTCCAAAATCGGTTCTCTTCAGCCTAAGGAGAAAAAGCTGTGTACAGCCTGAAAAACACACACCAAAAGGAGCTGCTCGCTCCCATCTCATATTTTCTCAATCCTTCTGTAAGCCATAATATGCCTCTGCAGTATCCAACTGCTTGGGATGTGGTAGTAATGGTCCACAGCATTTAAGCGAGCTTTGTGAAAGCAATTCATGATGGTATGAACAGCAGCTGCCTTGGTGGAGCTATAGGCCAGAAGATAATGGTGCTTTCAGGCGTTTTCCTCACCCAGGCAGAAATTCCCCCCACGCAAAGGCCCAGAGTAAGAGGAGGAGGAGAGTAACTACAAGGAGGACACGTGCACTGCAGCAGCCCAGGCCGTGCTGCCTGTGCACACTGGTGTACCTCTCCATCCTTCATCTCAGGATACACAACCAGCACAAGCAAAGGTGCTAAAGCAGGGCTTTTGTGCGTCTCTCTATTAAAAGTAGGATTTAATCCTTATTTATTCATTTTTTAGGTGGTTTCCTAACTGTGGAATATACAGCAATGCTGCATCTCCTTGCCATCACCGCAATGTTTAATACATCTGACTCATAACCTAAACTGTATTACAGATAAAACAGGTGCCAACCCACCACAACACCAAACCACAAACAAAAACCCAACCAAAACAACTTTCAAAACTGTCACCAGGTCACATACTTTGATAAAGAAAAAAGCTTGTCTCTGCCACTCCAAGGGAAGAAAGTTCTTCAGACTTTAGGTGAAAATCCTCCACCATGTTATTTAAAGTAACTTTCCCTGAAGTACATGACTAAAACATAAGTTGCACAAGTGTAACTGGAATACCTACACAGCAGCAGCCAACACACGGGGTTCTCCAGAAGCAAAGAAAAACACTCTATTCAGAAATCCTCTTAAAACCAACGACAGCTGAAGAAGCTGAGCTGCCTTAATAAACTGGGCTGCTTTTATGGCTTTATCCTGCAAGATGCCAAGTATTCCTGCTCCAGTTCAGCATGATCCTTCAGGACAAGCTTAACTTTAAATATAGGGAGAGTTTTATTGAAGTTAATGGTGCTGCCCAGGGGCTTAAGATTAAACACATGCTTAAGCACTTTGCTAGACCTGGACCAGTACTTACAAAAATCAAGCTCTTTAATTTTAGAGCCTGAATGTACGTTTAACTGTTCATGTTGAGACTGTCAAACTTTTGGGCTTCAGATTGTTACTGCAAGAGCAGTATTGCATCTGATGTAAAATCTTGAACAGTTACTGGTTTAGAAAACCTAAAGATACAGTGTAGTGGAAGCAGACACCTGTTTAAACAGAATTTTAACTTTAAAAAAAAAATCCTATGGAAGTTTCATAAATAAACTTGAGTTCTGAGTCTTCCTGTCCACATTCATGTTTCAGAGGACAGGGGGACAGAGAGCTTTGGGAAACTCGGCACTAGAAGAGCGGGACCTCTGGGCTCAGAGTAACAGAGCAGCCCAGCCTCAAGGCCACAGGACAACTGAGACACCTCACTGTAAGGAAATCTACAGCTCAGCCAACCACAAGCTCAAGACACCAGAACTAACACTTACTGTGACAAGAGGATAGTTTTGTACTTCTCCCCTCCTTCATCCTTTCCATCTTCATACCTCGGTACCAATATTACTCTTTTGCTTTTCTCCTGCAGCCTGTATTACCAGTACTGAGAAGGCAACTGTGTTGCAATGAAGTTTATGTGATAATAAGGCTAAAAGCTGAGAGGAGCTCTTAAGAAAAGGTAAAGAACACTAAAATACTGCAATTCATAGTAGTGCTAACTAAACCCACACTGGGTTCCTTGCCTCCTTTAAAATTTTTTTTCTTAATTAATTTATCCTAGCTAATGTACTGAAGAAGTATGAAAAAGTAGGATTACAGTGACCCTTATTAACGTTCATTTATAAACTATAAAAAGAAATGTAAGGCTTGATACAGCAAAAACTGTAAGTACATCCTTAGTTGTAAACAGAAAAGATGTCCCGCTTAACTAATATGAGTAATCAAAGCCTGAAAACCCAAAATATTTTGGGGCTGGGGTTGACATTGTTAGCACCTTTCAGATCAAATAGATGGAATAATAAGAGGTCACAGAGAACAATTTCATTTTATGGAGGTTCTAGATTTTTCAAAAAATGTTTTTCATAACTTGGGCATCAGATTGGTGGGCAGGCTGCAGGACAGGACTCTGAGCCTTTTCAGCTACCGATACACAGATTGTCACAATTTTATGTAAATCATTTACCTTGAATGAAAGCCGCTAAAGGCACAAATCCTTTCACCACTAGAAGTGACAAATCCAGAGCAGGTTTGACACTTTCCAATCTCTTTTCCTCTCAAGCCCAGCTCTTTAAAGCCAACGCCAGAAGCACACTGCTGGTCAGCGTCATGGGGATGGCAGGTAACAGCAATTTTCTGTCTGCAGCTCCATCAGCCCCATGCAGTTCATAAACCACAGCTTCTCCCTAAGCCCAGCACACTGAGATCCCAAGTAGGAACATGTAACACCAATTACTAGCAAGGGTCAAACCTGCACATCAGCTTTTGGGAGTGCCCTTTGGGCCTCAAAACACATGAATTTGCACACGTGGTCAGGAGACTGTTCTGTTGAGAATCAACTCCCAAGTCAGCCCCAGTATCTCAAAGAAAAGCTCTGTAAGGCTCTATTGGAAAACAAGTGAGATAGCAGTAATGGCAGCAAAAGGCTAAACCAAATATATCCTTAAAAACCAGTAATTCCCCACCTATGACTTCATCACACAGGAGAAGGTCTCTAATTATCTAAGCATGTAGAAACACTTTATTTAAATGCAATTGTCCTGAGGCTTCATCCTCAATGAACTGGGACAAAATGAACTGGCCTGACTGGAGGGGGAGGGGGGAAAAAGGGGGTGGGGAAGGAAGGGGAATTGAAGGTATGTGAGAAAATGTTTCTCAGGCTCTTTATGGCTGATTGAGCTAATTTACTGTGGAATGGGCAGCAGACTATCTTTAGATAAATGCTAATGAGGACGTTAGTGCTTTCTTCAGTCTGGCTGCTACTATTAGGCTGAAAGGGAAGGTCAACAGCTAATAAACCCAGTTAACAAGCCATTCTGAACTTCACTTTAGCTTAACACTCTTCAAAGTTGCAGTCATTAAATCCATAGGCTATTAGGAGCTGCCCTCCTGTTTTCACTATGAGTGAAGGCAAACTTTCAATGTAGTCATTAATTGAATTAACAGGCTCTAATCCAATTTGATGTAGTGTAAATTGAAATGCACATAAGAGCGAAGATGTGCACAGAGGAGGTTTGTGTCAGGCAGCTTTGTGTCAAACTACTTTTGTTATCATGCCTACGTGCCTCCCATGAAGGGTGCTCTCATGTACCTAACCCTTAACATTAGCTACTCTTTGATATGAATATAGTTTCTATCAGGAGAGAGAGGCTGGGAAGACAAAAACATGTCTTACAGCTTATTAAACTCCTTAACATTGGTGAGAGACAAAGTGGTACGTGAGGTTCTCAAAATCTACTGCCACCATTACATTGTGTTACACGGCTTTGAAGTAAAAAGTATCACACACACTTAGCAGACAGGGAAGCTCTGGTAGGCAGGCGTGAAGGAAAGGAGGTTAGGTGGTAGACAAGCAGGAAAGGAGAAGCCTGAGCATCTTACTGGCCACCAAGTGTGACAGTTGTCCTTTAAGCAGTGTCATTTGAACTTGTGGTGTGCACACCCTCCATCATCCACCCAAATCCAGTTGATGGAAAGCCAGGCAATCATAAACATTCCTGCATAAAATCTGTTTTTATAAGGGCAAGGACTGCATCCCTTTGGAAAGTCAGGCACTTCACTCTTTGACTGTGTGACACTGTGCAAGGGTGACCTTCCTGCTCAGCACCCCGGCGCCTCTGTGAACACACTGTACAACCACCGAGCAGCTCAAAGCCACAGAGCCCAAGTGCTACCTGTACGCAGGGAGATAACATCCCAAACACCAAGCAGGACAGCCCTTCCCTGTGACTGCCACTGGACTTTGCCTGTTGTTTGAACACTGGGACATCAGTGAATTTTCCCAATGCAGACCAGGCAGAGGAAGCTGTGCAATGACTCCACAAAGGACACCTTCCTTCTCTTGCATGAACTAGCAATGTGAACTCTTAAGCCACCCGAAATCCAGTACACTGTGCTCATTTTAAGATGTAACCATTTATTTGCCCTTGAGCTGTGCTTTGCGATCCTAGAAGACAAGAACTCCCCCAGTCTCTGTCAGAAAGGACTGTATTATGGGGGCTTGAAAATACCTAGGTTACTCATTAAACCAAATAAAACACAAAGGCAAGGAAGCTAAGGCAGTTACCCACATACATAATGGCAAGAGTGGGATAAAGCTATTCTAAGCCTACAGAGACAATTTACAGTATTTCTTTAATATTGACTGGCTTAATTGGCCTTCTCACACACTACGGATGAAGAAATCCAAGCTTCCATTATTGTAGATCTGAAGATATAAAACCACATTCAAAATGCAATAGGACATCTGGAGAGGAAAACGCATACATATCCAAATCACTGTGTTCTTTCAGAAACAGAAAAATACAATGGAGCTTTAGAAATAACTAAATATAGTAATTTTAGTTCAACTGTAATTAAGGAAGAAAAAAGCATGACTTCCCCCATCCTTTTAAGAGTCATTGTTCAATGTCACAGCGATATTCAATTATTCCACATAAAGAGTATTTACTTTCTTGTCTGCATTATTATTATATTATCCACTATTTGTATTACTACAGAATGAGTAGTAATACAGGCCCCCAGCTGAGACTGACAGCCTCCCTCCGCTTGCCACTGTGAAGACATATGGCACAAAAGCATCCCCAAACAGCTTTGTATTAGCACAGATAAAATCTGAAAGGAAGGGAAGGTCGGTGTTTTTATTTCACGGGTGTGGAAATGAAGGGAAATTGAGGAAAAAAAAAAAGACTGAAGAACTTTATCCATTATTTCACACAAGATTGTTTCCGTCTGTGGTCTGCAGGCAGGTTTTTGTGGTGTTCATGGGCACCTTTACAATGCTTAAGCAGGGATTCTAGGCACACGTCAGGCAGTGCCCACCAAAAGTTGACCAGGGCAACCACCGCTCAAGGGACCAGCCTGTAGACAGCACCAAGAACCCCTGAAGCCTGCGTGGGAACTGGCTGCTCAGCACCAAACTATTTACTCTGCTCCTACACATGGTGGGTGAATGCAGAGGTAACTGTGGAGGGAGCCAGGGCAGCAGTAGGTGCTACAGCCCCATTTTTGTCAATAAAACCAATGAAATCCCAAAACACAAAGAGTACAATGCCCAGCCTGCAGAGCTACTGCCGTATCCATCAACCAGAGCACACGTTGGCGTTTTCTGACTGCAGCAGTGCTTCAGCTGTCACTGCCAAGGGAAGCCCAGTGTGTAGCTCTAAAATGTGAGTATTCTGTCACATATTGCAGTTCCTCTTTTCCAGACAGATTGATCAGAAAGACTGCAACAAGAAAAAGTACTGTAAAAGGCTAAAGTGACAATGGTGGAAGGAACAGACACTGAGAAAGCATGTGTGCTTAAAAATCCAATGGAAGCTTCCAGGAAAAATAAACAAATCTCTGCAGCCTTTTCCCAGTTCCAGCACACAAGGACACAGAGTCAAACAGAACCCGAAACGTCCATCTTCCTGAACATCTACACCTGCTGATAAGCAAAAGCCCTCCAAAGTCAACATTGCCATCTGATGTCCAGAACGCTTTCCAACTCATCACAGCAAAACCCTCCCAGCCTGTCTGGTGCCTCCGTGGAGAGGGAACGAGCCAAAGCCAGGCTGAGCCCACGCTGGCGCGCCGCACGGGGCAACGTCTTCAAGGAGAGCGGCAGTGCCAACAGAGCATCTTGGTTCCAAAGCTGAGCCACCAGCTATGGCTGGAAACGACACCAAGAGTTTAGTGACTGGTTAAGGGTTACTTACACGCCACCTGCACCGGGTCCAATTTACATCGAGTCCGCAGAGCTCCCAAGAAGCAGGAAGAAAGCGAGGAGCCAGATGCTTTCAATCCACCTGCCAATGTATTTCTGGGGAATTTCAGGTCACAAAGAAACCCAGGTACCATCCATATCTGATAAAGCCCAACGCAGACCTTTTTTAGAGTCAGCACTTTTTTTTAAACACAGAGTATATTGGATGAAAAAGTACAGTTTGAAGCATTTGGTGTAGGGAATCTGGTTCTGTCCTCTTTCAAATGTTCAGTTTTACAACAGGGTCATTAGCATAGGAGTCTCTAATTGCCAGCTCCAAATAACATCCTGATACAGAGACTATAAAATAGCTAGAGATGAACATCGCTTTCATCATTCTCAATCAGTCCTGGGCGGTGCTGTACAACAGGAAACTACTGAGTTTGTACACCACCGCTTCCAAGGAAGGAGGAGGAGGAAACGCAGAGTGGCCAAAGAGCTAATTTTGCTGATAGCGGCAAATCTCAGTGTGGGATAAGGCTGTGCCTCCCCCGGATGCACAACAACAGCCATTCAACCCTTTACTGTCAGCGAGGGAGTTTGAAATCCCCCACGGAGTTGTCAGGTGTCAGCCCTGGAAAAATAGTATCAATATTAATAGAAGACAAAAGGATGCGAGAAGCCCTGCTGAGTGTATGCTGCCAGGAGGTACAAAAGCTCACACTGGGAAAACAGGGATAATTAATGGATCTTTTTGAATTTTGTGTATTGCAGCAATTTTCACCCAAGAATCTTAAAATACATTTGAAATGTAGTCCAACCTCAGGGAAAAAACCACAACGTATTAGTGCAGCCCTGCTCCATGCACATGGAAGAGAAAAAATATGGAAATGAAGAAAAACATGGAACAATACTCAAGGAGTGGGCTCTCTTGTTTTGCAGAGAAGGGCGTAATAAAATTCAGTGGCTGCAAGCAGAAGTTAGGAAAAAAGAAATCAGGCTATAAATAGGATGCTAATTTTTAACTGTGAGGGTAATTAACCACTAGAACGACTTCCCAAAGACTGCAGTGGATTCTCAATTACTGGCAATTTTAAAGTGAAGACCAGATTTATTTATTTTAAAGATATGCTCCAACAGGAATTAATTATTTAAACTCCTGCTGCCCGAGTTGTACAGAAGCTCAGTCAAAATGATCCAGGCGGCCTCTTTTGGCATCCCAACCTCTGATCAGACCAGATGCAATCCAGAAGAAACAGGGGAAGTAGCAAGGAAATTGAATTAACAATTGCACTGGTGTCAGCAATGAAACACCATCACTGCCCTCAAAAGGGTCAGCGTTCCAGCTCAGCCCCAACACAATGAAAAGTGTACTTGGATAGTAATACCATAATAGCATATAACATATAACAGCATGTGATAATATAGTGATAGCAATTCAGGATGCAGTCTGTTCAAACTCACCATTAAAGAGAACAGAGATTAGATGGGGTAGCACCAACTTCAAATGTATTTCTGTTGTGAAAGTTAGAGACATAAAATAACTTTTAGCACCTAAGACACTTATGAGGCTCTTCATCTATTTGGGGTGTGGATTTCTACCCCCTTCTTGGTTTTGCTTGGTTTCCTATTCCTGTATGTAGCTATTAGTCTTTTCCCAGCTCAGAAAGTGTTTAACTCAAAGACTCAATTTCCTCTGGATACAGTGGAATTATTGAAGAGCTTACATCTCCTGGGAGAAGGAACAACTGCTGGAGTTCAGTGAATGCCCAAACTATGGTTGTGATGCTGGAGAACCCAGAGAAGAGAGACTGGAGGGCGGGGGGGTTGGGGGCAGAAGTAAACCAGGTCCAGAACGGTTCTGCCACTTAGGGAGATGGAGGGGAAACCCGAGCAACAAATCTCGTCCCTTGACTGTCCCATCCCTGGGTGGCCACAGCAGGTACCTGGCTTTATGTGTTCTGGGGGAGCGGGTGCAGTAGCTGCATTTGGTTGGTTTTGTTAAATAATAACAACTGTTATTCCAACAGCAGCAGGACAGAAAGGAGCATCCCCCAGCTGCACCATGGCTGACAAACCTATCAGACAAAATGCAGACTATGAAATCAGCCGAAACCCAAAGCATCTGAAACTTTTTGGATTCCAAACAATTCTCCCCAGCTCATCTGGTGCTTTCAGAGGCTCCGTACGGGCCCAGTGATTGGTGCCTCTACAGCACCTCCCCACCAAGCCAGGCGACAGCTGAACAGCTCTACAACAACACGCCAAAGCATTCTGTTTGCAGTTTCATTGTAATTTGATGTAATAAGTGTTGATCTCAATTCACTAAACATTTGTGTCAATTTGCCACCCGGTTTGGTTTAGTTTTAAGGCATTTCTGTTGCATTAAAAAAATGACATTAAACCATAAATTAATTAGTTGTTTTACAAGCTTAAGGTACATTATTATCCTTCCAGCTATCTTCTGAGCAGCATCGTCACTTTTTTTTTCAGTGATGTGCAAGGAACAATTTTCATCATTAAAATGGAACTCTCAAGAGCTCCAACAGGAAAGCCCACTGGTGCTGGCAGGTGGTGGAGCATTCCTAAGTGCATTATGAACTGTATTTATAGGAGCTGTCTAGCCATTTAATGGGTTCTTGAATGATTTGCTTAGGTGTTTACTTTTACTAAAAGCAGTTTATAACCTCTGCTCTCGTCTCTGAAGTTCCTCTTAAATCATTCTGTAAATATATCACAGGGCAATGAGAGGGAAGGACTCCAGCTTTCCACCTTGGGCTCTCTTTTCTGCTTACCCTGAGGGATATGTAGTCTCTCTGTTGTCATAGAAATAGGGCACGGCTGACCTCAATATGGTGCGGTGCAATGCCCAGACGGATTCAGCTCATCGCCATAATCCCCCACGGAGACACTTTCACTATGTTCATTATTTCCTGCGGTTTCTAAGGAGGAAACCCTTCCTCGCACCCAATGGTGTCACAGCAATGACCAACCCCCTGGGTGCTGCCAGGTACAGCAGGCTCTCAGCTTCCACTGAAGCCAACAAACCCACCCTTTGCAGCAGCAGTCCCGAGATGTGTGTGTGTCCCTTGCAATGTACGTGCACACACATGTATCTCTGCGGTTCAGAAGTTTGGACCCTACAGAAAATTATTCAGCTCCTTGCTTCCACCAGTGTCCAATGGAAGCTTCAACAGAACCATGTTCTGGATGGAGCATTCATCTTTCTCGTGTCAGCAAAAAGGGTTTGGGGCTGCTCCTCTTCCCACCTCCTTCTCCCCCATACATTAAGCGTGAGAATCTGGCAACAGCACCGCTGCCTCTGTAATCTATCACCCCGAGGCCCTTTCATATATCAATGTTTGACTGCTCACTATGTAAAACAGGTCATTAAGTTAATCAGAAATTGACTACTACTACAAACACCTTTTGAATAAGGTCAAATTAAGATAAAACTCCTTGCTCTTTTCGTCTCTCAGCAACAAAGACTATAACCAGGCTGCTAAACCTGCCATTAATGTCAGTGTGCAGATTAAATGTCATTAAAGGCAATTTGTCACTTACATACACACTTATCTCAATCTAATAATTAGCAAAAGGTCAGGCAGATAAACCTGTATATTTCAATCCACAATAAATTTCAGCTGCGGGAAATGACAAAATACTGTTTTAACCATATATACATGTATTTGTGTTTGAAATACATATCTCTAATTAACTCCAGCAAAACAGAATCATCTATTTTAAAGACCTAGCTGGTATCAGGCCTTACTCTGACACTCTACTTAAGCTGCGAGGAACCAGAGTGCATAATCAGGGACCAAAGTAATACCCCAGAGGAGGGAGCACATCAGACCTCGCTTCACGGTGTGAAAACCCCTGTGAAATGGGTCTGCAGGCACCAGCCAAATTCCAGAGCCAGTAGCACAAGTGACGCCCGCTGGCACTCTGAGGACAGTCTTGGCCAAGACATGCCATGCTGATGAATAAACCATGGGGCTGAATTAGCCTCTGACCTGACTAGGTGACTCCTCAGCTTCAAGTGTCCAGCGCTCTGACTCCATGTGTCAGGAGGCGACAGCAACAACACCTGAGTGAGAGCGCAGCTGGGGACAGAGCAAAACCTTTAATTCTTTGGCCAGCACCTCCACTGCTCTCACAAGGTTCACCTGTCCTTTACAGGGTGCCAACCACCAGCTCTGTGTAGACAAGAAAGAGACTGGAATGCCCCATGGTTGGATCTCCTTCCCCCTCAGTTTTCCTAAGGAAGATTTTGCAAGCCAGTATTTCCTGACGGAATTCAAGCTCTACACAAACTGTAAAAAAACAGTATCTCTATTCTGTAAATCCTGGAAAAAATCTCTTTCAAATGACCCTGTGGTAATGTTCTTGGCGGGTTTGTTTGCTTTAATGAGAAACAGAAGAGCCAGGCTCAGAGCACACCACGCACGCTCAGTCCCACCAAAGGCAACGGCAGACCCACTCCAGTGGGGTACCAACCTGTGTAGACCTGGCTGCAAAACGTGGCACCAGAAAGCACTGCTATTAAAGAGGACCAGTTCCTGTGGAAGAAGGGATCATGGGATAGTCTTCTGTGAAAAAGCTTTACTTTTCTCAACAGCAAAAAAAAACAAACCAAAAATTAGAACCCAGAATATTACGTGTCTTTGCCTCCAAGACAGCTAGTTAACTAGCAACAGGACAAGGGGGAATGGCTGCAGGTTTCACCAGGGGAGGTTCGGGTTAGAAATGAGGAGAAATTTCTTCTCAGAAAGAATGAAAATCCTTTTTTTCCTCTCAGAAAGACTAAACACCCGTGCCCCTCAGGATGGTCAAGGAAAGGTTGGATGAGGTACTTAGGGACATGGTTTAGTGAATAAAATAGGTGGCAGGGGGACAGTTGGACTAGATAATCTTGGAGCTCTTTCCAACCTTAATGATTTTGAGAGTCCTAACTGCCATTTGGACCTTCTTCCACCGAGTTGTTCAAACTCCTGAGTTCAAACCCAATTCCCAAACTATCCTTCCTTTAAGTATTTCAGGCTTTCCTTGCTCTAATGCCCAATTAACAGTACATTTCCAGTTCCCTCCTGCAAGGATACAGATGTGATATGGATATTAATAACTAAAGAACATATGGAGATTTAGAGCAGTAAAGAACAAGGGCTTTTTTAAAGCTGTTTCAAATTATTCTGTTCAAGTTTTGTTTAGATTTTTGCATATAGGCAGCACTTAGCCCATCCTCAGTGTCTAAATGGGTACTTCATATGGCAGACCAATGGCAAATTGTCATCACTCAGCCTTTACCTCTTCTTCTAACACAGCAGGGGACAGTTAGTTAACTCCACAGCGATGCTGTGTTGTTTTAATACTTTAAAGCCAAGAAAGATGGTTTCAAGGAGTCAGACAATTTACCCAGCTTCTTGTCACAAAGGTACTTCATGATTAATGGAAAGTATACATGTGAAACAAATTTATATTACAGCAAGCCAAGATTTTTATGACTCCTAGACAGTTGGAAAAGTTTTTTGATACTTATTTAAGAAATAAATAAATCACAGCAAGCATGAGCTTTAAAAGCAATGACAAATTCTTCTCAGGTGAGATTTTTGAAGCTGGTTGCTGGAATTTTTTGTTAAAAAGTTTACTGAGAATGGGACATGGCCTTAAAGGAGGACTCGGACTAATATTTTCAAAACAACCTGATGCTGTTGTTAGCTGAAGGCCATCAGTCAAGGTCAAGGTCTTGCTGGACTGAAAACTGTGCTTATCCTTATTCATATCCTGTACCATACATTCCCAAAAGGTAAATAAGTAAAATTTAAAAATATGAAGGATGGTGCAGGAAGGAAACATCATCATCTTCACATAACAAGATAGGCATCTGGGAGAAAGAGCAAGCAGAAAAAATAGAGGAGATCTGTGGAAGAGCTGAAGCCACATCTAGGTCTGCCTGCCAGCTAACAGGAGAAGGGAACAGCTCCAACAGCAAACTATGTCCACAGGTGAGCTCTCATCTAAAGTCTTCTTCACATCAGCTGTATAGATGGATTATTTTTATAGAGCATCACAGCAAAATAGCCCCAGATACTTCTAAGTACAACAGCAGCACAATTTTATAAGAATCAAACACAAACACAGCTGCTTGAACACTGTCTAGTCCATTTAACTTAAAGCTTTGTCCATGTTGTGGAAAGTAAACCCATCCATCACACCCTCTCACTGCTTGACAGAGAGGCTGCTTTTAGCACCCCATCTTCTAGAGAGCTGCAAGCAGCAGGAGGAGGTCTCAGCTGTCAAAAGCAGCCAGTGATTTTGGACTTCTCAGGTTTTTGGTACATCTTATTAGAGGATGGAGCTCAGCATCAGCACTACTAATGAGCACAAACATCTGAAGGAGGCTGTCCTCAAAGTCCCTAACCGCTCTTGAAAATTTAGGCTGGAAGCTTGTTTAAAATATCTGTTTCCTGCTCTTTGTCATTATACCAGAGCATTAGGTCTTACCACATGTACAAAACTGATCTGCGGGACACTGATTTGAGGAAGCATGAGTAATTTTTTTCTGATATCTGGTTTTGCAGATCACATATGGGCTGTGTATTCTACCACTGTGATCTCATTGTCCTGTAATACTTGTCTTGGTGGGGATGTACACACATACCAGTGTCCCCTCCGTGCCCAAACATGTGTCTTCCAGAGATTCTCACGTTCTCTGCTAACATAACGAAAAACCACAAGCCCAGAAGCTTACATGTTGACATGGCAGGACTTGGGAAAAGATTAACCCTTCAGCCTGAGGTCCTACACACACCACAAAGGTAACAGAGTTTTTCCATTGCTGCAAACAGAAGCAGATCAAGGGTCATTTCAGGTCCCTTAACAATTAAATGTACTAACCCAGCACAGATATGAGGCAGCACCGTATCGAATGCGACCATCAATTTGCTCACCACAGGTTTAGACCCACAAGGTACAAGTTTTTGCCCTCCTCTAAACAAGTGAAGGTCAGACCAAAGCAGCTTTTACTTTCTGCTGTGCTCATACTCCTCTGTCAGAGTCCCAGCGCCTTTGGAAGGACAAAAGTCTGCGTGAACAATGTGCTACCCTGCAGCTGTGGTCAGGACTGCTATATTTAAAGGTTACAGTGATTAAGCACTGTGATTAATTTAGTCTCAGCAGAATCAATTCCACTCAACTACAAATCTAATTTACATACTGGAGAGGACTCTGCTCTTCCCTGGTCTGCGTGGGTTTGAATTTAGATTCATTTTTCTCCAAGATGTGTGTTTTGAGGGATCACACTGCAATTAACAAACGTTTTGACAAAGCTAATGGGACAGTTCTATCTATGTGTCACTGCCACCCTCCCTGGCTTGATGTCATCTGCCTTGCATAAACAATATCCTCTTCCCAAACCTCCCGAACATGAAATCTCTATCAAAGGGTCACCTGCCCCACTGCAATCTCACCGTGGCAGGGAAACCAACCTGCATAACGTGCCTTTCTTTTAAAAATGTTGCGTTTTCTTTCAGTTAAATGAAACCTCTCCAAAGATATCTAGTCCTGAACAAGGAGAAAGTTATGTCGGGCTCAAAAACGGGTCCGTAAGCAGCAAGCATGGCACTACGGTAGGGAAATACCCTGCAGGATTATGATAGATGCAAAGTCAGAGGTACATAGTGAATTCCCAGTAAGAACAAAGCTTGGGACTCTGCATATCAGTAGGTACTGACATATCAGCAAATTAGATCAAAATCATGATCAAGTCTGAAAAATCCCAGCCTAAGGCTCAGGAGGACTGCAGGGCTGATCTCAGCCCCACTCGGGCAAATCTTGAAGTTGAAAGAGCTTCAGGTCTCAGGATTTGCAGGGACCTGCTGCCTGAGAGAAGCCCCACTGAGGAGAAAATGCAAAGAAACTACATTCACAGCTCTCTTTCGGTCAGCAACATATGACTGGGAGTCACTGGAACACAAATACCCACTAATTTCTAATTTTCTTTCCAAATAGCAATTTCCAAAATGTATGAAGGAATTAATTCCTTCAGAGAGGCACAGACACAGCAGCCAAAGGAAACCACGCAAGCTTTTCCTCTGAACAGACCAAGGGGAGAAAACAATTGCTTCCTAAACTTAATATGGATTTTCTCCACGATTTATATAACATTAGGATACCTGCAGTCAGCAAAAGCTGAACCCTCACAAAACGCACCTGCCAAGCCATCTTTACTGTTACCTCCTTCACCTTGCACTAGAAATATCTTAAATTATAAATACATCACAGAAATCTGATCTGCAACGCCCCTGGCACATCCTGATCCCTATCACGCACTTCTCCCTTTCAGCCCAAGCACTCCGGCGCTGTGTTTTGTCAATACCAGCCTAGTACAGCTTCAAATATTTAGCTTAACTTGATCTTCCAAACTGCAGGAGAGAAAAGCCAGAGTCTCCTAACACCATTTGCTGAACAAACAATTGATCCCAGAAGAGGACGGCAGTGGCAACGTCCTCCTGCCCCCCGGGCCGGCCCAGCTACGTCTCGTGTACCGGGAGCCGTGACAGATGCCAGGAGTGACAGCTTTGTTTTGCCAAGGCTGTGCACGGCCGTCAGTTGGCAGGCGAAGCCGCAGCGGAGATGACAGCTTCTCTGATTCTTTCATCAACCGATGTGACTGAGTGACCTTTTCCAGTCTTAGCAGCTGCCTCCCTTCTTTATTCAATCATGGCAGAAAATAAGTCCCTTTGGGTAAATCTTGCCCTTTTCGTAATTTTAAATGACCGCAATTGTCATTAGGCTTGTTCACTAAAGACGGTCGCGAGGGTGGCATACTCTTCAACAAGAGGCACAAACGGGAGTGCAAGGCTTGTGGGCATGTCGTAGCAGGAAACCCATCTTCTCCTTTGGAAGACTTCAAGCTGCTCAAGAATTCCTCGTTAAGTTTAACGCTCGCTTACGCTCACAGGGGTTTCCACAACAGCTGTGAGAGACCTTGGGTGTCATTCAGAGGAACATACCGCTTACCTCTAGGTTTTGGCAAGGAGAAGGAAGAAGCTGTAGCAACGTGAAAAACCAAACATAGTCACACAGCTCCATAGATAGTTTGTTCTTCACAGTGGGAAAGGAGAAATGCCCTTAATTAATAACAGTACCAAAGCAAGCTTTGGCAGATTTGACATGAGTCTTCTTTGCATCCCTACTCATTTAGCGTGCTCACTGTAGCTATAGAAGAGACGAGACTGCAATTGCCCTCAGTGCACCCCAGTGACTGGAGATGGCAAATAATGCAAGGAAAGAAAAACTTCCAGGCAAGGAGCAGTCTGTTTGAAATTGAAATGAGCCTGCTCTGGCTCAGCATCTCTGGCTTCGCGTTTGCTTTCTGCACACATTTGCGCGATTGAGTTTTACAAGTGCAAATGTCCAAGGAAAGTTCATTGCAAAGTTGCACACAGTATTAACAGAATCATTATTTAAATCCTCATACAATTGCTTTTGCTGAGAAATCACATCTACATAGGAAATCACAATACAGATTTATTTTTGGCACAAAGGCTGCCTGTCTTTAGCTATTACACCGGCTTCCATTAGTGCAGCGTGTGAGCCACCACTACCTAAAATAAACTAGCAATAAGCTTCCTCAGGGGCTCTCTCTTATGCTGTGCTTCTATAATGCCTGCACAATGCCTCTCAGAGCTCCTACACCTAATGTGACAAGTCCAATTTTCATATTGGTGGCAAACACACACATTAAGAAAAAATATTTGTAAGGCAGAAAGTTGAAGCAACCAAAAGGAAACCAGAACCTCAGTGTAAATACTCAAGTTACCAGGGAAAAAAAAAAAAAAAAAAGAGGCTGAAATAATTCAACATATTCTCCCTGTAAATCATTTACTCCACTCTAGCAGAGAAAACAACTCTGTTTAGGTAATGCAGGAACAGGGCAGGTAATTGCAGGTCCAAAAGACTAAGATGGAAGGTAGTAACAGTGGCAGAGAGGGAGAAGAGACAGAGTGACGTACGGCTCTTCCCTGGCCAAAGAGTGTTCAGTCATTACTCTAAATCCCACGGTTTCAGGTGCCCCACGGAACTCAATCTACTTTCCACTGAAAGCTGGTTTCTCAAAAGTGTGATTTGTATTCCTCTCTTGTAGCCAATAAATACATATCCTTTCGTGCTTTTGCCATAACATTGGCAGATGGTACATAATGACTACTGCCTACCGAGGCTGCGTGTACACGGGCTGCCTTTGGGTGTGTTTTCCGCTAGCTCAGTAGTCATTTCTGCCTCAACTACAGAATTATAAGAACCATCAGGCTACTTCACAGGATACCAGATTGAAGCTTCAGTGGCCCAAATTACAGGGAAAGATGAGAGATGAACCGTACCAGCACTCGGGTGGAAAACCAGATGAAAATTTCACAGAGTCCTAGATGCTGATGGGTGCTCTGCTGATGCTCAAAACCTGTGCTGTACCTTCCCTATTACCAAGGTATTACAGGACCTTCTGTAGAACTGCTGAGGCTGCCAAGTCCTACGGATGCAAACCAAAATCCCACACAAGCTGCTGAAATCTTCAGGGGGTTTTACAAGACAAATTTCAATAATCCCTTTAAGTGCTTCTTTAGAATCGGGTTCGAATTTGCCAAATCCAGGGTGGCTTATTCTTCTTAAATTCATTCACAACTAACTGGTGCTACGCACGTTACATGGAAGTCTGAGTGCTCACTTGAATAAACCCTGCAGAATGTTAATATTTCCAAACTGCTCTAAGTCAGAAACCGGGCTGGAAATCTTGGGATCGAAGGCACCACGAGCGGTACTGCATTTCCTGACTTTGATCAAAACAGGAAAAAAACCAAGGATATTGATGAACAAGGATAACACTGAAATTCAGCTTTCCCACCTTTTCACAGAACCCATTAGCACTGATTAACCTTGCAGACCAGAAAAGCCCAGAAATACCAGAAAACACAGTTCTCTGTAAGGTGAATAGCTTTTTCTCCAATTTCTTTCCAAATTAACAAGTGCAAGAATAGGGGCAAAAGGAAAATACCATTTCATCTGGCACCAGGAAGAATACTGAACAGAGGAGAGCGAGCAGAGACCTAGGAAACTAAGGTGGAGTAAAATCGGAGGCAAGGAGAGGAGAATCACAGAATCACAAGGTTGGAAAAGACCTTTAAGATCATCAAGTCCAACCATTCCCATCCTATGCTAAACCATATCCCTGAGCACCTCATCTACCCTTTTTTTAAACACATCCATGGAAGGTGACTCAGCCCCTCCCTGGGCAGCCTGTTCCAGGCCCAACAACTCTTCCAGTAAAAATTTTTTTTCTAATATCTGCTCTGACCCTGCCCTGGCCCAGCTTGAGCCCATTGCCCCTTGTCCCATCTCCTGTCCCCTGGCTGAAGAGACCATCGCCCACCTCTCTGCACCCTCCCTTCAGGTAGTTGTAGGTGTTGAAGGAAGAAGAAAAAGAAAAAGCAAAATTAGTTGGCGCAAAGGGAATAACCCACACACACTTTTAAGCTGATAGGAAGAAAGTTAAAGGCAAGTAGCTGAAAGGAAATAGATAGGAAAAAAAATAGATCAAAAGACCAACAAAAGTATTAAATGGCAGCAGCAGAACATGGGGAAAATACAAGTTTGTGCTCCATGACCATGGCAAAGGCCATGACATCCAGTGGCTCACCTGCGTTGGTTTCTACTTCCCAAAGTGACAAATAGGGTCAACCCACCTCTGCAGAGCGAACAGTGCTTAAACACAGTGACTGATAAACCTCTGAGCCTTGGAAAGCCATTCTCTAAAAATGAAGACATTTGAACTTCTCAGCCACTCCAGAAAACCCCCATCCACTTGTCAGATGGTTAAAGCCATACTGCACCTTCTTGGCTGCCAAGAGCCATGGGATACACAGCCCCCTATACCCCAAACCTTAGAGCCCATCACCCCGTGCACCCCCTGCGCACAGCTGCATCCCTGCTGCCAGCACATCCAGGCACACACACGTTACACACAGCACAAGGCAAACAGGGCTGAGCCTTTGAAGTCTCATGCAGAACGATTTATAGCACAGATCTGTATTTGAGAGTGAAGTTTGATTTACAGTAACAGTACAGACCTTAATCCAGACATTGAATCCCCAATAGATGTCTTGATAGGCACTGACACACCCCCTCCCCCTCCCCCATATACTGTGTTTGCCCAAGGTGAAATCTCTTTTCCATTTGCCCTCTGGATACAGCTTGCCCAGCTCACTATTTCCATCCTGTCTGTCCTTACTGAAACAGCTGGGATTTGGAATTTGCCTCCCCCTATCATATTTCCAGCATGGGGAGGGGGAGGAAAGGGTGGATTGGATCACCAAAAAAAAAAAAAAAAAAAAAAAAGGAAAACCCTCCCAAACATAAGGAGGGAGCCCCATGGGTCTCTTAAGAAGCCAACCACAGTCATGGTCTGGGGGTGGGAAGCAAAGGAGATGTTTCAGAGTGCTCCAGCTTTGAGCCTGCTTAATGCCATCCTGAACCTGACCCTGCAGGGTTCACAAAGCTCTAATTTTCCTGCTGACAGTTGGAGATTACAGCACTGGTAGCTGAGCTGAGAAAATGTGCTCTAGGAGGTCTCCAAGACAGAGAGAAAGAGAAAATAAACAGTGAGCCCCATGGTGTCACTTTTATAGTCACTCTTCTGACAGCAGCCACGCTTTTATACATGGCACTTAGAGTAAACAATTTAGAGCAAATGTTTTTTTGGCTGTAGGAAGAGGATGCTCTTTTCAGATATGCTACAGCACAAACACAATGCAAAGGCAAACAAAGAGCATAAACCAGGATGGCTCATTACTACCTGTCTTCTTCCAATTACACTTATTACTCTCGAGGCAATGGGACAAATGGGTGTGCAGCACAGTGTCAATGAAAGAGAGAAATATTCAGTGTCTAACAGTATTTTCTGAGCGTAGAAATATCAAAAGTACCACAGGATAAATAATGCCCATGGAGAACATGGGCTTAGCCCCAGAAATCACAGAGCCCACTGCCCAAAGGACATTGCCCTGGTCCCTATTATGTTAATTTTATGTATTAATGCCTATAAATCACAGCTTCCACTGTTGCATTTCCAGTTTTAAAACTTGTCATGCTTTGCTCTTGTCTGTAGAGTTTCTAAGATGATCTGCAGCAAAGGATCACATTTGATCTCTTACTCAACCAGTGAAAATGGATTTAAAGAGATGTTTAAACAGTGGGAATGCCCATCTCTCCCCCCAGTCAGAGCACACACCTTCACATTGCAGCAGCATGGGGGTTCAGGACTAATTCATTTTGCTAATTATTCCCACCTCTGATTTTGCCTCTGTGCTGCACTATGCTAATGTTTTAGCTCTGCCAGGCAGACCTGGAGAGCAAAGTTTGCTGTTCAAGAGAAATCACACCAAGGGTTTGTCTTCAATTTGCTTCTCACTGATTAACACAGAGACTGTTTTGCGTCTGAGGAAGGGTGGGCACGGAACGGTACCTGCTCCTTTCCCACTTGAGACCTCCAGATATATTCAGTAAGCCTGCAGAGCTTTGAATCTGGAGCATTACAGAACTGTCAAGAAGGGCAATTTCCCAACGCTGGAAAGCAGGTGGAAATGGGAATAACATAATTCACATTTCAATGTGAATAAAGCAGTTCTGAGTTTTACCTACAGCCAATTTACAAGATACAGAGTCATTCCTGTTCCCTTCCACATGTAATTGCACTGAGATTGCTTACACCAGGCTAGGCTTTAATTCCAGGAATACAAAGCAAAAAATGTACTTTCCTACTAAGGCATTGCATCAGAAGGGGAAAAAATACTCCAATAGCTGCAGAGTTGCATCAAATTCACACAAACACAAGAATCCAAGCAAATCACAGCACTGCTGCACTGGAATCCCTTCGACAAGAATACAGAAGGCTTTCCAAAACATTTGTAACTGTAGCTCCACAGTATATTTTCAAAGCATGTCAGAACACAAGAGGAGGATTAAGTTCCTTATACTGCCACCTCCTCCTCCCTCTTATAGGGATGACACTGCTAACAGGATAAAGTGAGTGACAGGGTTATATGATCATTACATAAAGGTAGTACACATGCAAAAATCTTCAGAACACGGAAAAAAAATTATCAAAGAGGTTGCACCATCTGTCTGTGGAGAAAAAAACAACAGCTGGTGCAAGAAGCCGCAAGATGCCAGCCTTACAAGTGACAAGATGGGAAATGACAGGAAACAGCTTTTCACTCTTCTAACAGCAAAAGAAACGTACAGCCCGTGTTCTCGTGTTTGAAAACCTCCAGATGCTGCCCTCTTCTCACATTTCCATATCTTTGTTCATGCAACATCTGAAAGCTTTTCTATTTTTACAGAGGGAGGGGAAAAAAGCACAAAGCCATCAAATGTGTATATATATCTATTTATTTATTTTTTTGTGAGAGGATGTTGAGTGAATTTTAATCGTGATCGTAAGAAAAAAGAAAAAGTCAGCAGTATTTGATGTGAGAAACCTTTGAAACTTTCTCCTTCTCAGAAGAAATTGCAATGTGTTTAGCTTTTAGAAAGGTTGTGTCTGATAAATATTAGCTTATTCTGAGACTGATTAGGCCTTTGCATTGATTCAAGGCAATTCTAAGGTTCACCGTCAATGTTTTGTGAAGGTTTTAGCAAGCTTCCCTTGAACACACATCCCTTGTGCAAAGGATTCCAGACATCTCAGGCTCCAGGGGTCATTTAAGCACTAGATATGACCCCTGGGCCAAAAATCCTAACCTCCCCTGCTGCTGGAAAGCGTATTGCTGGGACTACAAAACTAAGTCAAAGAAAAGCTGCCATCAAAAACCCCTTCCTGAAATCCAGGAGGCACAGCTTCACTAAAGGTATCCTGGTTATCCAGAGGGCTTGATACTGTGTGAATGATACCAGTAACTCTCTCTCAAATCTGACCCCATACAGGCCTGTAACTGGATGCTATTAACAACTGATACATAGGAAACAGACTGAAAAGTCACTGCCCCATGAAGAAGTGGCCTTGCTGTGCGGTGTAACCTGAAGGCAGCAGCACACACACTGTGCACACCAAAGCAGGACGGAGCAGGGAGCATACGACTCCAGCACAAGGTTCAGGGAAAGCTCAGCTTGAAGGCAACACTGATCTGTGGATCAGGGGATGGATGTCAACAGCCTAAGACTAATGATTCCTACCTCCCCCAGACAGATTAGTCCTCAGTTCATCCAAGTGTTTTGCAGTTGGGAGATAAACTAGGATTATTCACAGAATACTCTGACAGAAGTGAGCAGAGGGAAAGGTGTCTTACCTCAGCAAAGCAATGTTCTCATGCCAGACCTCAGCAGCCCATCTTTATCCTACAACTGCCCTGGGAGGTGGCTCAATGGCTAATGCTCAGATTCACCTTTCAGTCTTCCCCATAAACAAAATGCTGCCTTCCTGGGTTTTGGGTTTTGTTTGTTTCTTATCCTGATGGAAATCAGAGAGCTCCACCAAGATTGTTGGTTATTACATGCTATAAAGGTTTCAGTAGAGCCCAAATGTTTCCCAGATTGCCAGAACGGCCAGCCTGCCCCAGTCTGGGGTGCAGGTGGGACACCTGACTCCAGTTCCCATCTCCCTTACTGAGAGCCAGCTCTGACTAAGGCTTAGAGATCGCTGAGTGTTGCCCTGGGATGGCACTTGCACTACAGCCACTTCAAGTGACTTTTGCCCCTTTACAGCAGTAAGACAGGAATGCACAGGTAATTGAGATTGCTGGTGGGAAATCAAAGTGGAGGGGGTTCAAGAGCATCACTCAAGGTCAGGTGGGATGGGCATGGAAAAGGCAGAGAACCTGCCCTATTTTCCTTGACAGAGCCTTAAGCATTTTCCAGCTAATCCTTCAACAGTTGCAGTCAGTCTTCTGAGACAGAAGAGAGGTCTCTGAAAGCCATCCTTACTGCATGAGCACCAGCCTACGCAGAGCAAGTGGGATCATATAACAACCACTTTAAGCATCATCAAGCAAGCCAGCTTAGAGAGAATTTACTAGGTGCTGTTTATTTCTACCTTTGATTCTCTACATGGTCTCTACAGATCAGAGTACTTAGAAAACATAATTATTTTAATTAGGAGTAATTCAATTAGAATATCTCATTGCCAATAACAACTTCCCTAATAAGAAATGAACACACTTGATTTTTTTTTCTTTTAAATCTTACCGTTGGGGACTCTCTGAATACTTTCCCAGATGTGAAAGTGTTTCTTTGATGTTGCATGCCTAATTCTTTTCTCCTGTAAGGTCTGGTTCAGTTATTACTTAAGTCCATTGAAGTCTTTCCTTCCAGAGGGCACTGGATTGTGCTTTCACTGCTGCACCCCAGGAGGAAGGACACTAACTGCAGTAAGGGTGAATAGTAAAATGAGCACCCTGTCTGGGGAAATGATGGCACCAAGTAGGTCTGGCGGGTAACTAAATCAGTTAAGGGATAAACATCACAGCAAAACCTGGTGGAGATACTTTGCTGATGAATTTTTGCTAATACTGTCAGCACAGGGATGTACTTTAGGCCTCTCCAATAAGTCTGTCATAAGCAAGTGACAAGAGCAGTAACAGTATCTTCCTCTAATAGCCCAAGGAAAGTCCTTTTTGAAACACACAGTCTGTACTGTGCAATCTTGGTGCAAAAAATTGCTGTAAAGGGGCAAAAGTCACTTGAAATGGCTGGAGTGCAAGTGCCATCCCAGGGCAACACTCAGTGATCTCTAAGCTTTAGTCAGAGCTGGCTCTCAGTAAGGGAGATGGGAACTGGAGTCAGGTGTCCCACCTGCACCCCAGACTGGGGCAGGCTGGCTGTTCTGGCAATCTGGGAAACGTCACTCCAGAAACACATCACTCCAGGTCAATCAAGGGGGTCTCCTGGGTGGGGCGGGCTATTCCCACAGGGAGTCCCAGCTGTACCAGGGAGAGGTACAGCTGGGACCCCACCTGATGTTCACCTCGGGCTGGTAAGGAGATGCCTGGGGCAGCCGCAGGCTGGTGTAAATAACAGGGATTGGGGACCATCAACTAAGAAAGCAGCAATTTAAGATCTGTGCTCACATGTTTGTATGCCCTTAGCATCAATGGAATCCACATGGATGTAGAACATTTTGCTATCCCTTTGCTCCCTGATCCAACCTGTAGGAATGTGAGGAACTTGCCTCGGTGAGCAGAGATCCATTGAGATGGGGACAATTAGCTACTTCCTCTCTCTCTCTCTCACTCTCTTAACTAGCAGCTGAAGAATATTTTAATGCTGATCTGTCTCTGCCCTAATTGTGATACTATCCTAGCACAGTGCAGCTTGTTTTAGTGCGTATCTAACAATAAAGGGTCCCATTATCCAAGGGTGGTACTTGAGAGCGTATCTGCAAGAACAGATCTCGTGATTTTAATTAAAAGCTTCCACATCTTATTTTCTAAGCTAACAAATATGGCCATAGCTGTAATTATGGAATCACCAAATATAGACTCCAGATCTTGTTAATAATGATATCCTTTTTAAAATCTCATAATCTTAAAAAAAAAATGTTGTAATTAAGTCACCAAGCAACTATATTTGTCTCCATGAAATAAAGCCAAATCTACAGATAATTGCAAATAACTCATCTCCCAGTGGATTTTTTTTTTTGTATGCCAATTAGGCTCACAAATTTCAAGCTGTCACCTTCATCTCCAGACATGCAGCCGGCTGATAGCACAGCTATAAACAAAACAGCCTGAGTGCCTCTCATTCCCTTGGAAAGAAAATGAAGTTACCAACACACATTTGTAGATGTCAGCCTCCAGAGAACAGAAAAGGGGGAAAAAAACACAACCCAACATAATCCTTGGGTGTATGACAATTAAAGCACTTCGTCTAGCTTTTGAGAAGAGTGTTCTGGGAAAGCTCCCAAGAGACTTCTGTGCCTGCAATTCTTTGGTTAACAGCTGCCTCGTGACTCAAATCCACACGTGCAACCTACAGCCGCCTCCGTAGCCATGGATTTCCCACTCCCCCACTCCTCACCCCAAACTGTTGAGAGTCCTGGGAGCCCCTGTTAATGAATCTCAATTAGATGCACCTATCTCCTCTGTAGCACGCTCCTCTGATTACAGCTGAAGTGCTCATGGGCTCGGAATGGTGACTTGACAAAACCAGGGATGCTGGCAGGAGCTGGAAATGCTGCTGCTGTCACCTCTGACAGCTAATCATCTTGGAAGGCCCCAGGTGCCAAACTGCTGTTGAACACCGTCCTCAGGCTGTGCACCCACATCTCCCATGGTCCCTCACTATTTCCCCTCCTCCTCTACAGCATCCACCAGAACATGGTTGCAGTCAGCTGCTTAAATCTGCTTAGAGAATGTTTAGGAACAGTCAGAAGTGATCATCTCAGTGGGATGAGGCCTAAGCACTGGCCCCAGTCAAGACAATATAACTTAAAAAAGTCCAGAGTGTTTTGCAACAAGGACTTGGACACAAGGGAGTGACGCTGAGCCCCACTACTGCAGCAGCAGCACCTCCCACACTCAGTGTGGAATCATAGAATCATAGAACTGTAGGGGTTGGAAGGGACCTCGAGAGCTCATCGGGTCCAACCCCCTGCCAAAGCAGCTCCCTAGGACATTTCACTCAGATAGGCGTCCAGATGGGTCTTGAATCTCTCCAGAGAAGGAGACTCCACCACCTCCCTGGGCAGCCTGTCCCAGGGCTCCCTCACCCTCACTGTGAAAAAGTTTTTCCGCATGTTGGTGTGGAACTTCCTGTGCTCCAACTTGCAGCCATTGCCCCTTGTCCTGTCTCCACAGACACTGAAAAGGGGCTGGCTGATTCCCCCTGCATCCCCTGCTTAAGATAATTATAAACATTAATTAGGTCCCCCCTTAGTCTTCTCTTCTCAAGGCTGAACAGTCCCAATTTTCTCAGCCTTTCCTCATAGGGGAGATGCTCCAGGCCCTTCATCATCTTTGTAGCCCTTCTCTGGACTCTCTCCAGGAGACCCCTGTCCTTTTTATACCAAGGTGCCCAGAACTGGACACAACACTCCAGGTGGGGCCTGACCAGGGCAGAGCAGAGGGGGAGGATCACCTCCTGTGACCTGCTGGCCACACTCCTCCGGATACACCCCAGGATCCCATTGTCTCTCTCAGCCCCCAGGGCACACTGCTGGCTCATGGCCAACCTGTCATCCACCAGGACCCCCAGGTCCTTCTCCACTGAGCTCTTCTCCAGCAGGAAGCCTCAAACCAAGTGAAAATATGGGAAATTGGGCCAAGGCCAATGGCAGCACAGGCAGAGGGTTTGCTTTGACTTACTTTGTGGTTCCTTGGTGTGAAGATTGGATGGTTCATCCCAAAATTCCCATGCCTGACAAGTAATCAAAGCTTTTTCCATCAACACTATTGCTATTCCCATCCTCAAGCTAGCCAGGATTTCCCTCACCGTGCAACACTTATGTCTTTCCCACTCCTTTCCACAAGTTCCTGACTTGGTTTCTGCAGGCAAAGGGTACGCTGGGCAACCCAGACTTCTGCCATCTACCTCCTGCTTCTCTATCTGAAACATCTGACTCTTCTGTCCTTGAAACTCTTCAACCCGTCCTTCACACACCAAGCTACGGTAAACCTCGGCACTGTATGGCCATAACTGGGCCATACAATCCATCAGATTGGAAGGAGGAGAGGCTGAATCTTGGGGGATCCACACTTAAGGATTGCACAGAAAGAAACAATAAATGTGGAAAGTAGGATGGTGCATCTACACCCATAACCACACAGAGCCATCAAGCATGGGAGTTACAGGTCTGCTGCGTTTCTGAAACCCAGGTCACTCAATGCATTTGTGAAGATCCACATAGGTAACTTCAACAGCCTCCTGGAAAGCATGCCCACCACTCTCCCAGCAGCATTTCAGTAACAAACCAAACAGAAAGTGTTTGTAACAAAGCACACTGATAGTCAGGTAGATCTTTCCTTTCTTTTCCTCCCTGAATTTAACAAAAGCCTGGATCTACCACTCAAATTAAACAGTGTGCAGTAAAGCATTAAGTCAGTATTCAACAAGTTTAATTACTGTGTAAATGAAAGAAATTATTATTCATTCATGACATTTATTTCAGTTCCAGTGCTAGTTGCTTTTACAAAACCAGGGCTGGGGGGTGCAGGGGGAGGAGGAGGCTGGGTGTATAATTACTACTATATTTCTTTGCCAAACATTAGTGAACTTAAACAAAAAGTGCTTGTTTCCTCTAAAGAGGAAAAAGCATGTGAGCTATCAATGATGAATCTTAAGGACGCCCACAGCTCTGACTCGGTGCCAGGCTCTGATAGGTATACCAATATTTGGGAGGCTGATAACAGAGAGCTTATTGAAGCCCCAAGACGAGCTTGGGACTCTCGTGGGTCAAAAGCCACCCAAACGATGGGAACAATCCAAGCCAGCAGCCCCCAGGGAATAACAGGAGCCACTGTGCAACATGAAAGATAAACTGGCAGCTGATGCTATCGGGGATATCCAACAATGCATCTTTTCTAATGGATTTTCACAGGGCTTAAACTTCAAACAAAGGAAAGGGAAAATAAAAACCCTTAAGCTGATTCAGATCAGGCATTTTTGAAAGTCTGAAGGAGAAGGCAAGGGAGAGGCTGCAGGAGGAGGGAATGTACATGATACAAGTTAAGTATAACACACTCCACAGTCTGTTTTATACTGCACGCCATGCTGATCCCAGGAGAACAGTTATTACCTGCTCTGATCCACCCAAAACAATCAAGTTTTCCAGAGAGCACTATAAACAAATCCTAGCGACTAATCAAAACATATCTTCCAAAAATATGCTCCTTCTGGAACAAGTCATTCCTGTACTTCCCTAGCCCTCCCACTACCAGCATTTTATTACTACACTACAGGAGAGATTACGCCCTGGCAGAAGTGGCCTCAGTTTACTTTAAGGGGGGAAAAAAAAAGAAAATAAAATTCCACACTGAGCCACCCAAGTTGTATGTAAGAAATTACAGCTGATGCATTTAGATAAGTGGAAGGAGAAGGAATGATCCGGAAGGTCAGCATAAGCAAGGGAATAACTACAGGGATGTTTTACATCCACATTTAGGCATATCGCTTATCCTGTCGAGCCAGCCAGGAAATACATCCTTTTTAAGAGATACTCTTCAGAACTGCCATGGCTGACTCCCAGAGCTAAGGCGTTCAAGTGATCCGCTGAAAGGGTATAAAGTGCACGCACTCAACTACAGGAATAAACACAACTTGCATTTTTTTCATTGCTGAGTGAAACACAGCAAAGCCCGTTCTGATCTCATTCCCGATTCTGTATGAGTCACTCTGAAGTTTGTTCCCAATTCCTTGCTGAACCAAATCAAGCCAAGTGGAACAAGCCATAACCCAAGCACAATTCTGTGAGCTGCACCCATCAAGGCAGCTATTAAAGCTTATTCACAAAGTTTCAACCAGGAAGATATTTAAGGTGGAGAAGAGATTATCCCACATCTGCCTCCCAAGACCTTCCTTTGCTGGCACCAGAACTGCCACCATCAGATGGACCAAACGCCATCATGGGTTTGAGATGCTGATCTATTATCTTGTGTTCTACATACCATTTACATCAGAGCTATATTATTGCCCACTGGTTGCATCTGTATCACCTTAAATATTTTATTATATTGAAATTTAATGCTCAAGAACTATCAGACTTTGATCTTTTGGTCCAAGGATGCTGCCAGTTCCATCGGTCTCAGAGCAGCCTACATTGCAGCTGATGAACCTGGTACAGCTTGATCCTCCCTCCTGATTAGACCAGAGGGTTTTCAGACATAAAGCGTTATCTCATGCCAAAACCTGATTACCGCTATATACCCTCACAGCCACAACGGTAATAGGGAAAGTAATTACACACAGAAAGAGGCTACAGAGCACGGCCACGTCAGAGCCAAGTACTTCAGTTCACATCTGCACAACAATATCTGCATTTAGCTTTTCACTGTTGCTTAAAATAATCGCTCAGTTTATGACATTAGTAACAGAAGACCAACAGCCCTGTCCTCTTTGGACTTCACAACACCACTGAGAGCCGAGGCACAAACACGGGCGGCATTCCTCGCAACACCCATCTGCGTGCTTGCCCCGTGGTTAATAACCTTTTGTTGGAGGACAGCTGGTCTCTGTGCTCGGTGCAAATGTCAGCTGTTAAAACAGGCAAGGGCGGGCTGGCTTTGGTGTTCTGTGGGAGGTAGGAGACACCACGCGCAACTCCAAGTCCCCGATGTCAGAGGCCCGACTGCAGCAAGGGGGAGCAGATGAGGGAAGAGAACCGGCCTGTGTGAGACAAACCACCAAGGGGGCATGTCAAAGAAACCATTTCTGTCCACGCTCCTCATATGTACCTGTAGGTGAGCTGTAGGCCCAAACCAACTCCTTCGACACATGCAATATGAATAAGGAAAACATTGTTTCGCCACACTGCACACCGGGACACGGTATGAACTCACACATACCCCAAAGTCCTTGTCTCAGCTCCTGCACTCAGCCAGTCCTCTGTTTTCAACTGCCCAAAGAAAGGGATGACCAGAGAAAGGATCTGATGGATCCCCGTGTGCCAGTCTGCCACAGGAAGCAGTAACATGAATGTTACTGGGCAAAAGTGGCCAGTAAAAATTTGTTGTGCAGAGTGATTCTTCCTTTTATTTCTTCCTTAGTAGCTTCGAGTTTCTGTGCTTACTGATGTAAAATCTTCTCTGACTACAGAGCCTTTACCACAGAGGGCATCACTACTCACCTGTAGAAGAGCTTTAGTGCTTAGCGAGCGCTCAACAGGGAAGAGAGAACTTCACTGCTGCAGGCGCTCACCAGCAATGGCCAATGCTCTGCAGAGCACAGGCTGTCAGGAGGCATTTCCACAGCCAGCAGAGACACATGAACAATTCATATAAGGCAACACCAAAAATAAAGCTAATTACTTCAGGCTCATGATAAGAGAGATCTTTTTCTACAGGCAACTCCACAAGGTCACCTTTCTTGCTTTCCTCTCTTTTTAAAAAAAAAAGAAATGACATTGAACTGGTTTCAAAGCTTAGCTAACTCCACCTCAGGGCAGGAAGAGGTTAAGACCTCAAAAAATACACATAGATTAATAGAAAGCCAGGCTGGTAGGGCAATATTTTAAGGGGTGGAGGGAAGTATTTTCTTACAGTCAAAACATAACCAAAACCCCGGTGTTTAAGGTCACTTCCTCCCTTCACAGCGCTGGGAGCAATCCTGTCAATCAGCCCCGTGTGCTGGTAGTCTCAGCTCACTCCGAGTACAGAACGTGGCAGAGCAGAAGAGTAACATTTACCCACTGGGAAAGGGGGATGGAGGACACAGCTTTCAATTGATTCCAAAGGTCCTTTGGGAAGGATGGAGCCGCTGGTTTATTAGCGCTGACATTCAGCTCTCTGAGTATCAGGCTGATACCTATTTAATTTAATGCCATTTTCCAGTATGGAAATCTGTTCGTCTGATTCTTGCCAGGGAAGCCCAGCCAGCATCAGCCCCACTTGCAGAACTCTTGCCCTGCCTGTAATTAAACACGCTGGCCCTGCCTGTAATTAAGCATGCTGGCAGGGCAGAACCTCTCCAGCACATGGCAGTGGCCAGTCTGGGCTCAGCTGCAGGAATGTGTTCAGCTCCGCCAAGAAAAAAGGGCCTTGTGTTCCAGGCTATTTGGTCCTGTGTTTACTAAGATGTTGATCTAGTAGAGGGGAAAAAAGTCTCCACACCCCATCCCTGGGGTTTTTTTGAGAGGAGGCTGCCTTGTACAGACACGTGGATCATGTTAGACCAGACAAGGCAGCACAGAGGGGAAACCCTGACCCCTCTTGAAATGAAAGGCAACCCCAACACAGCTAAACCCCGGGCAGAAACCTCACCCTCACCTTTGGTTCACCACATTTCTTTGGGCAAGTCCCTCAGGCTCCTAGATGGGCATTCTTACACATAAAAGGAGGTATTTACTTCATTTTAGAGGCAGATTAATTGCATGACATGCAGCGGTCTTTTAGGATAAGATACCGTTATTATTCCCTTAAAAAGCCATCCCTACACAATGGGATCAGTCTGCAGCTGCCCAGGTGCTGCTACCTGTATTACGCTGTGAGTGTACATCATATTGGGACTGTATGGCATGGCTGCATGCGATCCCATCACCAGTGAACAGGTAAAATGGGGATTGAGTGTTTGGGCAGGCTCAGGAAAGACCAAGGAGATGGAGAAGGAAGGCCTAGGCTCATTGATCAATGCTTGAGTATCACTTCTGCAGCAAAGCCAGCGGAGCCAATAATCACCCCGTTTCTAGATCTCAGGTCAGGCATCAGCAAAGCAAATACATGCTTGAAGCAATCAGTATCACATATGGAATGCAGATACCTATTTCTCACTGTATTACTGGTGCTGAACTTGTTCATCTGCCTTGCGAAGCTGCAGGAAAACACTATGACCAAACACACTGCTGAAGTTGCACCACAATTTCTATCCAAGCCCCAATCCACACTAATGAAGCTCTACGGGATTATAAAAAATCTCCCTCTCATAAAACAGAACTGTATTTCAGAAGAATATAGTTCTTCTGAAGTTCTTCTGAAGTCAGAAGTTGATTCTTGACTTCCAGACTTAGCTTACTACAGAGTCATGCAAGCATGTTTTCTTCTGTACACCTCAGTGAATTATTACAGTGGGGAAAGTATTAGATTATCTATCAAAATCATAAAGACAGGATCAATACTGTACTATAGAATCCCAAAACCTCCTGAGTTGGAAGAGGCCTGTAAGGATCAAGTCCAACTCCTGTCTCTGCATAAGGCCAGCCAAGTCAGAGCATGATGACATCTATACATGCATTTGGCAACGGTTAAACCTCAAGGTAGTACAGGACTGTGAACATAGACACACACAGACACCTGCACACAAATCTTTCCAAAGTTTTAAGTATGGCTGTGACAAAAATCAGTTTGCAACTCTGCAGAGACTCTTTCCAGGTCAGTACCAAGCCCTGACTCTGTTCCACACCGTCTTCATACTTGGATAGAAACATTGATGGAGACACGAGCTGAAGACACACTGAAAGTCCCTGATGTGACTGCAAGGGATATTCTGCACCTAAGAGATACACACACGTGCGCCCTTGTACAGTTATACAGTCTCAGAGGTGTAGTGCAGTGTTTTACAACCCAGCTTCCACTCACGTATTGAGTGCCAGGACTCCCAATTTGGCTGCAGAGACGGAGGGCAGGGAGGCACCCCACATCGTCCTGGTGCTCTGTAGGTGACCTGCTGCAGAGCCAGCTTTCCAGTTCCCTCCTCTGCCCTCAACTGTGCCGCTTTGGATATTGAACCACTCTTCACTGTCAGGAGACGAGCTCTCCAGGGCAGGCCTTGTTTCACTGCCTGGTGTTGCTGCAGTCGGGCTCTGACATCCTGGGGTCCTGCAAGCACTACTTTGGGTAACAACAACATACAAAAGTCTAAAACTGCCAGATTCATGGCTGAGGAACACCTGTAGGTCCTTGCTTGTTCTCATGAAAAAGAGAGTATCTGACCCATCACGTCCTGCCTGTGTCAGAGGCAGATGAGCCCAGGTGCCCCTCAGAGTTGCTGAGCACCCCAGAGCTTCTAACAGATTGTCAACCCTGATTGTCCTTCACAGATGGAGAAATTAAAAAAAAAATCCATTTACACAGAGACACACATGATTTCACCTACATATGAGCAAGTCTTTACATGAAACAAAGCAGAGGCCTCATTGCCAAGGCCACTGTACTATCAAGGAAAATCAGGAACCTTCAAAAGCCATTCAGACCTTGAAGTGGGCTCATACCTGTCCTCCTGGAGGGAGGGACCCTAAGGAGACAAGATGCTTAGATCAGTCATCATATTTACACACTTGACAATTAAGGAGAAAGGATCCAGGTCTGAGTTGTCCAAAATGAGAAGGGAAGTTTTACCCTGCTCTAGAACCCACGAGCTTTTAAACTCTCTCTCACCACCCCTCCCCTTTTTGGTGCATGACCACACACAGGTCACGCACTACCTGATACCCCACAGCAACTGGTTGAATCTGCTACTGGGAACCTTCCAGGGGAGTCAGTCCCATCAAATCCAAAACTGGTTTGGGTTGGATGGATCTCAGAGCCCCACCAGTGCCAACCCCCCACAGGCAGGGACACCCTCTCACCAGCCCAAGGTGCCCAAAGCCCCATCCAACCTGGCCTTGAACCCTGCCAGGGATCCAGGGGCATCCCCAGCTTCTCTGGGCATCCTGTGCCAGGTCCTTCCCGCTCCTGGAGAAGGATTTCTGCCTCCCAGCCCCTCTCCAGCTGCCCTCCTGCAGCTGAAGGCCGTTCCCCTGGGCCTGGCCCTCCCTGCCCTTGGCATCAGCCCCTCTCCAGCTCTCCTGGAGCCCCTTGAGGGACAGGAAGGTGCACAGAGCTCTCCCCAGAAGCAGCCTTCTCTTCTCCAGCCTGAGCCAGCCCAGCTCTCCCAGCCCGACTCCAGAGCAGAGGGGTTCCAGACCTCACATCATCTCTGTGGCATCCTTGGGACTTGCTCCAACAGCTCTGTGTCCTCATTTATCCTGGGGACCCCAGAGCTGGACACAGCACTGCAGGGTGTGTCCTCAGAGTGGAACAGAGGGGCAGAATCTCCTCCCTCAACCTGCTGGTCCCACTGCTGGGGATACAGCCGGCTTTCTGGGCTGTGAGTGCACATTGCTGGCTCATGTTGAGCTTCTTGTCCACCAACACCCCCAAGTCCTTCTCCCCAGGGCTGCTCTCCATCCATTTTCTGCCCAGCCTGTAGTTGTGCTTGGGATTGCGCCAACCCACATGCAGGACCTTGCATTTGGCCTTGCTGAACTTCGTGCAGTTTGCATGGTCCCACCTCACCAGGTCCCTCTGGATGCCATCTTTTCCCCCAGTGTGATGATCCACCACGCAGCTTGGTGTTGTCAGCCACCTTGCTGAGGGTCCACTTGATCCCACTGTCGGTGTCTCCAACAAAGATGTTAGACAGCACTAGTCCCAGTACCAGCCCCTGGGGAACACCACTCATCCCTTGTACATGTCCATAACTAATTGTTTTAAAATATCTCATCGTCTCGTAAGACATCCGTGCAATCGGTCCACTGCCTAGAGCCAGGAGAGAAGGGGATATAACAAAAAGGTGACTTTGAAGGGACTGAGCTTTTGTATTAACCCACATCCTGATCCTGCACAAACCTTCAAGATCAAGAAGAATGCAAGATCAAACCTATGGGATGCTAAGCCAGGACACTTTTGGGAACACTTTCCAGGGCATCTTGTAATTTTTTAGATTTATTCTAGATTTAGATGTATACCTTCTACTTTATTTAGAGTTAGATTTATACCTTCTGTTGGTCTCCACTGCCAGTGGGAGGACCCACATCCTTGCTTATGATTTTCTGCCCATGCTGAGACAGAAATGGGATTTTGCACTCCTGATTTCTCTCAACAACATGACACAGCAATATCTGGGCCCTGAATAAGCCCATTTCCTCAGACCAAACAACAGAACTTCAACCTATACATCCAACCAAGGAGACTGTTTCTGTTTCTCTTTGAATTCCCCTTTTCACATGGAAGAGGACCAAAAGACGACACAGGTTGGGGAGGTGGTGGGCATGACAGCAGGGCTTCAGCCACAAGTAGGGGAAGGGAAGTAGCAGTGAGGGGCAGGCTGACAGTGTCACTCTGCTACAAAGTGCTGCCCTTACAACAAGGTTTCAGGAGATCTCCAGGAACACAACCAAGGTGCTGATAACCAACCATCAGGGCTGTACTCAAAACACAAAAGCAGGTCTCTCCGCCCACCACCAGAGACAGAGCGCCCCAGCACTGTACCAGATAACTGCCAATCCCTGACAAGAGGAGGGGATGCCTTCTCTGTGTGTAAGGCATACCTAACACCTCCAACGTACCATATGGATGCGCCTCTCTTCAAATTTGCTAGCTTGACCCCTTTCCATTTTGGCATCCCAGTTCCTCACTGCTGCAGGATACAGCTTATTTCAGAGGGGCACCCATGGACACAGAAGCAGAGACCTTTTATGCCAGATGAACCTCAAAGACATCAGAGTTGGAAATCCAAACCAGGTCGTAACACGTTCAGCCAGACTGGAAACCAGCACAGAATTGTCTCTGTGAGGCAGACTATTTTCTCTGTCCAGGAAGCGCTGCTAATGTATTCTAACAGAGCTCCAGCTTTAACTCTCCTGGATTGACAACAGAATTGAATTACACTTCCAAATCTCTCTCTCTCAACTTGTCATAAGATTTTTTAATCCAACAAGAAGCACTTCCTTGGCAGAGCTGCAATTGTTATATTTTTCCAGCTTTTCTGATTTAGGGATTTTAATCTTTTTAGCCATGAATTGACTTCTCTATACTAGCACTCACAGGAAAGAAAAAAAAATCAGCTATTGCTTGCCATGCAAGCTGCCAAGTTCCTGGGACCAGATGGAACGGATCCTAGGTTTTTAAAGGAGATCATTGACAATCAGAGAGAACACACTCAACACAAACGAAGTTTCAAGAAGGCTGGACAAAGATTGATCGCAACACTGAAAAATTACAGGAGACTAAACAAAGAAACAGAGACACTATCTATTCATCTCTAACATCTGTATCGTGTAGAACACTGGAAGCTACAAATAAGCTCGTCTAAAGCTACAGGGTGATGCAACCCACATGCACCCTGCGCCCCGAGCAGAGGGATGCACTGCCCTCTCCTGACACGGAGGTCGGCCCTACGCACGTGAGCTCAATGGTTGTAACTCATTTGCCGAAGTGCAGAGCAGAATGGAAAAAGTAGCTGTAGGGGAAAGCAAAAGAAGACACTTTACACCATTGCCAAGGCCTGTAGCTTGTTTCCCTCGAAGGATAACTTTAACCAGGTATGTCAGAGCTGCCCATGAAGTCGTGCAAGGGTGGTAGTTGGAAAGGGTGGACAGAAAGACCAGCTACAGAGCTTTCAGACTGTTTCTATCATTATCACTGAGTGATAGGTAGCAGTTGTACATCAGCAGATCTTAATTAACTGCCTGTAAATTTCTCATCTTCTTTTGCAGTTTATATTTGGATGTTGAAGAAAGCAACGATTTGGTTACTGAACCCGAGCCTATGATACCATCCGTGTAATTCTACCCCATCTTTTAAGCAGATTGGGATCTACACACAGACCTTTGAACCTGCTGTGTTACCGTGTTAGCTTTCACAGCTCTTTCCCAAAGGAATAAAATTACTCCATTTAATTAGACTCAAACTCTCCTCAGCTGCCCCAGAAGTTTCTTGCCACCTCATTCAGTTGTGAACATAATCCAGGCTTGCACTGGTTATCCACTGGGGCACCAAAGAGCTCTGTAGTACGGTAATTCACCCATCTTGACACTTCTGGGGATCCTGAAACAGAAATGCCGCTTGCCTCCTCCTGCTATTGCATCTGGCCCAAAAGCTCCAAAGAACTGGATTGTGATTCTCTAGGAACACCCCACAGGTAATAATCCCAGTAACACACAGGCATTCACACCCATGTGATGGGCGGGGAAAATGGAAGATGGAAGAGGGGAAATGAGAGCTTCTTCCCCATCCCAGAGACCCTCTGCCATCACAGTGGTTCCAAAAAATGTTTATCAACATGGTGATAGGCACTTTGTATATATAATATGTATATATTGAGCTTGAGCAGAACCTTAGGAATGCAGCTGTCAATATAAACTGTAACCACTATACAATATGCCTTTGTTTTAAGGTAAGAATCACAATCAAACCCATAGCTCTAAGCTCGGTAGGTGTTGCAGAACACCGGTTTTGTATATAATACTCCTCATGTATGGCAGGATGTTTCAGAATGGGTGCCCCAGCCCCAGAGAACTGTGTTGGGTCAGATCAAAGGCTCAGCTCGTGCAGCATCCCCTTTCCAACGGTGGCCATAAAAGGATGTCCAAAGAAAGAGAACAAAAATAGGCTAAGTATATCTAATACTCCTGTCTCTCTCTATTTATATACGTACATCTTTCCCCCTTGCTTCCACCTCCAGTCATTTCCAGCTCACTGAGTTCCTGATGTGGTTTCTGCCTGCTCAGTGGCAATCAGTTGATTTCTTTTGCATTAATTTGTCCACTCTCCCAGAAGCAACGTAAACTTTCAGCATGCACCGTTTCCTTTGACAACCAGTTGCACTGGTCAAGACCTCCACAAAGAACCACCTACTTCTGATCTCCTTCAGCCTGGCTCTGATCGACTTCCTGTGATGTTCTTGTGTCAGAAGCCAACAGACAATCCCCATCTTCCCTAGGTCCCACTTGATTCACAGACCTCACATCTCCTTTACCTGTTTACCCAGCTGGAGGGTTCTAGTCCATTTATTTCTTCCTTTCACGAAGGCACCTGACACCTCTGAACAGCCTCACGGCTCTTCCCTGAGCATTTACAGCATCTGCAGGTCTCTGGAGAGGGAGGACAAGAGCTGCACAACAGGTCCCCGGTGGAGGTAAACCCAGGATTTACCCTGATCACATCCCCTGTTCCATGCTGAAGACCTTTGCTAAGGTTTTAGTTGGTTAGTCTTTTTAACTGCTACCGAGTGCTGTGCCGATGTTTTTGAGGGAAATATCCATTACAGCCTCATCATCCTCACACATCTTACCTTATTCTTGCACAGAAATGGAGCTAAAACCACTCTGATTCCACTCTTGCCTGGAAACCAGCTCAGAGTCTTTCACTTCATATGGGACATTAGAATTGTTTCAGGGGAGAGCCAACACAGTCCTTAGAAGCATCACAAGGTACCTGTGCCTTGGCACAGGCTTGCCACCATAGTGGCATGAGTACTTCCACTCTGAATCACTCCTCCACCCATCCTCTACTTGTATAGCTGCCCCCACACTGCAATAAAACATTACTTTAACATACCCAGTGCTGTTTCATATACCTACTATCTTCAAATTTGCTAAATGCACAAATAAATATTTAATAGAGCAGGCAATGCTGCTCTCACATCCAATTGCAAACAAGAATGTTTTTCTCCCAAACAAATCCAAGAACTTGATCATCTCATCTGGCCTGTTCTTCTCCTTCTGCTTTACAATTTTCAAATATTTGCAGTTGTAAGTCTTTCAAAGCTTTAATTTACTTCAAATGACTCACAAGCACCTTGTTAATCTTTTATCAGTTTTATTACAAACTGTAAACAAAACCCACTTCTTAAATAATTAAAGGACAGAACTCGCCCTCAGGCAGAGTAAGTCAGGGAGGTGGGAGGGAAATAACAAATTTTTAAAAAATCAGGGTAAGCCCATAGATTTTTTTTTCCTTCCCATCTACAGAATTGGTGAATCTAGCTTCACACTGAAAATAATTCTGGATGAACAGATTGAGTGCGACATCCCCCCAGCCAGCCTTCTCTCATCTAGTGTGTCCTGAATATTAATCCATCAAGTACCTACGTGTTACTGGTTACAGTGTTAAACATATCAGAGGCTTACAAGTCAAAAGCTGTGTCCCAAGGAGCTGCTCTGAAGCATCCCTCTGCGTTTGTGTGCACCCAGCCATGCCTGAGTCTTTTCTGTACCAGCCCCCAGAGTCCCTCCCAGACAGCAGAAGGTTCACCATGGCTCATCACACAAGACAAGGAAGCTGGCACACACTCTTCTGTCCTTCAGTGGCACTGCCTCACCTTCGGTTAGCCTCTACCACACACAAGCCATTAGCAAGGCTCTGAGAGCTCTTGCACATCACTCCAACCCAAGCACGCTCCAGCTCTTGGCAGAGCGGTGAGCACACCCCCTGTTTGGCCAGAACCCCCAGAAACCATAAAGAATAGAAGTTTTTCAGATGTCTTCAATACCGAGGGTGTTGCTACAATCATCACATCACTGAGGTCAGCAAGGTCCAGCCCAGCAGTATGTGGGCAGATGCCAAAGGGGAGGTGGAGTCCTGTACCAGGGGCACCTTGGGAAGCAGAAATTCAGAAGGCAACAGCTGAAATGGAGGCAAAACACTCATGGAACATTATGCCTCATCTCCATGTCTGCTCCTCAACATAGAAGGCGTTAGGTTGGAAGGGCCTTTAAAGCCCATCCAGTCCAACCCCCTGTGCACTGAGCAGGGACATCTTCACTAGATCAGGTTGCTCAGAGCCCCATCAAGCCTGACCTTGAGCAGCTCCAGGGATGGGGCCTCTACCACCTCTCTGGGCACCCTGTGCCAGTGGATCTATCACCCTCATAGTGAAGAATTTTTTCCTAGTATCCAACCTAAATCTCCCCTTTTCTAGTTTAAAACCATCACCCCTCATCTTATTGCCTCGTGCCCTCGGGAACGGTTCTTCCCCAGCTTTCAGGTACTGAAAGGCAGCTATAAGGTCTCCTCGGAGCCTTCTCTTCTCCAGGCTGAACAAGCCCAACTCTCTCAGATTGTCTTCATAGGAGAGGTGCTCCAGCCCTTGGATCGTTTTTGTGGCCTCCTCTGGACATGCTCCAACAGGTCCATGTCCTTTTTGTGCATCTAGATGCACACTTGGCCTCTACTTTGGAAAAAGAAAGCACATTTTGTCCCTGACTCCTCAGAGGGCAGCTGGGCAATACCTTGGTTTCAAATGAGGACCCCCAGGCAGGAGTCCTTGCATAGAAGACACACAAACAGTGATGACACCTCTTAGTCTGGTCACCCATAAAAAGGACACTGCTACATCCATGGTCCACAAGACTGCTACAAAACTTACTTCTAATTATTTGGGTTGAAAAGGGCAATTTAATCACAAAATCCCAAGCTGGTTTAGGTGGGAAGGGCCCTCAGAGCCCCTCTGATGCCTCCATGCCATGGGCAGGGCCACCTCCACGAGCCCAAAGCCCCATCCAACCCAGCCATGTCATGTAATCACCATTACTACAACCCACACTATCAACCAACTCTTCAATTCAGCTCTTTTGAAGAACACCCACCGATCACTGACATCAAACACCCTACAATCATCACAGCAATTTTGGTGCAAAGATTCCAGCTTCCTAACATACTGAAATGTGTATTTCCTAATGCATTTAAAATTGTATTTCTTTCTTGTTACAGAAGAGACCACTTCTAATGAAGCTCTCCAAAGCACTGCAATATGAAGAAAGCCTAAGGAGCTATGAAAGCAAGACTGCAAATTCTAATTTTACCTTTAGAAGGCTACAGTGCCATGCACACAAAAATGGATTTAAATGCATTACACACTTAAAACCGTGTCATGGATGCATTGCTAGCCTATTACATGCAGTTCATTGTGTAAAGTTTGTGGTTGCATGTTTTGTGCAGTGGGCTGTAAAAGTTGCTTAACAGAAGAAAATACATTTGATTAAAAATTTACATCAGAAAAATGTAACAGGGCTTTTTATTTTGCTTGCTATTTTACCTGCCACTGACTGTTCTCATTAGCATGCAATTCTTAGTCACACAAGTACATGCAAAAAGACATGACTGCAAACAGCAACGTTCCAGGCCCAGGTCCCAAGTCATAGTGAAGAACAAAGCTGTGCAGAAGCTGGCTCCAGTTGGACATCCCCCTCCATACTCCCACTTATAGATAGGAGGATCCTAAAGTGACACTGAGATGCTTAAAACAGTCCTGCTCCAGGGACTCCCTCTGAGAGAAATAAAAAAGGGCTGAACGGTGGCACCCAGAGGTCCTAACCACTCGGCCATGCCAGGCACTGTGAGTCCCGTGGGGCTCCCGGCATCTGCACAGGCTGGAGCAGCTCTCGAGTTGTCCCGAGAGGCTGGATGCAACAACTGCTGCAGATTCAGGGAAGAAGCGGTCTTTTATGTCTCTAACAGATTCCCTGCCAGAGCCAGATGAACCTACAGACCCTTCTAAGGCTTCCCTTCGAAATGGTACGGGTCAGTCACACCCACTTTGAGCAAAAAGCAAACTGCAAGTGTTTGATTTGCACAACAGAAAGAACTCAGAAAGATTTAACATCTTGCTCAAAACACCCTTACCTAAAACCACCCAGGAGCTCTCCAAGATCTGTTCCAACTACCAACAACTGCCAGAACTGGAGAAAGGTCCACGTAAATCAAAGTAAATAAATAAACTTTCCTTAGCTCAACAATCTTCAGCACTCCTCTGAATGCTTAGAAATCTGAGCTACCTTTATGACCACGAGTACAAGGTGGGGAATATAACATGCACAGGGATGAAGCGGTTTGCAGCCCATGCCCATTTGCCAACTCCATGACCCATCCACCACCTTTAAGAGTGCAGAAAAAAAGAGAAGGAGCCAGAGCAGAGCAGGGAGGGACCTCGACACTGCTCATGTTGCAGGAGGTTTGACTGAACTCTCCTCCAGTTCCTTTCACTGGACACACAAGGCCATGGCGACACGAGCCTACGCCAACAGCCAAACCTGGCCTTCGAGGCTGAAGTAAGGGAAAAACGCTGCTCAGAGCCACATGCCAGCCTGGAGCACAGCACAGCAGCAGTGTGGGCTGCATCTGCTGTGAGTGAGCATCTCGCATCCTTTGACACCTTTGTGTTCACAGAAACACCAGATAGATAAAATCATAGCGTGATAACCAGAAGCCAAAACACGCAGCAAGGCAATTCTCTGTGACAGAGCTAACAGGCCAACATAGGGTCATCCAACAAGCCAGACAGGGGGAAGCAGCTGAGCCAACGTCAGGACGGGCTCCTGAGGCACCAGGGCATACTTGTAATCATCCAGATTTACAGGTAAAGTAAATTCATACATTTATTTTCCTAAGTTTGTTGCATAGACCCAATATCTGTTTGAAAGTACATGAGATGCCAAATCTCACCTGCTTCCCTAAAACACTGGCAAGTCACAGTTGCAACACGATTTTAAAAATGTGCACTTTTAATATTCATAGGCAGGAAAGGAGAAATTTCAGCAGCTAAAAGTGATAAAAATAACAAACCAGGTGTCTGTGCACAACCCTTTGCTCATCACCTCCATCAGTTTAAGGAATAACATCTGATCTTGCACCTGCAGAAACCCATCCACAAAGCAGTGAGGAAAAGTAGCAGAAAAAAATAAAGAAATAAAATTAGCACAGTTAGCCCAAGAAAACACTTCTCCAGAAAAAGCAGGTGGATTCCCACATCCCAGGCACTAGCAAGTATGGTCTGAGTGCTGAGAGCACCGGTGTCCCTGGAACAGGGAGCTGCTCCAGGAGCAGGCTGGTTTCCTCCTTGCCCTTCCTTGGATGTCTCTGGGCACAGCTCTGACCAGAAAGTCACCAACTGAAGCAGCTGTCCCTTACTTGCTCGAGCCCTGGGTATTGATTTCTGGGAGAGTTGTTCATTCCAGGGAAAATGTTCCAAGTGAGCTCAGGCTGCCAGGCTGATGTACTATTTTGGCTCCCCGGCCCTTTCGAGCACCCGTGTTACACAAACACCACGCACGCTTTAGTATCTGGTCTGAAACAGCCACAGGCTCCTGAAAAGGCGTTCCCTCCCCCAGCAAGGGGAAGAAATGGCCCTGAGATGAGAAAGCTTTTTTGCAGGGAGTGGGCAGGAGGAGATGTTGTGCCATGCAAGAGATAAATAACCAAATCTTCCTCAAATTACTGTTATAAAAGACAAGACAAATAATGAACAAAGTCAGAGAAGAAAGAAAAAAAGAAAAAACCCACACCCACCAACTAAATTCTCTAAAAATACAGCCAACATGTGAATCTCCAGCTGCAGAGCAGCCCTTTCAAGATGCAACTCTCGGTGCTTGTCGAGAAAGCTGCTTCCTGCCTCGATCCCCCCGGAAGAGCAACGCAATCTAATGGAAGTCACATTTGATGTGCTGTGTGCCACACAATACCAAGTGGCTGAATTACTGGGTGCAGACCTCATCATACTCTTAAAAAGTAATTTGGAATCAGGGCTTTGATTTAGATTGGCTTTATCCTTTACTTTCAAAGTGCAAGTGGTAATAATGTAGTCTGTGAGTTTAACATTGGAAACAGGGGTTCCATTTACCTCTTTGTACTTACTCAAGGAAAATGACTGTAATTGAAATCTTTCTGCTGGAAATGAAGCCCTTCGAACATTCAAAGTGGTTGCTTGTCCTTAAGGCTTTTTATTTTAGCTGTCAAAACTGTAAACTGCCTTTCAGAGTAGTGGGAGTCTTCCAATAGAGGAGGAAATGAATGTGCCCTGTATCTAGGTACTGGGTGTTCTAATCTAATTTTCCAGCTAGGAATACAGCACTTCTCTCCCTTGGGCACCACTGGGAACAGGAAAATTAAGCTCCACTTCAGTTCAGCAGTATCTATCAATGAACCTCTCACAAGGGACAGGGCTTTTCAAGGACAAAGCAAAACCTTTCAGGTCCTCCAGCATCATCCGGAAGCTCTTTCAGGTACAAGCAGCACCACGTGAAGTCAGACTGCCCACTCATGCTGCCTCTCTCCTCCACATACCTCCTACACTTTCTAGAATCTCACAGATTTCCAAGAGCTCGCCTTCCCCCTCCCCTCCTTCCTCAGATCAAACTGATTTCCTGGTGTCAGCACTATTATTCCTATGAAGCTGTTGAATTTTAATTACAGTGTAAATGCTCTCGGACTGAATACGGGTATTATGCAAAAATGGCTCGTGTCCAAATGACCTTGTATTAAATCTTTGAAAGGGTAAACATAAAAACTTGGGGGGGGGGGGGGTGTTCCAGTAGGCTCCCTTTAAGTTTATATAATAGAATGTTTGCAATCAACTTGATAATAGACTCAAGATGGAATTGCGCTGATTTCTACTTTAGGTTAGATTATTTTAATCACAATCAAAAATACACTGTTGTGCAACAGCTTTACAGTGCCTGTCTAACACAGCATAAAATAACTGTTCGGATGACTTGAGCAAACTAACGTGCCAGAACACACCAGTTTATTCAAGATCTCTCTCTCCTGTTTCCAGCTCCAACACATCTTTAGGATAAAAGGTGAACATCCAAAGACAGTTTAGGACCATTTCTCAAGGCCTTCTGCTGCAGTCACAAATGCCTAGCCACTGAATTTTTCTCCTGCCACTGCACAACCAGGCAGACAACACAAGCTGACTGGCTAAGACATTCCAAGGTGCTGAGTGGATGTGAAGAGTTTGGAAGCTCCCAGATGACTTGCAAGGGTTGAATTCCCTTCAATCTCAAGGCAAGTTACATCACCAAACCTCAGTTTGGGTCTATCTGCAGAGGCTCCAGATAACCCAGGTGGGATGAGCAACTTTTGAACACAATCACCAGAACAGTTTATAGCAGTAAAGTACAGTAATGCCAAGAGAATAAAACAGGTTGACAATCCATAGGGGAAGGAATATTTTACAATATGTAAGCTGTCTGCAGTTAGGTCTGACACATATAAATATATATGCTTTATCACAGAGGGGTCTTCAGCCAGCAAAATCTTCCAAAGCAAATCAAAGAGAAAAAAAATTAATTGTGATGGCTAGAGGCAAGGATGTCAACTTCAGCAAAGGCAGCCAGCTAATAAAAATGTCAATGAACTTCTTTAAACAGAATTAAGAGGGAGCAATGCAATGCCAGTCCTGTGGCACAGATTGGACAAGCAGTTCTTGCTCTGATATAACTGAGATATCGCACTGAAGGGAGGACAGAGACCCAACCCTTCCCCAACCTAAGATGACCTCCCTCAAACAGAGATTATATAACACTTCCAAATGAGGAGAGCAAACTTTAATTAGTTTTCATAGGCTGCTGCCAGAAGAGATGTCACTGTCCTTTCCACTCACCCTCCACCAGGTATTTTCAGGTACATCCTTTATGGCCATACACTTGGGGTGAACTGGGACACACATTGATCTAACTGAAAATTAAGCCAGCCCCAAAAAAAGGAATAAACCCCATTCGGATCCAGTTGGATCAGCTCCCGGACGTGTGTCACCACGTGGCTGCACAAGCACTGCTGCTGACAAGGCGTAGCTGGGAGTGGGAACGCTCGCTCCTGCAGCAGCCCACACTTCTGTCGACTGGGAACGAGAAGCTGCATCTCCAAGTGAGATTTTAAATCCTTTTAGACAAACTGCTGCAAAAAGCTGGCTTGAGAATTTCAAAAGGTACTTCAGCTTGGCTAACACGAAACCAATTTCTAAAGCCTTGACAACATGGAAGAATTGCAAAAGAATCTGACCTAATTTTTTAAACCGACATGGTTACGCTAATGCAGAAGCACTTTTACTCTGGGAGCATGCGCCCACAGTGTCCAGCCAGGGAACCACACCAGTTTAATAAATTCAGCATCAATTCACACCTAAGTCACACTTAGCACAATTTTTACGTGCAGCTAATGCAGAATAAGCCAAGCCTTAACCACAAGAACCACCTTGACCCAAAACCCCGTATTTAGAAGGGGGTACATCTCTGCCTTGTATCAAGACCTAAATTTCTCGAGTTCCTTCCATTAAGAAACCCTCACTTCCATGCAAAGGGCTAAATGCCTCTTCTGCAGCTCAGTAACAGCCCAGGCATGCCCCACAGGCTTGGTCTCTCTGCCAGTGTGCGTTATGGTTTTGGGTCTGGTGGAGGTTTTTTTCTTCCCAGCAGAAGAACAGACTTGGCAACTTCCCTGGTGAATCAGAAGAAAATCTTGTAAGGCACAAGTAACGCTAAGAAGAATACAGATTAAATGGGTTTCCTGGATTGCATCCATGTTCAAATTTCCCAGGTTGTAGATCTCTAAAATATCCGTGTCTGACAAAACTGGTGTGACAGGTTATGTAACACACACACAGAATCACCCGCTGACAGAAAAGCGGGAACATTATCTGCTCTGCGCGGGGACTCGAGGGCTGGCTGCCTGGACTGCAAGGTATTACAGAAAGGAGAAAAATAAAAGAGAAAGAAAAAAAGAAATCAAATCACAGAATGCAAAGGTGGAAAAAAAAAATTCCCTGTATTTTAAATAGCTGACCTCAGCCACTGGCAGATAACTACTGATTTCATTAGATTTTTATTTCCAGGAAGAGTATCCTATGCTAAATATGCAGAGTCAATTTGTTTTGTTATAGATGTTTATAGGTCTGATATGAATTTAAATAACATAGAAGTATTGCAGAGAAGCATCACAGAGATAAAATATAACTGCCTAATAGAGTGGATTTTGCAGTCAAATTGCCTTTGTAAGACTGCCCCAAACAAATGAAAATGGAACAGTTAAATCTGTGACTTTGTTAAATATGCTATTTGCAGCCTGGGATAAATGATAGGACAATCATGTTAAATGAAATATATATATCCTTCTTGTTAAATGAAATATATATGCTTTGAGTGTGCGCAGTGTAACTCAAGGCACAAAGACAAGAAATAAATCACCGTGTGACTATTTGCCAGAATAGAAAATTTCAGGCTAACAGCACACACATGGGCTTTCTCCCTGTTTTAAGAACAGGTTGCTAACTACTCAAGGATGGTTAAGGAATAGAAAGTGAGACTTCTCAGTATTTACACAAAAAAAAGTTGCCTTGCTCTCTTCCCATTTTGCGGATTAGGGAGACGGATGTTAAAACACATCACTGTGAAGCAAGTCCCTGCTGAAATCTCGGTCCATCCTCTCCCCATCCCTGTCCCTCTTTTTTCCCCCCAGGCACCTGGGTACCAAGGGACAGGCGAGGTAAAGTGGAAGAGGAGGATAAAAGGAGAATCCAGCAGAAAGCACCGTGCTCTCTGCAATAGGAAATGCAGCAACTTCCCCAGTAAGCCCCCCAGCAAACAGCCTTAGAATACATCTCTCTACTTTCAGATCAACAAAACTTTTTTTCCCCCCAAGTAATAATTACAGAATATTAAATATTCACTGTGTTACTAAAGGCAAAGAAAAGACCAGACTTCCCTGCAGAAGCAGGTCACATCTCAAGTAGCTCTACAGAACAGGAAATATTCCTTCTGTTCAAGCTCCACACGAGAAAGACAAATACATTTCAACCACTGCTTTTTTACACACACACACATCCCACCGCCTCCCCTTCCCCCCATCCTTTCAACCAGCACAGCACTGTAGGAATTAGATCTGAGCTTTTATTTTCTCTTTCACTTGCACCATGCTGAAGTTGCTGCTGTCACACTTGGAGCCCGTACCCTGTGCCGCCCCGGCTTTCGGCACAGCATTATCTATCAAGCCATGAAAAAAGAAATGCACCAGCGAAACTTCTCAGCAGCGTTTGGTCTGCTGGTGGCCAGAGCTGCCTGTCAGGAGAAGGGGGCTGCCGGCGACCACGCAGCAGCCCCTTGGCAAAGGCTGCAGGAGAAAACTATCCACTTACCTTCTCCGCATACTTGAACTTGACATAGAACCAACTTGACTTGATCATTGTCTCACCTTCTGCCCTCGTTAAAAAACAAAAAAGCCACCCAAACCTCTCCTGGAGATGAAGAGCAGCACACCAGCAGTCTTCCTGTCAGAGCCGGGGATTTTCCAAGGGGAGCACGGAATTTAGGGGAAGCGAAGGGTGGAAGAAAGAAAAAATAAAAAAACACAGAAAGCAAACCCGATGCTTTCCCTCTGCAGTTCCAGTCTGTCCCCTCCTGCCCTCCCAACGCTGAGTGTGATCTCGCTTGCTGCAACAGAGCTCGCAGAATGCCTTAGCTCCGCGTCTCGCTGTCAGCTTGGCTGCCTGACAAGAGAATTCCTCAAATGGACTTGGGCTGCATTCATCACAAATGGCACATGTCAGTAAAGCCAGGAGGCTGGCTCCAGCGCTGGCAGCCGCCCAGGACCATGACCTCCCCCAGTGGGATGAATAATGAATTCCAGCACTTCCCTCCAGACACAGATTAACACCTGGCTAAACATTATTCTGACAATGAGCTTGCCCATTCGAGAACCCCCGCACCACCGCGTTAACCCCTCGCTCTCCCACCAAGCAGGGTGGCGATGCTTTGGAGGCTGTCCCATGATGCCCTCCCCCATCTAAAGATTACAGAACTATATATAGTTTAGAAACAATAAAGCCTCTTAAGCATAAAGCAAATATCTCCTTTCCCACTCTGCAGCTGCAGCAATGCTACCACATAGTCAGGAGTCAGGGTCTCTTCTGCTCCCCCTTTCTCCACACCCACTTGTTAAGCTTCGATGCTGGCAGGGTAATATTTTAAAATCGTATCTGTAAAGACCCTTAAAAAAACCCCACCCAAAATGAGCCAAAAAATCACAGCAAAACCCACACACACACCAGAACCACCACCACTACCAATATGAAAGCTATGCACAAAAGCTCCTGGGAGGACACCTATCACAATGCTCTGTCCCCTCACAAACACTGCCCAACTCCCTGGTTTAATGCGACACATTGATTTGGTTGCAGCTCGCTGCAAACCTCCCAGCTCTGAGCACGCCACAGAGCAGTGAATATCAAGTTGCAAACTACAGGATGAATATAATCAGCCTACTGTATTTCCGCTGCACACAGAAAGGGCTGTGCTGGAGCAGACTAGACCTATCTGCCCCAGCATCCCACGTCCAAACGTGGATGCACAAGGAAACGATGTGAGAAATGTCAAGTCCAAAGTAACAGAGTACCACATCCAATATCAGATGGACCTGAACTCGTCACACCAGAAGTCAAACCCCTGTGTTTCCCTAAGATGCTGAGCGAGGTTCAGACTTTCACTGTATGTACCAGGAAAAGTCTGCCCTGTTTTGCTGTTTTAACCAGTGTCTGGTTAAGTGGGAGCCTCACAATAAAGAGAATAATTTGCTTCTCATCTTCAGAGCAGTCATGATTTTACAGATTTTTCTCATCTGACTTATATCACATCTTTTGGGGACTGGAGACTCCCAGACTACTAAATTTCTCCTTGCAGGGAAGCTGTGCATGTCTGTGCAGATCCTTTTCATCATTCTCTGCACCTTATCTAGATCTAGGTATCTTTTTCATAGGCAGAGTGGAATAAATACACATACCCCTGACTGACCACCTCCTACTATAGGTATGCAGAGAGATGTACCGCAGATGAGAAGGATCCAGAAACCTAGTTTGTCAGTATTACTCACCTAAACCATACTATCAATACCGACATGGTGTCAGGGCATCAAACAGAAGCTGTACCTTGGGGAGCCTGGAGACTCACTCACTTGCCAAACAAGGTTTTTAGAACTTTTCAAAAACCATGACTTGCACAAGGGATCCAAATGCCAATACTGACCAGTAACAGTCACCTCATTTCACTGAATGTACGGCTCTAAACTTCCTCTATGGCTTTGCTCCAGGAAGATGTCCCAGTCCTGGGCAGCTCTGCTCTCTCTGCGGCTCCATCCCTGCCCTCCCCTGCTCAGGAAGCATCAGGGCAACCGAGTGCCTTCTAGCCCCCCTCAGCACAACTCTGCCGAGCTGGTTCAAGTCACTGCCATCCACAGCCGTAGCTGTCAGATTCCCATTGATGCCACAGAAAAGTGTTTCCACACTCCATTTCATTCTGTGTTTCTGTGGGAGAATTAACCTACGCTAAAAGGGTGGTAAAATGCCCTGGCCTTTTTAAGGTCTATGGAAACATGAAAAACTGTGTCTTACAAAGATGACAGTGGATGAGAAGGTCTCCTACAAGGAACACTCGTCCACAGAATGACAAAACCCTGATTTTTATTAGCACCTTCTTTTATCTGCACCTAAAAAGCTGGTTTTTGAAGTAGCAAATGAATAAATAGGACAGATCCAACTGTATGATTCAGTGAGGTCAGGTCAGTGCCAGAGCCTCACCTTCTTCCTCACTGCTGCTCTGCCCAGGGCTCTGCTGTGGCTCCAGTGCCTGCAGCAGGACACGCTGCCTGCTGGCACTGCCCGATGCGTGCCACAGACCCCAACACAAACCACATTGGAGGTGTCGAGAGCACGATGCATCCTCTAGCTGCCCCTGTCCACATGGACACCATGGTCTCTTGTACCCAATTATAAGAATTTTGCTCACTGCTTCGACCCAGGAGTCCCCAAGGGGACCTTGGGGCAACATCACAGGGCACAGCCACTGAGGAAGCAAGCTTTGACACTGTGTACCAAGCACAAACAGCTGCGGCTCAAAGCAATTACCAGGCCCTGAATGTTTTCCACTGGTTCATTAGCATCTGGCAGGACCTAAAGTTCCAGGGTCACAAAACACAGAGCTATTATTTTATCTCAGGAAAATGCACAGCGACATCCCTTGAGAGCTGTCCTTTTGTAATCAAAGGACAAGTGCAGTACAGGGAACAAGAGATGCAGAATTTCCAGCCATCGCATCGCCCATCCAGGCAGGGAAAAGCCCATCATGCCACAGGATCGCTCATTTCTGGGTGCACTATTAAAAGCCCCAACATCAGCATTCACCAACAGCTCCTGGCCAGCACCAGCAGAACCCCTTCTTTCTTGTAGCACCTGTAGGTCTGTAGGTTTGTACCTGTACACACAGTACACAACAGCCTAATTTGCGACACCGCATTCATCTTCGCAGCTGAGCAAAGCACACTACTTATTTCAAACCCACGGTGTCGGCGTGTTGTCTGAAATGTGTTTGAGTTTCATGTTTTATAGAGTTGGTGTCTATACGGGGTATCGCACAACAGCATCGCTTCTGTTTGCCAATTCATCTTCAGATGTATGCTGCCAGACAAACAATACCTTGGATTGGAATTCATCCCTAAATGTGCTATGGCATTAACCTCCAAAAATCTGTTACCCCAAACCTTCCCTTTCAGACTCCCATCAGCAACATAAGATAACATACTATTCCAGTTCTATGTTTGTACAGCCAAAATCCAGACCTGGCTGTCTATACTCCCCTAAGGAGCACCGTATTTTGAGAGAATATTTGCAATTCTCCCAGAATAAACGCGTTTTGATTTATCCAGCAGGTTCTGTCATACTCTAATATACCATTTCAACGGGAGACAGCATACAAAGGAATTGAAATAACCTCCTTTTTAACAGACCATTGGTTCACAGCCTTTTAATGCACCCTAATGTATATTTAGATATCGATCCCCGTTCATTTCAATTATCCCCCATGACAAAGCTAATCGTACACAAACACAAGCAAACTGAACAGCGAGCAGCAACAATTTGATTTTTAAGTAGCCCAAAAGCAGGGTATACCTCCCTCCTCTTCCTCCTCTTCCTCTTCTCTTTGCCTCCATCTATGTTGTCGGGTCAGACCAACATTTTCTTGGTGGGACAGAGGGAAGGAGCAAACCACAGGCACAGCTTCACCTTGTAAGCATCACGCTACAGACACCTCGAAGAACCCACCTGCAAGGGTGCACGGTGATCCCAGAGTAACCTGAAGAGCGCTGACCCTCATCCCCAGCAGAATGAACCTCTGTGCATATATCTACATGTGCAGGGAGGCTAAAGCAAGGAGATGTGTTTGCGGCAGGGACTGCATCCAAGATTAATTACATCCATTCCTCTCTCTCTGGCACTATGAGAGCAGAAAATCATCTCGCTCCCTATTACCATAATAGCTTTCACACTTCTCAACCAAGAGAGTGAAGTGTGGGGATGTTCAAAAAATTAGGACATAAACCACAAAGTTTAGATAAATAGGAAGATCCCACCATGTTTACAACAATTTTTATAATTAGCCTGTGAAAAGAAAAAGGCAAATTAGAATGAGTATAAATAAAAAGGATTTTGCAGTGTTTTTCACAGCTGAGAATGGCTCCTGATGTAGCAGGCAAAGCAGTGATCCCTGGAAGATTTCTGAAGCTGAGAGCAAAGCCTGTGGGATCTGCAAGCCGACTAGAAGAGAAAGTTTCTCCCCACGTTCAGAGAAACAGAGAGTAATATGGATTACTTTAAATGAAGTGCAAGTGCTGAAGCTCCATCTGCCCGCCTTCCAACGTGCCCAGCACTTCCCCAGCTTTAAATTCACAAATACCTGATTCCCTTCAAAGTACCCGTATTCCAAACAGTATTTCTGTTTCAGAGGTAACACAGCATTACATCAGCCCTGTCTTCCAGCTCCTCCCCACCCTAAAAGGCTGCCCAGGACACGGACAGCAAGGAAAAGGGTCCAACTGACCAAACTGGACCGAGCCGATGGCTGTACCGCAGAACCAACACAATGAACTCAGGAGGCATCCACAGCCCCCTGGGTCAGCACTACCGGACATTTCTGACTCACACGAAGGCCAACAGGGAACTATCATCTTTCAGGCTAATAGAAGGCACTGTGGGATTTGCTGTCTTGTTATTAACATGATAACAATCCCGTCTTGTACCTTATAACCCCGCTCTCCCATCAACACCATCTGCTCTTTCGTCTTGAGTGCTGTCAAGAATCTCATCATAACCATGCTGCTGTCAATTCATACTTCTGTCCACGTTATAAAGAGAAACTCTCTAGGTCACTGGCTTGAACCCGCTGCAGGCTGGCAGTATCCGAGAGCTCTTACACTTTAACATCCACATAGAGCAGCACGTACAGATCAAACTGCATCCCAGGTCTGGGGTATTGAAATTCCTGGTACTGGCACCATTTCAGACAGACGAGATGCGGTATGAAGGGGTCCAGGAGACCAACACCACCCCTACAGCCCCTCCAGCAGACCTCCATTACAGAAAGAGTTTATTTGCAATGACTGAGAGGTGCAAGTAACATTTTCCTTGCCTGTTGAAAGACCCACCAGGTCTCACAGCTGCTTTTCCCTGGGAGTAGGATAAAACCTAATAACTAAAACTGCCTGATTCAAAGAGAAAGAGTACAGATTAACTGGAGCAAAGCAGTTTGAAGTACTGCATCCCCCCAGCAAGTGCCAATTTGTAATAAGTTATGGTGAGTGATAACCCAGCTTGGGTGCATGCTCAGCTTTCTAGGTGAAATTATGGCTAGGAGGCACAACCACAGAAGCCTGAAAGGTTCAAAGACACTACAACACAGTCCAGAGAGTACAAGAAACAGACATTTGCTAGTGGTTTACAATCTGCAAGAGACAGACTGTGACAGAGGAAGGACAGCCCACAAGCCTGGTGCTCAAGAGCGAGGCTCACAATATGTTACTTCTGCCACGCTGAGTTATATCAGGTTACAATAAGGAAAGCTGCTGATGTTATATGATATATATGTAACTGTGCCAGGAAGTCACGTGTGAGGATCTTCAGCACAGGGAGGCAAAGGTTGCTTAAAATGTCTTTTTTATCTCTCTGGAAAAGGCAGCACAGTGCTATAATCTGTAATTTAAAAAAAATAAAATCCCAATAATAATTGTCATCTGGACAAAATGGCTTACCAAATTAAGAGATCAAATGATGCTTTTGTAATCCTACACAATGCTTCTGCACTTTATTCCCTGGCTTTCCAGTTTCTAGAGCTGCAGAGGTATTTGACGAGGATTTTATTACCTAGAGAGAAGTTCACTTCGAAGAACACACCAGTACTCAAAAGTGTTTGAAATAACACAGTTCTCAAATGCAGAAAGTAGTGACTTCTGTGACACTCCATCATTCCACCCTACTGGAACACATCTCTGCAATACATTATATAGCTGTCTGTATACGTCCCTCATTGACACATGGGGGCGAGGGGGCAATATTGGGGGGGAGGAGGGGGGGCTAGGAAATGTAAAGCAATGCATGAAAAGAATACAACCTTTCCATGCAATGCACGTGAATATGCTTGAGGAGTAACACAAGTTCTTTTCGAACAGAAGAAGGGATTAGATGGCAGGGCACTAATGCCCATGGTTAAATCAAGTCCTATTCAGCAAAACATTTTACTCCAAAAATCCATAGCAGCAGAGATAAGCCCAGTGCCAATAGCTCCCGCGTTGGGCGATGGATACAGGGTAATTTACACCTCAGCAGTACGTGCACAATCTGCTTCATACCTACAGAGGCACAAGGCACTGCACAGGGTCTAAGGAAGGAGTAAAGCCTTGGCCTCCCTATGCTGTGAGGCATGCCCAGCCAGGCAGGACACCAGCAGGCCGCAGGTCTGAACCGCCACAGGCCCCAGGCAGTCCCTCACACTCTGCCACCTCAAACACAGCAACTTATCAGCCTAACGTGACCCTGCCACAGTTTTTTGCACAATTCAACATTCTTCTTGCATTAGCCAGAATGAGAGGCCTGGTACCAATGAGGGAAACAGAGACAAGAAACAACCAAGATCTCTCCAAGCATGGGGTTACCAGTCCCAGCTCTCTTTCACCTGACAAAACACCTTGAAAGATCCCTTATTTCTTTCAACTCCCAAGAGGTCTGGCCTGACACAATCCACTTCTCCGGGAAGTTCTTTGGACACTGGATATTACCTTACAGCTCTCCTACACCATGTCTAAGGATGCTTTGTGCTCACCAAGCAGAAAAGCAGGCCCCAGATGAACCAGACCGAGACGCCAGCCTTAAGCACACGTGTCTATACATGTGCCCATATACATAACTAAAAGACAACCAGTCGATTTGAACTTGCATGACCATCTGATTTTCAAAGTAATTCTAATTCTTGTGAAGGTTCCCTTTAAAAATGAGATTTTGTTCTTTAATATTCATTGACTTCTAGTTTGCTTCCCACACACACCACATTATTTACTCTACAGTGGCTCGGTGCATCAATTATGGTAATAGTTTGTGAATAACATTTGCATTATGGGAAAATGAGCCTGGTTATTTAGCACTAGCCGAACCATCCCTCTGGAAAATTGTCACAAACATACGTATCATATGCCTCCACTTAAAGAGATCTGTAATTACACTAGTTTATTAAGAAGAGCCAGCTTTTTTCTCCTTCCCCCCAAATCCTCTTTCGGAGAGCAGACTAACATCTATATAACCCTTTCCCTTACCCAGCCAAAGGTAACTACCATGTTCTCTCATCAGGGCCTTTCTTCACAGTGAGATGTTAGGGGTACAATGCAGCTTCTACACTAGTTCACTTTAATGCATAAAGTGTGGCTCAGTAATTGTGGGATTTGATTAATGCTCCGTTTCAGCCCCTTTGGCTAAATTCCAAGCTCAGTTCAACTACTGTAAATTCTGATTAACATCTGTATTACATCAGCACCCAGAGTTTATATTCCATGAGCAGGTCTGCACGATGCTAGACACTGTACATGGAGAGCGACACACTCCTTCCCTTATCCAGAGTAACTGTATTGCTGCTCAAACTACTCGGGACCTTAGGGAGTTTAAAGTAGCAGGTAAAGCACTCATTTCCTGCTGGAAAACTTCTCAACTTTAAACAAGTGAGAAGAGCTAAGAACACAACTGGGGGGTGTTCCCCAAAAAAAAAGCGAACCCAAAAAAAGCAAACAAACATGCCAAAGAGAAAAATGAACAGCTCTGTGTGCTCAGTTCCAGCCTCTCTGGAAGAACTCCTGGCATTTCTTAGACTGGAGAATTCACAGAATCACTAGGTGGGAAAAGACCTTTGAGATCATCAAGTCCAACCATACCTGTCCTCTACTAACCCATATCCCTGAGCACCTCATCTACCTGTCCATTAAACACATACAGGGTTGATGACTCAACCGCCTCCCTGGGCAGCCTGTTCCTGTGCTCGATAAACCTTTCGGGGAAGAACTTTTTCCTTATTAATGACTAATCTGAACCTGCCCTGGTGCAGCTTGAGCCCATCCCCCTCGTCCCATCATCTGTCGCTTGGGTGAAGAGCACAACTCCCACCTCTCTACACCCTCCTATCAGGTAGATGTAGAGAGCCTCCTCTTCTCCAGACTAAACACCCACAGTTCCCTCAGTCACTCCTCAGGTTTGCTCTTCAGCCACTTCCCCAGCCTGGTTGCCCTTCTCTGGACATACTGAAGGGCCTCAATGTCCTTCTTGTAGTGAGGGGCCCAGAACTGAACACAGCACTCCAGGTGCAGCCTCACCAGTACAGGGGCACAATCACCTCCCTGGACCTGCTGGTGACCCTGTCTCTGATATAAGCAAAGATGCATTTGACTTCTTGGCCACCCAGGCACACTGTTGACTCATATTCAGCCTGCAGTCAACCAATACCCCCAGGTCCTTCTCTGCCTGACAGCTCTCCAGCCACTCTTCCCCAAGCCTGTATCACTGCATGGGGTTGTTATATCCCAGGTGCAGGACTCTGCACTTGGCATTGTTAAACCTCATCCCATTGGTCTCAGCCCATGGATCCAGTCTGTTCAGATCCCTCTGAAGAGCCTCCCGACCCTCAGGCAGATCAACACTTCCTCCCAACTTCGCATCATCTGTAAACTTACTGAGGGAGCATTCAATCCCTTCATCCAGGTCATTGATAAAGATGTTGAACAGAACTGGACCCAGGACTGAGCCCTGGGGGATGCCACTTGTGACCAGCCTCCACCTGTATCTAGCTCCATTCACCACCTTTGGGACCAGCCTTCAGTCAGTTTTTTACCCAGCAGAGGCTGTGCCTGTCCAGGCCGGTGGCAGCCAGTTTCTCAAGCTGGATGCTGTGAGAATTCCTCACAGCAGTTCTGTTAGCCTACAGCAATTCCTGGTTTGCTTTTATAGTGTCCACTGTAAGCTCAGGTATATTTGGAGGAGTTAATGGAGGCTTAAACCTTTCTTAGAGCACTGGGGATTTCCACAGAGCCCCAAACTACTGTCTTCATGCATAAGAACCACACGAAACTGGCCCTTTGCATGAAAAGGGAGAGGGACACAGAGCAATGCCAACGCAGGTACTTGGTTCCTAAGTGCCTAAGCTCCAACGTGGACAAGTAAAGCTGTTGATGGATGGCATCAGACCTCCACCAGCAATTCCACGATGAGACTTGATCTACGTAGGCAGAGTACACCATATGGAGCCTTAAAACAAGCAAGCTGGAAAGAACGTGGTGTAGACAGTGTGACATAACAGCACCTGAGATTATGCACTGCGGACTGCTCTTAACTGCAGCCGGCAATGCAGCATGCCAGCAGCTCCTCTCCAGGCTGCCGGGTAGAGCCTGTGGTCCAGGTCCATAACGAGGTAAGAGAGTTGTTATTATTTAACAGCTCTTTCACAGCCTATGACTTGGTGATCTCAGGCCAATTCCAAGGTTTCCAGCCAAGAAATCATCCTAATGAGGCATCTCAAAAAGCGGGCAAAGATTATACAGGTACTGACACTGAACTGCATCCCTGTGCTTCAGCCAGGCAGGAAAAAGAAAATTAAAAAAGAAAAAAAAGCTGGACAAGTTTTAGCTTGCTCTACCTCTGTAACACCTCCCACCCAGGCTGCCAACACACAGAAGGCACTAGGTATTGGTGCCTGCATTACCAAACCGTCCTAACACCAAGCAGGGCATACTGTGAGACCTCTCCTTTGTAGTGCTAAAACTGAACCCGGTGTTACTCTGTAACAGCACGTGGCCTGTGCATTTGGAAGTTGCCCAGGTGCCCACGCTCCCCACTGTGGTACAAGGATCTCCACAGTAAAAGCCTCAGCAAGTCCCACAGTGCGCGGCAACAGCCAGCGCTGTATGTTACAGCTCACACCCAGGCTGGGAAATGAGCTCGGCCCAAAGGCGGGACAGCTGTGCACATACCGAGCAAGGACACCCAGCTCCAGACTCACACCTCCTGGGCAGTTTCTCTGTTTCTTCGGACAGGCTGTAAAGTTTAAATCAAGCTGGAAAGTAAACACAGGCAAGTAACTTCCAGTAGTTCTTGGGCAGTAATGTCAGTGTGGGAAGGACTGCTGCTCTCCTGGCTTCAGCGCATTTTTATAACAGCATTCAAGTCACAGGCTCCACAGAGCCTTCTTGTTCTTTGTAGCCACCACAGAGGCTGACTTTGACCATGACAGATCATGTCATGTTCAGCAAGGGCTAGCTATCATTTTGAACTTCAAGGCAGAGATGTTAGGGACTGGAGGTGCAGAGGTTTCAGAGATAGGAAGAAATCTTACAATTAACCAGACTTAACTTCCACACAACGTATCCAGGACAGTAAAAATGCCACACTATAAAAATCACACTCAAGGAGTCTGTCTGCATCCAGGTGGGACTGTGAGTTTTGAAATGCCAACTCCAATACACCACATACTGTTCCAAGACAGGCGAGGATGGAGGTATAAACCTAAATTAGCTATGCTTGGGATATATTCAAAATGTCAATGTTGACTTGTATTGAAGCCCTTTATCTACCAAAGCACCACTGAAAACCCACAAGAACCAAGCCCAAAAGCTTGCCCTGTCCAGTCTAGGCAATGTTCCACCCACCACAGCGATACCGAATCAAACCAACCCTTTACCCTCTACTTTGGGCAACTAAACAGCACAGCATCACGTGCACCGCAAGACTCAAAAGCAACGCTTTTTGTCCTGTCTCAGCTGAAGAGGTGTGCTTGTTTTAACAGCAAAGAGAACAAGTTGGCAGCTCTTGACAAGTCTGAATCAAAGCGTCTGCAAGGAGAATGGCAAAGGTCAGGCTAATGCTGAGAGCTGGCACTGCAGTGATGTGCCACGAGCTCCCATCTCTGATGGAAAAACGTTCAGCTCTGCCTTTGACACACTCTCTCCCTTGCTACAGGTTTATCTTCCTGAGAGGGTAAAGATAAAAATAGACAAGTAAAAAGGATGGGGAAAAGAAAGGGGAAACTCTGCAGAATAGTCCCCTCCCTCATTTTAATTATTGATGCAGACAGCCTAAGCAATCTGTAAGCCATATACATAATGTATTTACTTGAAAATCCCAGCAAATCCACATGGTATTACAGAACAAACTACAAGCTGATCTGGGAGCACTGTCTTAAGAACTGGGTAAGCTGTCTCCATGTACTCAAAAATCTGTTTGACAAACGGAAAGATTAGATTAATGTTAATAATCCTAACGTGCCCAGCAGCACTCTTCCTACCCTAGCGATGCCGTCCGGGTGCCGGGGCTCTGGTCTCACATCCACACCAGCACAGACTTGCTTATTTAGAATGACAAAAGGCAAGCCTGGCTCTCATTCTTCAAGCCCCCCAGTTGGATTATACACACCATCAGTAGTGTTTAGGGATCAGCCAAAAAGCAGCAGATGTTTTACATTGCAGAAGACCGTGTTTACACACACAAAAAAAAATCGCTTCTTGAAACAGCTGCTTTTAGGTTTGGGGCTAAGGAGGGTGGATGGGGGAAGGAGGAAATCGGGGCAAAGAATCAGACTGCAGCCTGGCTTTGGTGGAAGATGCTGTCCCCTGCTCAGCTCTACCAGCACTGACTGAACCGCCTGGACAAGAAATATGTTCATTACAAATCACATTCACTGTAGAGCTTCCCAGAAGGTGCAAGCAGCAGTGGGCAGCACTGCTGAATACAGGCTGGGAATGGAAAACATGTAGCTCCTTCAACCACGCACTGCACTTCAGTGTTCAGCAAGGAACCACAGACAGCCAAGGCTTTCCTCCTCCCCCTTGCAGAGCACTGAATGAGCTTGAGAGCTACAAGCTCAAGGAGGGAAGAGGACCAGACTGACACTGTCACCTTGCAGCACCCTGGACATGACACAGGCTGAGGTCTTGGCCCAGGCGAGCGTGGCTGGACCGGACACTGCACACCTCTGCAACACCCAGATGTCTGAGTTCCCTGCTCCAGGGCAGAGCCTGTTTGCAATTTTCTTCTCAACCACCAGTATGAAAACACAAACCTTCAGACAAACGGATCCTTCACTTCCTCCTGCCTGCTTTTAGTGGTTTCTTTAATCTTTTAAGCTTCTGGGTCTAATCCAGCAGCTGCCATCAAAAGTACTTATACAACTGCAGGGGAGGGAGGAGGGAAAGAATGGGATATACCAAATCACGAAACACATTTTCTGAGCTTCTTTGTTCTTACATACACAGGCACGAAAGTACATTTGGAAGATATTTGTTCATAGACCAAACACATTTATGTACATACCACCTGTGATGCCTTATCTATAAAAATATGCTTCAGAGATATACTACCAAATAAAGGAGACGACACATCTGAGATGGCATACTGCAGTACACGCATGGACAATAAAATGGTGTATCTCTACTGGAAGTAGCTCATGCATGAACACTATATAAGCAGACGGTTCCCAAGATGATAATTCCAGCTCTTTGTCTGAAACCAGAAAATATTTAGTGGTTTTCTTTAAGGAAGGCTCCTGGAGTCTGTGAGCAAACAAGAACGCTTGTTCTCATTTCAGCATCAACAATCACAGCGGCAAAGTTTAAAACACCATCTGAGAGCATAGCAAGAGTTCAAACTCCAGCAACAGAATCCAAAACTGTTAAGATTTTTTTTAACAGCAGCACTCATGTAAGTTTGAGCACCAGAATCTTGCTATTTTTGTAGGTCACCAACAGCTGTGTACGTGTAGACCCACACATTCACAGGGGCTGGAGGGTCAAAGAGACACTGGCCAGACAAATCCTCCACCCTGCCGTGAGCAGTGCTTCTCCTGATGGCATTCCCAGGACACATCACACAAAACTACCCTGTTTATGCTGTAAAGTGATGTTGCTGATGTATCCTTCTCTTCGGGCACAATCTCATCTCCCAGCATACTGATATCTACATTAAGTTTCTAAATATAACGTGTCCTTACATAAACATGATATAAAGGAATTAGGTGACAGCTGACTAAAAGAATTCCTTTAAAAGCAAAATTTGCTGTGCACCAAATGTAACCAATACTTACAAGCAGTGAAGCCTTTTCATATTAATTGATGAAGACAGAAGAAAGCTTCTAGATAAAGTCACAGTTTGCCTGGAAAGGAAACATTTCCTCTACACACCAAATAAATTACTCCTATTCCCACTTATTTATAAGATAATGGAGTTTCTTCTACGGATCTGTACTGCAGAGAAAGATGTGCTAAAAGCACCCTTCCAAGATGCAGGTCCCATAGGAGCTCTGCAATTCCTGTGGGATGGAGGATTCTGCCATTTAAACCAGGCAGATGTACTGCTCAGGCTTTAAAATACAGTTTAAAAGAAAACTCACCTAGAGATTTCTTAAAGGAAAAGCTTCTAGAGTTTCTAGAGTGCCTAGGCTTTTTAAATTACATGACAGCTGTCCAAATACAAACCAGAGCAGTATTAACTTCCTGCGTCTGCAGGCGTGTTGAATAATTCTGCAGTGTCTCATAGCTTATCCCTCCTAGCAACAGGATGAAGTTCACCAGAACCAAATCAGTAATGCTCAAGAAAGTTAATATGCAAATCATTGGGGGGAGTGGGTAGGTTTTGCATAACCTGGCTAATCCCTAAACCTCAGGGTACTGAATGATATATGAATTATTAGATCAGGATCTGTCTCAGGATGTAGAATATGCTGCTGAGATACAGGGCTGAGCCCAACACCAGGAGGTTCCTGGTGCAGAGCAGAAAGAGAATTAAATAGCAACTCCAAAGCCATCCATCCGAGAAAGTCAACACCAGACATCACTGCCACCGTCGAAAGGGGACTTTGTGCCATTTGCCTCCGAGTTAACAGGGGAAGTATGGACAGACACAAACTCAGCTGCTTGGACAGGAGTCGGCAAGTCGCAGCCCGGCCCCCTGCACCATGACAAAATGCTGGTTTAGTTCTCGGCTCCAGCTCAGGAGGCTCCATTTCACCCCGGGGGTCCCCTCCAGATGTCATCACCACACGATGGGACATGGCTGCATGCAGAGCCATCACCCGGGGACACCCGCAGCACCCCACCCAGGGGTTAAGAGCTTATTTCCCTCAGCAGCTGTCGCAGCACAACTGAGCTCTGAATTAGAAGTCAGAGCTATGCTGAGGACAAGCGGGTGTTTGTAGGTTTGAGTAATTTCCTATTGATCCCACTATCACACTCCATGTTGCCAGGTAACGGGGGCTGCAGGCAGGATTCTCCCCCTGCTGACACACAACCTGCTGCGTGAGGGCTGGGTAGACCCATCACCTACTCCCATGCTCCAGTTCATGTTTAACTATTCATTGAAATTTAAACAGCATCGACAGAGAAGACTGAGCTCACACCTAGCTAAGTGGATGCCTGGCCACATTGCTTGGAACAAACTGGGTTTGCAAGCCCCTTCAGAGAGAAATTCATTTGCCTGGGCTCCAACACACAGTTTGTCCACTTGTGCCACAGGGGAGTGAGGCAGACAGCATCCCCTCTCCTGGCTCTGGTCCTTCACAGAGCATACTCCTCTGTGCCATCTCTCAAAGTCTCCTCAATGACAAGACATAGCAAGCCCACAAACAATAAGCTACCAGGCAAACAGCTACCCCATCCTTGGAGGGCATGACCCCGGAATGCTCAGTGATAAGACTCAAGTATCTGTCAATAAAAGTAACAAACAGAAACATGATTTTTCCCATCCTTGGCAAACTGCTGGCAATTCCACTGATCTCCAGAATTTCCTAAATTCTCCCCATTGCTGAAATTCCACATCTAGCTCGATTTGGGAATGGCTTTGAGAGAGGTCAGAATCTGGGGTTTGGATAAGCAAAATGCTACAGTGACTACAGCTTTTACAAAAGCTCTGGAGCTTTGCTTCTCATGTGTGTGGTTTCTGCAAGTACAGAAGCCTCGAAAGCTGTGGTCTTCAGCCTGCACTTGTCCATGCCTGCAACAAACTCTGTCCCCAAAACCTAAAACTCCTTGTTTATTGTAGCAAACCAAATACCAACCCTCCAGCTGGAGGTTTTATTCTTGTGCACTTTTTTCTGATGGATATTTAATTTAAAAAATAAAACCCAAAACCTCAGTACTTTCACCTCCAACCCAGGACAGTCAACGCAACAGCCAGCTTTGCTGCCTGTGCTTTCTCCGTAACAGAACACATTTAGCCCTAGAAAGAATGAATTCAGAGAAAGGATTGATGTGTTTCGACATCGCTACTGGCATTAGAGTCTTCTTCAGCCACCCAGCCTTGAAACACGGGCAGGCAAATAGCTCCTTACAAATGACTCTTGTTCCCCCCTGAATGTTTTGATTCATTGGTTTCAGCACTGTGTCAAAGCACATGGGAGAGATGACCCAAAGTGACGGGGTAACATCCCCACATAAGCTGCTGCTGATAAAAGCGGCATTCAGCAGCGTTACCACTCGCCAGTCACATTTTCCAAGGGAAAGAGAAGAAAGAAGCCGCAGTGTGTGTAAGCTCAGGCTGTGTCACACGCAACTTCAGATACATTCATAAATTAATTTGGTTTCGATAATCATGCTCTTTGTTAAGGGCAACATACTCGGGGCACGGCTGCAGCTCGATCCATAGCATGCATTGTACTAAACCAGCCAAGAAGTAACATTAATTCTACCAGTGATCTGGGGTGAGGGCCAGTATGAAAATTACTGAATTACAGCTCCCCTCAAATTAAGAGAGAAGCAACAAGTCACCCAGCAGGACTGCAGAGCTATGGATGACTGAAAAGAAGCAGCAAGGCAAAGTACTGGATGCTAACTTTCAAGCTAAACTGAAGAAATAAAAAACCTTTTCTGATATAAAAGATATATATATTTCTCTGGCATATATTCCTCCTTCTATCTCTTTTTTTCATACAATCATGCACTGATGGTTTTTAGCCAGATAGGAAAGATGATCTAGGTCAACGCTTCTGCACCTTTTTTCCACTGAAGGCCCAAGCTGGTTTGGCAGGGAAAAGTAAACAAACTCTGAATCCATATTATGTTCTATTTTTTGCTCTTTGCTGAGAAGAGGTGGCTGCTACTGGAGTACCTCCTGCCCCTTCAAACAGAACCATACTGTATGAGAAAACCTTGGCCTTATAAATCTGTATATTTTAATTAGGCACTGGCATAAAGCAAATCAAGAACACACTGTTCCATGCCTTTAGGAACATGTCCGAGTGCACAGGGAGGGGGTGTTCATATTTTGGAGTTTAACCAGTTGTTCCATGGAGCCCCTTCATCCCCTTAGAGACCTCAGGTTGAGCAAAGCTACTTCAGTAGAAAACAGGCCAGGATTCAAGACACTCGTTTCTCATGGCCAAGCCTAAGTCTGCCCAGCTTTAAGACCCTGCTTTTACTCCATTCTGTTCAGTGTCTGACTGCCTTGACCACTGATGTTTGACTGTGCCCGAAACGCTCCGATAGCAGCTCCACGGCTGAGTGAGGCATTATTGCAGGCAGCAGGAGGCTCCTATTGACCTGGCACAGGTTACTTCCTCTGCCATCCCAGGACGCAGCTGTAGAATAAAGCCAAACAGACTACACATACAGGCTTTCAAATTAATGGCTCTTCAATCACAATTTTCAGTCTAAATGGTCTCTACAAATACCTGGTGAATCACAATTTTGTTTTCCATTTACAGCAAAAAGCCCATAAGCATCTTTAGAGACCCAGTGCTGCTCAGAGCCTGGTTTCTGTCCCTGCACTCCCCGCCGTCGCACATGGGGAACTAACAAAGACACAAAATTGCTCTTCCCAGTAGAAATAGTTGGGTCTCCTAAAGAAAACACATGGTCTGGAAAGCAGGAGGCAGCCAGAGACACCAGTTCCATTCGCACAGCGTGACCCGCCAGAGAAACACAAGGGGCATCTCAGACTTCTGGTTGCAGCAGGAAAGCAAGTTAACATCTATCTCCCCACCAGCAGCTTGAGCTGTGGGTCCCAACAGACCAGAAAAGGGTAGGGGATTTACTTGCTGAAGCTTAGCATTGTGCAAAATCTGTGCCATTCAAATTTTCTTCTGAGGACTTTTCCTCCGGGAAAACTGTAAGATATTCCCTAGAAGATTTGGATGGCTGCCTTGAAAGGACCGTGGATTTGGGCTCAAACAATCAGGGAATAGAAGCCCAGTTGTGAGGCTGCAATGATACCTGCTGCTAAGGAACAGCAGTGATAGGAACACAAGGAAACAATCAAGATCCAGAGCTCAGAATGCAGAATTTCATCTTGTTGCATACTTGTGGAAACACAAATCTATGGGTGGAGAACTACATAAGGGAATGAAGGGAACTTGGGGGGAAGAGTAAGCCAGTCAAATATGTTGTTTCTAGCTCCTATGAACAGGTACACAAGGGAGCAAAGCAAGATTCCTGAAACCCCAAGCAATGCACACAGTGTACAACTACTTGCAAAATCCCACACCAGCCAGGAGGACATCCCATGCATTTTTGCAGTACTAGGAAAAGAAAATAAAAGCACACCCCATCTCTTTCCTTGTGTGATCTGATAGAATACGAGTGCAAAACACTTTCTGCTCTTCCTTCCACATCCTCTGCTCACCTCCTCTCACTACGCTCACCAGGAATCAAGGGAATGAGAGGCAGCATTCACCATTTTGACATGAGCAGGCTCACTTGTATCATCTGCAGATACACCGCAGATAAACCAGCTGTGTAGAGTAATAGCTCCACTCCACAGTATCACAGACAGACCTAAATTCAACACGGTCCACATGGAGCAAGATGGTCTGTATTTATTCCCAAAATCCCAACTAACATGCATGGGATACTTAAATCCTTTGTGCTGCTTAAGGGTGGCTTCTTGCATTCTTTGAGTGAAGAAGTCAAGACATAGCTAGCAGCTATTCTATTTGCCCAGCAGCCGGCAAGCAACCAGGGGCTCTGTGAACAAAGAGGTTTAACAGCAGCTGCTGCTTTGCAGTATTAAATGATGGCATCTGTAATGATGTTACACTATCCCTCTTACCTAGTAAGCACCAAATTTAAAATTAAACTATAGATTTCCTTTGATTTGTGGAAGTTCTTGAGGCCAAGATGAAGGGTGAGGGAAAAGAAGGGAGAAAAACACATGCTTTCTTCAGGCAGTGATTGCAGAGCAGTTGGCAGATGGACTGAAGACAATGAACCTCTACAGAATGGACGGACACCAATGCAACAAAACAGCAAAGCCATCCAAGATGGGGAGGTGGCACGTGCTTCACAGAACTCATTTTTTTTAAGAGAGTTTAAAAACCAATTTTATATATATATATATATATTTGTACATGCAAAACACAAGACCTTTTCATAAGACTCTCTGAGAGGCAATTTGCTCCAGACTCATGCACTCCACACTCGGCCTTGAGAAGCTTTTCACACATATGCCATGCCCTGGACCATTTTTTCCCCCCTCCCACTGGGCCACTTCCTCTTGTCCTCAGTGAGGATCAAATAATACCAGAAAAAAGAAAAACTCAAGGTAATCGTTAACACATGATGAGCAAGTGCGGAAGGGAAACTCCCTTGTTCCCGGTCCCACGCGGAGACCTGACTGCTGGAGGCTTTGCTGCTTTGCATTCGCCTTGAAGCTATAAATGTTCTAATAAGGTCAATATGTACAGAACCAACTCTCTGACAATAATCCAATGCACTCGGGGCCTTTAAGCCCCCATTTGCCTGCTCGCAAGTCTCTCAGTGGAGCAAGGAGGCAGCGGTGCCTGAGGGACAAGCCTCATCTTCCCTTCAAGCATCTCTTACCTGCAAACACCGGGAGAAGCAAACAGACAACATAAACAAGAATATAGGTCACACTTCAGTGATTTCAAACTTCAAAAATAGAGAAGGGACTCAACAGAAGAGCAGGGGAGATGACAGGAAAGCGTATCTCACACTGCTGATGAATCCATTTGATCCTTTTGCTGATCAGACTTTTTCAGGGAGCTCACTTTCTATTTTATGCTGTTAAATGGAAAAAAATACTTTGATCACACCATTAAACTTATGCAGCTCGATCCCTGAGACAATACTTCTATAGACAACACCAAAGTGCAAAGACATTGAATTAATAATGCAAACATTGTATGTGCATCTCCAGTCATTCTGAAGATTCAGCAGCTGTCGAACCCTGCTCTGTCATTCTGACTTTAGTAGTAAGTGGAGATTTCCTTAAAACCTCCAGACCAGGTGCTCTTGTCCCTTCCAAAGAGGCTGAAAGATGGACACTGTCTGTGGCAGGAGGAATTAGCTGTCCACGGCCACTCCTCCTGCATTTGTGGAGGAAGACAGGCAGCCGGCAGAGCCGGGAAGCTGAGCCCATCTCCACCTGACAGGCTCTGGGCTGTACTAGCTTGCTTCACACAGTGCCATAAAATGTCAGTGCAAAGGTTTGGTGGAATTAGGATCACTGTTAGATTAGTTAACAGCTGTATAATTAGCCACGCTAAGCCTCAATGTTTCCCCTTGAAACCTAGTTTTTACAGTTATAAATAGCAGTGTTAATGATCTCCAGCATCACTGGTTACACTTGAAGGCTTCGGCCCCTCCCTGGCTCCACCAGCTCTGGTGTCAGTCCCTGAATGTCACATTCTCCTGACTTTCTTGCAACAGCTACAGGAGGAGACAAAAAAGAACGGAGAAAGGCAGAAACCAAAAATAAACTCCAGACAGAAGTGGACCAAGAAGGATTTCTTCCCCTTACACACATTGCAGCCTTAGCAAATAACAGCTGTAGCTCATACTTAAACAGTATTTCCAAGCATTAACTTAATTACACATCACAATAGCAGTAAGAGATGGTACCAGCATTTTATACACAGGTAAACTGAGACAAAGGAATAGAAATAGTCTGTTTGGAGTCACATAGCAAGATGATGAATGGGACCGAGAATGAAACCTGAGTGCCCAGCACATCATCGTGCTATTTACCAAATGGTGTAAAGCACCAGGGTACTCCAGCAGCGAGGCGTCTTTCATAAATCTGTCATGGCACACTGAATGCTAATGAAGGTATATGAAGAGCATTTTTCTTTATTTTGAAGGTATTCAGTACAGGAAAATTTCAAAAAATAGAGTTCACACTCTTTAGATAAATTTGATTTGCCAAATCTACGAAGGAGACAGAACCCAGATTTGTCATCTCTGAAATCTGAAGTTCAGAAGATGCCATTCTTAAATCAACAGTATGGAGGGGACCTATCACCACTGATATTACCACCTAACCAAAATAATCCTCCACCTTCAGCAGAGATTAAAACTATTTCTTTGTAAACATTTAATCTCAGCAGAGCTTTCTAAAACCCTGCAATGCGGCAACACAATTTCTGGAAATGTCCACAGCACAGATTACAGACACAGTTACTGTAAAAAAATTATTACACACAGATATTTTCATCTGTTCCGAATTTCTCACCATGGCTAGCACCACATGTGTGAGAGAACGAGCATCTTTGGAGGTAAAAAAATACCCAAAGGAGAACTTTAAAGGATGTTTTCCCAGGAAAACCGTTAGGGCTTTAATGGGGTTTAGAAAAGAAAACGTGAGATAATACTATAAATTAAACACTGCTGCTCACAATTCCCTCTGTGGTTACAATCCACAGGCTTTTCCACTGTGGGTCTCCAAAGGCACGTTTTGGGGTACCTTCTCCCCTCAGAACCCCAGAAACAACAACTGACACACCTTGAAATGGCTCAGTGCTTGGCTTGCTGAGGAGGGATGGCAGATCAGAGGCAGGGAAATACGCATCCATGATACTCCCTCCAGAGCACATATACACCCACCACCATATTCCCTGTTTCCACTGAGTGCTGTGATGCAGTGGGAAAACCAAACCCCCAACACCAAGGGTGATGGGCTCTCCTGAGAGCAGCACAGGGCTCTGCCAGCGTTGGGCCACCCTAAAACATGTGTTCCCACGCACTGCTCCTCCTGACTCGTTCTTAGGACACTGCCCTAGGAAATCTCATGCTTGCTTTTCTTTCAGGGGAGGGAAAAGCAGTGCTGTAAGATGAAGTGGCTTCCCCAGCTCACCCCCAGACACCGATCGCAGTATCGCAGCTGGGGTGACCCCTGCCCTGAGCACTTCACACATGCTGCCTCATCCAGAGAGCAAACGCAAGCGCCACGTTCCCACCAGAATTAATAACCCAAGTGCCAAATGACTAAAATCTTTTGCTCATGTTACAGCAGCAGCCGCTGAGCAGAACAGCGCTGTGCTAAGTGCTCCTCCAACGCAAAGAGTAAAACCCCTGCGATTCGGGAATATTTCTCAGCACCCGTGCGAGACAGGCTGCTCCCAGCCAGAGATCTGCTGGGTTACTGATCAGCCAAACGAGGAGACAAGTCTTGATCACACACCCCTACAAGATGAGATCATGCACGGCAGGAAGAACTCTGTAAGCAAAACATAAACCCCAGAAAATCTGTATTCTGGATTTCAGCCTTTTGATGCCTTAATAAAACTGCAAAAATCGGAATAAACCCCTCCCAGAACACTCTGTGACCACAAAGTCACCAGTCACACTTTACAAACAGGGCAATTGATTTTGTTCTCTTTGTTTTCTGGAGTCCCTGTTTCACACGTGCCCCGTCCCAAACTGGAAATGTTTCCAGACAGAAACTCCTCCTGGAGCTTCTTTCAAAGCTTCTCATCACAAGTTCCCACCAGTCCCTTAACAAAACCTTCTCTATTATTTTATATACAGTGGACACTTCTCAACTGGGCAACCATGCCCAGACAGTCCATGCAGATTCCCTAAACAGGGTCTCAGATGAACAGAGGCTGTTTCTGGGGAGAAAGAAGACACTAAATCAGCTTCCATAATGATGCAAACGCCTTGGCAGTCCTGAGCAGGATGCAATACCCTCTGCATACCTTACACAGTTTCTTCTCTCCTCCCAGCTCCAATCTTTTGCTGTCCTGCTCCCAGCTCTCACTGTGCCATCCCAAAGCCAAGCAGGGAAATGAGAGGAAAAGCCATTGGAGAGGCAGCCAGCAATTACACTTACCTGGTCAAGGGTAATTACCCTAATTAAAATATCAGTAAAGCTTGTAAATAGAAACACATGACTTGCAAAAGAAAAAAAAAATAAATAAATGCCGAAAGCAAGTCCCTCTGTTCCCTCCTTCCACTTCTCCTCTGGTACCTGGCAGGCACAGGAGCATGCTGCACAGGTAGTGGGAAGGTCCTTTGGTGCCCCTCGGATGGTGCAGGGCCACCTGCACAGCACAGCGGTGGGGAGGCTGCTGCAGCCCAAAAGGAGGCAGTGGCTGCCACATGAAAACATTCTATGGCTCCTGGGAAGGGGCTTAGCAAAGGAGCAGCGGAAAAGAGGGCCCAAGAGGTGAGAGGAATCGATTTGTGGTCAGAGAATCTTGCCGCGCTCAGCAGCTTTGGGTGCTGTCTCACTTTGTCCAGACCCCCTCCACGGTCCCAGTTTTGGTTGTGTTTCTAGACCTCTGCACTGCCAGGGGGACTGAGGGGGAAACAGCACCCTGAAGGAATCCCAGTTGGTGGGTTTGCACCGTTCAGTCCCGGTGAAACGCCCACCTGCTTTGACAGGGCCGGGGGCTGGCACGCAAGGCCTGCTGGAAGGACCTGCGACTCTGCCTCACCGAGGCTGCGCTTTGCTTTCAATCCCCTTCACACCATGTACCGTATAAACATAGGGCATCACTCCTGCTCCCCATAGCTCCAGAACACACACTCTGGAAACTGGGCTGCAAACACACCACATACATTGTGCCTGTGAGAACTGCTGCATGAGTTTTTCCTCTCTCACGTGAAGGAAGGAGAAGCAGAGGGCTGTTTGCCTCATGGCATCACTCCATCCTCTCCCAAAGCCTGTAAGGGTGTTGGAAACAAGCCAGTGACTTGGGGCTGTAACAGTGTTCAGCAAAAGCATGTGTCTGATGCTGCTCCAGCCAGGGAAAGGAAGGGACTGGTGCACTAATAACATCCAAGGACCCAGAGCCCAGCAGAAGCAGCTCTGATTGTAGTTCCTGGGTAGCTGATGGGTCTAGGACAAAACTCTTTCATCGGGGGAAAAATACACCTCTTCTTTTCCAGGCTCACTTAAAGAAAAGCAGGCAAAGAAGTGAACAGGAACAGGAAAATGGTATTTGCTTGAAATTGTCACCAGGCCAAACAGAACAAACACATGGTCTGAAGTAAATCAGACACTCTTACAGCATGTGTTAATGAGAGAGACTTCAGCCGTTGGTGTCTTCAGTAGTGCTGCACTACAGAAGAGGACAGACACAAAATATTCGGATTGTAAAGCGAAGGGCGGCAGGGAATCACGCAGGCTCCACCACTCCAAGTGTCCAAGTCACCCCTTGGCATTCCCAATCAGCACAGCCCTACAGAGGAGCCGGTGAGTGATGGATCACTGCTACAGGGAGATGCTGAGCGCCAATCCAAAAAGCATTTCTTAGGACTCAGGCAGACGTGGGGACAAGGATCTGTGTGGAGATGTAATCTGATGCACCAGCATCTGGCTGGCACACAAACAAGGCATGCTTTCATCCCCCCACAGGCAGCAGGGCTGGAATCACTGCTGTCTATTTTTAACGGGTTTAATTGCTCCAAAGGCAAGGGGGCTGCAAAGGAGGAGTCAGTCCTTGCTCTCTGCCACTTCCCAGCGCAGTGCCAGTGCCCATTGTCCCAAAACAATGAACCGCCCAGAGCCAAGCCAATGCCAGGCCTTCAGCAGCACTGCTGATACACTGCAGAAATTACCCCTCTGGGAGTGACTCCCGGGAACAGCCCAGAGGAGGGGAGTAGCTAAGCTGGATTTACAGAGGTAAGTCCATGAGAAGTGTTATCTTCATCTAGGAACAACCCCTCTGGAGTTTCCCAATTTCTCCCCCTGAGACAGTGTCAGGCCGCTGAGTTGAGAACTCGCTTCGTGCCATTTGTTTGTTTTACCATCGCTGCCTTACACTGACACCTGTTGGGAGAGCAGCCAGGGTGGTGTGGAGAGCAGAACACACAGACAGGGCTTTTCTTTGTCAGAGGGGGAAAAAAATCAGTAGTTATTCCAAACGGACTAACATTTGCAGGCATCTGTTACCGTAATGAGCAGACAGTTTGGGCAACATCCTCTCCAAGCTATGAAACAGTTGGTAGGATGAAAAAAGCTCTCAGACCACTTCATGTCTGAGATGCCTTGAAAATAAATGATTTCTGCTCATAGAAACACTCAACCGAAGTAGGATGAGTAGGAGCCTTGTACTGAAGCACAGCAGCGTAGCTCTGACTCACACCTATTGCTACGCAGGGACCAGCCACACTCTATCATCCAAAACCACAGCTAACTGACCCAAGGCTGGCCAGCAGTCACTCTGCAGAGCTGCACAGGGAGCCGTGCTGTAGAAAGGAAATTCTGCAACCACCAATATGTTAAGCTAAAAACATTAAACTGCAGCAGAGGTGGCTCCATCCTCTGCCAGTGAAAGTGCAATTGTTGAAAGGCACGGTGTACTTACAGTGAACCCCTACTCCTATCACTTCAGGTATCACTTACTCATGAAGGATGTGGCTGATGTAAAAAAAAACCCAAACCCACACCACTTCCTATCATAAATCATTTTCTACACTTGGTTTGGAAGAACATTGGCAGGTACAAACTGGCCTCGTCCGGCTATTTCGTCATTGCTGACCCACAGTACTTTGCAGGAACGCTCTTCCCAAAGCAGATGAGTATTTGCACAATCAATAAAACACACACATTCAATTTCTCCCCAAAATGGGGTCAATAACTGGAACAGGTATTAAGTGAGAAGTCACTCCCACAACAAGGAAAGGATTAAAACACTATTCTTCTTATCCCTGTATTCTTTTCCTTCTCACATCACAGCAGGTGACTAACCTTCAGAGACCGCAGCACAACTAAATAAATAAAGCTGCCGAGACCAAGGGTCAGCTGAGATTTTGACTTTATAAATCACAATATCGATATTATTGCCCTTGAGCACAAGGCCAGGCGTTATGAGAAATGGCTTTCATAGCCAATCGCTGCAGAAACTTTCTCTGAGCTTTACACTCTCATCTCTACAGTGAGTAGGAACAAAGGACCTTTATTAAAATGAGAAGATACAACCTCAGGCTGGTAGTAAATACAAATCTGGAAGAAAGTGCCCATGACAACAGGTGCATTCACAACACCCATTTCTTCTATCAGGATTTCTATATTCACACAAAGTTGTTGGTTCCTAAACGCCAAAACAAAGCAGACTTTCCTCTAGATCCCCCACGTTTCCACTGCAGTCCGTTGTGAAATGCCACTGTATAATTTTTTCCAGAAATAAACCCTACCAAGTCTAAACAGAGATCTTTCTTCACGCTGACATGCTAAAGCAACATTTTAGTGTTTGCCAGCAGTAAAACACTGCACCATCTTATTTAAGTTGCTAAAGCTCTGAATTAAATGTTTCTAGATTACTACCAATACGCCCCACACCAAAGTCCTACTTTTTTTTGGGTGCTATTAATAAAAGCCTGTTTATTCATAGCCTACAAGTATGTTCTGCATCACCTCAAACATCCCTTCAGTGTTACAAATCGCTTCTCTCTTTTTAGAGAACAAGTTGCTTCTGTTTCACACTGATTTGAAGGATACAGAAACCACAGGACACATTTGAGATACAAGGCAGAACAAATTGTAAACCTAGTTGTATTTATCACAAAGACACATTATCTACTGCTGTAGCCACTGCCTTTATCTTCACAGTTATTATTATTTGCCCATATAAAACTAAATATACACGTTTTCTGCTAGGTTTGCATCCTGTCATGAGCTTATTTAAACTGGAAAAGCACAGTGCAAGCTGGCCCTAACTGTGCTAAATAGCTGGTTATTTTATAACATCCTTTCGATGGGGAGCCCTGACCCATTCATAAATTTATTTCTAATTATTCTGGTGGAAATGATGCTTTCCATAAATATCCACCTATAAGTGTGCCAGAGGGATACACACTAACGCTCATCCTTCCAGGATGACTGTAGCTTGCCATGGACAGAGTTTTCTGGTGCTCCCTGTAGTATGAGGTACCTGCAAACGTCTCCTCCAGATTTCCCAAAGATAACGTATGCAAAAGGCCCTGTGCATATATAAACACACAACACTGCCTTTTCTAAGACAACACTTCAATAACTTTGTCAGGAATATATATCAAAAACTAACCTCCCCTCCTATCAAATGACCCCCTCATTAAAACACCTCATCTTTAACTAATCTAACGCAACATGGGCAAGGCACATTATTTCTATCTATGTTTTAAAGGCACATTACAAATTGCCAATGGGTGCTGGTTAACAGCATACTCCAAACTTAACTCTGAGCCACAGGAAAAACTCTTCCAACAGGATCCCACTCACATATGGGCAGCTCTGCTATTGTGGTGTTTCTAATTAGAGTTGTATATGTTACACATGTTGAAAGAGTTTGCAAATATGTTTTGTGGTTGATAGTTAAGCTCAGTATTTAAAGTAATGTGAACTCTTGTATGTTTACATTACGTTTTCTGTAACAAATACATCGTATGCAAAATAAACATACATATGTGCATATATACACGCACACATACTATTTTGTTTTAGCAAAATAAACATAAAACAGGTGTCAAAAATAGTAAGACTCATAACTGGAATTCACCAAAAGTGTATTTCTGATGCACTTCTGCTCGGTTGTTGGCTTCTAGAGGCAGGAATCAGAAGTATTTCTGAATATAACTAAAATGCTTTAGTTATATATAAGTACTTCTGTATAACTAAAATGCCTTCTTCAGTGGATATTCTTATTTACATATGTAAACTTGTATATGCTACTTCAAACATCCAGCTAACTTCAAGAAGTTACCCGTATATCTACTTTTTATGCATAACTTCTGCCACCAGAAGAATGCTATAAGCAGTTCAGAGATAGGAAATAAAATTAATTAAGTTGAAATCTTGGAATACAACAGCACAGAAGCCGCTGGAGTAGAGGCATAGAAAGACCAAGTACCAACACCACACAGGTAAAGAACAAAAGTCAATCCTTTACAAGTCCAAAGCCTGGGGCTATTAATTTTATTCTAAAACCTTGTACAAATATGCCAGGCATGAAGATGCTGCCTGTGAATTGCAAACAGAGCTTTGGAACCCTGCTTTCAAAATCATTATTTTATTAGATGTGTGTACATCTCCCGTTTGATTTGCAAGAGCCTTACAAGATGTAAGGGGAGTACACAGGCGCATTTAATTGCTAATGATACTGTGCTATGTTTCAAGTTTCAGCATTAGCATCTCAAGGTAGAAGAGCTACAACCCTTTCAAAGCTTTAAAATCCACTTTTCACGGAAACACATTACCCAGTTTCCCTTTTGAGTCTTTTGTCTTGCGCTCACCCTTCAGTTCAAAGTAGTAAAATAAAAAGATATCTCAATATTAAGATAACTCATGATGCTGCCTTGAAGCAAGAGGGATAGCAAAGCACCATTCACATTTCAACCTTTATCAATAAAACACAGATGTCTCTGGAGCATGACTCACCCGCCCGCTCAGTGCTGTAACACACCACGACTTTCAGTTACATGAAGAGCCCTTTCCTGCACTCAGGCATCTTAAAAATGGATGGAAAAGGTTGTCTTAATCCTCCTTACCCAGGGAAAGCTAACAGAGGGCAGGCAGCGTTACATCATCTCCGCCCTGGGCAGAGGAGTACACCATCCATCTTCCTCCTGGGGATTTGAGTGAACATAAAACAGGGCAGCCCCATGGCCCTCTAACACACGCAGGGGCTCGGCAGGGGGGCTAACACGCAGAGGCAGCCCAAAGCTGCTGGTGTTCTCCTTGTCTTGCCCCAGAACAGAACTTCTAATGGAGGGTCGAGATGCAACTCAAGTCCAGCAGGATGCAGTGAGCCCAGCTGGCGTATCATGGCTGCACTGCATGGACACCACAGCACTTCCACAACCAGTATCAACCCTTCGGTGTCCTGTACTCAAGGTTGTAACATTAAGTACTGACACATGTGAATGCACCAATTTAAGCCTACTGGTCTACCTGGGAGACCTCTGCAGCAAGACTGATTGAGGTGTAAGCTTATTCTGTATTCAACACCAGAGAATCCAACCAGGAGGTGAAAGCCCATAGAAAGCCAGGCTGTGCCAGATGCTCATCAGGATTCAGCTCCTCATCAGTAAAGGAGGAATGGGGGAAAAAAAGACGTGAAACAGCTATTCTTTAGTTGCCATAGTTATAGCAGGTGTATTAAAGAGAGACATGCCCTTTACCAACTTCACAGCATTTCTAAATGCTTGCAAAAAAAGCTAAAGCCATCAACACGCACCTCTTACTATACTCCATATAGCTAGTTACTCCACTGAAAAAACACTTCATTTTTAACTTTCAACTTCAGCCATGTTTATAATGAAGATGTTGTAATTAGTGATATGCACCACTCCCATCCAGCCACACTGAGACATTTCTACACTTCTTAGACCATTAAAAAATAATCACGGCTGAATAATACATTAGTAAGGTTGATCACAGGCAAAATGCAGTTTGTCAGCTCTGCTGCTAATTTGCTATGGCCCCACAAAGGCAGCAAAGCCATGATACTGCACAGTACAGGGCTAGACACAAGGGTAGCTTCACATTTCAGCTGGTCACTCTGAGAGCCCAAACTTGAGGCAGCGACCACAGGGAGCAACCTTTGCTTTTGTAAGCTCCAAACACGCACAATAACATCCCAAGATGATTGTGAAGATGCTTAATGAAATCACGTTCCCTCTACTAATTCACACACTCTCCTGCAAATAGATCTGAATAGCCAAAGCTCTCAGAAGCTGTGCAGGAGGAGCAGGGGACCCCGACATCTTGCTGGGCCCTGTCAGCTTCGCTCAACTTCCCTGCTCCTTGATTTTTGTCATTTCCTGGAAGCAACCCCTCAGGGTGCTGAGGCAGGCTGCCACTCACACCAGACTCTGCAGATATTCCCCCCACAAACCCTTTTCTCCATTCTTACCTTCTTCCAGGAACAGGAAAGCAATTAACAGTATTGTCACTTAGATTCTGGTGACTGGCCTCCTGAGACAGCGCCCAAAGGAGGCAGGGAGCAAGTGACACCTTCAGAAATAACATTCCTGCTTCTCCAAGAGAGGCTGCTATCACTACCACATAAAATGTAGTGCTAAGTAAAGCTGTGCTGGAAGTGAGGAAGTCGGTTCATCCCACAACGCCCATTCTGCTTACCAAAAGTGGCCCACTGAGCACTCACATCCCACACAGGCGCAGCTCCGCACCAGCCAGCCAGCACCCTTACCCATTGAACATTTGAGAATAGGTTGAGATTGTTTCAGCCCCAAGACCTCTAGTCATTCACTTTACCAGGTAAAACTGCCCCTTGCTGAGCACCAGCTATCCTGAGGGAAACTTCAGGGGGAAGCAGCTACTAGATGGTTCGATTAGTCTTTCGACCCTAGAAGGGAGCAAGTGACACCTTTAGAAATAGCACTTCTGCTTCTCTAAGAAAGGCTGCTATTGCTATCACAAAAAATTTACCATATTTAGTGTTGACTAAAGCTGTGCTGGAAGTGAGGAAGGATTCATCACTCGCTGCACCAGTTCCAACCAACCTCAGCTTGAGCAGCTGGTGGAAGAGGGGAGATGCAACTCCACGGGTTTTCTGCTTTCCCTCACAGATCTCCTTTCAGCTATTGCTGTAAAGCATGTTTGACTTAATAGGTCACACCTTCAGCCTCTTGCTTGTCAATAAATATTTACACTTTTAATTCCAATCCTGCAATCAGCCCTGTGGGAAAGCTCTGAATGCTCTCAGATTCTCACCGACTTCAATACGCGGAGTTGCTCTTCTCAAGCAGCGCAGGTAAATGCCACAGCAAGGGCTGTAATATCTCTGTCCCACTTTGGTGAGATAAAAGAACAAGCCTGGGATATTTTGGAACACCAATTCCCTTTTTCTTCTGCTTGTTCAGGTAGCAGGAGGCAGCCAGCTGGGACCAGACAAAGTCTGGCTGATCAAAACTGGAATCTGCTACTCGCAGCGTTCCCGCAATGCCACCCAACACAACAAGCAAACCCAGCCCCTCCCTTAAACGAGCCTGCTCTGCCAAAGAGGGGCTGGAAGGAGTTTGAGACGCGGATGCTCCGGGGAGGAGGAATGACATAAAGAGAAGGGGGGAAAAAGGAGGGGAAAAAAAGAAAGGGGGGGACGGGGGGGGAGGAAACCCCAACAAAAGAAGGGAGGAAAAAAGGAGAACGGCTGCTGGCTGGAGGATTCTGGCTGCAGCCCGCAGGGCGGGGGGCTCCGAGCAGGAACCCCGCACTTTGCCGCTTCGGTCCGCAGAGGGAGCCCCAGCCCCGCCGAGCAGGCAGCGCCCGAGCCGCCCCGGAGGGAACGCTCCCACCTCCCCGAAATCGCCCTCCTACGTGTTTAAACCGCTCCGGGTTCCCTGCAAGACGAGTAAATGCCGTCCCGCTGGATACGTGGGTGCCGGAGAAGGAGCAGCAAAGCGGCCGGTTACCCGCGGGTCGGTCGGACGGGCACCCCCGGCTGTAGTAATACCGCGGGCTGCACCCTACCTGCAGCCCCCCGCCAAGACTGTGGGGCCAGGCCCTGGGCGGGAGGACCAGCCGAAGGGAAAACTCCCTGCCCTCAAGTTCACGGGGCAAGGGGCAGAGGGGAAAGCCGTGCTCAAAGCCCTTTCGAGCCGCGGCAGTAAGGTCCCAAGTCAACATTTCTTCGGCTGAAGCATCTTTGTTAAGTCCTAGATTACAAAGCAATTTACCCTACCGGGTTCAGATGTCTGTGAATTAGAGTGCTCAAAGATTTGATTAACTGGGGGCAAAAGCCACAGAGAGCTGGGCACTGTCCCTATCCCTGAATTTCTGGTGAAGCCTGTGTCAAGGGTGCAAGCTGCACTGTCAGTTAGGGTCAGACGCAAAAGCACTGCATTCCCACCGCCTTACAAACTGGGTTTGACAACAGAAGTCACTACAAAATGTTATAGTGGATTACCTGGTGGCAGAGGCAACTGCCTGCAATTCATCATACTCCAGGAGTTAATGTCAAAGAAGCCCCAACACAGTCACTAGTGCAAATGTATCCTCCTCCTCCCCACTCCAAAAATCCACTGAAATCCTGGGAAACTGCTTTTGTTCCCATGAGCGTGCTTCACACTGACGTGAAAGAGCTGGCAGTTTCCATGAGAGTTAAAAGTTCTGGTAGAAATAAAAAAATTACACTGTTTCGATCATAGATAACAGGGCTCTGGATAAAAACCCACTGACTGCTATTTACCACCCCCTCCTCGACCCAAACCCATCCCTGTTAGCACAAAGCTTCAATCAGAGCACTTAAAAAAAAAAATGAATGTCAAACTCCTTAAAAAATGAATACCTAAGTACTGAAATGATTCCAACAGATTAAAAACACTGTATGCAATCAGAATTCTGGAGTGCACTGGATGAACAGAAATGGCTGACCCCCCCCACTCCCACATGTGCAAACACAACTCTATCCCCTGTCAGCAAAATCTTCCCAAATACTTTAACCACTCCTTAAAAAGCCTTTCTGGACAGAAAAGGGGAAAAAGTCCTTCATTTCGCCTGAAGAGGCTGTAGAAGCTCCAGTTCAAGGGTGAAAGGAAGGACAGAGAGAAAATTCCCTTTCCCCTCCTACCCAAGCCAAACACTTGAAATGTATTCAAAACAGCTTGTAATTACAGCCTGTATGCCAGCACTGCCGTGCGCGTTACCGGTTAGGAGTTCCTCTCACTCCTGTGCTCCCTCTACAACTAAGCCATAACTTGGCGGTCCAACCCCTCAGCTGGCATAAGACACCCCAGCTCCCCTGATGTCACCAGCGTTCGTCAGCCAGTCACTGGACCAGGAACTTCTTCCAGTTGCACCTGACCTCCCAATCAGCCCCATGCCACGCTTGGGGAAGCTCCAGCCAGCACACCCCATTGAACCACGCTAGGATTCGAAGGAGAGCTGTGAGTAAACCTGTGCACCCTCCCTTTCTCTTTGTTTCAGGAGACCCTTTTCATTTCATTGTGCTTGGCTCCACATCACCAGTTTTATCTTGCAGTTCACACTTAAGGAAACCCAGCCAGGCTGCCAAGTACCACAAGGTTTTCTGTCAAAACTTGGACAGGCTGGAAAGTTTTACATCCTTTTAACCGTAAACCTTAAAGCAACTCAGACTTTTATTTTACTCGCAGCTCAAGTTTTGAGTGGTTCATGACATTTGGCCAACCTGGCTTGAGTTTTCTGTTTGAGGTTTCATTACAAAATCCTAATTCCAGAAGCGTAATTAATACTTTTTTATTAATAGTATCTGTAGTAAAAGATTATAGGGCTTGGGAGAACGGCTCCAAGTGCTTTTTGCTGCCCAGCAGACTACACGTAGTCCAAAAAGGAGATCTGTCCTCCAATTCAACTTGAAAAAGCTGTGTGCTAACAATAAAATGCAGGCTTTTGGAGACCCAAACACAGGGACCATTGCACAGTCTAGCTTCAGAGTTGCTTGTTATATTTATTACACTAGCAGCCCAATAGTAGACACCAAGTAACTGTAATAAACAACAGTTTCTGTTTCCAGAACTTACTTGCTCGGTGTGACACATAACAATATTGGTTGAAAGGGCCCTCAGGGTAACCTTGTCCAAGCTCTGAGGAGATGTGCAAATCTCTAAGGACGCAGATCCTACAACCTCTGACCTGAAGGCACCTGCCTCTGTGGAAGATCTGAGAAGAGCACCTACATGTCCTGACCTCACCACTTTTGTGTTACTCAGTGCTTGCCGACACACTTCCATTGGCATCATAACTCACCAGCCAACAGGCACCAGACCACACCAGTACAACAGCCCACAGCTTTCTGATTACAGCTGCCAAATTTGAAAACAGTTTCAGTCTCCATTCCCATATTTTATAGTCTCTCCCAAAATAGGAGTTTTAGAGTTTGAAGATTAAAAACCAGCATATAGAAACCGTGCCACCTCCCAGGTCTGGGCTGCGCAGAACGGTGGCAGTGCTTTCCAAGGGGAATTGCCAAGGGTTTGCCTGTTGGGGTAAGGCAGCATCAACCCTCTCAGCTGGATTTCAGTGGGACTGGTAGCACGAGGAACTGTAACACACACTTGTTCTGAAGCTCAAATGTTTTTATTAACATAAATGAGCAGAAGTTAGGTTAATAATCTGAACACACTGACAGATGTTCAACAAATACTTGGCAATGCTGCAGCCAGAACAAGAATGAAATAAATGTTATCTTGGAACAGCCTGCAGAACATCACAACCTGAAGCTACAAAGCTCTCGAAGCAGGTCAAACACACAGGCAGGGAAGTCAGGCTCTCTCCCAGCACAAACCCAAGTCACACCACGATACAACTTAACCTTGCATACAGGCCTGAAAATTTTGCAACTCCTTGTAGAAAGAGAGCTTGCATTTAAAGTGCAAGAAGATACCACAAGAGCTGAGGGGAGGGGCTGCTGCTTTGGTCACCCAGGGAAGGAAAAGGGGTGTCTGCTTCTTTACACTGGAAAAAGAAATTAAAACATTTCCTGATTTTTTCATATTTATTCAAGTTGTGTTCCAGTTCAATCCACATGCAAGACCTGAACACACCAACGGGCTCTTACTCCCCTCGAAATGTCATTATTCTAGAAAGACACCAGATTAATATAAATGATTCATTTGGGGGGAGCTATGAGATGAAGGTGTTCTGGCCAGGTACAGCTAAGAACTGCTAAAACCTCATTCAGTAGTTAATAGGAAAGCTCAGAGAACACCATGTTAGGTGTTTTACTGGGAGAAGGGAACTGGGTCTGGCTGGGCTGGCTCGCCTGGGCAGCACTGGTAGGCTTTACCAATGGTTTCTGCAGAGTTTAAGGTACGTTTGGGGTACTTATGTTGGAAACCTTCAGATAAACACATTAATTTGGATTTCTTTCTGTGTGCATACTGTTCAGAGTGTAAGAGAAATAGTATAGCCTGTAAAGGCTATAGTCTAGGAAAAGCTGAAAATGAGCACAACGTCCGTGAAGACCTGCCCCTCCCACTCTAAGAGGGTATTTTGCAGCACTATTAGTCCAAGCACTTCTGTACTCCCTTCCTGTTCTTTCTAAGGGGGGGACACGGATGATGACACAGATCTTGAGATGTTGAAAATTTGAAATATTATATAAGTTAGAAACTCTGTGGCTTGTACAGGTGATGTCTCATATCTTTTAGCACCCACATAGCTGTAACTCCAGCCCCATCAGCATGGCTGGCCTGACCCTCCCTCCTGAAAGGTGGTGTAAAATCAGGAGAACACCAGATTTTGGCTAAATGTCAATAGCCAGAGAGACAATCGAGACCCTAAGTCCCACCTGTTTTTATTAAGACTTTGTCTCCCAAGTATTTAAGTCACTTTGGCACCAGGAGTTGGTTAACTGCAGTGCTGAGCAGCTTTAGAAAATGAAGCCTGTATTTCTAAGAGAGTAAAACTGGGGCAAGATAAAAGCCAGGAAAGGGCTGATGGTGAATTGCTTTCTGCAGACTTCCTGATAGACTCGAGCATGTTGGAGTTCCTGATAGATGAGAGGTTTCTTGGATGCCAGGCGAACACTGCATCAATGCTGTTTATCAGCGGTCCTCAGTTGGAAGATGCAAGCGTCACTCGGAGGCACAGGGCGGGTGTAACACACTATAGAAAGACTGTCTCACCTTTGAAAGACTCCATTTATACTGTTCTGATGACTTCACCCAGAAAAAGACTTTCTTTTCATTTCATCATAAGGCTTTAAACTGCCTAAAATCATTTCAAAACTATAAAAACCTGGGAGTGGGGAGTGGGCAAGAAGAGAAAGGCCACGACAGCGGCAAAACAAAGCCCAGGATGACTTTGGACTTGTAACCACTTTGTGTCAATAGCATCGCTTTACAAGTTAAATATTTTTTTGTAAAGTGTTAATCCAATCTAAACAAGGCTTTGAGTCTAAATTAAACAAACTCCACTTTTATTGGTATTAGCTAAAATGTGCAATGCTAATTTCCGCAGGCATGCACTAACAAGAGCAGCTATGCAGACTATGCTGTTATCCAAGGCAAATAAGGAAGGACGTTCACTTAAATTTTCTGTTTTCCAAGGAAAATGCACTGTTTTACACACCCTGCAGGAAGGCTTATTAAAAAAAAAAACCCAAAACAACAACAACAAAACATAGCCCAAATTTTCCTACACAGCAATGCTTTTAGAGTCTTAAAAAAAAAACAACAAACCCACCCAAAAAAACCCACCCCAAAACCCCACCAACTTTCATTGCATCTCCACTTCTGATTCAATTTGCTGTCAAAGGTCATGAGCTAAAATATACAGTTTATGCTAAAAGCAGGAAGCGGGGTAAGTAATTGAATAACATCAGGAAATGGAAGAATACTGCCATTTTCCTAATGGATACAGTACAAGGTTTACTCTCTCCAAATTGAATTCTAGGAGCTCCTAGTAGTAAGCGGTTTATTTTTCTTCAGCTTGAATTTTAGCCTATGAGGTTTAAAGAGAAATCCTCGTGCAATCAAAGGGACAAAATACCACAGCAGCTTTATTTTCCAACAGACAAAGATCATCATTTCTGCAGGAAAGAGAAAACTCCCATCAACAGTGTCTTAAACAGAACTGGCATAGCAGGTTGGCTGTTTAATATACATGGGCTGGAAATAATTCTACTAAATCAGATCTCTGAATTATTCATGAAAAACAGATTTTCATGATTTAAATTAGAAAGACTTAAAATTACAAGCCTTGCATTGCTATTGATAGGCGAGGTCTCTTTCCCCCTGATGTGATGTTACAATCTCACACGGTCCCTTCTCCAGGAAATGCTTTATGATCACTCTAAAATAGCACATGGGCTGCCATGCCACTTACTGCTGCTGGAAACAACACACCCACTGGTACCCACCATCCAACAGCAATAGCACCCCAGTAATAATTACATCAAAAATGTATGATTAGTATGAAGAAGAAAAGTTTGAGGGGGTCGTTTTCAGTATTTATTGCATACTAAAGCACAGGTTCATTTAAAATATTGGAAGCACAAGCCTTAATAGTGAAAATAATATCTTTCCATCACTGAAAACACTGCAATTCTTACAAGAAATGTAAGACTGCAAATTTTCCTTCAAGTCTTTCAAAGGCATTTTGTAATGCTAGACCTTCCCCAATCACCCTCTGTGTATTGTTACTGAGTTATAAATACGCCGCCGCTAATAAGTGAAAGGTTTGACACGGCTGGTGGATAGGCACTGCCAGGTCCTTCAGCACAGCACTGGTTTTTGACAGGCTCCCCAGCCAGCTGCAATGGCTACAGCCCTTTGTGCTTGAAATTATTAATATTCATTTATCACACAGGTACCGAACCTTTCATCTGAAGATCTCCAAACACTGCACAAATTCTCTGATTAAGCCTTTATGCCTTGATTAGGAATTGGTAGACAAGTTCTTTATGATTAAACACAATTTACATACAAAATGAACAGGGGAAAATGAAGCTGTGCCTTGCCAGAGACCACAGAGCCACAGCCGAAGGGTCCTAGTCCCCAGCTCCCACCCTGTCACTGGTGCCTACAACTCTCTTTCAGGGGCTTTATGGCTTGACCTTGACCAACTCATTCCGACCGGGAATACCTGGACAGATGGGCTGAGACCAATGGGATGAGGTTTAACAAGGCCAAGTGCAGAGTGCTGCACATGGGACACAACAACCCCATGCACCGACACAGGCTGGGGGAGACTGGCTGGAGAGCTGTCAGGCAGAGAAGGACCTGGGGGTGCTGGGTGACTGCAGGCTGAACATGAGCCAGCAGTGTGCCCAGGTGACCAGGAAAGCCAATGGCATCCTGGCTTGTATCAGAAATAGTGTGGCCAGTAGCTCTGGGGAGGGGATTGTGCCCCTGGACTGGGCATTGGTGAGGCTGCACCTCAAGTGCTGGGTCCAGTTCTGGGCTCCTCACCATAAGAAGGACATTGAGGTCCTGGAGCCAGTGCAGAGAAGGGCAGCCAGGCTGGGGAAGGGGCTGGAGGGCAAATCCTCTGAGGAGAAGCTGAGGGAGCTGGGGGTGTTGAGCCTGGAGAAGAGGAGGCTGAGGGGAGACCTTCTCATCACCTACAACTACCTGAAGGGAGGGTGCAGAGAGGTGGGCGATGGTCTCTTCAGCCAGGGGACAGGAGATGGGACAAGGGGAAATGGGCTCAAGCTGTGCCAGGGCAGGGTCAGAGCAGATATTAGAAAAACATTTTTTACTGCAAGAGTTGTCAGGGCCTGGAACAGGCTGCCCAGGGAGGGGCTGAGTCACCTTCCTTGGGTGTGTTTAAAAAAGGGTAGATGAGGTGCTCAGGGATATGGTTTGGCTTAGGATGGGAATGGTTGGACTTGATGATCTTAAAGGTCTTTTCCAACCTTGTGACCCTGTAATTCTGTGAAGAGAAGCAGACAACCAGTATCACAGCCTGCAAACCCAGAGCAGCACACCACCCAAATACAGCCTTTGTCAACACAACTCTGAGCCATCCCTGCCTTGTCATTTCCTTCTTCACAACCAAAGCACGGAGCACTTGTCTGTATATTTATATATTTTCTTAAACATACCAGCTACTTCTCTTCACCTAGCAAGCCCTATTGAACAAGTTCTATAATTAACATCAAAGCAATTTGAAAGCTGCTTGACTTGCTAAAAGCCAGTAAACAAGCAGGAAGCAATAAGGTGCTTTACAAGAGAAGAACATGTGCTGGGGGAGGCAGACTATAAAACATTAAACAGACTGATCAGTAATTTTAACAGAATTCCCATTTTTTATTAACCCTCTGCCTGCTTTGGGCATTTTTGATTTGTATTTGTAAGAGTGTAAGATTATTTTGTGCAACTAGATCTGAGTAAAGTTTATTCAGAAAGAAATACTGAGCACAGTGGGCAAAAATAAGAGTACCATGAGAAACTGTCATACACCAAATATTTGCTGCTTCCTATGGCTGGGATAAAACCCACCTGCTTTATGACTAAAATATTTTTATTAAAATATTTAGACAAAGCCAACCTCAAATCTTATTCAAAAAACCAACAAACAGCAGTTTCCAGTTCTACACCCATTTTCAGCTCTACTATTTTTATTCATTTAAAGAGTTCTTTAGGGGTTGGGAGACCAGGGAGGGTTAGCAGGGTGAGCTGGGCTTCAGCCTGACTGCATTGCACGAGCAAACGTCCCTCTTGTTTCTCAGCTCACACAGGGAAAAGCTGCAGGAGAGGGAATTCCATTCTTCAAGTGTGTGGGTTCCTACATCTACTTGTAGCTCTACTAGCTGGGCATGCTGCAGAGGGGAGCTTCAAGTTCCCTGATGCAGCTTGCCACTCTCAGAGACTTACCACACATAGCTTTTTCTTTTAATAGCACCTAAACCAAGTTGTGCCTGCAAACCACTTAATTTCCTGCTTCCTCCTCCCACAAGTTCTTGCAGAATATCACTAGGCTTTGGGTTGAAAGCTTCACTTCCCACTTTTGTTTTACACCCATGGTATCTTTTTTGCCAAACTTTTCCTTTACCTGAAATAGATCTTATACCTCATGGATGTTCCCCCATGGGACAGATCTAGAACAGTTACCATCCTATTTCCATGTCTTCATTCTGTTGGACTACAGAGAATGCATTCTTCTGGTGTATTCCATACTAGAAGGAACTGTGATTGAGCTGTAATAGCAATTATCATTGGAGCAAGTGGGGAATTCGATTTGCTTGAAAACAGGTGACTATAACTTTCTTGTTGAGCAGCATTAAGAAACCAGACACTGGGGAAGCAGCTCTGGCCAAGAACACACTCATGACTTGTCTGAGGAAGGGTGGACTTTGGTGGAAGTTTAGGACTTCAAGAAAGTCCATTCACATTGGAGTGACATATTTGAATAGTCGTTCCAACAGCTGATCAAAAGGATGAGTCTGAAACCAGTCCTAGGCTGACTGTCACAAATGGAAGGGTAGATGCAGCAGGGGTGTGTATTTTGTCATGGCCCCTACAAGCAAACTGCCAACAACACTGGAAACACAAAAACCCTGAAACTTTCACAGTTGATCTTCTATTAAAATGTTTGTGGGTTTTGGGGTTGGGTTTTTTTTTCCTTTTAGCAACATTAACTGCTGTTTAAGGGTAACGCTTTCATTTTCGCTCATGTAACCTCAGTGTATTTTAGTACTGAAAGGAGAAAATTGTTCCAGGGAAAGGTCAGGACAAAAGGACAAGTTTGTTTTGTCTGTTTGAGGAGTCAGGGCTCTGTGCAGTAGTGGCCATACTGCATTCAACCACCAATGGAACACACTCACAATAGCCCTTTCAATTATTCAAGAGGTCAGCAAGATCAGTATAAAAAAATAAAGCTATGTCCCACTTCTCCTAATAATAAAGGAGGGTTTCCTGCTGCAAGGAGCTCATATACTATGAAAGGGTTAAGTATAGGAAATACAGACTTTTACGTAAAAGTTTCTTCCATTTCAGCAGGTCTGCACACAAACAAAGCCTTAAATACCTTCATTTTATAGAAATGCAACATTCCAACCTGTGAAACCACACCAAGTAAAGAATACTCTCCTCACAGCTGAGGAAGATGATCAGTAACTGTCCTGTGCTTTACACACCAGTGGTTTTAGACGACCTGAAGTAAATAGCTTATTTCTTTCAGCAATGTTATGCCATCATGGTGGGAGTGTGAAGCCTCTGGCGCCGGTCAGTGCTGCCCCTCCACAGCACGGCCACTGCCAGGCTAAATCCAGTGAATGCTCAAAAACCCCACACCAGCACCACAAAGCTCTGCAAACCCCAAAAGCAATCCTGTGAGCTCAGTACCTGAATTTCACTTGGCTTCAATTTACCCGACTGAGGCACTGCCACTCCTGCTGCCATTTACTTCTTGCTCCTAACAAATCTCCAGCAACAAGCAGGTGTTCCACCCTAAGGAACTGCACTCCCTGCTCTTCAGACTGACTGCAGCCAGTCAGCTACAACAGCAGGAGCACTGACGTTAGTTTACAAGCAGAGAGGGAAATAGTCTACTGACCTAATTCAAAGGATTGCATCTTTCCTCCACCCCATCCTCCTCCCCTTGGAAGGGGGAGTCTTGGTAAGGGAATCTTTCCTCTGAGTGTTGTCTGCTGACAATTATAAGTGCATTTTTCAAGCACACAGCTCAGGTCTCTGCCCCTACGCCTGCGAGTGACTCACCTGGACTGAAGGTTATGCCAGCCTAAGAGTCTAAGCATCATGAAGGAGTCTGATGCTCCCAAGGCTGCTCTCCTGCTCCCACAGCTCTTCCCACACTGCAGTGCTTGCGGCGGGATACAGCAGCCTCCCCGTGCCCACCACCCACCTGGGTGTTACAGCAGGAATAGCACCAGCTCAGAGACCCCCCGCTGACAGGCCCTGCGCTGGGATGGTGCTGCAAAGCCACCCGTGCACCGTGGGATGCCACAGCCACATTTAAACACATCACTCCCACACCTCCTCCCTCTGTGAGTACAGGGCTGGTGGGAGGAAAAAGAGGAGCTTCAACACCTGCAATTTTTTCATAGGAAATCTGAGGATGAACTCCGGTGCTTCCAGTTAATACAGAATCAAACCTGTATTTCCTTCTCTCAGTCAATAGCCTTGGCTTAGTTTTAACTTATTTGCAGAATAATAAAAAAATAATTAAGTAGTGCTAGAAGATTTGTTTTTAATTCAAAATTATTATTTCATTACATTGTCTTCTATCACTTAAGGTAGACCTTAATTTATCTCCAAGTAGCCTCAGTCAAAATTAATTTTTTACTTAATTCCTTATTGGTAACACGCTTAAGAGCTTGTGAGACAGCAATTGATTGCATTGCACATTTAAAATGTGCTCCACTTCCCAATACAGTGCCTTTAATAATCATTTAAATTTTCAATTAAAGTAGGGTTTCAACATTAAAAGAAAAAAGATAATCCCAGGAGACAGTAACTGCTCCATGCACAGCTCTCTTTTAATATTATTCTCAAGATACCTAATTGATTACCCTAATTAGGTTAACCCAAAAGCTGCTCATCTCTTTTTCAGTTTGGAATTTGCTGTTTGGAGTTTCTGTTGTGCTGGATGGAGTGGGTGAGCAGAGCACACAGGGACACTTTCTCCCCCAGCATCAACTGCTCTGTGACAGTGGGGTGACATCGCTGGCAACTCCATCTCCCAGCTGCATAAACTGGAGCCAGAAGACGAAGCGAGATGCAGCCGGGCAGCTCCCAAAGTAGTGCCCAAATTTGCATTAGAAATAAAAACATGCCAACACTGCTCATTTTCTTACAAGCTCCATCACCCGCAGCACAGCAGCGATGGCAGGAGAAAGCAGCGGCGGCACAGAAACCTTTCTCCTGCCACATCCCCAGTGCAATCAGCTTCACCATCAGCTTCAGAGAAACAAGGGAGAGCACCACATCCCACCATTTTTTCCTCTTTCCAGATATGACCCCAGTTCTCCCACGCTCTCCCTTTGGCTGTACAAGCTCTACCATCCTGAAGTAATGCAGTCACGATACTTACACTGGTCACTGAATCAGGTATTAACGCCCATGCTTGGGTCCTACTAAAGAGACAGGCCACCATGCCAGCCAGCTGTATCATAGCCAGAGTGAGCAAAAACCAGATCACAACCAGGTTTTAAGCTTATATTCTTCTGTGTCTGAAAACCAGGACCCTCTGTTCTTACACCGGAGCCTGAAGACACAAGCCAATAATGCCTGTTAGATCTCACTGTAGGCTCTGAGCTGGGTGTTTAAATGCAAAAGCATAGAGACAGGATCAAAACTATAGTATGTCATGAAACAATTATCATGGTACTGAGCCTAACACACAGGTATTTTCTACTTCAGCTTCAAAAACCAGCACCCAGATAGAGTTTCTCTTCCCTTTGAGCACATTCACAGGAGAGGGGCATGGCAAAGCTAAGGCCCTTCTCTTCAGATTTCATCCACCCTACAAGCAAAGCTCTCCGTGGGGAAGCCACTTGAGTTCGTGGGATTGCCAAACATGTATTTTTGAGCCATGGAGCAGAGATAACCTCCTCAGTAATCAGTTTGACTCCAATTACTATTTCAAACATAGTGCACTTTACATGGCAATATATACAGAACAATAACACTGCCAGATGGTATAATACTGAGCAGAATTAATTTCACACATGATGTTTTCAAGGTGTTAAAATATGTCACAGCTTCTGCTAATAAAATATCTTCCTCTTCCCTCCTCCTAAGAAAACACTACGTTCCCACCAGCCCGTCTTTTACATTATATGTGTTTTCAATTCTGATAAGGGCAGCTGATTGCTTGCAAACCTAATTACAGTCAAATGAAAGTCTTTCAGAACCATCATTAGCAATTAGGACGGGCTGGATTTGCAGTACATCATCCCGAGAGGTATAATTCAATAGCTTATTGAAAAATTGCAGGTGAAACTGGTGATTATAAGGGGGGAAATGCCTGTGACACGTCACTGCAGGCAAATCTTCAGTAAAGTGGCAGCTTCTACGAGCGGCTGATCAATGAATGCAGGTGTTTGCTTCGGCGTGCTGCGGAGCACAGCTCGGAAAACGTTAGCTGCATCCTGTCAGCACGCTTGGTTTTGTGAATGACTCTGGTTTTCGCATTATGTGCCTGGTTTTGTGTGTTTTCAAGGAATCCAAAGGGCCTATTCAGGAACTTCATTAAATCTGGGGGGGATGTGCAGTGCAGAACAACAGGCATACGAAGCAACACATCATTTTCCAGTCCTTTCTATAGAGAACAACAATCTTTTCTGCACCCATTGAGCTCAATTATATATTATCAGGGCCCAGAAGTTGTTTGGATGCTTTCGAGCAGCTGGGTGCCTTCACAGATGACGCACTGGATACAGTGACTGTGGGTTAAGTGCAGCTGGAGATTTCTGTGGCCCCTGATCAGAAGCAAACAGCAGTTGTGAATCACAAAATGCTTGTAATTCAAGCACTGTTTGTCACCAGTGGTGGTTTCTGAGCAGGAAAACGAGAGGGGCAACTGAATAGCAGCCCAGCTTTCAGGCACGCGCGCTCTCCCACATAGGAAACCCTCATACTGTGCATGTGTGCAAAATACTGCCCGGTTCCCTTTCAAGGATGAAATTGCCAACTGGCCAGCACAAAGCACTCAGCCATTTAACAGCGTGATGGGAGACCAGATAACGCTGAGCTGGACAGTAGCTGACACAGATGATGTTAACTCACACAACAGGCCCCCTCTTAGGGCAAATCCCTCTGTACACACACAGCTGAGTAGGATTCACCCCTCTGAAAAGCCACCCTGCGCAGTGTGGGCCTGTCCCCCACTGCACCCCATCTACTTTCACATCACTGTGGTCCTCCTATCTTCCAAAGGCTTCTCAGATCCCAGGTCTACCTATCTCCCTTTATCCTGCGGGCATCTTCTCCCACATATTACATCCACTCCTGCTGCGTATGTAACTCAAAGCAAAGCCCAGTTACTGGTATATGGCTCTTTCTAAGCAGTGATGTAATCTGCTTTTGTCATTTCATAATTTATTTTTCAAATTAAATGCTGTTAATAAGGTGGGTTGACAACTAAACACCACCCACAACACCAACACACAGCGGACAAATTTTCATTAAACCAATGCCCCCAGTGAAGTCCTGGTGCTCGCGATGCTGCTCTGGGTTACATTAACCTTTTGGCAACACTTGTGCACATCAAGCCATGCTGCATGTAGGGTGCAAAACAAACAGCAAACCTAGTCATTTCAAAGTAGCTGTGCCAGTGTTTTTAAATTAAGAAAAGAAAAACAAACCCAACACCCCCATAACAGAAGATCTGTCTCTTCACAACAGAACAGCCCAACTGTTACCTGCGTTCTCATTAACACGTGGCAGCATCGCGCCTGCCCTGACACCTGGCTGGTACCACTCCTACATACACACTATTTCCAAGGTGTCTAACCTCACGCCACACAAACTCATACATGTTTTTTCCCTTGCTGCTGCACAGAGCGATGAGTTGGGAGTCAAAGAAATTAAGCAGTTCTCCATGGCTGCCTGTAATACTTGTAGCTGTTATTGCGCTCCCAAAGCCCACCCACAATTTCATTTTCAATTAACAGCTCTTAGAAAAGCAGTAATGAAAGCAGTTGCTAAAGAGCACTCAGATGTCATTGAGAGACTGCAAACCCAAACTGTAAATAGCACATTGTAAATCGCTTGTCACCACAGTCAGCTCTCACTGGAATCACACTGCCGGTGACAATTAAACCCATCTGCTCAGCTCCCCGACCAATGTCACCACAAACCATCCAGCTAACACCCACCTCCAGCTCTGCTCTCATTACCTGTCATGTACAGGCTTGTCTGAGAGCGTGCAAAAGCCATTCCTGACTGTAAGCACGATTGTATCAGCTCACACAATGGTTATTTCACCCTCTGCACCGGAGGTTTGTTGCACTGGAGCACACAAGCACCTCTGCACCAAAAGACAAGGGATGCTGTAGTAAATCTGCAGCACAATTAACAACATGATGTCCACAAGCAATGATGACAGGGGATGACAGTGGCCATCTGGATCAGCCATCAGAAGCCTTAGCAGTGTCAAATTTAAGATGTATAGATTCAGGATGAGACTGCTGAGGAGATCATGGACTTAATTCTGAGAAGAAAAAGCTTCAATACTTCCCTCCCTCCCCTTTAATTGATTCTTGTAATGGACTACGAGGTTACAGCTAATAGTTTATAATGCTTGTAGCTGATGACTGCCAGAGTCAGCAGCATATTTTTTTTGTTCTTCCCATTTCCCCTTTATCTCATTAAAATTTACCTCCTGCTTCATCTCTCCATCATGAATTTTCTTCCCTTTGTTCATTATCTGCCTCTTATTTATTAGCAGTTTGTCTCCTGCCTTGCACTCACATGGTATCTAGGATTGGGATGTGATATTCTCCAAGTGTCTTTGGAATCCACAAGTTAAAGCAGAGCCCAGCAGCAGTTGGCTCCTGTATCTACCTAAGCCAGCTAATATACCACTTGCCCAGCACAGAGATTGCTGTGTTAGAAGTATATGCCAGAGATGATCCTTTTCTGCAAGAAGGCACAAAATTCTCCCAAGCAGATAAAGAAAACAATGCAGGAAATGGTAGAGGTAGCAAAAGTCAGTGCCTCCTGCTCTTTCCAAAACAAACACCCACTGAACAAAGAGAAATGACCCTTTCCTCTCATTCTCAATGCTCCTTCTGCAATGAAAGCTCATTGTTTCCTGGTATGCCCCAATCCTCCTCAAACCTCAAGGAATAAAAACTTTGAATCTTGTTACCCTTTCACTAGTTTAAAAATATTCTCCTTAAGATCTCCAAAGTATTTTTTACAGAAGACACATAAAAACACACCATCACCAATTACCGTAAATGAAATTAAATTTAAAACACTGGAGAAATATTCAGATGAGTCGTATGTTTGCTTAACGCCAACTAAAATGTCCTTGGGGCATTTAATAAGTACATTTATAAAAGCTCACAAAGCAGAGTTCAAAAGTCTTCTCGCTAGTAAAATATGAGCCTTAATTAACCTACAGTTTCACATTTTCTAGATTTCAATAAACCTGTAGGCATTTCAGCATAGCTGGATAAATACCTGCATGAATACTGCAAGGATTTTCTCTGAAAACTAATTAGCAGCCCTTCCAATAGCTGACTTCACCTAAATCTGTTTGACAAGGGAGCTTCATACCATAAATCCCGCATACAAGAGTTACTTCCAGCAGATAACACATTTCATAAAGGCATATCACTCAGGACTGCTAACTACTGGTAACATAATGAACAAGATCTCCAGGGATAAAAAATTTCCCAGTGGTGAGAACCTGTCTCCAAGGTCCTATGCAAGCACGGGAACACAAGTGACAGCATCACGACTGCATCCTGCCATCCTGTTATAGTACTCACATGTGACAATTCAGCATTCCTCTGGAGATAACGAGGGCAAGATACACTGTACATGTGTAAAATATATAACCCTAACACAGCAAGGACACCACACATATGCAGAATACTAAACTCTGATTGGCTTTGGACTTTACTACTGGTCAGGCACAAAACATCAGTGGGCCCAAATCTTCTTTTCATAAGAGGCAACTTTGAGCTGAGGAATTCAGTGTGATGGAGATACATGGGGAAACAAACCCAGATTGTGCAGCCAAGAATCACTCTTGGAGGAAAAGTGTAACATGATCAGAGAAAACCATCCTCAGAACCTGCCACACTGGTCCTTTTCTTGAAGTCTTCACCATTTGTATTGAAAGAAGACACAAAATGCTTACCAGAAGCACTAGATTGCAAGTATGTCTTTTCAAACAAGTCTCAGATGTGGGAAAAAAAAAGAAGATATCATGGAAAAAAGATGTCATGGAAGAAGAGATATCATGGAAAAAACTAAGTGCCAAAGTCACTTGGATTTGTCAGCACCTAGACTGTTCATGAGACCAAAATGTTCTTATCTAAGGAGCTCTACCCTTACCAAATGTATTAAATTTATATTGAGCAAGATATTGTATTTCCTCTCAGCCTTATCCCTCAGGAATTAACCAGAGTACTCAGATTTATCAGCTAAAAGGAAAACCATTTTCCATGACATTTGTCAACTCAATACCTTCCGAGCCAGTATATATATTCTTAAAAACATAACCTCACAAATAACCTCCATCAGCAGCAAGGCCCATTCTTTCACTGCTTAAGTACCAGGCAGAAAGGTTTCAGGAGACAGTAGGCTATGCCAGGGGACTCAAACAGTGCAGTCAGCTTTACCAAGGCCAGTTCCTGCACACAAATCACAACCATTCACCATACTAAAAAGGAACAGAGTGAAGACCATGTAAGCAAACACAGAAAACAGTCAAGGAAACACAGCAGCCATCAATCCTACTTAGAACATGACCAATTATATTAACTACACTGAAGAGTTTCCCCACCTCACTCTGAAATATTAAATTAGAAGAAATACCTTTAAATAGCATAAAATAGGTGGTTTACAATTTGATTGCTTTGCTGAAGCACTATACATTCTCCTATTTTATTTCTATACACAGTATTGGCATAAAAATAGCAATGACAACTTCTTTTTACCAGCTTCTGTAACTCTGACTATCAAAACCAAATACAAGTCCGTGGACTTGTCATCCTCAATGTTCACTCAATTTCCCTGGGCTCACAAAATGAAAAACAGTGGATTCTCAACTATTATCTAGAAGTTTCTCTGCAAAGCAATGTTTGGTTTGCACCAAGGAATGCTGAAGACTCATTCAATGAGTATCAATCATGTCCATTAGACATAGAAATTTTGGTATCACTCAAATTTCAGTCAAAGCTGACCTCTTTACTGGGACTTTAGACTTCAGTTTTGCAGACAAGCCAAGTGTCCGTGCTTACATATCCTGTACTTAAAATGCCCAGCTCTGCTTTACTCTTATATACAGTAAACATGTAAGGGATCTTCATTAATAAAAAAAAAAGCAAAACATGGCTCTTCTTTCTGCATCCTGGTCACCAGAAGAGTCACACTTGTCACTCTTTCACCTTCAAAACCATGAAAGGCAACACTGCAGCATCCAAGATTTCCAGCCTCCAGCTCTGCCACCCCGGATGCTATCTGCTCTTTTGTCACACGTGCACAGTAATGGGAAGGGCAGGTGATTAGTTACCCAGAAAAGCACACACGGTACCACTGACATCCTACACCATAATCAGTCTTAGAGCTTTGCCTTGATTAACAGCTGCCCCTCACACAATTACCTCACCCACCCTGGATGTTCAACAGGGTTTTATGTGTCTGTATACAAAGCCTAAAGGCAAGAAGGCATATTTATAGCATGAAGTTGGCCTAACAATGTAATAGAGAGACCACAGTTGTTTGCCCCGACAGTCTCCCAGCCAGCCCATGGAAAGCTCTTCCAACCTCTGCACATTTATTAATCAGCTCAGCTCTAGCATCAATAGATGAACTTCCTCTCCCCACTCAGTTCATCTCGCCTAGTACCAGGACGAGCGGCACCCGCGAGCCCAAGAGTGAAACGGCTTCGCAGGGGTTAAAATAAGCAATCCCACAAAATGAGAAATGACTCGTACATACCACGTGCTGAGAGCCACAGCCCTCCCTCCCCACAACAGGTAACTCGTCTCCCACCTGTCTGAGGCCCTTGGGTATTTTCTTCCTTTTCCCCAGGTGCTGGCAGAGGTTGCGATCATTTTCCCGGTCGGAGCTGTACTGGTGGTGGTGAAGTCTGTTCTTTTTGGGAAGATATGACAACCCATTGGTAAGTGCTTCCCGTTTCTTCTTGGCTAAAGGATTCTGTCGCTTCTCCACACGTTCCTGAGGTTTCAGAGCTACGTCCTTCTGCAGAGGGAGGGATCAGGGGAAGGAGGAGAAGACAGAGACAGTGGTTAAAACACAGCTCTGATTTCTTCAAACTCTTTAAGGAGCAATTCTAGGAAACCAGCAAAGCATTCTCAGGGTAATGCTACAGTCACAGGAAAGGAGAAAGTCTTCCCTGGTCTCCACTGAATCAGAAAGAAAGGCAAATACAAAACAAAGTCTGTACGATGAAGCGAGGGGATAGAAGCAGACACATTGTCCTTTAGACTTCATACCATCAACATCAATTCTCAAACACATCTCCTGTATTAAGTAAGCATGTGTTTAGAAGACACAGTATGTTCATAATGTTTCAATGAACAGTGGTCTTCAACTTAAACATGGCTTAGCATTTAAAGTTTGCTTTTATTGTTTCTTGTATTGACAGGACAAGGAAAGAGTTGCCCCAAATTCAATTAAAGCCCACGTTTCTCCCTTGACTTCAGCAGACATTTCCCCCAAACCTCCCCCTTCCAAAGGGATGGGGGGCAGTGGGAGCTAAGCACACTTGTATTTGAAAACTTTGTTACAGACCCTTCTTTAAAGCCCAGTATCAACTTCATCTATAAAAACCACTAAAGTCTTGTACACATAAACAGGAGCTTGGTCACTCAGCCTACAGCTACTTTCTTCCCAATAACCCACAACACAGGGAATTCATATTTTTATTTCAAGTAAGTGTTACTTGAAAAAAATTCTCCAGAAACACAAAATCAAAGGTCAGAGGACCATTAGGAGAAAAGAAGTAGAAGCTACATATTGCACATCTAATATATATAGCTTGCTGAGACACATCTACTCCAAGAGCTCACCAGAGTCCAGTATTCCCACAGAAGGGGATGTGGTGGTTCAGCCCCAGCCAGCAGCTGAGCACCACATTCTGCTCACTCAGTCCCAGAGAAGAAAGAGACAGAGCCCTCATAGGTTGGGATAAGGACAGTTTGCTGACAAAAATCACCATGAATGTAGAACAATAATGGCCAATTACACTCACACCTGGTGATAACACAAAGTACCTTACCCACCTGATGATTACAGAGTGCTCCACAACACAAGCACTGACCGACCCAATGCCCTGGCCACACTCAGACTGCCCTGGAGGCACCAAGCCCCCACCCTTCCCCAACCAGCCCCTTTTATGGGGAAGTGATGTCAGGTGGTGAGGAAGCAGCCTGAGCTGACTCATCTCCCCTGGGCTGACTCAGCTCCCCTGGGCTGACTCAGCTCCCCTGCGCTGGCTGCTGGGGGAGTTGACTCTGACCTGACCAGAACCAGGACAGGGTCACATCACCTATATAGCGTAATACTTCAAGCATACACTACTAACATGTATGGCTGCTTTGGGCTCTCCATGCCCTCCCATCCAGTACTATATGATCTCATAAGCCTTCGTGCTTCTGCTTATTGCCACTTAGTATAAGAACCATCAGCGGGAAAGAAATTAGGCTGTTGGTCCCTGTGTCACAGAAAGATGAAGGTTCAGGAGAATAATTCAAATTATGCCACCCTCTAATGCATAAAAGCCCATGCCTAAAGGCAAGAAATCAGTTTGGCTATAATGGAAGAATGCTCCCTAAATGCCTATCTAAAACACAAGAGCTTCACAAAACTCTTAACTAAACCCAATGAGAACATTAATTAAACTTAAGACAGACAGAGTTCAACTTTGATATTCTGTAAAAAGAGTAAGTTTTACAAACACATTAAAGAAGGCAGTATGAAACCAAAGCTCTAAGACACTTTCTACCTTTCCTTAAGACACCATAGGCAATATCCTCAAGCTTTGCTGCACACGGTGTTACTCATACTGGAAAAGTTGGGAGCTTTATCCAAGCTCAGGAAAAAAATCTTTAGCACCCTTAGCTATGAAGCAGGATCAGCATTTTAAGAAAGTCATGTGTGTCTTCTCTGGTTCCTCCAACTATTAATAAAGAAAGAAATTAATGTCAGCAGAAGCACTGATCAACATGCTTTGAGGTCTACTTTTGACAAGCACTGCACACAAGAGAGATCCCAGAGAGCAAGCCCAAGGTAAAAACCAAGCAAGAAGAATCACTTTTCTGCACACACCTTCCGTCTCCTTTCCTGGGATGATTTAGATTTAGATACAGGACACAGCTGCACAGCACCAAATCCTCAGGTTTCACACATTATGGTTACTAGCTTACTAATTCTCATCATCAATAACCTCCTAAAATAGCAACTACAGCAACTACAATACACGCTGACCTCCTGGATAACTAACACAGAGCGCACAGTGATTCCCACACTCAGCCCTATTCAGCTTCACTTCTGGAATTCAGCTGGACACCTGAGCAACACTGTGATTCCCACAGAGCGGCTTCACCGTGGCAGAAAAGCATGTAACTTGTAACTTGTTCAGCACACTCTCCTGAAACAACGAGATGTGTTATCATAGAACAGATTTGTGCCTTAAGATAACTATTATCACACTGCTAATGATAAACATACTTCTATTTTTTCAGATGGGTATCAAAACCCCAGTGGCTTATGACCAGCCCATTATGTCAGCACAGGGCTCCCATTAAAACACAGAGCCTGTATTTGTGGATGGAAAGGCTAGGAAGAGGTTTCACTCCAAGTGTGAAAGGTTGAAGGAGGAAAGAAGGGAAAACTTTCTGGAAAAATAATATTCTCCTAATGACTAAATAGCCTTTCACCCCCTGCCCAGCTAGGGATCTAAATGAAAGAGCGGCAAGCTTCCAGAAACTTATAAAATGTCTAATGAAGCTAGCGCTGCCATCAAGAAATTACTGGCTCCCATTAGCTTTAAAGAGGGTATAAGATGGGTCAGATCACTATGAGCATATCTGGGGTAACTCCTCTGGAAGCAGCCCACCTGCTAGCCGATTGCATCGAGTTTCATGAATTGTCAAATACACCTAAAGCCAAGTTCAGCTCATGTCAGAGTTGGGATGAGAGAATATCATATATACCTACAGCAAAGATGAGTGACATCAGCTCCACAAAGCCTCCGGCAAACTCTATGAAAAAATCTGCCAAGACCAAAGGAACAAGTTACAGAATTTCAAGAAGAGAGGGGTCTCCACTGCTCAGGACCGAGGAGAGGGAGCCCTGCACTGTGAAAGAGGGCTTTATGCCCAGTTTGGTGGGTGGGCTCACTAGGAAATTCAGACAAAGATTGGTGTTTAGACAAGGCAGCTCCTCCAGAACAGCCGCCTGCTATTCACTAGCTCACATCACTGCCGAGAAAATTACAGAGTGCTGCAGGTCAAACCCTGTATTACTGAGTTGTACAGCAGAACCGCTCATTGCTTTCAACAGACAGATGACTTGGCCTCACAATCTATAGAAATATATACAGTATAGGGGAAAACAAATTACATTTTTCATCTGCGGACTGGACTGCAACAGGACACGGCAAAAGAAAACAAGCTTAGACACGGGTGGGTGGGATGCATTAAAACTTGAGTAGAGATCACAGGGTGTCAATCCTCATGTCTGAGGGTGCAAAGTGCCCAGGATGGTTCTGGATGCACCGCCCGCAGCAGCGCACACGGGGCTGCGGAGTACACACACGGATCCTGCCCTCTTGGAAGCCGTTGGGCTCGGTGGAGGCGGCGCTTGGCTGGGAGCCGTGGCCCTGCATAAATCACTCCCCGCTTTCTGCCCTTTCTCCCTCATCCAATTTTTATCTTTCTGTTGTTTAGATAGGACAATAGCTGTACCACGCCGCGTGCTAGTACATTAGCCAGCACAATCTTAATTACAGACTTCAGGCATCATCATGATTAGAGTAATAAGCTGTAATTACTCTAAGGTGACAGGACTGCACAGACCTTATCTACATAGATAAGGAGATGTAGTAATATTTCATGTCGAGACGTATTTTTCAGCAGCTACCCATGGAGTCGATTCAAACTAAGTAGCAGACCCTGTGAACAACACATTCAGACTTTAATGGAGGTTTTTCTCCTCTCCTGCCAGCATACAAGCCCACACATTATTAAATAAATCCTACAAACATATTAGGCACGGTTTAAAACCATCTTATTCAGAGATACCTTTCATCAGTAAAGTGCCTTAAGTGTATCAGGAAGGTGACTTAAATGTATAAATATGTAATTACATGCAATTCAATACAAAAGTGCATTAATATTTATGAGTGTACTGTATAATCTAAAAAAATTTCCATTTGTTTTATTTCTATTGGGCACATTAATCAACCTGATACCACTGTACGTGCCACAGCGGAGAAGAGCCGCCCATGCTGAACAGACTCCTGCCGCGATGTCAGCGAGCAGGAGGGCTGCCGAGGCCTGACGGGGTGGCACTGCAATCATCTCAGGTCCCATTAATATTAACAGCTTCAATCCAAGCCCTGCGTTTGGTGAGGGGAGGAAGAGCAGCCTCCATGGGTACATCGGATAATTTCTCCAGGTAGGAGGCTTGAAGGACACGTTGCATTCTCATCAGGTACTAAGCTTTCAGGGAGCTATGCCTGATTTATTTCAGGAGAGTCAATCTTCTTGCTATGTAAATGACAGCTCATTACTTATAAATCAGATGCTCAGCGGCAGCCAAGCAGCGCTCCACACTGCTTCACGGGGTACACACTTCACCCCATGAATCTCACCCAAAAGCCAGGCCATCGCTGCTGCCCTTTCCTGCAGCCACCTTCCCTCTGAGGGCAACTTAAAATCTACATATAAACAACAGGAACTCTGTTCCACCCCTAATTACTGGATTCTTCTATGGGAGCTCCTGATTTCTATGGGAACTCCTGATGAAAGCAAGGCTGTGTACCAAACACACTGCTGGCACTTAGCAGGACCAAAGTTTCAGGGGCTGCTCTGTGATTTCCAGCCTTGATCTTTCCAAAATATTCTTGTGGGTTAACCTTGTGATTCCAGTACTAGAAGAACTTACTTTCTGAATTCTCACTGAACATGACCCCAGAAAGAGCAACTTTTAAAAATCTATTAAAATCAAAAGTATATTACAGCGCAGGGCTGGTAAAACCAGTAGTGACTGCATCAGTCTACAACTACAATCCAAGTATTTTCTCCTCAGATTCTTGCTAAAGCCCACAACAGCTTTACATCAAAGCCCAATAATTTATCCTTCGCTCCAACAATGAAATTAACTATAAAGAAATAAGACACTTTCATAAACAAGAAGTTATTAATCAGCCACAAAATCACAATGTAATGCTCCAATTAAAACACCAACAGTCAGCAAAGGAAGCCTGGACCCAGCAGTTTGTCCCTGACCACTGTTCAGACATCCAAGCATCTCTGTCAAATGGAACTGTATGAAAGGTGCTTCTGGAGCCTTTCCTCTATTTTCAAGGTACAAGCAACTCACATTTGATCAGAAGACTCATGCAGAAGGAAGAAGCCAATTAAGGGGGAGAGAGGGTGGGGAAGCAGCCAAACATTTTCACTGGCTTCAAAAGTCAATTTGAAATTCTTTTGAAGTTATGGACATGATGGTAAGACAGACTCAGCACCTTGGCCCTGGCTGTCAGCTGCAGAACTGCTTTGTTTGGCAGGGATGTTCCGTGAGGAGAAGCAAGATGCAGCCAAAGGGCTTCCTAAAAACTCACAAACAGAAGCACTGACAAAACCCCCACCTCTGCATTCGCTGACATTTGTTACAAAAGTTTAGCTGGGAAGAAATGAAGATGCCTGGAGAGTACAGCTGAAAGAAATCCTGCAGCTTCGCTAGCATCACGCAGTGGGTATCGTTAGCTGGGAATCAGATCGCATGCCATGCTCAAACAGCTGCATAAGGGGAACCAAAGCCTCAGAGCCAGGCATTGGGCCCTTCTGAGGGCACCAAACCTGCCATCACATCTTGGTAGTCAGCTCATCCTGCATTTTCTGTTACATTTGAGAATAACTTTTAGTGCTGGCGCATGAAAGGGCCCCAAGGGTTCAGTACCCACCTCTCACACTGGTTTAGTGCTGGCAGAAGCAAGATGCAAAGATCTGAAAGCAATGCACTGACTAGTCCCTGTGATCTCTCAAAAACAGGAAAGAAACTGAGATGGTTTTAATAGTCATTAATTTCCCCCAAGATAAGACAAGTAAACTCACTGTGTACACTTCTAAAGGCATGATTAGTTCCTCAAAAGCATTTCCCTAAAGGGAAAAAAATTGCAAACCTCTTTAACACCAGGGAGAAAGGAAGGCAGGTGTAAAGTGCAATGCAAAAGACAAAAGGATTCTCAAAGCATAGGTATTTTAGGACACAAGGAACTGGTGAAGAGCACTGTGATATCAACTATACCAGGTTCAGTAACCCATCCACTAATCCCAGCAATTTCTTCGAGCCAGGAGACCTCTGCAGAAAGGTTTAATCTTGTTTTGTTTGCTTTGTTTTCATAAAATTACAATCCACTGCTTCCCACATATCTCTGGAATCTGCAAAGTGGTTCAGTGTTGTGCAAAAAAGGTTGTGCAACAGCCTGAAGATGAAACACTGCACCAGACTGCAGGACACTACGTGGGGATTACAGATGAAGGCAAAACAATAGAAAAGCAAGTTGCTGTCTGCTTGAGATATGTTTTATAAAAGCGCTTCTGTAGCAAAGAGATTGCTTTGATTTTTCATCCCCAAATCATTTGTTAACAATATCATTGATAAACAGAAGGTTCCTTTTCAGGTGCTGCTGATTTAAATTACACACAAAACCCCTGACATTAAAGCAGTATTATTGAGGTTACGAAGTCAAGGACTTGGAAGTTATGAAAGACCAGGATTAGGGCTGCAACCACCACCTTGATTCAGTCCTCTTGTGCATACACATCATGATACAATCTTTAATTACATGATCGCATGCTCTTATTTCCCTGGGCAGAATGGAAGGCATTCAGCTAATGAGCAGCCACTCAGGATTTTGTTTTCTCCTCTTTGTCCAACGTGTGGACCGAAACCTTGTTTGCTTACACTCCATTCACACCCTCCTCCAATGGCACAGTTATTAATTTCCTCAAGGGCTTTTCTATACAGCTTTTCCCTATAGTATCAGATGCTCAGCGGATATCAATGGCCTGCTTTGCAGCTGTTTAGCCAGATGATGGTATTTCACTCTTCCCACTGTATAGGCAGCAACAACAGTCCTGATGTGTTCAGGTCAAAAACGTCTGCTAAGCTTAAGCACCCACTAGAAAGCACCTAAGATTTGATTTTTTCAGGGAACGTAGCTCTACAGAGCACTTTATCTAATGAAGCAAAGCCTCCATCGATTCCAGCAGCTCCTGGGAGGGCTGAGCACTCCTGCCTTAATAAGCACCACATGTAATAAGGGCACAATGACTGTTTCTAAAATACGCAGTGCGATGGCCTCCCTCGATGCCACAGCTCACTACGAGATGGAGGCACAGGAAAACTGGATTCTCATTGCATTCAACTCCTGTCAGCAAGAGGAATCCCTCCTGCTCTCACCGTGACCTTCCAGCTTCAGTAACAGGGAGGAAAGGGGCTCAACAAGTGAAGAGCCTCTGATTCCGTTTGAGTAAATGACGTCAGGATTTTCAACACACAAAGTAGGTGATTATCTCATTAACAGCAGCATCACAATTCATAAAAATACAGGGGCCAGAAAAAACCCAAAAGAGCATAAACTTGGAGGACCTTAACTAAATAGTTATCTATTATATACATGCATCAGGTGAATGGCAACAAGGGAACGTGCACACCTACTACTCCAACTCAGCCATAGTTACACACTTTCAATTGTGTCCACCCAGGATTAGTTAAAAGAATATATGGCTGTCAACTCTTTTCTACTTAGATTTTTCACTGTAGATTTTACTTGTAGCAGGACCGAGCCCTGACACAGGCTGCCCAGAGGGATGTGGAGTCTCCTTATCTGGACCCATTCCAGACCCATCTGGACACTGACCTGTGTGACCCATCCTAAGGACCCTGCTTTGGCAGGGGGTTGGACCCGATGGGTTCTGGAGGTCCCTTCCAACCCCTACGATTCTGTGATTCTGTGACAGCAGTCACTCTTCAGCACAAGTAAACTGTGACTGACTCCTACAAACACACTAGACCTAAGGAAGTAATCTAAAAGAAGTATTTTACTCAGAATAATAAACGTCCTTCCCTGTCTGTGAGTGAAGCCAACAGAGTGTGCCTTTCTTCAGCATGCTGCGTGCTTGGATGCAGTCTATTTCTCAACAACTTATGACATTTCGTACTTCAAATGCAATCTGCACTGTTCATTTGTGATTATTCACAAAGACTTCATAATAATACTGCTTCTGTCTTACCCCAATAACTTTCTCACATTTAATTACACATACAAGCATGTGTAAGTCTCGCTGCATTCAATGGGATTTCAGCAAAATCCTTAAACTTGTTTTTATCTGTTCTGAGACTGCTGAATATGAGCACACACTCAAATTTTTACCTTGACATGACAAAAAGCATGTTTAAAAAGAAATTTTATTCAAGTATTTGAGTACAAAAGATTAAAACTTACTCCTACACACCGACTTTGACAACAAGAGAATGTAATTACTGAAGATATCAACAAAGGCACCCAGTTCTACAAAACAGCTGTAGCAATGAGGCTGAGAAGTGGACAGTCTTAGACAACATTTTTCATAGTATTCAGTAAGCCTACAGATGCTACACAAAATAAATGCTTATCTGAAATCTAAGACCACAGTGCCAGCTGTTGAGCTGAAGAGGCCTGATGAAATAAAGCTGGCAAAGCCTGATGTCATACCTGAAGATGAGTATCAGAGCAAGTGGTTGCTATTCATTCATTCCGTCTTTTTCAAATACGATGTGGTATTCTCACAGCCTTATCCTCCCCCTCTCCCTTCTCTATTTTGTCACTCAAACTACTACACCACACCACAGCGGTGTAGAGCAGCCATCCGAACTCCTGGAGTCTGCAACCAGAGTTAGGAAAGAACCTGCTCTTGGAGCTAGTGCTGAGCAACGCCAGAGCCACCAAACTGTGTTCTTGAAACTGTCCAGTTTTGTAAAAGGCAAAGTACTCACAGTTGACTCTGCTCAGACTGATTTAGCCAGAAACCTGTGCAGTCCTTGCCAAAAGAAAGAGATCCTGAAGCTCTCACTCCACCCAGCTTCTTCCAGCGTAGAAATCCCACTGTGTCTTTCCCAGAGATTTTTCTAGGTCTTAATGCAAGTTGCTAGTACTGCCCAAGGTTACCCATTGCAGATTCAACTAACCACCTTCATGACACTTCTGCCACTGCCTTTTTGAGCCTGAGCTGTCTGAAATACCAGCTGAAATACCAGCACAGCAGCCCTATGCCACCAGTGAATCTGTGTCCTTGCTGGCATCATCTCAGTCCTGATTGCTCAAACTCCTCCATGTACAGTCTTTCAGACTTTGCAAATCACCTTCAGTGAGTGCCCATCTTTCATACCCCACAGCCTTTTTTGCCTGCTGAAGCACCAGGACTGGGCTTGCCCACGCTGCTGTCCTTCCAGCCCATCCCCACTCCATAAGCCTCAGCAGAATTCAGGGCTCTACTCCGACTGCCTCGAACCCAACAGGCCCATTAGCACTAACAAAACACTCCATCCCAGACATGCTTCACATAACTTGCATCCCCAAGACTGCACACGCAGTACACAGCCCTGCAGCCAAGGGAAATCTATTCCCGCTGGCCCTGGGCTTATTTCACAGTGCTGGGCCTTAAATAAATGTGCTTGATCTACCCCATGAGCAGCACAGCCACATTCTCACCAAGTGTTTATTTTCTTTGTTTGAGGAATGAAAAGAAATAGGAAAGGGGTGTGGAGAGAAAAAGAGTCCCTAGGGATGCTTGCTTTAAATCTTCACGCCAACAAAGAGGGCTTCACTGCTCTCGTGCTGCTCAGTTACCATGAGAGATAAGGCAGAGAGAAAGGAGCGTTAAGGCAGCTCCTAACACAAAGGCAAATTTGTTTTGTTCCCCATGCTACAACATAGCAGTTACCTATTTACAGTGGTGATCCCATACCAGTACGTAGCTCTGTTATTCCACATAGCCAAGCCATGCACAGCAACGCCTCGATCTGCCCCAGAAACACCTTGGGCTGCAGGCACAGGCTGGGCCTGTCTGTGCTTCACGCAGATGCCTGTGCCTGAGTTGAAGGGTCAAGCCTGATGTCACAGCAAGGACAAAAATTCTTCTTGGAAAACAGGATTTTCATGGTGGAGAGAATCCAGCTGAACTTGAATCTGTCGAGTGCCACACTGAGTGATGTGGAACACAAACAATTTCTGTTTGTCTAAATAATCGAGCAACTCTTTCATTCTACACTGATATTTCTGATGGGTTTTTTCCCCTTCATGATATTTTCTTTAATTTTCACTTTTTGTTCTGATTTGGACTGGAAATAATCATTAACATTTTAAACTTCCTTCCAAAAATAAAAACTCTGCATGTTTGTATCTGTAGCAATAGAAGATCTGTATATACTGACCAAAATATAAATGCTGTCTTGGAACCAAATTACATTGCTTTCTTACCTTCAAGGGAAGACTGTGCCCCCATTTGAACCTTGCTTATAACATGTCCAAAAGCATCAGGCCTTTCTTTCTGCACAACATCCTGCCAACTTTACCAGGAGATTCCTGCAATGAAATTGCATTTCCCTTCAGAGGAGCATTTGGCATGAAGCTGACTGCGGGCTCCTCCACTCTCCAGATACATATGGTGCTTGCTGAATAATTCAAATGGCACTTTTGTTGGCAGGCCACAGAGTTAGTGGGCCAATAAATCTTATATTTAAAGGGTATCCCCCTTATTGGTATGGTTAGAATAAATGGATGTAGGCTTAGACTGCTTTCATCCCTGCTATCCCTGCAATGGGACTAAACAGATGACTTCAGCCTCCAGGCTCTCACGGTGGCACCATCCATTAGTGCAGCTCTCAGCATTCATTAAAAATGTATTACGGTTTGTAAATCAAATCAGAAGCACCTCTGTATTCCCTGTCCCACAGAAAGGTGCTACAGCACCACAGAAGTTCAATGTATTTTGACGGTCTCGTGATGCCCACTGAAGTGTCGTGGCCACAGAAAGGAACTGAGCCAGGATGCCATAGAAGACGTTTCATGTGCTGTCACGTTAGCCTCAAAACTGGACCAGAAAATCTGCTCTCCAGGAGCAGAGACAAAGAAGCCACCTTGAGACAACATAGGAAAAGACAACCAGGAAACCGCACATATAGGGAGAGAAAGGGAGACTTCCTCATACAAGGATGCCTCACAGTCACAAAGGGAAGCATCCCTCTGCACACCAAACAAGCGGGACAAAGCACCTAGCTCCTTGGACAGACAGAAAAAAGCACAGAAAGGACAAAAGTCAAAGGACTATTCCTGGGTTATGCCAGACAGCAAATGCTCCAACCTGCAGATTTTTTTCAACGAGATCAAAAAGTTCCATATAATAATGGGCTATAATTACTGAGCTTTTCCAAATGAAGAAGATCTATTTTGAAATAACTTTTTCCCATTTTGTGGGTCAGAAGTCGAACTACATAACAGAGTCTGCTAAGCTTCTACTGTCTCAAATTCATCTTGATTTCCTTTCTCCTTCTCTGGGAAGCACTTAGCTCTACTTGCTGCTCTTGGCATGTGGCACACTACCTCACACACAAGGCTGATGAAGACAGATTTTAAACTGAAAGAACGGTGATTAGAAAATAAGGAGAGGGACAGAAAGAGAGCTCAGATACACCCAGAAGACTGCATCACTTGACTTAAGCTTGGTAACATTCTTCATTAAGAAAAGAATAAGAATCTTTGTGCAACTAGAGGGGGAAAAATAAAAACCCAACAACGGTGCAACTTCTCATCTGGAAAGAAGCCTCCTTCTAGCATTCAGGCTGAAAAAAATCCCAGGAAAGAACAAAAGTTCATTCCATTTGCTGGCTTGTCCTTCCCCTAGAAAACAGATACGCTGAAGATAAATTCAATGATCAAAAAACCAGAGGGATTACATCCTTGTACAGTGCTGATCACTGGCAAATCCCCCTCTCTGCAGTTCAGAAGCACAGCTTAGCATAACAGACCAGATTTATCATTGCCTTGTCCTTCGCACCACTTACAAAGCAGATCTAAGTTGCTCCTGTCTCAAGAGTCCTCATTCACACACTGAGATGAAACAAATACCCCAACTGTTCCACTGTTCTTGACAGAGGTATAAGCCACCGTACCGAATGCATACCCACTGGGTAACTGCCACACACGTGGTCCATCTCCATTGCTCCACGTCGCATCCTTGCAACAAAGCATTTGTTTCAGCTGTAGGCCAGTGGATGCTCCAAAATCTATCTGGCATCACCCAAAAATCCCATCAGGCATATTCAGCAGCTCCTAGGAGGGGAAACGCAGCTCCTCCCTTTTGTCCTGTATTTAGAATATGGAGTGTCCAGTTGCACAGGCACAGAAGATAGCATGAATAAATAAAAAGGGAAAACCAGAGATGACTGCTTTCTTCAGTTTTATTACAGGGCACAGACCCTGCAAAGCTGCCTCATACATCTCTGAAAATGAAAATTTCCTTTACAGTTGTGCTGTGGCTGAAAACACACTGCCTTCTGCAAATATCCAACTTTAAGAGACTTTGTGGATAGTTCTGAAGTTTTATCTAATATTCAGGGCTATTCAGTGGCTGGAAAAGCAATTTCTGCAATATTTCTTATTAATAGCCACCCAGAAGCTACAACTTTAACTTGGTAGGGATGCACAGGCTCCAAAACAAAACATCTCAAGTCAAGAGCTTTGCTAATGCCTCCAGCAAACTTGCTAAGAGTTAGGAAAACTGTGAATCATACCACTTGAGCAGTACTTCGATTCAAACCACACTTCAGCGTGCACCCGGCTGTCTGAACTGAACTTGTAACTATTTCTTCTGTAGAAAGCACCCGCGCCGCTGTCTCTCTGCACAAACTTGCCTCGAGCAGGAAGCAGATAAAGCTCTGCAATGCATCTCTCGAGAGCTGCGGAATATGTTGAAGAGAATTAGAACCGTAAGCAGGAATCAGTCTGCACTTGGAAAGGAAACCTTTCCTATTAAAGATTTGTTTTCTAAGCTGCTTGTTGGTGCTGGTATCCAAATCTCTCCTGTCTGATCTTATCACAAGTTGTACCCTGCCAGGCACAGGATTAGAGCTGGCCAGACTGAGATGGTAAGTTATTAATGTGGATACTTGGAGACACAAGTTGAAATTCCTGATCTTTCACTGACTCTCTCTGTGACCTGCAGCAGTAAGCTAAGCCCCAATCCACAAAGCAGGTATTCAGGGGCATAAAACTATTTAATTCCTATTGATTGGTTTTCCAAAGGAAATAAATGGCTCTGTGAATTTTGGGCCTTTAGCCCTTGTGTGCAGCAGAGCTCAGCTGTAAAATGGAAGTAAAACTGCATCATCTGCAACTAAAAATACTAAATACTTAGAGGCAAATGGATCAGGCACCACAGGAAGAAAAGGGGTTGCACACATGGTTGGATAAAGCAAAGACGACACTGCAAAGGTGAAGTTGGTCCCTGGAGCAGCTGGCACACTTCGCTTTGGTCAGACCTGGACCATGGCAGCCCACTTTGGCATAAGAAATGTAACAGTCTTCAACTCCTACATGCCATAAAACATCTCAGGGCTTGGGCTATTCATTAATTTGATTTGGAAGCTATAGTAAAGTCAATCTCTCATCTTCCAAACCTCTGAGGGCCTTCAACTTCAACAGGCCAAACCACCGCCAGTTTGGTCCTGGGACCTGCCCTGTGGGACTGCTGCAGCCCTCGTTCCTGCTTCCCACTCCATCTCATCTCCGTACCAAGGGGCTTCCTCCAAGCCTCCTACCAAGCAGGTACTTCTTACATCTCCCAGTTCTCATCCAAGTGATGTGTGGGATAGCAAAGTCATGACTCTCATCTCTATCAGCCTTACTGGGAGAGGAAAACATCTACATCTCCCTTTCTCTGCACATCATTCAGGACAGGCTCCCTGCTATCACTCTGCTGCATGGATGTGCATTTGGTTCTTGCTTTCTGATTTTCCTTCCCACACCTATAGGCTCCCTATATGCCCTGTTCCCTTTCCATTTCCCCTTCCTGGTTCTTCACCCCAATTCCAGACAGCTCTTCATCTCTGTCCTCTTCCAGCTGCATCAGCCTCCTCCCATCTCCTGCACCACCAGCTCCCAGCATCCTCCTCCGCTGTCCAGAGCTGGTGCCTCTGCTGCACGAGGAGCACTCTGCTGCTACCATTCCCCCTACCGATGGCCTTTGAAATCAATAAAGACTCTCTTCTCTACTGGGCTGAGAGCTTCCAGTGCCTGCATAGACATGGAGGGGAGAGGGGGAGAGAAGGGAATAATGATGGCATGCAGTTTCCTTTCCAAGCTCCTCACAGCCCTTGACCAGCAGCTACCAGTGACACTGGAAGGGCAGCACTGCTTTGGCATAACAGCAAAACGACCCAGGAGACAGCATCCTGCCAGCCTGTGCCAGTGCCTGCTCCCCTCACATCTCCTGAGTCAGACTCACTAGTGGGACCAGTCCCCTGCCCAGCGTCACTGAGATGCACAGACGCTCCCACGGGCACCAACACACTCTCAGTCACAGGGAATTGGGGCACTTTATTTCAGCACAGCTCAGCTGGTATTGGGTCCCCACCCAAGCCATGCTCCTACTCAGCTTTATGGACCGGCCAACCTGCCAAACGCACTTTGGCATTCAGAGAGAGACAGCCCCTGTGAGGGGTGGTGGGAACCGGCCTTTGAGGAAGGCATTTGAGAAGGTCATTCTTTTTTTCTTTCCATAACATGCCCCCCATTCCCTAGCCCATTTTCCATCTCATGTAACTAGGGCTTTTTCCTTATAAAAGGATCTCAGGACCGAAAATCCAAACCAACACTTGGACAAACACCCAAACTCTGGTTTTATTATGAGGGGAAAATGACCTCAAAAACCTGGACTAAACAAATGGCCAGAGGGAAAAAGATGGAATAAATTAAAGTATATAATTGTGGCTGAGAAAAGAGGGAAGGAGGTCACTCAATAGGATGAAAGCCAGATTTGAGAAATAAGAAATGAAAGGAGGTGTCAGCTTGAATCAGCCAGGCTGAAAACTGCTGCTGATTTTGACTGACATACTAAGACTTCCCGATTGCAAACTCTTTCTCTAATAAGCTGCAAATTCACCCCTACACTTTTACTTTGATCTTAATGCAAATGTTTTATAATGGACAGATTTAATGATGTTCAGGTGCTTATTGGTTCTATTAGACGATACTGGAATCAATCTCCCCCTTCAGAAAGCTTGGGTTAATGGCAAAGTTTATTAAACTGCATGCAGTCATTCAGAAAAGATCAATAGAGACATGATTACAGAGCAACCAGAGGATTAAACATGAGATTTATCACAAAATTAAACTGAATTAAATGTTCTCTGATAGCACTTGAAATGCTGTCGATACTCTTAACTGATAATCTATGCTTTCTGTGTTTACTTAACAGGCAGCAGGGATGTCTGACTCAAGAAAATGACTATAATGTAAAAACATAAGCTGCAAAGATTTGCTGAGAGCATTAAACCTCACCTAGAAAAACATTATTTCTTCCCATTAGGAGAGGAAAAGCATATTGCTTTTTTTCCTGTTTAAAGGTGAGGAGGATGCAGCCCTCACCTCCCATCAGGAATATTAGAGGACAGATAAGACTCTAAAAGATACTATACAGCTTTTCAAGAAAATATTTTACGTTTCCCCCCATGACAGTCTTTATCTTATTTATATTTTTTTTCCTCCTTTCCTTCATTCTTGACAACCTTAATAAAACTTACCCCACACCCTGAGAGGTTTGCCAGCCTCCTCACCCCTCCTTTCCCTCTAGCTGAGCCCAGCTACCTCCACAGGTTTGTACACTCAGACCTCTCCTTAATTTGGCTGGCAGAGCACTGTGCAAACTTCCCTGATGTTCTCTTCCAAAAAAAATTCAGTACCAAGCATAAAAACAAAACCTAGAAGCACCAGTACCACAGAACCACTGGTCTAAGAAACACATAAACAAATAATTAAAAAAAAATAAAAATATCAGGGTAATTTTTACAGAGAGAACCAGAATCTGTATTCAGACAGTGTTCTTCTGGGACAAGATCCATCCCTGCAACAGGGCTGGAATTTCCCAGAGCCTGCTGCGTCCTGAGATGTGTTATCAGAATCACACAGAGATTATTGCCATCTGCGCTATAATAACGTGGTTGGCCTGGTTTTGAGGACCAAAACCTCAACTCACAGCAGGAGAGGAGCAGGAGGGAGGGAGGGGAGGAGCAGGAGCTTGCTTGTACACAAAAGACCAGATGCAAAGTAATAACCAATCACAACCTAAACTCTGATCAATCTGGAACATCTTCATGTTTCTGTGGCTTTCCAAAACAGCCACAACACAAACTCAGCTGAAGAGCTCCTGTAAGAGTGTGTGTTCAACAAGCAAGCAGGCCGAGGGATTTCAGCTTCCAGGATGCTTTCTTCCTTCCTATATTTCAGAGCAGCTGTATCCCACCATCCCCTCGGCCAAAAGCTTAACAAACCTTACCTTGATAAGACACCTCAAAGGAAACATGACCATTCAACAGCAAATAAATCACCCCAAACAAAAAAACCACTGAAAAATCCCTCATCAACTATCATGAATTGAATTTTTACTGACTTAGAGGGGCTTAAGCTCCTTTCTAAACAGGCTCAGCTATCCCTAGTGTACTTTGCAAAATTCAATCCAGTAATCCAATCCCAGATGCATTACGTGAAATCTTATTTCTCCAAGCTCTGGAAAAGAACAAGCAAGAGGAAGTCTTTAGGAACACTAATTTGCCAATAAATACTGACTGAGCCTATTTTGCTTTTGCTGCTTTTTGGGTAGAAAATAAAAGGGGGGAAAAAAACCAACGAAAAAAGCTGCTGTCTGAGTACTACATCCCATCATTAAAACTTCACTTGTGGATAGAAAAGATACCATGGAACATGTACCCTGAAATTAGCCCAGCATGTGCTGCCCCAATAAACAAATCCTCAGAAACTAGATTAGAGTCATTCCCAATAGGTTTCCACTGCAGAAATCACTACCAGTTCTGTCCAGAAAAGGAAAATCTCTGTAATATCTAATAAATGGACCAAAACAGCTAAATGAATAGCAGGGCAATAGCACAGCATGTTCTAGCAGCAACCAATGAAGCTATAGTCAATACACACAGTGGCTGTTAAATTTTACATCAATACCATCACACAATTAAGTCACTGAACGCCTGAGCAGAGTAGTAAAGCACTCGGCATTATGTGAGCTCTGAGACTGCGTGTGTGAGGAAGGGAAGCAGAGATCCACCCTGGTGCTTCAGCATTAAGAGAAAGCCCGTGTTTATGGCTTTCTCCCCATGCTTTATGGGATGCTCTGCAGATGACACAGGCGGCATTAGCAATACATGAGCGCTGACGATCACCCGGCTCCACAACTCTGATGCTAACCCAAAATGGCAGCTGTTTTGTCAGGGGAGCAAGGACCAGGTTAGCAGCTGCACGTTACATTAAACATCCAGCTCTGACAACATCCTTCTGTCTTGACACTCTCCTGCAGGACCCCAATTTATCTCCATTCAAGCAAGCTGCTGGCCTAGCTTTACAACCTCTCCCCGCTACTGCGTGTCTGCAGACCCATGAGCCACAGCTGCCCAGCAGCAGGGAGACCCACTGCCCTTAAAAATAAGGATTTTTGATTTCTTGATGTTTATATGTGGAATACAGGGAAGCAAAGCCCATCTGAATGCAGTTACACATCTCAATGCATCACCTAAGAGGTAGGCTGCAGCCAAGCAGGTAACAGCAACAGCATCAGACCTAAGAAGGTGATTTATCAGGCAGTTTTCCCTGAAACTTGGCAATGAACTCCATCACTACAGTTCTTGCTTTTGTCAACAACAGCACATTGGTCCTGGTATCAAAGCAAAGCAGAGGCTGAGGAGCAGCTCACGTCTGCATGAAGGGCTTTAGTGGTTCGTGTTTCTGCCCTGGGCAGACAGCACTTGGCAAGATGCGTGAAAGCGAGTCATTTCCAAAGGGAGGCTTGTACCTGGCAAACGTGTTCCTCCTCTCCTGCCCCATAGTTGTGAGATGCTGGACCTGCTTTTTCTGCCTCTCTGGTCATTAGGCACAGAGATCCAGGGCAACAGGCTGATGAAATCTGGGACATGATGCTGGAGGGGTTTCTGTTCCACCAAAAAAACCCTTTCCTCAAAAAGCTGTAGCTGCACACTCTGCGTTTTATTAATTTAATGGTCAGGATAATACATTTGTCAGTCATGACAAAGAAATTCCCTAGAAACTGGAGTGCTCAAGTGTCATTGAAACTACATCTATTTAGCAAAGAGATGAATGCCTTCACTGAAGACTGTCGTGTGATTAAGCATCTGTCACTGTCTCACATAACGGCTGCTCCTACTTGAGTACCACTGGAAGCTTCGTGGCCCTTTTTTTCTACAGATGTAAAGATGATCTTGATGTGAAAAGAGATCAGCAACTGAAAACCCAATTAATGAACTGACATATAAGCAGTGAGTCATTCCTACAGGTCTGCTATTCCTGTTGACTTGTCCAAGCTTAAATGAACCTGATTATAAAAGCTTAACTTTTACAATTAAAATAGATTTTGCTTTCTGCCTCAGTTAAGTTTGACTCAGACCTTCATCATAGGGCTTGACCTTTCTCTAGAGGATTGTTTCTTTGACTTTTGGGTTATGTTTTTTACAAGGACTGAGATGCCCAATCTGTGTTAAGTGTCTCGATTTCTTAAAAATTCAGGGTGATAAACCAGTCAGCTGTTCTGTTGCTGCTACCTTTAGCCTTCTAGCTGAGCAGGACCTTTTACATGAGTTCCCTGCTCAACAGTCACTGAAACTGGGGGAAGTTTTCCAGGGAATTTCTGCAGGTTCCATTTCCTCAGGCGCACTCTAAGATGTTGGGAGCAGAGAATACACTGGTTAGTGCACAACTCTCTGCTCTCCTATCTTCATAGCTAAAATTTCATGGGAAGTCCCAGTGAAAACATGGCTGAATGAGGGAGATGAGAGAGCTTCTTGTCCTATGGTAGAAGATATCGAATATAAAACTCAGTCCTTTAGAGTGGGGGTGAGGGGAGAAGAAAAGGCCTTTTAAAGCAAGAAGGAATGTCTGGTTGTACAGAACAAGGCTGCACCTCAAACAAATGGCCTGAAAGCAAGATAAAGCAAGAAAAAGCAAGGAAAAGGTCAGTGGCACAGACATTACACCAGGAGACATACAAATGCAGTTATTCCAACTTATACCAGTTGAGAATGTGCTCTAATTAGAGGAATAATTTCTGCACAGAAGAAAATGAAGCACTAGATGCTCAACCTATGGCCAGGAGTATGAGCCACTAACAATTACAGGGACTACTAAATCTCAGGTGAGCCATTTGTGCCCTCCCACCCGAGGGCCAACAAGCAGTAACTTCCTTTAACTAAATGATTGCCAGAACCCAGGCACAGCATATCAAAAAAAACCCAAGCTTAGAGCTGCAGGAGACAAGATTACCAACAATTCTTCCACTATGAATCCTAAGTGTTTAGAGGAAGAGGTTTGAAGGCTGGTCTGCTGAAAGCCATCGCAAAATTGGAAAGTTTCCGAGCAAGGCAGAACGGTGGGGGAGGAGGACGTGGGGGGAGGGGAGCCCTTCTCAGCACATTCCCATTCCCAGCTGAGCACAAGCACACACAGTACCATTTGGGAGGCAACTTTATGTGCTCTTAGTAGTAGATTAATGAATGTAATTACCTAACATTGTAGCTGTGAATGCCGCAAAACTGTAATTTATAGCATGCTGTAAAGTTCTAATGTGTTTTTATGTCCATAAGCTGCTTAACCATAATCTAATGCATTTGTACACGAACACCCTCCTAAGTGGTTCTCAGCTAAGCAGTGAGCACAAGTCCCCTTTGCCTGTGTGCTTCTGCTTTATGTCTTGATAAACCAACCTCTTGTGTTGGGCACCTGAGGAGAAGCAGCTGCTAATGATATGAATAATTTGAAGTCTGGTGGCAAGAACTTCCTTCCTTACTTGATGAAATAAGTCTCTGGCTGGCCAAAGCTGCAGCACTGATTAATACAAAGCATCAGTCTCTTAAAGGACTGAAACAAAGCCATAAGGGTGTGCCTGGTGAATGAAGGGATGAAATTCAGGAACCTCAGCCAGGCAGAGAGAGCCAGGACTCACCCCCACTTGCTCCCACTTCTTGGGCCCCTCAGCCACAGTGGGATGTCCTGGGTACCACCTCTACAGCTAGGATACTGGGTAATAACAAAATCAAACTACAGCATCATGCCATTTCCAGAGATTATTTACATGAACTGTCTCAAAACACTTCACCTGCTTTTGCTTTCAGCTGTTACGCTCCTCTGCTTGCTGCTGGCAAGACACCATGGTCACTCAATACCTCCTCTGCTAGACAGACATGGTCAGGGCTTCTGAAGTACATGCTTATTGTTGCCACTAACTCATTTAGGCAAACCATTTAACTTCTTTATGCCCTTACTTAACCATCTGTAAAATGGGACTAATAATAAACCTCAGAGGGATTTAGTAAGGCTTAATTAAATGGTTTGTAAAGTGCTTTGAGATCCTCAGGAGAAATGTGCTGTGCAAGTGCAAATTATTATTATTGTTACAGTGCTTTCTACTTCCAACACAGTTAAATATTAATGATCCAGTCCTCCTAATGCCCAGTGATACAACTTTCCTGAATAGTAATTTTCTCAGCTGAAAAGAAACGGGAACTGGTTGCAGGACAATTTTAAAAAAAAAAAAAAACAAAACAAACAAACAACCAAACCCACTTACTTTCTTGTTTATAAGTGGTCTGAAACAGCAGGCAAAGTAAATATTTTAGTATGCATTAAACTAAGGATGTGGATCTCAAACATATGCGTCAGTTCAGAGCTGAAACCTAATGCCAATACAATCACCAAATCACACAGTGTTTGCATTACTCAGCACCAGAAACCCATTCAGGAGAAATCTGTATCATAACAAATGCTTTTCTTAGTTAAAAATGTACCCCTTTAGAGAGATCATGGCACGAGTGACCTGATAAGCACTCAAGTAAAACCTTCTTGCCAGAAGGAATATCAACGTCCTATTCATAAGACTGCTGTGGCTTTGGGGCAGCTAAGGGGAGGGGAGGCACCTCCTGGATTCTGTGTAAGATACATTTGTTGTGACCCAGCAAAAGTCATCTGTAAAAACCAAACAGCCACAATCCCTCCTCTTTCCTAAAAAGAAGAAAAATGAGAAAACTGTACTTAGGACTTGAGGCTGTAGGAGCCGAGTGAACGGGACCGAGTTTGCTGCTTGTTTACCCTGTGAGCCCAGGGAGCTGCACGGCATAAACTGCAGCCACACATACAGCAACCAACTCTTACTTGAACATGTTAGAGTCTGGTAAAGCAGAACCCCCAGTCACCAGTGACAAGTATTTTCTTAATATTTCTCAGTACTTATTTTCTCAGTTAAAATATATAACCATATATTAGAAGCCAAACCAAGTATTAAGGAAAAAATCCCCACAGTGCCAAACAGGAAGGTATTAGGGTTACCCATGAAATCTTACACAGGCTCTGCTTCAAAATGACAGCATGGTGTCATTTTTAATTATATGGTGAACTATGATTTTTCTGTTTGATCTTCATAGTATATAACCAAGATAGGCAAACTATTGATAATGAAGTGCAAACATATTTTTTCCTGTCCTTATGCACTACAGAGTGAGCCTATCAAAAGAGAAGGCTGATTAAAAAGCACTTCTAATTTACTTATTATATTACAGGTGCTAAATATCACTAAAAGAAAAACAAAACAAAACCAAAAACCTCACAACGTATCATCATCATTCCCAAATGAAAGATCCCCTTTGCTCCGAAGCCCAGGACACCAGAACAGGGATATGTAGCAAATAGAAACGCATGGAGCTGGTATGCTCAGAGTGAGGAAGTCTCTATCACCTAACAGAGGTTCATCTGCTGACTCTGTACAACAGAAGATGACACACCTAAGATGTGGGAAGCTTTAACAATAATGTGGGTTTTATTTCATTTTACAGACCTTGACTGACCCCACAGAATTGAGATGGATTCTCCTTCTGCAGTCAGTGGAGACACAGGACTCATTCCAGAGGGACACTTACAGGTGAGGGAACTGACTGAGGCTGTGGAGGTGCCCACCTCCTCTCTAGCAGTTGTGGAGGGAACCTACAGTGATCAAGTTCCCAGAACTTTGGCACCATGCTTTGGTGGGATACGAATCATAAAGCTAAGGGTCTCAAGCTGTTTTCCAATAATTTGCCGATCACCCATGGAATTGGCAAGAACTATTCCTCTAGCTCCATGCTAAACAAAGTACAGGGATAAAGTAACTTCCCCAGGTCCCGTTAAAGGACTGAAACCCTGCAAGCTGTTTTCTCTCCTCCTCCTGCTCCACCATGGAATGAAAAACATTCTGACTTGCTTCAGTTTTCTGTACCTCACTCATCCGATCAGGCTCTTTATTACTTATTCATGCAGCGATGCTGTGCATGCTTCACCCAATCTATCTGGAATTTCAGACTTAATCTACATAAAAATCCATTGTTCAGAGCCTTCAACAGAGGATCAGCTGTCAATGCTTACACAATGCTAAGCATCCAGAAAAACACCCATGAGGAACTACTTTCCCAGCTTCATGCAAACAATCTCAAGGTGACCCATGTAAATCTTTGATGCTTTCAAACCCAGCCAGAAGAGCTGTTACTGCAGCACGAGATCCACCAGATGATGTCCACCGGCTCCAAAACAGACTGGCTGAGCCAGTGCTGAACAAGAACCTGTCCTTATCACAGAATCACAAGGTTGGGAAAGACCTTTAAGATCATCAAGTCCAACCATTCCCATCCTAAGCCAAACCATATCCCTGAGCACCTCATCTATCCTTTTTTTAAATACATCCAGGGAAGGTGACTCAGCCCCTCCCTGGGCAGCCTGTGCCAGGCCCTGACAACTCTTTCAGTAAAACATGTTTTTCTAATATCTAATCTCACCCTGCCCTGGCACAGCTTGAGGCCATTTCCCCTTGTCCCACCTCCTGTCCCCTGGCTGAGGAGACCATCGCCCACCTCTCTACAACCTCCCTTCAGCTAGTTGTAGGTGGGGAGAAGGTCTCCCCTCAGCCTCCTCTTCTCCAGACTGAACACCCCCAGCTCCCTCAGCTGCTCCTCAGAGGATTTGCCCTCCAGCCCCTTCCCCAGCCTGGTTGCCCTTCTCTGGACTTGCTCCAGGACCTCAATGTCCTTCTGATGGTGAGGAGCCCAGAACTGGACGCAGCACTCGAGGTGTGGCCTCACCAATGCTGAGTATGGATAACCCTATACACTACCAGCCAAAGACATAAACTGGGCAATTCCACAGCCTCTAATCACGAGGGTTCTGTCACTTCCGAGCAAATGAAATCACCAGGTATTACTGTGGGGTGACAGGGGTTGCTATGACAAAGGAATGATGCTTTTTGAGATATGAAGTCTACAGATAGTCCCCCACTGGTTATAAACTTTCTCAGCTTCAGCTCACTTCTCCCAGGCAATCCTACACGTCACATATTAGAAGGAGATGATTTGTGACAATTTTATGTTAGTAATAACTTTAAACCTATCCACTTCAACATAAGAATTTCTATATATTTCACTATTTAATTTATTTAGCCTTCTAGTGTTCTTAAATTAGGGAGGAATATTACTGCACTCGTTGGCATTTTTACGACAACTGAAACTTGGCTTCATTTTTAAGTGGAATTTCTGCACCTGAAGAGCTAATTAGTCCCTGTGCCCACACTTGGAGCACAGGTGTAAAAATACAGACAGGAGCTGCACACACACAGATCACTTCAGTGGAGAGATGGGTATCTTTTTGGGAACGTGGAAAGACCATCTCTGTCACTAACATATATAGCCAAGATTCTTATCTTTTCCTACTACTCCACAATTAAAATCTGATGGGTGACCAAACACTGAAATCACTAAATCCATGTTTTTTCCTAAACAAGGATAAAAGAATCACTGTATTACAGAGACAGGCTGCTGGTTATTATATTAATATACTCCATCTTTCCTTACTTTAAACTGTGAAGGAGAGAGAAGGGCTGTGGCAGCCTTGAGCTTCATCCTTTTTGCCTTCACCACCTGATTATTTTCAGAATAGAAATGTTGGCCTCCACCGGTACCCACACACAGCCTGACTGCACGTAATGATGATATACCTGTGTGCCTGCACCAGGCCACCTGTTCGCAGCCTCCCAGGAAGCTTTACAGATAGATAAAAAGCTTCCAATATTTTCTCCACATGAACTGTAAGCAATCCATCAAGTTGTTTACATCACCCTGAGATATATGCACCTTTATCATTACAAGAGCTGTCTGCAGAAATGGGATGAACACGCAGACGTCATAAATCTCTCCTTTTAAAGAGGCTTCCTAGATCACATCATTTTTGTTAACAGGAAACCCACCCACCAGCATCCCAAGTACATCCATGAAGGGACAAAGCACAACAGAGAAGGGCAGAAAAGCAGAAGGGTTTTAAAATATAACCAAACCACTCAACAGAGGATGCGACAAGGCCTAGAATGGTAGTATTTTGCTTGGCTGAAGAGTTGTTGTTCCACAAGCATTTGAGGCCAGGTACCTTCTGCCAGTATTTTGAACTACCTACAAATCTCCCTGCCTGGCCCTCAAACGCTCTCTGTGAACACAGCTAGACCACTGCACATTCACAGCATTTACCATTCTGCTGTTTGAGTAAACACCGTATGTCACACAGGGAAGTATGCTCAGGTTCTGAGGGAAGCAGGACACAGAATACCTTAGCAGCCCTTATCCTCACCCATCAGAGATTGCACACATTTTGCCAACTGCAGCCCTCTGTCACCAGCAACATTACCACAGAGACAGATCCCCACCGGGCCTTTCAGCACTGAACACCACACGCTGCTAAGACCAAGTCACAGGCTCATCTACTGAGAGGGGAAAAAACTCCTCTCCAACAATGAAGACCACTGCCTCCACGTTGTGGTAATGCCTCTTTTAAACTCCTTTTGAGTTAGAAACTAACAACAACACCAATTCCGCAGCTCTTCTTTGAGGTACCTGCTAAAGAAAGGGCAAGGTCCTGCACCTGGGTCAAGACAATTCTTCTCATCAATACAGGCTAGGAGATGTCATGGAGAGCAGCCCTCCAGAGGACTTGGTGGTGCTGGTGAGAGGCTTGACATGAGCCGACAACGTGCACTCACAGCCTAGAAAACCAACTGTGTCCTGGGCTGCATCAATAGGGGCATGGCCAGCAGGTCAAGGAAGGTGATTCTGCCCTTCTACTCCGCTCTGGTTAGACCCCACCTGGAGTACTGTGTCCAGTGCTAGGGTCCCTAACAGAAGAACAAGGAACTGTTGGAAAGGGTCCAGAGGAGGCCACTGTAGAAGATTAGTTAGAGGGCTGGAGCACCTCTCCTGTGAAGACAGGCTGAGAAGAGTTGGGGTTGTTCAGCCTGGAGAAAGCTCTGGGTAGATCTTACAGCAGCCTCCCAGTCCCTGAAGGGCCTACAAGAAAGCTGGGGAGGAACTTTTTAGAAGGGCATGGAGTGACAGGATGAGGGGGAATGGTTTTAAATTGGAAGGGGTAGATTTAGATTGGATATTAGGAAGAAATTCTTCACTCTGAGGGTGGTAAGGCCCTGGCACAGGTTGCCCAGGGAGGTGGTGGCTGCCCCCTTCCTGAAGGTGTTCAAGGCCAGGTTGGATGGGCCTTGAGCAGCCTGGCCTGGTGAGAGGTGTCTCTGCCAGTTGCAGGGGGCTGGGACTTGATGATCTTTAAGGTCCCTTCCAACCCTAACAATTCTATGAAACGAAGCAAAAAGCGACAGAGAGCTGGCAAGAAGATAACCAGCAGTGCTGCAGAAAGCTGCCCAAAAAGGAAGGGACAGGTGTGGGGGGAGCAGAGGCAAGCTCATGTCTGCATCAACTCTGAATCAATACCCCAAACCCAAAAGGAATCTAAGCTCAAGGGGGGAAATCTCACCTCAGTGAGGGTGGGGACTTTGACAAGTATCCAAAACAGACCTACCATGTATTTGCTTTGAAAACTTCTTTCCTGTTTATCTGCTAAAATAAATAAGGAAAACCAGAAATTGCCATTGTAACCATCTATCTTTTTCTTGAGACAAATTCTCTCACAGATGAGTATTTTCTTTTTAATCACAGTATTTAGACAAAATAAACCACTTGAGAAAAACGGGACATGCAAAAATAACAACAGACTTGAAAGTCTGGACCTTAGCACAGGTACAGAGAGAATTAAACAAAAGCAGATTAGAATTGGTCTGGGAAGCAGCAAAATGCATTGCCAGAGAGGCACACAAATTACAGAGGCGACCTGAACACAATCTGCTGTCTCCCTACGGTGTCCCTGGGCCGTGGCCCATCCCGAGCTGTGACCATGGGAGCTGGAATCCATCTCCTTTTCCCACCCAGGACCTGGCCATGAACAGCAGCAGATCCCAAACCTCACGCTCCGCCATAGCGGAGCTGAGTTGGTTTTGCCACTGCACAGGAGTAAGTGTGATTCTTGGTCTTAAGAGTCTGAAACATAATTAATGACCAATCAGCTCAGGGAAAACACACACACCTTTTTTTTTTTGCATATAAGATTACATTTGCCATTTCAGAAGGAATGTTTTTAGCTGTGACAAGCTGAAGAGACACGAAAAGAAGGTTTTCAGGGAGAAGTGATAGTTTTCCCAAGTCCCATTGATACCAGAGGAAGCAAAGAGAAGCTTCTGGGCATGTCTGTCTTCCATGGGGCTTGGGTGGCTGAAAGCCTGATGGGTTTTCCCACATGCCAGGTAACAAGGGCTACGGATCAGGAAAATGTGGTGGGAAGAGATTGATTCCTGGAAGAAAAAAGACACTCCCTCCACTTCCATTTTCTTTCCTTGTCAAAAGCAATCTGTCTGGTGGGCAGCAGGGAAAAGACATCTCCTCAGTACACAGCACGAACCTTCAAAGCATCTTTCGTACTTTCCCAAATCTTTTGCTGGAGTGTTGATAAGCAGAATGATAAAGACCAAACAACACAAATGTCAATGGAAGGCAGCTCAATGAAGAGGATAAGTCTTTGTGTAGGAAACTGGTTTCCTTTCCTTCTCTTTATCAGGTGCTCTGGTCTGTGGTTGCACATTGTTCCCATACACCTCTGTGAGTAAAACTAGCAATTTCTATTAGTGGCAAGTTCAGTGACTGTGTCTCTCCACAGCCTGTATGGAAACCAGTTGGAAGAGCTACTGAAGGAATAGATGTTCCAGCTTTGAGGAAACAAGATTTAATCGATAAAGCAAAGTGTGCATCTCTGATAACCATGTTTGCAGAGATAGGAGCCCAAACTTAGGTTTGCATTTGCAGGAAAACATGAAAAATTCAGTTTTGCTATACACTGTTCAAGCCATTTATCAAACCCTGATAACAGCCACGTATTTTATAAAGTCCCTCTGTTTAACAGCTCTGTGTTGTCACCTGAAGTTATAAATTGCCTCTCTCTAATCTACAGGGCTATGATATTTTTGTGGCACTGACATTTTCCTTTCAAGCATATCAGTTCTTCCTTCATTTCAAATAATAGTTTCTCATTTTATCTGCCCTTTAAATGTTTAAAAAAGATTCAAATTGGATTAAAAAAACAACAGCAACAAAACCCACCTCCAAAATCCCAAAGTCTTTTCTGGATTTATGTTTTTCTGATGTGTTTTCCATGCTGTAACCAATCAAACAAGCTCCTTAGTTCCCTCCAGTGAAGGATTATTGAGTTTTTATTAACGTTTCTCCTTGTTAAGCCTCCCAAGCACCAATACACTTACTTCTACCAGCATCTTAGCTTCAGCTCCCACTAAGGAAAGAAAAAGCCTGCAAATGTAATCAGCCTTGGAGACAGTCCAGGAGGAGAGAGCTGCTCAGCCTCTTAACTCTGCTCCAAAAACACTTGGTCTGACTTTGCAGGCACAACGTTCTTCCCCAGCTCTGCCCCCCGTATGCGTTCAGTACAGCCTGAAGATCACTCACTGCATTTCCCATTCTCTTGCTGACATCTGACAGGCAGGAGGAAAATAAGGGGAAACAGCACTGAGCAATGAAGGCCAAAGATAAGTTAAAGACTGATAAAGACTGTAACCTCCATCTTTCAAGACAGCCCCAAGTTTTGTATAAAATGTCCCTCCTGATCTACACTTACAAAGCTTTTCTTTCCCTTCCCAGGGACAGGAAACACTTAACCACACTTTTAAACTAATGGTCAGCTTTAAACAAACACAAACCTTGGGTTCCTTTCCATGGGAAGATTCCAGCTCTTATATTTAAAATCAATCTTAATCTATTTGGCTGTGCAGAATTGTTCTCAAAACCACTGCCTCCCAACAACCCCACTGTGAAAAGTTTGAAGGTATTTGAGGCGTTGGAGTGTTTTGGAGACCAAACCTTCCAAGGGGTGGCTGAGGGAGCTGGGGGCATTCAGCCTGGAGAAGAGGAGGCTGAGGGGAAACCTTATCACTGCCTACAACTACCTGACAGGAGGGTGTAGAGAGGTGGGTGATGCTCTCTTCACCCAAGTGACAGGTGACAGGATGAGGGGGAATGGGCTCAAGCTGCACCAGGGCAGGGTCAGAGCAGACATTAGGAAAAAGTTCTTCCCCAAAAGGGTTATCGGGCACTGGAACAGGCTGCCCAGGGAGGGGGCTGAGTCCCCAACCCTGGGTGTGTTTAACAGACGAGTAGTGAGGTGCTCAAGGATATGGGTTAGTAGAGGACAGGTATGGTTGGACTCAATCTAAAAGGTCTTTTCCAACCTTGTGATTCTGTGATTAACAGAACAATGATCTCCCTCCCAGGTAAGGGCTGGTCCCCTTCCCACAAACTCAGCTTTGCAGAAGGGTGGAGACTTAATCACCGAAGCAGCTCCTGGCATCACAGACATTGCTTATGTCCAGGGACAGCACAAATTGCTACCAAGCTATCTGCACTGATCCCCAACAAGAACATGCAGAGATTTTCCCTGAAGGGCACATTCCACTGATACAAAGTCTGATTAATTCAACTGGTAATGCTGATTTATCTTCTGGGGTTTTATGCCTGGTCTAAGTGAAATCACCTGTAGCTGAGTTAGGATTTTTCCCAAGTTTAGACAAGAAAACAGGTAGAGCAACCTATAGAGAGCATAGGGAACTTTTTATGAGTTTTCCCCACACAGAAGAAACAGAAAATGTCTATGTACTGTAACGTCCTGGAATTAAAGGAATGAAATCCAACTGCTCTGTAGGCCAGGTGGAAAACACATTAAATATGGAACATTCCCTACAAAAGACAGACACCCACTGCATACACACATCTACAGGAAAAGCTGTGTGTCAGTCTGTCACTTCATCCATGCTGCCACAAGGATCTGAGCGGCTCCAACCCCTTAGAGCCAAGACTGGATTATTAATAAGAGCTTGCTTTCACCCTGCACAGGCCTATCCTCTCTCTGCGCCCTCTAATCTTTCAAACTCTTTATCGAGCTGTGTTCTATGCATGGCACCGTTCTGTCACATCCATCATGGCAGTATCACTGAGGTCAGCTTCCCACTGACAGGTTCCCGAAAGAAAGCAAAGAAACAATTTTACCAGATTTTTACCTGTCACCTGTGCAGTTATATAAAGAATGGGATAGCAACGCAGAGCTTCATCCTTGGGATTCATCACTACAAGACAACTAAGACTCCTGACTCAGCAGCTAGCCGTTATGACCTGGAACCCACTGAGACAAATACAACATTTTCAGGAACCTAACAGCTGCTAAATTCATTCCAGACACCTTACAAATCCATAGAAAACAACCTCTAATGCCAACAGCTGCTGCTCTGACAGGCCACCGGCTTCTCTAAGTGCAGCATGTTTCTAGGTGGCTATCAATGTCTGATTAACAAAGATGTCGGCAAAACACCCATATAAGGGATCACACTATACATTTCAAATAATTACCTAGGTAAGACAAAAAATCCAATACAAACAAAGTTGTTTCTGTAGCTCAGGCTGGGCTGAGAGGAGAGCCTTCAGTTCCAAATCTTTCAAACACATGCAAGAGCAAAGCAAGGCTTTCTGTGGCCCGGGGTGGGAGTGGGAGGGGGGCAGTGAAACCGTGCTGCTCTACCCTTTCTCTTACACAAACTACACACTTATACTTAAAAACACCCCGCGCAAATGAAGCAGCCCCTTTGGTTTCTTCACATCTCCCAAACTGGACCACCTTCACAGATGCCCACACCAGCTGACAGTCCCACCGGCCCTTCCACCCACAGGTCAGCATTTGAGAACTGGATAGATGGTACCCAATTTCAGCCCTTTACCAAGAAGGCAGTGAAGATACAGAGTATGAAGCCAGGAACATGACGACCATCCAGTGCAATTTTTTCTTTGCATTTGCTTGTATTTCAGGATATTTGTTTTCATCCTACAGAGATATTAAGGCAATCTTGTTCCAAAGCGAACTGTGTGTCTAAGCCCAGGGTAGGGGAGCAATGCAAATCATTCCTATTAACACTGAAGAACACAGTCCATAGTAATAACGAGTGGCAATGCCTGAATGTCTTCAAAGTAGATTCCAGCTCAATCATCGCTGTATTTGCACAGATTATCTCTGGCTTGCAGTCTTGGATCATCACAAAAAAGCAGTAAGGGAGGAAGGCAAGCAACTATTATTAAGAAAGCCATGCAAAAGGCCTCTGAGTTGCTCACAAGGCTGAGAACTGCCTTTTCTTGAAAACCCAAGCCTACACACCCCAACTCATAGACCTGAATACACTGGGTGGCTGAACTACAATCATTCAGACACTGTCAGCAGAGGAAGTGCCGAGATGTATGCACTTACTGCTTACCACAGCCAGCCAGCAGAGGAAAGACACCACGAAGGGGGCTGAGGGAACAACTGGATGCACACATACATGAGCCAAGTTTGCATTCAGCCTACGAGCTCACTGTGCTCAACAGGGACACGGTAGGTTTTAGGAGCCACGTGAATGACTAAAGGCATCAGGTTGGTCTCTAGTGGCCACGAGGGCCCAGAAATTCAAAGGTGTGAACATGACCTTGTCATCAACAGCTATTAAGCAGACAAATGCAGCTGAGAGTTTCTGATAACAGAGACACCAGCCTAACACAGTCCCCTGGCCACAGCAGCTGAACTCTCTTTCAATAACCTTTTCTTAAGGATTTGGGGAAACCTGTTAGCACGTCACATTTTGCAGTGCTTTTAAGTCCGGCTTTTGTTTCAGGGGACACTTCTTGCCTTTCCCTTTAGCTGGGAATATTCTTCACAAGGAACCACAGCTGCATTGAAGTGTTCTAACTGGGATAGGCAACAGATTTTCCAGGGGACACAGGGAGAAGTCAGGTGAGACTGCTCCAACTGCTGCAGTTCCACTGCTCGCTAAGGGCTGAGCCTACGCTCCTAAAGACAAGAACAAAACATGAATTAAGGCTAAGGAAAGAAAACAAAGAAAATAACTGCAGCTTCCACCCTTACTCTGCCTCTGACAACCACGCTGCTGCACCGCACGCGCTCTAACCAGCCGTGCAGCAGACCCTGGGGCACGGGGACATGCCCTACGCACATCAGGTTGTTTAAAGCACCGGTTTTTCATCGATTCTCCAGTTACAAGCTCACGGTGCCACTGCAAGAGCCAGAGATGAGACTCCTGTAAAACAGAACATAAAAAAGAGGCAGCAAAGTTAGGAAGGGAAACATAAAACAGAACTGGAGATAGATGGTGAGCAGAGACCCAGCGCACCATGTGGGTGCTGCATGCCTGGACTTCCACCTGTCATCCAACACATTTAAGATGAGCTCCAAGACTAAAGGCAACAGTGACAGGCTTCTGGAGACACTAGAGACACCTGGTCTTCAGAAAACAAGTCATTCTCTTTCCCAAACGTTTTTTTTTAAACTCCTTTTTAATGACCTCAAAACAGGCTGACAGGCAAAACAAACCTGTTCCTCTTGCTCATGTATTCTGTCCACTTTCCAGTTTATTGTTGGCCAGGTGTTAATTTTCTAATCTCTCTATTGAGACAAAAGCAGTAGCACAACTGCTGGAGGGTATCAGTAGAATTTAATAGGAAATCTGGCTGGCTTTCCATCTGTAATCCCATGCAGCAGGCCCCCTATTAGCTGGGACAAGTCAGCCTTCAGCCCTCAGTTCAGCAGTGGTCGAAGGGGAATCTAGCGTTAGTGACTGAATGGCTGTTCACGTCAGTTCAGAAGAAAGCCTGATCCTGGTGCAAGTTCTCTGCTTTCCTTCTTTCCTCAGCACAACACGCTGATCTGGCAATGCACAGGAACTCAGTGCCTATCTGTTAGGAAGCAGATGAACTGCACAGTGCCTCTTCCTTCTCCCTTCTGCTTCCATGCAGAAAATTAAAGATCGCAGGTTTCACAGTCTATACTGAAGCCACTGGCTCAGATGATGAGTGAAACACTTCTTTTGGAGGATTAGCATGGAATAGATGGCAAAGGAATGCAATTACATTTTGCTTTCAGTGACATTAAGCATGAAAAGGATCCTTAGTTCAGGGAACCTGGCAGTATCAAAACTCAGTTGATGATAAAGATGATTAAAGAAAAAAATGCTCACATGAAATGACTTTGCACAGAAATATGCAGCTTTTTGCAAAGAGAGGACTGAAAGCTGCTGTGATCACCTCAGGAGGTAGTGATGAGTGCCATCTCAACCCGGAGTGTTGGTACAGGCTGTGGGAGCAAGATGGCAAGGGTGGTCTTGAACAAGAAAGCACAGTGGGATGTAAGGGAGGTTCAGTGATGCAGGAGGAGGCACAAAACCCAAGAAAAGAAGGCATGAGCTGGGCATCAAGTCTGAACATTAAACATCTCTGAGGGAATAGGGGAAGCAAAAGCAAGGACAGCTAACATTCATAGGGAATGGAAGATGAGTAGAGACAGAAAATAAAACAACTGGAGAAACAAAAAACACGAAGAAAATTATCTGATGGACAGAGAGGAAGTGTAAGTCACCTCAGGAGGCTGAAAATGGTCAGGAGAGGTGAAAGGATGAGACTGCAAAGCTCCAGAAACCTTTATGCACGAGGACTATTAGGCAGGCAAGAGCTTTCTGGAGATGCCTTCAGCTCCCTAGAGCAAATAGGCAGATCAGCCCAAAGAAGCCCTGGGGCAGCACAGGGTCTGGGGAGCCCAAGAGGAATAATATCTGCCTGTGGAAGATAGCAAAGAAGGGAACAGTGGAACAGCACAAACCAATGCAAAGACTGAGCTGACTGACATGTAAGAACTGAACTAGAAATGGTGACCCTTGGACCAAAGTGCAAAGAGCCAAAGGGCCTGTGAAAAGCAGAGGAGAGCCGAGCACCACTCTGCCAGATTGGCAGGTACCACATTTTGTGTCTCTGAGTGTGCAGAGCCACTCAGCATCAGTGGCTCACATTCAATTTCTCCCCCACGTATTTTAAACAACAAAATACTCCAAAAGAGGAAGCCTCATCTAAACCCAAGGTCCACCACCTGAAAAGGCACAATAGACCTCTTTGCAAATACAGGGCTAAGACACACAGCTAAGATCCAGCTGGATTTCTTCCTGACTGAACTCCCTAGCAGAACTTATACAAAGCAATCGACTGTAAGCCAAGATGCTGTGATGCAAAGTGGGATTGTCTCAAAACTTGACAAAGCTTTCCCTGGCAGTTTCTCTCTACTTCACCAGTAACCTGGAAGAGAAAACCCACCCGTTTCTAATGCAAGAGTCTCCCTCTGTTGTGCACTGGTACTCCATCTGCCACTGTGGGGTCCTGATCTAGCACTGCTGCTCTTAAGCTATCAGCACCCTGCAGAGATAAATACTAGTGAAAAAATCAGCCTTTAAATTACCTGCAAAAGCCAGCAGTCACGGAAAGGCCACAGAACCCAGTAAAAGGCCAGAAAACCAGAATGAGATTTATTAAGTAGGTACGTGACTTCTCATTGATTACAACTGTAGGCTTCAATGGACACTGATACACTAATACTCCAGCAGACTTATTTTTTAAAAAAGAAATTACAAAAATAATAATCAAGCTTAAGGGGTTAGCCCATCAAATTAGAGGATTCCATTTCCTTTTGTTTATTTGTAAGGACAGTCTCAGCAGGAATAAAGCCAACTCTGTAAGTAAGCCAGCCCAAAATCCAGCATAAACACCAGCCTACAGAAAAGGTTAGGTGTGTGTTAGCACCTCCTAGAAGGAGCACAAGCTGTTATCGTTACTAGAGAAGTTTCCCACATTACTGGTGGAGGTGAGGTTCGAGGTGACTGTCGCTTTGATGGGCAGGAAAGACCCTTCTTCCAAAACCAGCAGCTCAGGACAGTCTCAGCCAGGCAGCACTGAGGGGAGAGAGAGAGTCTCACAGCCCCCAAGTGAAAGGGGAAACACCTTGGAATGTCACTAACAGCTGTGGTTTTTCTTTCTTCTCCCAGAAGTGGGTCATTAATTGCTTTCCTCCCTAGCGATTCCCAAATGGAAGCACACATATTTGCTCAGTGGAAGTCTCTGCTTTTAGATTTTACCAGCCATGAAATTGCTGTGACTAACATGCTCCCTTACCACAGGTTGATGTGTCAGCCCAGCAGAAAAGGATTCTCTTTTCACAGCAGTACAAAACTTTATCATCCCTTTTGCCACACAGACTTAATAAAAGTGAAGTACCCAGTTAACACACTCCCCACTATGCTTTTAGCCCACACTAGGGGGGGAAAAAATGGCATTTTAGAGCTCTACCACCTACCAAGTCTTACTTGGCAAACTATTTGCAGGTAGGGCAAAATGCATCACTGCCTCGTGTCCCATTGTGACTGTTCTTAAAGACTCACTTTCTAACCCAATATATCACAAGGTACTCAGCTTCCAAATTCAGTTTTCTATTCCTCACTGACAGGCTTACTAGATTTTCTTTCCTCCCTCCATTTAACTCCATGAAATGTGCAGGAGTTTAAAACTCCATCACTATTATTAAATTTTAAGTATATGGTAACCAGAGATGTATAGAAGATAGCTTTAAAATTCCCCCCAAGACAAAGCACTACATTTTGGTATGCCATCTGATCCATATCTCAACAATCAAGCACTTAAACCTCAGCTGTAATTTCAGAAGAGCCACGTATAAAACTTTATTTACAGCCACGTCTTCTCCCTCCTCTTCCCCCTTAAGTCATCCTGGTCTCTTTAGACCTCAGAGGGGCTGTGCACAAAAGGCTGCATTGAAAATGCTCTGGTCAAAGAAAACCCCACGTATGTCATACTTGAGACATGAGCCATAAATCTGTCACTCATCCAGACCATGATGCCCAACAGTGAAAACCAGAAAAAGGCACTGAAATTAATTTCTCACACAAATGACTGGATTGGACACAAGAGTCCCCTCATTACCTGAGGCACGTTCAGAAAAACCAAGGGGCTGCATCAGGAGTGATTACTTTGCAAGATGGAACCATGTGTAAACTACTAACAACCTTTCCTTTTTCATTTACTATGCACTACAGAAATTGTACTCAGCTTGCTGCATCTGGTACATCACTGGAGATTACACATCCAGGTGAATACATCTTGCCTGACTTTAGGGACGCAGGCTACTGCAGCTCATTTAAGTACTAGTGATACACATACATACACACCCTTCATGACTTGCTGAAGTTTAGATGACCCCCATTTTGACCATCAAAACACCACCTCAGCATCAGAAGCTGAAAATTCCATCTTAAACTCAAAAAAACCAACTTCTCAGTTGGCCAAAATGAAAAGAATTCTCCTGAGATCCACCTGGGCAGTGCCAACATGCCAGGTTCGCTGGTGAAACAGTCTGGGAATTAAGTGCTGAGGATTTCCTAGGAACATAATCTGCATTTAGATCTTTCTCCTGAAAAACAGTTCACAGAATAATGATACTGGGGCACCCTCATCCTGTGTTCCTTTGTTAGCGCTGTGCTGGTTGTGTTCAGAGACGCTGCTCACCATGCACAGGAGCGTGGTGTAAAAGCAGCCTGTTGGTTTGAAAGAGGCACCTCCTGTAAATGTCAGTGGGTTTTTAAAGGTTAAGTAAGCATCTTGAGAAAGGCCTCCGTGCTCGTGTGCTTCACCTTAGTGCAAGGAAACAAAAAAAAACCCTAGAAAAAGGCTGCAAACAGATAAAAAGCTCACAGGTAGATGTCAAACAATTGAAATCATCTGTTCCCAGCATACAGTCCTAGATTACCCATGGTAGATTTACCACTGTTAACTACCAGAGTGAAGTCCTAAAGATTGTTTTCTTTTGCCTAATTACCTCATCTAGAGCAGAATGATAATTCATATACTCGATCATTTGTCAAAGCTACGCCAGCTTTCCTTTAAGTGCCCCTCTGAAACATTTGCAGCAACAGTGAGGACCCAGTAGTTTAGTGAATTGAGCCTAAAAACAACCCCTAAAAACTTATGGGAGCTCTGTACAGAAAGCCTGATTATTGAGGTTATCAGAAGTCAAACAGGCTAGAAAAACAAGCACCAAGAAAGAGCCCTGCCCAGGAGCACATCCCCAGCAGCACAGTGCTTGCACATTCACTGCAGAATCACCAACGTGGAAGCCTTCTTCCCTCACCAACAGGACTCCAGATCTAGCATTGCACATAGTGTCCAGGACAAGAAAGCTGGCTTCAGAGGATGGGAGGACACCACACTGCACATCTACCTCATGCCTATCTCTGGTAGCTCCCCGCCCGCCTCACTACTAAAGGAACATAACACTCAAACATGCTAAAGGGATGCCAGCTACTGCAGTATGAAAAGAGGAAGATAACTATTCTCTCCAGTGGGGACAGAAGAGAACAGAAGAAAAGCTAAGACAAAGAGTAAAAAGAATTAACACCATTTGGCCACCCCAATTTCTTTCTATGTCTAGAGAATAGCAGAGTGGGTTGAGAAGAAGGGGAAGAAAAGGGAACCAAGGATGGAACCTGGGTGCGTGGAGCACCCTGAGAAAGAAAAAGCAGAATGAGGAACATTCTGATGTTGACAATGAACAAACAAAAGAGACAGAGAAGAAAAATCCATCAAGGGAACAGAAAAAAACAAAAAAAGCAAGAGTGGAACAGAATGAAATGGGGGGAAGCTGGAAAAGCTCAGATAACTCATACAAAAAAGCCAAAAGGCTCCCCAAACCATAAACAGAAGGAAAAAGAAAGGTAAAACCACACTGAAAGATTAAAGGCAAAGGAGAGATCAGTTTTAAAGATTACCCTACAGAAAGCTTGCAAATGCTATAATAAGAACATAAGGGCAGGTTACCACCAAAACGTCAACCTCTACTCAAAGATGAGTCACAGTGTGCAGAAGTCAACCAAAACAAGGAGCCCTTCCAGGGCACAGCAACTTCAGTGGAAAATATTACTCAGTTTGGTCCCAGGCTGATACGATCAGAATAGAAAAGTACTACATATTGAATATTACCAGAAAGAGAAATACAATTCCTTGGGAGATCTTTGATATTAGTACTAGATGGGACTGGAGCTACAAATGGCAGAACTTCAGAGCAGTGCCTGCTTTGCTTGGCTCTGAAGGAAGTTGGATTACCACAGGGTTAAAACAGCGTTGGCATAACCATTTAACCTGCCTGTTCCAGCATCCTTCACTGGACTCCGCAGGAACACCAGCAGCTGCTGTCATATAGCTGCTGGGAAGGAGAACTGCAGCTCCCCAGATGCCCTGTGGCTTCCTAGCTACAAGGAGATAAGCACCTCTGGCATGTGTCTGCCAAGCAAGCACACTGCAGAGGTGCCAGCTGATGGTGGAAGCCCTGCTAAGCTCCACGGGACAGCTTCACCCCTGTGAGTCCCGTGTGAATTGAGCAGAGGACAGCACACAGCTCATTTCCAAGCCCATCACCACCAGCAGCAAAATCAAGCAGACACATACACGAATAGCCCTGCAGAGCACGGAGCTGCTGCTTTTTAAAACCAGAAATGTTAAGGCTTGGAGGGTCCACGCTGCACAGGAGGGTGGATGGGGAAAGGCAGCTCACGCAGCCTGAGCCACAGGCACAGCATTTCCACATCAGCACCAGGGATGAGTCAAGGTGTAAAAACACGTGTGTGCTTTGTGAACCCAAGCCAAAGGCTTGCTGAGTGACTTGGAATGACTTCCCTTCGTGCCTCCTCTCCCTCCTAAACCTGTCTGAGAGGAAACCGGCCTCATTCATGTTGGCAAGGCGATTTATGCATGGACCACCATTCGACTTGAGTTGGGTTGCTCAGCTGTAAGGTGTTTTCAGCCACCTGAAGCAGCACAACATACAAAACCCACTTAATTTTCATTACAATTATTCCTGAAAAATTTCATGGCCTGGGCTCCATCAGCAGAGGGGTGGCAGCAGGGACAGGGAGGGGATTGTCCCCCTCTGCTCTGCCCTGGGGAGGCCCCAGTTGGAGTCCTGTGTCCAGAGCTGGGGCCCCAGGACAAGAAAGATGTGCAACTGTTGGAGAGGGTTCAGAGGAGCCACAAAGATGATCAGAGGGCTGGAGCAGCTCCCCTATGAGGAGAGACTGGGGGAGCTGGGCTTGTTCAGCCCAGAGAAGAGAAGGCTGTGGGGGGACCTCATTGCAGCCTGCCAGTCCCTGAAGGGAGCAGAGACACAGGAGGGGAATCAGCTTGTTCAAAGGCTAGACAATAGCTTTAATCCATTCCTCCTTGTCTTGCCAGAGAAAGGAAGGTTTAAATTGGATATGTGGGGGAAGTTCTTTGCAGAGAGAGTGGTGAGGGGCTGGAAGGGGCTGCCCAGAGAGGGGGTGGGTGCCCCATCCCTGGAGGTGTTCAAGGCCAGGTTGGCTGGGGCCCTGGGCAACCTTGTGTAGCTCCAGGCCTGAGGTTGGTGGCCCTGCCTGTGGCAGGGGGGTTGGAGCTCTGTGATCCTTGGGGTCCCTTCCAACCCAGACCAGTCTGGGATTCTATGGCCATTTTTATCTGTCCTTGAAACAGTGTCCGAGCAGTGACTGTTGTGGGCTCAGTAAGAATCTAAACAAAAGACAGCCCTACTTTGGGATGAATTTGCTGTCTGCAATTGTTGCTGGCTGCTATTTGTGAGATAACAATAACGAGACACAATTTTTGAAGAAAAATGTGCTAGTGTAATCTCCATGTGTAAAATCAAACTATTCAGGCAGATTTTTCAGAGGGGGGGTCACATTCTTTGCATTAGTATAATATTTCACAAACCCTCTCAAGTGCAGCAGCACACAAGGCCGCGGTTTGTTTCTTTTTCAAACAGTCATCTGCAAGCAATTTCATTCAGTTAAATATCAGAATTAAATTTGAGTCGTAGTAGTGCTTCTGTGCAAAGGAAATGATGTTTTAAATAGGCATGCAGATGTGATCCTGCAGACTGGGGCTTAAAAAAAGTAAATAACTAAAGGGGAGAAAGGCTGTCTACACAGGCATTTATTCCTGAATTGCCAGTCCCAACTGGTCTCCTCAGGGGACTATTTTACTCCAAAATAGAAGTTCTTTATTCTGAGCTAACTAACACCACTTCAGAAGGAGAACCAGGCTATTATGGGATAAGCTTCTCTTACTCCCAGATAAAGATTATAAAATTAATAAGAAATATTCTGCTTCATATTCAAAGGTCTTTGGTGGTGTTTTGTTTTTTTAAAAAAAATATCCTACTCATTTCTCTGGATGAGCCCAAATGAAGTTGCCAAAATATTTATTTTCAGGTCCCTGATCTGTGGGGCAGAAGCATCAGGTAACACTATTTCACAGGCACAAGAGCAAGGCTTCCTGAGCTCGGGTTAGTACAGATCTAACACAGCTATGTGGGGTTTCCCATGGAAAACTGTTCACTATCAAAACCAGCTGGTGGTAGGTGCTCCTATGGATGGAGCAAGCTCAAGCCAAGCTCACTGGAATGCACAGGACCTACTTCAACTACCAGGAACAGGACAAAACCAAATCGTGCCTAATCTCTAGCACCACATAGCATGAACACACATATCCACCTCAGACTCTCCCAGAGAAAGAAAAAAACCTTTTTTTAAGAGTATACTGCAATCTCAAAGGATCAGTGGGAAATGAGGCTGGTGGTAACCACTTCCCGTGTGGAAATTCAGAGATTTAAGCACAGAAATGTCCAGAGAAAGACAAATACCTAAATACCTCCTATAAACAGCCTCAACCCAACAAACATAAAAGCTGCCATCCAAGATTTAGGAGAACGAGGTTCCAGGTGGGCAGAAAGCTCAGCTGACCCCATGTTTTCCAGCTCTCATCCAAGTAGCTGGGGCCCAAAGGTGTATTTGAGAGTGGAGGCTGCTGGAGTCTTTTTGTGCTTCTGCAACAGCTATTTTGGGATGTGGAATGACTCTTTTTTTCCCCCCTCACCCCCCGTATTTTGTTGGGAATATTCTTCCTTTTGTCCTAATGCAGAATGGTAACATTTTGATATGTCAAAAATAAACATGTTTGCAGAACCACAAAATCATTTTCTCTTCAGTTCTGTTCCTGGCTTGAGGAAGAGGAGCCCAGCTTGTCCCCCTAAGGAAGAAGTCTCCTGGGATAATGTCTGTGTGTCCCATAGCAGGCTATGCTAACAGGCATGTGCTAGCTTGATTTCACCTGGAAAATGAAAAAAACCTCCGTGTAGCTCTTAAATATTTTATTATTGAAAAGGGATCATATCCAACCAAGAGCTTTGTTTACAACTTGGCAGAGCAAATGGAAAATCTCACATGTTGATATTTGCATTTATCACCTCTGTGCATTGGGAGATGGGTAACCACATGCACAGAGACGAAACACTGGCAGCAGCCAGCACTCAGCTAACCACCACCCTCATAGTCAAGCTGGTACCTTTTTAAAACCACTCCATTCCCAAAATTTAAGTGCAACGATACCTTTAAATCAGAAACAAACTCTCTAGTGTTCTGGGAATGAAATAGTGCTAAACTATGCAGTAATGCCAAATAAAGAAATACCTCCCTCTCTATAATAAGCCCACAGGAGACCACAGCCCCTTACATAACTATTTGCTACTGTGGGATTATTGCTAAATTATTGCTCAAAAAGAGTCTAATAAAATTTGAGTAAAACCAGAACCATTCCCCCTCTTGTTATCAAAAGACTTGTCTGTATCTGCATAATAAACTCCATTATAGGGCATGAAAATGAGAGTATAAAACTCCACTCTGATGAATGCCTTCCTCACAGAGTTCAATATTTATCACTTAACAATTCTTCCTTATTGACTCCAAGTAAAATATTTTTGGGGTTAGATGCCTAATGGCTCCAGAATTAAAATGTGCCTTTTAATCAGAACACTGAAAAATGAAGAGGTTTTTATTTAAATTAAGAATCAGGCTAAAACAAGCCTTGTGACAATGAACAGCATTCCTGTGGTCCAGTAATTCAAAACACTGCTTGACAGATCAGATCAGTCTACTCTAAGGGCTCAATACGTATGCCATGGGGGTTTTGAGGGTGTTTAAAATTGTTTTTATTAAAGAAACATGTGAACTAGTACTATTCTGCATTGCTAGAACAGGAGTGTGAGTGCTCTAATTGCCAGTGATTTGGAAACCCATGGAAAAAACTGGCATTTCAGCCTGTGGTACAGTGACAACTTATAACCTGGAGCCTTCAAAGCTTGCCAGCCAGCAAGGTGGGGAGGAAAAACATTCAGCTGAGAAAAACAGGGGAAAACCCAACAGACTTATGCCTATCTCACAGAAGACAAAGGCATACTGAGAACAAGTGCATGTCCAGCTTCATGTGGGTACTGGGAAAGGGGACAGGAATAGAATTTATTGTGGATCCACTCTTAACTCACAGGTTTCCTGATTCATAATAATTTTTCATCTTCAAGTGCCCACCATCCCCAAACACATTATTCTCAGAGCTCCCAAACTCCAGTTTATTGATTAAAGCGATGGGCAGAGAGTTACCATCACCCCGGGCTCCTCCACCTACTCCAGGTCTGACCCCTGTTGTGAGCGTTAGTCTCAGCCCTCTGAAGTCCCCTGTTCAAGGTGCTCTGACCGATAACGGTTCCATTTTCACAGTCGGTTGAGCACCCACACTTCCCATCAACATCAAAAGAAGCTATGGGTGCTCTGCTTCTCTGCAAGTCAGGCCACAGGTTCAAAGCCTAATGATCACTGCAGAAGGGTGCCACGCTACATGGAGCAGTAGCTGCTAAATGAGAGCTGGTAGAGTTGAGGAGGTCAATGTAATTTTGCTGCTGTGCTGTTACACTGAGAAGACTGGTGCTCAGATGCTCACAGCATTTCCTGGGAGTTAAACATGGGTTTTACAGTCTTCCTTTACTTTGTCATTTTGGATGACAATTACCAAATGAGCTTTATCTCCCCACAATGGGGGAGGGGGAAGGGGGCAGAGTGAGACAGAAATTCCTTGGCCTCATTACTTGTGTTTCATTAAAAATAAATGAGCTACTTAAGGGGGAAAAAAAACCCCAGTATTACCAAAGGTAAACATACCAGGAGTTTCAACTAATGTTGACACAGCACAAAACACATGTCAAATATTTACCAATGAACTTTTTAATGCTATTTAAAGGAACTTTTGTTTGGGGTTGTTTTGTTGTGGGTTGGGTTTTTTTTATATTTTGACATTTTGTCATTATTTATTCCTTTTCCAAGGCAGGCTTTGCTTTTAGCTGACAACCTTTTTTTTTTGTTATTGAAACCACATTATTCATGTACTAAATCTCAAAAAAAAAAATAGCTTCTGAAAGCACGTTATCCCCAGCATTTAACCACCAGCTTGTCATACATCTGAGCCCTCTAACCTCAGCACTTCAATAGTAGACTTTACAGCAACCACTTGCTTAAAAGAAATAAGAAGGGGGAAAGGGCAGATTTCTGATGGCAAAAAGATGGCATTTTCACATAGAGAGAAAGATTTATGATATTTAAATTGTTCAGCCAAACAACTACAATGTAATTACTGAAGTTCAGCTGGCTGTCCTGTATTTAAGTGCACAGAGATACTCCACTGCTGCTACTTGTTGATAGCTTTGATGGGCTAATTTGCAATAAATAGTAAGATTACAAGGAAGAACCTTGAGGAGTCAGCTTAGCTGGTGTGATGTTTAAAATACAACTGTGATTTCTCTCCCAGTTATACTCACAGTGTTAGCTGGCCATGACACAGCTCCAGCTTCTACACCTCCCACTAGCAGCGACTCGTGATACTCCATGAAACCTCTCCTAACTTTTCTGAGTGAGATTCAGGCTTAACATCATGCTAACAAACACCAACTAATATTACCTGATTTTTCTAGGATGAAAAGCCCAGGGAACACCCACATTACCTACTTTGAAACTGTATGAATGGGTTACAGAAGAGCTACTGTCAAGATCTGGTTTTAGGCTTCTTGAAAGCCAGGAGAAATTTTGAATTTAGGTCAAAATGCCAAACTCATGTCACTCTTAAGAGGGTTGGGAACTTGCCAGGAAGTGTCCCACACTCAACTGAACAATTTTCTTAGTTCTAACTCTCAGTTTAAACAAAAATTCCCTCTGACACCAGAAGATACCCTTCCTGTGTTTCAACATTTGGTGGAAATCAGCCTCAAAGCTACACAAAATTTAGAGCACTAACCACCTTTTCTGGAAAGTCAGCAAGCAATGTTTACTTTTAGCTAAAGTTTTGGGCTAGGATTCAGCTATTTCAACAGAACTGTTCTGTCTGTACTCAAAGCTGAGGAACAGAAATCACCACCACCACCCAGCACATCTGATTTCTATCAGGCAGATCTCAGATTATGCAAGACAAGTTTTCCACCAGGTCTTAACGCAGCAAACACAAACACTTTAAATAGCTAAACAAAGCACTCCAGCCATAGCAGGGACCTCCAGATGAGAACAAGTTCAGCCACCTTCCCTGGGGGAAGGAAAAAAAGCCCTACAAAGAGAATAGAGTTGTCTGCAGCAGCTGACAGAAGTTCAGATACAGCTAGTCAAGTGCAGCCAGTTATGATTCAGTTGTAGAATAGCATTTGCACTGACAGACAAGACAATCTCTCTTACAACTGTCTGTAGCTTTTTGGCTTGAAGAATCTTGATGCTCTTAAAAATTGCAATTTCCCATCACATTCAAAAACGTCTATATCTTTTTACAGGACACAAGGCATTTGTATGGCATCTGTTACAAAATATGTATTCCTACAGCCTAGAAAATGCATTTCAAGTCTTCATACATTAAATCTGATTTATTCAAGCTCATGGAAAAAAGACTATTTCCAGCAATCCATCTTGAACACAGGATGCACAGCAACAGGGAGAACTGGGGTGCCACAGACTGGCTTCTGATTCTCTGCCCTTCGGCAACAGGATGGAGAAAAGTTACCTTGACCTGAAATTAATGTAAATTGAAAGTGCCGCAACCTAAACTACTCCAAGAATGTAATTCTAATCTCATTTACCTGACATCATTAATCTGTAAAGCACTGATCATCAGTCAGTTATCTCAGAGTTCATTGCAGTTGTCAGAGCATCGCTGTTCAAGGAGACATTACTCTTCTAAGCACAGGGATTGAGTTTTACTCCTATCACTTAGAAATACTATTTGCAGGTGATCTCTGGCTGCCAGAGGCAGTCCCAGGGCTGGCAGGGTGCATTAACACACCCGGGAACACGTGTTGGTGAGCCAAGTGCTTCCCATGGCAGCTCCTGACCACCCTGCATTGCTTCTAGGCACTACACATTAAGAAACAGGTCCCCCAAATCCAGAGACTGTGACAGAACTATCAAAGGCCAAAGGTGCTGTCACCTCAGAGAACCTTCACAGTTTGAGAATCCTGCTCTCTCATGGTCTCCAGTGACAGCCCTGCGCTGTCAGAGCCGGCACTTCACCTCTGGGCCTCAAAGCCTGGTCAGGAGTATCAGTGGATGGAGCCCAGATCAGCACAGGCCATCAGTGACGGTTATCAGCTACATGGAGAAACCCAAGCACGACACTGGAAGTGCAACCAGACAGAAAACTACAGCACCACACTGGATGTGTTCCTTAACTCCCTCTCCTGAGCACAGACTCAGGAGGTGACTACAGAGACTCCCGGAGATGGTGCAAAGCCAGTGTGCTGTGCCCACACAGCAACCACTTCTGCCTCCCCTTTGCAGCCCTGGCCCATATGCTTTGTGGATCCCTTACAAATGTCCAGGAGCTATAGATGAGAATTTTCACATCTCTGTTAAGAACTTTCACTCTTACTTATGTAGACTGCCTTTATTATTATCATTATTAATAATATAGACCCTCATATAGCTGCCTGCTTTGGTTCTGGTTCACTCCCTCTCTTTGCACTCTACTTGTGACCCTTCCTTCCAGAGCACTGAGCAAACATAACTGTACCCAAACTGTGGGACAGAGCGAGCAGGTGATGCCCTGCTGCAGGATCAGAGTGCTACCACACGTGTCTTCATTCAAACAAGCCTATGCTGAGAGTCATTTAGGCACATGCACAGTGTCCCTACTTCACTCAATACAACAGCAGGAAAAGGCAAACAACAACCTCCACACTTTAAACGCGAGAAAAAGCTTCACCGTGACACCAGTTTGGAAGAGCTTCACAAGACTGTCTCAGCAGCAGCTCTTTACAGGAAGGGGACAAGAGCTGCTCGCAGCTCAAGTGGGCAGGCACTCCAGGGGAAGCACGGAATAATGCAGAGAGAAGCTGCCTGTTAAGGCAGCAGGATGAAGCAAACCGGTCTCGGTTCAACCGCTGTCTTTATCGCAGCGCAGGCAGGCAGGAACTGTGCAGCAGCATCAGTGAGGGTACCAGGAGCAAAGCAGCCCAGGAGGGAGCACTCCCTCCTTCCAGCTCACAAGACGCCTCTGAAGCTCAGAGTCCTCACTGCTCAATCAGAGGACACCAGACACACAGCACTGTGCGCGCTACTGTCCCAATTAACGGATTCAATCTAGAAACCAGAGCTCAGGCTTTCTGCCTCAGAAACCACAGCCCACACTTGTTTGGCTTTTAAATAGAAAACAACAGGCCGTGGAAGCATGAAATACAGTCATTTTAAATCACCCTTATAAATCTGTGGCAAAGCTTGTAAAGTGTGTCTGGAGAACATCAGCAAGTCAGCCAAACCACGGGGGGAGCTGCATGGGGAGAGTGACCCCCTCCCCTCCACACCTTCCTGAGACAACGGGTTTCACAGAAGGAAATGGAACATGCTTTACCTTATTGATAAGGTTTAACTGAGACTGCACATTGGACAAAAACCTTCCATGAAATCCCTCTGGGTTTGGGACCTAAAACATATGGCAACTTACCCCCAGTGGCTTTGGGTATAGCAGGATTCTTTTTACAATAGAGTGGTTGTAAAAGCTGGAAATGGTGTCAGCTCACCACAACATGCAAACTGCAAGTCTCCTTCCACGAGCAAGCCCCCCAGTCTGAGTTCAGCAAAGCAGTTTGAGATTTAATGATGCAGAGCCAAGCTGAGCAGCAGAGAGAACAAACCTCTGCTATGAGATTTGTTCTGTACCACTGACGTGTGCAGGATTTCAGCCATCGCCTTCAGCGGGGAAACAGACAGCCTTTGTCAGGGAGCTACACCAGAAATCTTTCCCTTTTCATATCCAATTGTTAATAATTAATAGATAATTTTTCCACACTGGAATTCTGCTTTCAAAAAAATCTAACAACAGGCACGTATAGATTCCAAAAATCAGTCTTCAATACAAAAATGAGCACATGCTTAAATATGATACTAGTTTCTCTTAGAATCACAGAACCTCAAAAGTCTTTTCCAACCTGGTGATCATCAAGTCCAACCGTACCTGTCCTCTACTAATCCATTTCCCTGAGCACCTCCTATACCTGTCTGTTAAACACACTCAGCCCCCTCCCCGGGGCAGTCTGTTCCAATGCCTGATAACCCTTTCAGGAAGAACATTTTCCTAATTATTGTCTGACCTGACCCTGCCCTGGAGCAGCTCGAGCCCCTTTCCCCTTGTCCCATCACTTGTCACCTGGGCAAAGAAACCAAAACCCACCTCTCCACAATCTCCTTTCAGGTGGTTGTAGGCAGTGATAAGGTCTCCCCACAGCCTCCTCTTCTCCAGGCTGAACACCCCCAGCTCCCTCAGCTGCTCCTCACAGGATTTGCCCTCCAGCCCCTGCCCCAGCCTGGTTGCCCTTCTCTGGACTCGCTCCAGGACCTCCACGTCCTTCTTGTAGTGAGGGGCCCAAAATTGAACACAGTAATTTGGGATTGGCATGTATTTTTGAGTAACAGGAATACATTTCTTCTTAAAACAGACATTAAGGAAAGAACCACCACCACAGTGTGGATTTAAGTGTTCACTTCATCAACCTTTCAGGGCATTCATGTGTCAGGCAACATCACCTTCCACAAAACCTATGTTTGGGAGTTGAAAAAAGCTGGTCATACTCGTAGAACAAGGTTTGTTTCTCCAAATCAGATCTCAAATGTATTATGAAGGGCAACCTTGCATGAAAATCACCCTCAGAAGCCAAAGAGGTGCTTCTAAGACAGACCGCAAGACACAAACAAAAGTATGAATAATTAGATAATCAGTCTCCAAGGAACAGTATCTACGTCAACCAGTGTAATTATTTCTCCTTTAAAATATATTAATAAAGATAAAGCTGCATAAATTTGTGATGTTATCCTTGGATTGCACATAGTTCCCCATGCACAGATAGTGTGAGCAAAGTTAGTGTTCATCTGCAGAAGTGTGCCCAGTACAGTTCCTTCCTAGAGCCCTTCAACTGAGAACAGTCATACCAACTGCTCCAGTTAACCTAAAGCTGAACCATTTTCTCCAGTTGCATGTGGACACTGGGAACATGTGCTTGCACTCCAAGCCCAAATCAAAGTCTAGGTAAGATTGCCCTTATTTGCCAGAGAGTGATTTTTGTCAAAGCAAACCCCAAAAGACAGACGTAGCTGCTTCCTGCTCAGCACTATGTGTTGTCATGCTGGGAAGTGTGGGTGCTCCTGAAAGCCAGGGGAAAAAAATAATCAGAAAACATAGGGGCCATTCTTTATTGCATTCTAATTGCATTATTTGGCAAACCTAATGTCATTATGGGCATGAAAACATGAATTATTACACAGCTTCAGTGAGAGACAGAAGAAATGACCATCACATTACAGTATGGAAACATTTTCTACGAAGAGAACAGCCAAACCCTCCTTCACCAAATAAAGAAATCACAAGTTTTTACAACAATTCTAGGAAGTATTATGACTGACTCAGAGAACTTTTAGGCCCCAGACCATATTAATCTAGCCTTAAGCACAGCACTGAAAGAGAAGATTAATTTTACAAAACTCAGATTTGAAATAGTCCACACGAGAGGATGGAGGAACAAAGGGATGCAGCACAGAGGGTGGCTGTGAGTGTACAATGGCCTTTTGGTGGACAAGTGCTCATGAAAAGCCTCAAAGCCAACACAAGAGGTTTCTCCAGGGTCTGATGCTTTCTTCAACTCAGCCAGCTACCAGCGGAGATCTTGCAAAAACAATCACACACGTACACATTCTCTCAACCCACTGTGGCTGTAAGCACTCAGTTCTGATCAAAATCTATAAAGGAAACTGAAACAAGTGATTCATTTTGACTGACACAGCTGTAGCACCAGACGTATCATCAGCCCCGAGTCCACTCCAGACAGTCCCAGAGCCTGAGCACGCCTTGGGCCAGGAGAGTGCATCAGGCACAGTGCAGGGAGGGTCCAAACACCTAAGTGCCCACTAAGGAAACAACTCCTTCAGCTCAGCATTTCCAGGTCTGTGCCAGGTGCCAGGATGAAATGCTGCTGACAGTCCACAAGAGAAATTGTTACCTGAGCAAAATCAAACCAAGAACTGTTGCTCCGGAGGATGCACACACAGAGCAACGCTGGAATATAGAGCTGGCACATCACAATGACTCAAATCTCCCTGGGGATGTTTCCCCTGCCACCCCAGTCACATGTAAAAAGAGCAAAGAGGACACCTAGCAAAGAGCTGGGGCTTGTGCACAATTGTGATGCTCTAAAAAAAGCGAGAGGGAGAGGGAGCAAGAGAACAAACATTTAATTCCCTTGTAAAACAGATGACTGCATTGTAATTTACTAGCAGCTGCTGGCAACAAACACCACACTCATATTCCTATTAACCAAGCTGCAGCTGATTTATTAAAGGCTCAGATACATCAAAACAAATGACTGTAACATCATTTATATTACTATTTACAGCTCTTTAATAGGGTTACACGAAGGGGCAATGCAGCACAAACTGGAATCTGGTTACAAGTCTGTCAAGCAGCAGCAGAGTCTCTCTGCAGCACCAAGCTCTAGCACTGAGCTCCTCTGTGTCATTCCCAGTATCTACCCACGTGCCTGCAAGGCGCAGGTGTGCTGGAAACAGGGGTGGAAGGCACCAAGTGTTCCCAAATTGCACAAATGCTCAGTGGTCTGCTGCTGATTTAAAAAAAAAAAAAACCCAAACAAAACCACCACAACAACACCCCTCAAGAAAAAACCCAACACAACACACAGCCAGCAAACAAACAACATCAAAAAACCAATCCAACCCTTTGCCCAGCAGTGGGACTCCATCAAATATTGCTGCACCAGTGAGGAATCAATGTTATCAGTCCTGGGCAGAGCACGCCGCCCCTACAGCTGCTGCTGAAGCCAGAGGCATCCTGCTCGCAAACAGGCCGTGTCAAAAGCAGCCAGGGATCAATATCATCCTGGGGACAGAAGTCAACCAGTTGTTCAGAGCTCTGTCTCCTGGTCTGCCTGATGTGTCCCTTCAGCCAGGGATTCCGGAGCTCGGGTGTCCCCACGACAGGCAGGGCACAGAAAAGCACCCGCAGGACCAGCGGTGGCTCCTGGCTCAGAGCAGGGCCGAGCTGGGGCACAGCCATGCCATCCAGCCTGGCCCTCTCTTCTCCCTGCTGTCCCAGGGGCTGGGAACCTCAGCTCCAAGTCACCCAAAACTACTAGGACCAGAAAGCAAGTGCATTAGAAATTGGCCCCTGAGGTCGCTGAAGGAGGGATCTGTTCGTGCCACTTCACAGGCTGACTTAGTGATGACAGGAGCCTCCCTGTGCCCATGGGTTTCACTGAGCCACACATGTTCCCATACACCAAAACGGGGTCTGTACTGGGTGTCTGATGAGACCCCAGCTCCAGTTGAAACAAGAGGCAGCGGTTGTGATCCCCACTCCCTCATGCCAAGTGCTTTCGGGGCAGGCTCCCCCAACACCCCCACCTCTGCCCACACCAGGCACAGCAGCACTTCAATCCTCCCCCTCCCCCCACCCCGCCTTTGAAGAAATAACACCGCATCCTCCCAAGCCACGGATCGCTCCAGCTACCAAGATAATATTCTTAGTGGCGACAGACTATTTCATCTAAAGACACTTTTCTAGCTGACACGACATACTTTGAAGGGTTTTTAAATTAAAAAGGAGCTCTGTATTAAGAACATAAACCCTTTATCAGAGGTGTCGATGAAGGCAAATGGAGGATTCCTTTGCTGTATAAATTTCACAAGGAATTCCCAGCCCACCCCACGAATTTTGAACCAATGTGTTCAAGCTTCTGGTTTTCTCTAACCCATAAAAGCTCCAGATAGTCAAATATTATGCTTCTGCTTTTTAAATATTTCCATTTAAATGTAGATTTTGACCTTCTTGCCAATGAAATATTAATAAGAGAATAAAATATATATTACTCTTCTTCTGAGGGAGAGGTCTCTCTAACTCTGTCATGTTCCCCATCGTTTTTTAGAAGAAGATTTCTTCAAACCATGGTAAATTTATTCCTCATTCCTAGTTTTTTTAGGCCATGGCAGCTGAAAGCAGAAAGGTGATCCCTTTATTTTTAACATCCCAAGGCAAAAAAGGGGAGAAATTCTGTTTCTCTGGATCAATGAAAAGTAAACAAGGACACCAGAGAAACTGTATCATTTTCAGCAAGATGCAAAAGGAGGCTAATTTAATTTGAAGCAACTGTGTTCCTAAACGAGGAGATAGTATAAAGATTAACTGAGACCTCCATTTCTTTATACACCTACAGCTCATTAAGTGGGATACAGAATAAAACTCCCGAATTGCCCTGCTTATCCACCTTTATCTTCATCACTTTTGAAAGACAAATACTCCCTCCCCTCCCCACAACGTTATTTATCTTTCTCACTCCTCCTTTGTCATTAATGGAAGGAAAAGTAACACTACACATCATGGTTGTGCATCACAAACACAGTACTGTTTAAAGGGGTGTTCTGCTCCTGCTGATTTAAGTAAGAGCCAGGTTGTACCCCTGGCTCTAATGCTAATTACAGCTGCATCAGGAGAAATGGTACAGAATACCACCTACTTTTAAAGACAATGGTAGGATAAAAACATAGGTGGTAAATACCACTGGTGTCCCACACAATAGCCTCAAGTACCTGTTGTTGTTCTGGGTATTTTCAGTTTGAGTCCAGTCTTAGCACTGCAGAGCTACCACAAGAGCAGTGGGGATGGGGACAGATCACCTAGTGAGCAATGGGAAGATACACGACAGCTGAAAAATCTAAACCTGGATGGACTGAGACCTTGGGAACCTGCAAACGCCCGGTAAGAAATATGTCGTGTGATGAAGGAGACCCTGGAAGGGTTCTCAATCACTGCTGAGTGCTGCCCTGTGCTGAAAGCTTTCTGGAGAGAGCAGTAAAGCAGAGATTAGCAATACCTCAAAACTTTACTTACCAGCTTTTGCTGTTAATTTTCATGCTGCTGCCTCTCTAATCTAGTTCACAGAAAGGATCTACCCTGACTTCTCAAGTACACTGCTCTTATTTGGCTACATCAAAGCCCTGTGCCATCAGCCCAGGTGCTCACTGCCTCCAGAGCGGGGTAAAATTTATAGAGAATGGGATTCTGAAAGGCAGCTATGAGAGTTAAGTGTCCAACTCCAATAAGCACTGGGTACCTAACTCCCTTAGGCTCTGTTCAAAATCCAGAGCCCTCTCCACCCTCCCCCCACCTTTTTTTTTTTTTTAGATGCTAGCAGGGAAAGGTCAACCTAATTTGTCATAGCAGCAAGTGAAGGCAAAAGATCAGCACATGCTGACAGGCTGTCTAAGAGGTTTCATTATATAGCTGTTTACAGCATTTATTTCTCCTGTTGTTGCTGCTGTTTTCAGGGTCAAGGAACTGAGATCCCATTTCAGTAGCAGAGATCACTGGCCAGGGAACAAAACACTTGAATTTTACCTCCTCCCTCACAGGCTTCTTGACTCCTATGCCACTAACTGCTGAGTTTTTTTCTGAATAACCATATGGCTGCTGAAGTTTATACTAACACTGCCTAAATAATAGTACCAGCATCACCAATTAGCATTAATACAAGTAGAAATTTTAAATGGAGCGTAACACCAGTGTTAATTGACAATAGCATATCAGCCAATGCAGTCAAGTCAATTCATTTGAAGTTTGTTTCCTTTGGAATGTAAAATTCTTTTTGTGAAGGAGAAACGTGTGAGTGTATGATAATTTGTGAAGCAGTCTTTCTTCACAGCAGCTTTTTATATTCTACTCACAGAAATGGCCTAAAGGTCTACAGCATCACTAATGCTTAAGTAGTATTTTCAACCTATATTACCTGCTAAGTAAAGCAACCCCAACGAATGTATTCAACTTCCATTAAGTTTCTCACCAGCTGAACCTCTACATGATGGCCAGGTGCAGGGTCTGGCCAGCTCACATTAGGGACACTTTGGGTGGTCCCCGAGTCAGGAGATGGAAGCACCCACTGACCTGAGCACCCACAAAGCGGGTACAATCAGCCCCAAGAACAAAGTGCCCTGGCAAGTGCTCTTTGGCCATTTTACAGTCTTGATTATAGCACAAGAAACAGAGCGATGGCTTTGACAAGGTTGCTGCCAAACTTCTCACAATTCAAAGAGGACAACCAAGAGTCAATCTGAGTGCAACTGTATGGCCACAAGCCAAGCCTCAGAGATAAAAGATAGTAATGGAAGACCTTCAGCCACAGCCAACAGCTGACAATAGGATTTCTCTCTTCCAGTAGTAGGAAGAGAGGAACCTTTAGGTCAAGTAAACCACATCTCCTGACTCTGCCTGAAAAGACTGCTAAAAAGGTCAAGAGATTTTGTATCTCCCAGCTATGTGATGAAAGACTGTGCCACATACCCATTTATTTCATATTGTTTTTGTCAAGGGATGGCAATATTCATGCGTGATGAACAGATCTGCAGGCAATGGAATCTCACATTCAAATCCCACACAGCCCCATCATCTTGCTTATGTGCTGAAGCCAAGTATCTTCGCTCGATCTGTTTAACCAGAAAGATATAGGAAAGTTTCTCAGTGAAGGAAGTTGAATGAAAATTACTCCAGAAGAGCACTGTGGAAGTTACATGACCGTTTATGAACCATCTACATATTGTCTTACATGAGGAACTCAAGTGGGATTTGAGGTGGTCTAAAGACCCTTTGCTGGCCCTTCACAAAATCTCTTGCTGCCTCACTCCCACAAGCAATATTTCTTTGTGATATCAAAACTAAAGAGAAGGAGCAAAACCCACAAACAACTTCAAGGTTGTTTTTTATAAAATTTCCCCATTTTGAAGGCTTCCAGGATAAGTAATGTAACTTCCAAGAAAGCACACACGAAACCCCTCAATGTCAGAAGACAGAGAAATAGTTTTCATCAGTAATTACTGATGCCTACCCACAAACACACAATGCTATCACATCAACACCCTGCCTTGGAGGCACTCTGCACCAGGACAAAGATGCAAAACAGAAGAGATCCAGTGCCAAAGAAAAGCCTTGTCCTCCCACTTCACTCAGCAGCCCTGATCCCAGAGAATCCATTTGCAGGCAGAGGCTCTACTGGCTTTCCATTCTGGATTTCTTTCTCCATTCAAATGGCCAGCAAGAGAAGAAAACTCCCAACCTAATTTATGTAAGTGTCTTCAGCAATATCCTTTACAGAATTTCAAAGAGCTGCTGGCAGTTGTTAAGCTGGTGCTGTTTAACTTGGACATCTCTCCACCCAGGCCGAGATGACCAACTCACTTTACATCACCGGCTAGCAATCAAATAATAATTACTTTGGGTTACAACAGACTGGAGCTGGATTTGAGAGAATGATTTCAGAGCACTGGAATCCATTACCAATAACCTAAACCATCTGGGTTCTCTTCTCTGTTACAAAGAAAGCAGCAACAATTCCAAACATTAATTCAGACACTAAGTACTACCTGGATCACCAGGCCATGGGAGCAGAGGCATGTATTATGATATAATTACCTCAAGCTACACGGACATCCTACGGCGAGTGGTTCAGAGTTTACATTCTGTGCCACATTTAACTCTCCAGAGTTAGATGGGAAAGGTTTGCATTAAATAAAAAGCCCCATTTAACATTATTTCCTTTGCAAAGGCGATCTGGAGAACGCTGGTGGAAAGCGAGGGTTTTGCAAATGTAGCATGCAGCCTGGCAGCAAAAGGAAAGGCAGCTGATGAGCACGAGCTGTGATTTCTGTAACAAGTAAGTTAGACTGTGCAACAAATTGGTACATCCAAATAAACAAATCCCTGAATCCCCTCCGTTTGCCTTTATGAAACAAATGAGTCAGTGCTGACTAATCGTATTATAATACTGGGAAGCTTGTAATAGGCTTACAAACCATGTGTTTACAGGCTCATTATTGTTCAGGGCTTGCTGAGATAATAAGGAAGCTATGGGAGAAACACTTTGGAGTCAAAATCTTATCAGATATGTTTTGGAACTGAAATCAGTTTGCAATTCAGCCCATGACTGGGTACGAGGCACTGGGATTGACGTGACTGAAAAGGAATGGTATTTCCCCATTTGGGACCAGAAATCTCTTCTTCAAAGCTACATCTAACCAAGGGGACCCAAAGACAAGAACAAAACACAGATTCTTTCAATTTTACTGGAGAAACTAGGGCTGAGCACTCTCCAGAGCCAACCACCTCACTGAGAAGCCACAAACCACCTCCTCTGGAGGGCCAATCTCAATGAAAAAAGGCAAGTGAGGCATTTCCTCACAACATGCTGGAAAGGACTGAGGTACATGACACCTTGGTTTTGTTTTACATTTGCTGTTTAGAAGGGCAGCTTTCTCCAAGAATCCAGCAGAATCACACAAATAAATTCTTAATGTCAGAGGTGCGTGAACCAGCTTGTGGAGTGGAGTAGGCAGGTACATCTCACCTTTATAAAAGAAATTGCAAAAACATGATAGCACTTCTCATTTGCTACAGGTTACTGCAGAAATCAACAATATTCTACAATTTTTGCCTCTTCTAAACGCTGCAGGTCTGTGTTATTAGGGTTGTAGGTTCATTTCATTCTTAATATTTCTTCTTGGGATATATGCCAAGCAGACAGAAACAGGCTACAGCAAAATCCAGGAGTCCTAAAACAGATCCTGTGTCATTTGTCAAAGGGACAGTGCAGAGTGGGCAGCAAAACTCCGTAAAAATTATCTTAAAAGCCCAGTTCCATGTCCTTGAGAATCAGTTATCACCTTTGCATTTCAATGCATTTAACACATCAACCCTGTACTGGGGCAGGATCTTCGTTGTTGAGGCCAGTCCAACCCTGCTGGTCTGTTAATGGGACAGGTCAGCACAATGCCAGTGTCACAAAGGACAGAGGAATTCCAAGGATAAATCCCTTCCAACCCTGCCACCACCTAGGTCACACCAAAGGCTAGTATTATGTTCACCCAGCACCATTAACCTCAGCTTCTCCTGCACACAAGTACAACCCAGCTGAAGCAAGGCAGCTCAGTCAGAACACGCCAGAGACAGACCCAAGGCACCTCCAGGCAGGAGCTGTAGCAATGCATTTGCCTCCCCCCAGTAATATGCTCAATGGCAATAACCAAGCTCAGCACACACCGTAAGAAAGTCCTGGAGTGACAGCACAGTGTAGTACCACACAAGCACGTTAAGGGTAACGTGTCTAGAGTATCATAAAACCAGAGAAAACACAGTACTCCCAGATGCCCCAGGGCAGAGACCCTGGGAAATCTCTACCCTTGGAGATTTCAGATCTTGGCCAGACAAGTCTGTGAGCACCCTGCCAAGCCACCCTGCTCACAGCACTCACTGCCCTCCTGAGACCTGCTCCCACTGAAACACATCCTGAGATTCCATGAACTTACTGTCCTTTGTGCCCACGGGTCCAGCACTTCCTGCTTCGGCTTCCACGCACACCAGCCACCTTTCCTTTCACTTGAATACTTCACAACAAGCCAATGTAAAGAGGGGCTGGTGAGCAGTCTCTGCCTTCCCAAGAATCGACATGCAGCCTTCCAGGGGGTCACACCTCTGTTCCCCGCAGCCTCCCAACCGTCACAATGCCATCGCTGAGGCACTGTTACACATTTTGCTCTTTCTGCAGTTAGTACATCAACCCTCTGTGGCAGCCCCAACCCTGGCAGGAGCATCTTTGGCTGTCTAAACAAATCTGCAGGACTGCATGATGCTGGTAAGCTTCCCATTTCTGAGGCAGAACTGAAGAAAGACTTTGCCTAAAGCAGCAGACACAATGTCTTGAAACCTTCTGATTACGCAGCTAGGGAAGCCCTCTCCCTCTGAAATTATCAAATAATAAAAAGAGAGTGCAAGAGAGAGCACACAAGAGAAAGAACAGGGGCGGGGTGGAGCAGAGAGGGAATATCTATGGCCTTCTGCACCCAATTCTGTCACTCTGACATTTCTTTCAAATACAATTATTTAAAGCCTCCTGATGGCAAAGCTGAGGAAATGGACTAATAGTAGCTTGTACGGTACCTCTCCATCAGGCAGTTCAATAAATCCTGGCAGTGCTGTGATTTGTGTTAGGAGAATGAGCTTTTCAAGAGCAGAACTATCACTTTACATCATCAATAATCTCACTGTCAAAACCCTCTGAGTAACCCGACCGACACTTCAGAAGCTTAATTTATAGATGCGCTATTTGCCTGCAAGGTATTTTATGCAGCTAAATAATGGAAGTGGATATTATCCCAAACCACTCTGCAGCTTTCACAAGTGGGAGTCCAAGAACATGCAGTACGACAAATTTTCTATTAGCTGAGGGCTAAATTCTTCCCTCTGCGACACCTGTTTGATACCATCGACCACTAGTGGAGTTGCTTCCAAATTATACTCTGGGAAATGAAAGCAGAGTCAAGCTCTTGTACTTCTAGAGGAGGATTAGCATTTAAAGAGCAAAGCAGTGCATGCAGAGATGCCACAGGGTCTTTGCTTTGCTCTGGATTTGTACACAGATTGCAGAAGGGAGCTCTAACCACTGCTGCTCTCCCCCAGGACACCTGTGAGCTGTGGGGGGTTTACAGCAGGTTGAAGAACCTGCCCAAAATTTCAGGAACGGCGTACTGGTGGCTATGGAGTAGTAGTACATCAACACTGGTAAAGAGATGGATGATCTAGAAAGATCTGGGCCCTCCTGCTTGTTTCCAGATTTAGGGACATATCCATATCTCTGCCAAAGTGGAAAAGCAGGCTTTTTCCCCTGATATAACAGGAGATGGGCTTTCTCTCCCCACCATAACTCATAATGCTATTTAATGGAAGAGGCTGGATTTCATTTATTCCTTGCTCTTAATGCTGATCAGGCAAGAATTAATTCCTTTAATGGGAAAGTGTTTGTGCAACTATAACAAAGAATACCAGGGAGAGACTCTGGGACGGCACCAAACATGACAGCACCATTGTATCCCACGCATCTAAGAACTCCAAGCTGTTTCAACTAAGAACAATAAAAATTAGCCTGCTCCAGAGAAAAGTAAGTTCTTTACATAAACCAGCAGCAAGAAGTGTTGAAGTCACAAGCATTTGTACTCATTTTTGGTTCAAACAAGCCAGAGAGAAAACTCAAGGCGATAACAACCCCAACCTAGGGGAGAACTCGGATCTACATGCAAAGCCTGTAGCTTGGATTTAAGCGTGTTGTTTTAGTGACACATGCATGTCTCAGGCTGCAGAACAGCCCCAGTACTTTTCTTGGTCAATACCTTATTAGACTGCTCGCTTTTTCAGTCCAAAACTGAGCCACCATAAAGGGGTTTTTGCCTTTAAAGCCAGGCTTATGCCCTTGCTCTGACAAAGGAGAACTGAACTGCCCTTCATTCACATTATCCATCAGTTTAGTATAAACAACAGCATTTCCTTGACTAATAAGTCACACGCCAACAAATCAAGATAATTATCCAAAGGTCAATACATCAACAACATCCCTTTTGCATACTCCTGTGAGTCAGAAGCTGACTATCTGCACAGCCAGCCTCCAACACCCTTCTGACAAGGACAGCAAAGTCAGCTCAAAGGTAGTGGATGACCATGGCTCCCTGTCCCTGAATGAGAAACCTTTCCACTGCCTACACACACACAGAGGGTAGAATTGTGTTTCCACTTACAAACAGACTGGAATAAGACCCCAAATACCAAATGAAGTGAGAAGGATTTTAAACAACTCCAAATCTCTTTGTCTGGTCTGACCAAAGTAAGCTTGGCACCCGATACTCCCCTGTCAGCCCCTATAACCAATTCCGTTCAGAGTCTGCCAAAGCCAGAGAATGAATCCATCTCAGCTTACTAGCCATGCAAGCACATGCAGCCTCTCCTGGATGGAACTGGAGTAGCTTAGCTGCATAGCACAGATCTATGCCCACTGCTAGCAGCTAATAAAACACAACTCAACTGGTAGGATTCCTTTCCCTTCACCCTTTCGTTTAGTAACATAAAACTCAGGTTCCTTTCTACAGTTCCAAAAGCAGCCTAGCAACAACCGTGAAAAGCACAGCTGCCTTTTCCCTACTACAATCCATCATGGTGATCAAGATTTAAATTCCCTATCCCCACCCAGTTCAAACCCATCAAACAGTCCAATTCACCTACCCAGTAACTCCGATTTAGCAGCTCCATGCTGCTGGCTCCCCTAACGAGAGCCATTTGATGACTCTGAGCTTGGCAGTGCAGATGCTGACTTCTGACACTAGGAATAAGCAAGCACACAGCCTGCTTGGCCAGAGAACAGTTCAGGAGTTCCACCCACCCCCCTGCTTTGATCACACTAGCGTTAAAAATTAAGATTAGTCTTGGCACAGAACCATCCTGCATAAGACAAGAATGATCACCTGGTATTTACCTCAAAATCTCCATCTCTCTTTAATACACAAACTGCTGTAGATTAAAGTCAGCGCCATGCAGCAAGCAAAGCTCTTCACTAAGCCTCAGCTGCACAGAGATCTCTATGGGAATATTCACAAGATTGACTTCTTCTGCATGTTTAAACCAAGTGTCAAAAAATATTTATGCAAGCTTTTTCCCCCTCCCTTTCTGTCCTCACTCCTTAATCCTGGTACAGTTGGAAAAGCAACTCATGACAAGTCTACGAGCAACACGGTCCAGGGGAAATATTTACACTCTGCTCAGATTCAGATATCCCCAGGGCTGGGAAAGGGCTCCTGAACAGGCAGCTTCAGTCTCGTCGCTCTGTCAGTGCTTCCTCACGCCTGCGGCACCAGGCTCAGTGGGAGCGTGGCAGGGAAACGCTTGGCTCCCCTCTGCTCCCTTCCAGGTTGGTCTCTTTGATCTCTACTTCGCTCTCCATCCCATGGCAAAGTAACCCTGAGTGATTGCACACTGCAGTATGTCGTGTTTTATGTTAACAGTGAAGTTCAGGGTTTTTCCTCCTCTTATACCAGGAGTGGGTGCTTGAAGGCAGGGGTTGATCTTTACTCATCAATTAAAGGACCAAATCCAGCCCACAGTCACAGCTCAGAGGCAGTCTCCAACAGCAGAGGATAAAGTGCAAGCTGGTGGCCTTGTCTGCAGGTTCGTGGAGTCTCTCTGGTGCAGAAGCTAGCTAATCCATGGAAAAACTTGCAAATGCAGCTGACAGCTTATTGCATCAGTGCTAAAACTGAAAGAGAAATAGCACACAGTTGGGTTTACATGTAAAAATGCCTGGGTGGGGCAGCCCCAAACTGAACTTCCCCTTTCTTCCCTAGGACAGTTGAGATGAAGGGAACAGGAAGGATCCGTGGAGCCAAGAGGAAAAAACCTCTCACCAGGATACATTCTTTACCCCAGCGGGGAGTCACCAGCCAAGACACACAGAAATATTTAGAGGCTTATTGCTTTTTCTCTCTTATCACTTCACTTTCTATTCTGTTATCATTCCTCACTTTTTCCCCCACTGCAGTACATGTTACTCTGTCCTGCTAAAACCAGCTGCCGTGTTCAATACTCTCATATCCAGAAAACCATCGTATCACACACTCAAAAATACACCCACAACTGAGTTTACAGGCCATTTGCATGCTCCAGCAACCCATCTGGTGGAATTTCATAGATGTTAATCACTCCTGCCATAACATTTAACCATTCTCCTGCCCATTGTTCATTCAAACTCTCATTTCTTTGAGGCCCATGTATGCTGTCTCCCCAGACCTGGTCTCATGGAGGAGGGGTCTCCTCACCCAGCAGAAGGAATCTAAGACACAGTCCCACAGCGTAGGGACTCTTTCAGTAGGCAGAGGCTTTAATTCACCACCTTGACTTTCTGGATTTTTGACACTAGGGAAACAAGAGCATCTGATTACACAAAGATGTCTGAGAGAGCATGTTACTAGAGCAACAGAGTGTCGTAAGTGGCTTTCTGTGCTCACACTCTCAACCGCTATCGTCTCAGTAACCCCAGGAGACAGCAGCTACTTGAGGGGGGCAAAGCTGAGCATCCAGGATTCATCAGGTGAGTGACGAGACAGTCACATGTCTACACAACGCCGAACGCTCCGGCTGCTGAAATCCCAGACTCCCCAGAGGAATGAAAACAGAGGTTTTGACACAAATCCGTACCTGAGCAGTAAATGGTAAGCTGCCTTCCCCAGACAACGTGCCGTGAAGCAAATGAAAGCGAACAAAGCCGATGAATGACACATGAGAGAAAGAAACCTTGTGTTCTCCCCCTGTGATAAAGGAGCACAGCTAACTTGCGAAGCGCAGCTTCTCACAGGGAATGAGCCTGAATAAAATCAGATTGATTGCACCACTGCTCCCAAAAAAGGAGTCTAAGAAAACAAAGGACCTCAATCTTTAGGCAATCACTCAAAAATCTTAGCAAATGAGTACAAGAGTACCATAACTTTTATGAGCTGGGGCTGTTCAGCCTGGAGAAAAGAGACTGAGAGTGGATCTGATCAATGGTTATCAATATCTGAAGGGTGGGACACAGGGGGAAATAGCCAGCCTCTTCTCAGTGTCTGTGGTGACAGGACAAGGGGCGATGGCCTCGAGTTGGAGCACAGGGAATTCCACACCAATATGCATAAGTACTTTGTGGTGAGGGAGCCCTGGGACAGGCTGCCCAGGGGGTGTGGAGTCTCCTTCTCTGGAGATATTCCAGACCTGTCTGGACGCCAACCTGTGTGACCTGTCCTAGGGACCCTGCTTTGGCAGGGGGGTTGGACTCAATCTCTGGAGGTCCCCTCCAACCCCTACAATTCTGTGATTCTGAGAATAACACCACCTCTAAACTATTGTATTTTAAATACATCTTTAAATCCAAATAAACTTTTTGATATATCTACTTGAATCCCAGAATATAAAGTTGAATCTTCCATCATTAATTAACTCTTAGAGGAAAACATGTGTTTGAATTGTTTGCTTCACATGCAGGTGGATGCACACATATACATTTGTTTTGGATAAATAAAAGTTACACTCAGTTCATTATCACATGAAGTTATTTGTGTTTTATCTGTTTGACTAAAGGCATGTTTTGGTCCAGGTCCAGGACCTGCTACACAGGTCTAATTTAGTTCAGATCCAACCATGCCTTAAATCTGGAGAGCCAATATCAAGGTTTTCATGAGTAACATTTTGCTAAAATTAAATTCTTGAAATGGCTATGTTTAATATTTGATCTTAAAAGAATAAGGCTGATGTGATCCTAGACATGACACTAAATTTAATGCTGCTTGGTAACCAGCAAATGTAATGAAACAGGGTGCACCCAATGTTATATAGGATTAATTAAATTGTGAAGTCTCAAGAGTTCTTTAATTCTTTTTAAGGAAGAAGCTAAGCACGTGCATTGCTGCTGCTATACCACAAATGAAGTGCCTTCAAAACTGTCATGCCATGAATAATACTTTTCATGACCAGCTTAGTGTTTGAGCTAAGGCTCCGCAAATTTATTTGGTCACAAAGCATCACCAAGGTGCATCTTCATCTACAACACACCACAGGCAAAACCCAGGGCCTTTTATTCTTAGAGCTTTTACCTGCAAAGACTTCAGCAGTGGCTGCTGAACACTTTCAGATCATGTTTTTGCAGCACAAAGAGCAGAACAGGGAGGGGGTGCCTGCAATATGCTCACACAGCACACTCCCTTCCCTGCTGATGTGCTGTGCCTTAGCTTTCATGTTTAGTTTGGACCAGTCCTTTGGCTGAAGAAACCAAAGGTTCTTGACTGTCAATAATGAGCTAGTCATTTAATACACTCTTCAGAGCAATGATTGTTGTTGTTGTTTGATTCTGGTATTTTTAGGAAGAGGTAATCCTGGAGATTTGCATCTCATTTCCCAGAATGCCCTAAGGCTTTTCCAGCAGTTGGAATCTTACAGGATAAACATCTTCCCCTGATTGTAATTGCATTATTAAATATGATTGCTCCTCTCTTCCTTGAAAAATTTTTCAAAGCAGCAACAAAGAGCAGTGTAAGAAAGCATCCTGTTGACAGCACGGAGGAGAATCACACAATAGAGACAGGCAGGAGTATTTCACCTTTAATGTCCAGATGCAAAATCAGACTTTTCCAAGCCAGGGAGTCCCACACCACCATACAAAAGCTTATTCTTCTAAACAGTTGCAACCATAACAATCCTTCAGCTGTCAAAATTGAAACCACCACAAATAACTGTCTCCATTACAAAACATACTGCAACAGCTCCGAGGAGTCCCATCAAAGATCAGGGTTCTGCAAATCCTATAGACACAAATAACCATAATAGAAAAGGCATACAGGGTTAAATGCAGTGAGTGAAAGGGGAGGTTCTGGAGGAGGCTACATGATCCTGACCAACATGAATGGACTGCTCAGTGTTACAGTTACATTAAACAGCTTCTTACACATAACATACAGCAATCAACTCAGACCCTGCACACTCAAGTGCTTTGGCTGGTTAAATTCCTTTTCCTGTAGGAAGATCCTCTTCTCTACAATGCCTCACTGCACTGTTTACAGCCAAAGCACCCAGTTTACTGAAGAACACAGAACAGAACCCTGACTGCTGAGCATCCACTCTTTGTGATAACTGCTACTATCCCAGTCTTCCTGTCTTGAAAAAATAGTATCAAAAGATATTTAATTAAGTGTGCATGCACATTACTTCACTGTAACTCCTATTAATTTTATAAATATTAATGCATATAAAATGGGCTAGCAGTTACACAACCATAACCAAGTATACAAAATCCAAGTATGAATGCATTTCTACCTTGCTTAATTTTGGAAGCCAAAACCGACTTTCTGATGAGAAAATGTGTGATGCAGTATACATCTTCAGCACTTCTGAAGGAGGAAAACAGCTCCTCCTGTAGTTCAAGGAGCTTCTCCAGCTACAGAGAAGAGCTTAGTTCATGGATACTTTCAGTCTTGAGAGCCCTACTCCTATAGTCTAATCTATTTTGAAACACTTTGCCAACACTGTACACTCCTACTGATATTTCACGAACATTTATGCTCACACACACACAGAGAACATACCCATCCAGAAGGTACTACACACAAACTCTTGTGCTAGGGCATGCATGTGTCCTTCTGCATGGAATCCCCACAGACACCCAGCTGGGTTGGTGGTAGGTGGAGAAGAAAGCGCCACTGCAAACTGCACACTCTAAGGAGCGGTTAAACTGCTTGAGACCACTTTTCTGCTTTCAAGGGCTTCAGCTCAAGTGTTTTCACTAAGCTTTCCATGTCTAACAGCTTCATGGCATGGGATTCAGTAATGCTTCTTCAGTGTACTCTTAAAAAAAAAAAAGTTAAACATCTATAAAGCAAGGCCTACTATACAACAGATGGTCTAACCTCTTGCATGTCAAAATCCTTCTGAGTCAGGCAGCCCAATTAAAGTGACAGCTCTAGCAGCATGCCTCTCTCCACCATGCCCTTCCTCCCACTTTAGCCTGAAAGTCCCAAGGGGTAATTGCTCACCACACAATTACAAACACCAGTTTACTGTAGTCCTTTCTCCCCAACCTCTAATTGGGATAAACTATGATGACGGTTAATCTAACTCTTGGGTCTCAGTGAAGACAACTGTTTAAAAAGAGGAGACCTTAGAGAAAACAGTAAAATCTTCAGCTAACTAGAACAGCTCCAGATCTGATGGGGATCATTTTGTTCTAGTCTCTTTAGCTGCAGCAAAGATCTTTGTCATTCACCTTGTCTTTCCAAAATACTAAAACCAGACATGGACAATAAATGAAAGGGGAGGGGGACCAAAAAGAGATTTAAAAAAAAAAAAAAAGAGAAAAAGCACTCAAAACCATTGGATGACAGCAAGCCACTACAACATAAGTAGGATGTGCTTCAGTATAAAGGAGATGTTTTGGACTCCTCTAACCTCTAAAACTGGACAGTCCTTATGAAATGCATCATCAGTCCCAGTTCACACCAGCAGAAGCCAGCACATCCAGCCTATGACGTGAAGAACAGGTACTCAGCAAACTCCCATGTCTGAGGTGGACCAGCCAGGGGGCTGTGCTGGCATGGGAGCTGTGCTGGCAGGGGAGCTGCAAGGTGACATGTATCAGGCGCAGGCGAGGTGCGCCCGCAAGAGCTGCTGAGCCTGACCATGGCCGGCCACAGCCTGCTGAATGTCTTCAACTCCTCCTCCAGCCTACCGGACTACTTCTAATCCTGATTTACAGATAGGAAATGGAAGCATAAAGCTTAAAAAAACTCCGCCCAGGAACTTCGCAGCAAGTACTATGGACATGAACTCAACATCTTGATGACCCCTAAGGGAGAACACCTGTGAAACTCAGTTCAGGGTCTTTGTGTCAGTGGAGGTTGACAGCTTTAACATTTCCATGACACAGGATGGTCAGGCTGATTCTGAACAGACCTGAGGTACAAACCAACAAAGCTTCTTCCAATCCACCATGCTACAGCCCCAGAAACTACAGTATCTGCAAGGAGCCTTGGCTTCACTGGGAGTTATGCCTGAGAAAGGATTGCTGAAAAAGGCAATCAGATCCTAACGAAAACATAATCCTGTTCATCCCCCAAGTGCGTGTTTCTCAGATGATTTACTGTATTATGATAAAGTGAATCTCACATTCAGAGACTGCATGCTGGAAGACAGGGCATTACACACATGACAGCTCTTTTGATGCTGCTTCAGAACGAAGAGACTGTTTTCTCCACACTGTTTAGAGGAAACATTGGCAACGCAGGCAGATTCCCAAGACATTGCCTTGTTCTACAGGGCTGCAGGATGCAGTGATGTAAAATGTAATGCAGAGAAAGTGGCTGATTATTTTAAACTGGCTGCAACCTATACTCAACCAAGGAAACTGATTGCTAAAAGAGCTTCCTCCCTACAAGTTCATAACGCTGCCAGGGGTTTATACTTGCTCCTGAGCCTGAACCAGTGATACCTTGTGGGTGGAGAGGTAGTAATGTAATCCATTAGAGATTAGTTTTACTAGGACTCAGTAATCCAAGAGACTAGGATAAGAGACCGCACTCCTCACAAAAAGAGCTTCCTTCCCAGCTCAACATTTTTTTCCTATTAGGAAAAAAAGTGGCTGGTCAATTTAGAGTGGATCCTTCATCAAAAGCAGGATTCGTGACTACAGGTTTTACTTGTATCAGTCTTTTGGTTTCCATGTTTGTACAATTACTCTTACACAGTGGCAGTTAGCTGTGACTTTAAGCACTCTGGAAATGACAGACTCCATTAAAGTACAAAGTTGTTCTTGTTATTACTCACTACCAAAGTTGAAGCATTCATTCAGTGTGGGGGATATGCTAAGGAGGAGTGACAGGTGATTGCTGCCTATTAGGAAGAATGAAGGGAGAGGATAAGGTTATTTAATCCCTCTGATTAAGAAAAACTATACCTCCATGCCAGGTATTAGCTTTTTTTGGCCACTTACAGAGCAGGGAAGCTTCTTTTGTGTTGATAAACCCTGCATCACAGAAAGCCTGCCTCGATCAGCATTCTATTCCCCAGTTTCACTTTAATATCACCTACAGAGCTGGTAAGAGGAGGTTTAAAACAAGGCTTTGAAAACATGCAAAAGTCAACCCACTTCTATGCTCATCTCACTCTCTTGACCATGTTGATAACTGTGATGGTCTTTAATATCCCAGTCTTGAGCTTGTGAGAAACCGTACAAGTGGAATTTAGTTCTGCTGTCTCAGTCTCCTCTGAAAGCATTCACACTGCATGAAGCTTTTAATAATTTTTAAAACCTTCAACTGACACAGGAGGATCAAAAGACAGAGGAAGAGAATGAAGTCTCCGCTACCCTGCCTTCCTTTCCTCTAGACAGATGAGCTCCACCCAATGTATCTTTTATGGGGGATGCAGGAAAAAGAAGCAGGCTATGTTTTAATCAGCGGGGGTGCAAGGAAGAGTTTTCAGGAGGTACATTTCCAACAGCTTTCTCAACTTCTATCTGCTTTTCTGAACGGGTGAAATCTCCCTAGAAATCTGCAAAACTGAGCCATAAACCTCACGAGAAGAAATTTCCCTTGGGAGATCCACCACCTCCAGCAACGCTCTGAGCCAGAGATACTGTGGGAACAATTCCCCATGGGATTGAACGTTTCTTCTTCCCTGCCAGAAAGCACAAGTGCAGATGTAGAGAAAGGAGTGGGAGGTGGGGAGGGGATGGGGGATGGAGCCCAAACTTTTTCAGCCTTGAAGAAAGATGCACATTTCCGTGTTTGAAAGGGGTTGTGGGAGAAGGCAGGAAGGAGTCTAATTGCATCCAGATTGTTTTGTCCTTCCCCACTTGATTCGCCTCACTGGCAGGTTTGACTGTCAGTACCCGCAGCGTTTCTGAGCCCAGCGCCAGCTAATTGTGGTCCTTATATACATACCCCCAGATCTAACTTGACACAATGCCGTATAATTGGCAGCTCAAGAGAAGGGGGAGAGACGGGCATTGAATGTGAATTACCTCTCGCACCTACAGCGGGAAGATCCTCCGAGACACGGGCTGAAGTCACTGGCAGGGAGCTCGCCCTGTGCCCATCGACACAGCAGCAGGTTTGCAGACAAAATGACGACTTAATTTTTCAGTCCTGCCAGTCTTAAAGGTCCTAAAAACAAATATTCTTTGACAGGGAAAAGGAGGACAAAATGAAAGCAGGGCAGTAGGCTTGGGCAAGGGAAAAGGGCCGGGGGGCAGCAGTGGAAATAGATGCTTAATAGTGGAGTTTAGAAGTGAAAAAGAATCACAAATTCTCACTGATTCCTCAAAGGACCTCACAGTGTGTCTGTGCATTTCTGCTGGTTGTCAAAGGGAAAAATTTAAGTGGGACATTTTTCCTCTTGAATCAATCTTTATTCGATAAGGTCAGGGCTACCTAAACAGGTTTCTGTCTCAAGTGTAGGAAGAGACTCTGTATAGCTGCGTGCAAACAACAGCAACATCTCTGCACCTTCTCCAGGCTTCCCATCCCTCCCCAGCTTTTACCGCAGAAGCGTGACACAGCCCTGCAGACAGAGGTTGTCAGCTATCCATCACTGCTGCTTATGCTACATTTGTGTGCAGAAGCACTAATATCTTCCTGCACAGTTCAGGTAAGGGGTCAGGAAGGGCTCACTGTTCACTACTTAGCTAATTGCTAGAACAGACATCTTGCACAAAAGAGTGCAGTTTCTTGTTTACTCAGGAATATTTGCTTTAAGTTTAAGATTAATCAGCACAGTCCAGAGCATGACAGCTTTACGTTTTGTCTCTAGCCGCCACATCTTCATATTAACATCTGGCTCCATCTCCCTAGGCTCTGTCTACTACTCTTTTTCCCTTCATGCCTTTAAAGAAACCAGACCTACTTTAATAACCAGCCACAGTGTGCGAACCGTAAAGACTTGAAAACCTTTAAAACAGCTGAAGATGAGGAGTGTGCTGAAGAGAGGAGCCACAAACCACCCGTTCTCCCTGGGGTAGTGACACACAGCACTGAACACCAGAGCATCCACGGAGCCAGTTAAGAAATACCAAGCCGCTGCTTTTTTGGTGCTTCATTAAGATATTTGCTCCTGAGGCAGAGACAAAGCTGTCCTCCAGGCTAGATGGCATGGAGGATAACTGGAACTATTCCATTTTGCAGACAGAATAGGGTTTGAGGGATGTCCTCAGCATATCAGACAGAGGGATGGAGCACAGAACAGAAATCCCAGCATGGAAAGCAAAACAAACACAAGCAGAGCAGGACACAGTGAACAGGAGAGAAACAAGGTCAGAATTGGTGCTGGTCAAACAAGCAGCAAATCTTCCCTCTGAATGTGACAATGCAACTCTGAATAAATAATAAGACCATAGTTACTACATAAAGGCCATAATCTCTATGCAAACGTCCTGCTGTCATTAGGAAGAGAACTGCTACAGACTGAGATTTCAGGAGCACTGAATTTTACATCTTGGTCTACTGGCATGAATATTCTAAAATTTGGTTGTTTCCTTTAACCTCTGGTTTAGGCACTGTGTCTTAACTTACTCATTAATCTTCTACATCCCCCCTATCCTTATGGAAGGTTCCTTATTCTAAAATGATGCTGCCAATAATAATTCCCTGAAAAGCCATGTCAAACAGTTGGTTTCAAAGAAACAGGTAAGACTTATGTTCTAAAAGTAGAAAAGGAGAGAAAGTCAGCAAGAAATGGAAGTCACTAGGAGAAAGTACTTCTGAGGGCCTATCACCTATTTTCAAATGCAATTCTGACATTTTCATGTTCCAGAGTGCTGGAAAGTCCGTGGAATTTTGATTATTAAGGGCCAGACTCCGTGACAAAAATGTAGCCTCCACACATTTGTAAATTGTAATAGCTGCCATCAATTACATTTGTCAGATCTATACTGAAATCCTTGGAGATGGTTTGAAGCAACGACTTTGAATCAAAGCTGTCCACAACAGTGAGGCTTTAAGTGCAGGTTACACTGTACCAACACATAGTTATTGTTTGCTGTTCTCTGTTACACCAGTGCTTTTTAGGAAGACAGATTTTTCAAAGCAGCCACCTGAATTCCCCCAACCGTATCTGCACATTAAACTCTGGCAAGGGGGAAACCCCACCACACTACTCCAACATCCATATTTGTTATTTAGCAACACTACCCCGAGCTGTTACTTGCTTACAACCAGTCCTACCAGACTTCAAAGAACTAATGCAAATTCTATAAAATGGACAAGCAATTAACCTTGTTGGGTAGGAAAATAAGGTTGATGTGAAGTTGCACTGATGATAGATGTGGCTCACAGGTCTCAGAGGCTGATCCATGCCTCTGACACAACACAGCTCACCAGAAAGGCCCAGTGTCGAGTGGTTCCTCTGATGATGCACGAGTTGCTGAATGCATCCTGAGCTGGACAGCCAATAAATCACACCACAAGCATATGCTGGCCTGGATGGACTCAATTGTCTGTTTTAGCAATAATTAATCAAAAGCAAGATGTGGTGGGATGAAGCCTTTGATACACACAGATAAAGCAAAAAGAAAGAAACAAGAAACTTTCCCACTGCATTTGACCAAAAATTGTGTTATTTGTTATTTTTCTCAATTCTGACAATTAGAAAAACCCTTCTCATCTTTATACACAAAGAATGAACGATACTTGTCCCCAGTGAGATTTTTACAGTTATTTCAGCTTCCTTAGAACCCAGGAGGATACATTAACCCATACACTGCAGCTCAGTGTTTTGCAGGGTGCCAATAAATGCTCTAGACACACAGATAAGGCTTCCATCAGTCTCAAAGCAGCAGAACTCCTGATAGCTAAATCCCCAATGCCTGCCAGTTGGGAAGATATTCCCCACAAAATAAAGCTAAAAAATAAGAGAACAGAAGCATCACCACACACCTCCTTGTGAGCAGGTGTCTGTATGTTCTTCTCACACAGTTTCAGCAGAAACTGAACAGTGAAGACTTTGCTTTGGCAGGGAACAGACTCATGAGAGGCCACACCAAGGAAATGGTGCTTAAATCCTCTCAGCTGCACAAAGAGGAGTTTCTATGTTGTCAAATAATTTCTTTAAGGAGAGCTGTTTGGACACAAAAGAGAAAGAAATCAAAGGCCACCTCTGCCACGAGAAAGGCAATGTCTGCTTCACTACCACTTCAGGGACCTGGTGGCGATGAGGAAGAGGTAAAGAACACTGCAGGTTTTCAAACATTCCTCTACAACTGAGTAGAGTTCCACATGTGGGCAAAACTTCAGCTTCACAAATCTCCACAGAGTAGGTAAGGGTTATGGTAACTGTTTTACAGATGGAGAACCAGTACAGCTAGACCAAATGATTTCCCTGATGTCACACAGGAAGTCTGTGGCAAAGGAGGGAGCTAAGCACATCTGGCTAACATCAGCCTGAAAGATCAGGATGGGGAAGGTAATGAGGTGCCTCCATTCCAGAAGCTAAGTTTTGTGAAGCCAACACCACTCAGAAGTTGGGGAAAAAAAGAAACAAAAAAAATAAAAATCACTGCAGTGAATCACACTTACTCAGTATTCAGAGACATACTCATGTTACAACCACAAGCACTTATTTAATTAGAAAAATGATCTAATTGAGATGCATCCAAAATTGCCTCCAATATGACATAAGCAATAACGTACGTAAGTAAGAAGGTATGTAGGCTAGGCAGGTGTGTGTGCCTGTGCGCGGGATGGGAAGAACAAGGGTGAATTGTCAGACTTCACTCCACCAAGCTCAGCAAGAATGCTGAATACATTTATTAAATGCAATCAAATTTTACAAGGCACTGAAGTGATAACTCTGTAGTAGTGGAAAGTGCAAGCAGCAATAAATATCTTGTAAACACAGAGGTCACAGGCCCAGGTGGTTACAAGCATGGGAAAGGTGGGTTACTGTAAGTGGAATGCTTCATTGCCTCAGCAGTTATGTTTTCATCTTTCTTTTCTTGGAGGAGGGTTGCAACAGGACAGAATGGATTATTATTTAATTTACCGCAATAAATCAGGAGTCAAAGCAATTCAAGGGAATTTGTAGCTTATCACTATGCAAAGAAAAATCAAACCTCTATCAGTTCAGATCTAAATACAATTACAGGAACAAAATAGCTTTATGTTTAAACCATCTAACTGAGCCTGACAGATGGATACTGTTTATATCCATTTGTATTTATTGAACGTATTAAAAGATTGCAGCTGTTCTATCAACACCTAGGTGCTTCCAGGGTGCTTGGAGCTGTATATAAATATGACAGAATTTTATGGATAAATATATTCCATGGAATAAACATGTTGGAGATATTGTGATATAACAAGTATTTACATTAACAACCATAATACCTTGAACTGGTTTCTATTGATCTTTAAGCACTTCACAAAAGTATGGATAAAGCATCTGCACTCCCACCCTACAGACACAGAATTAAAGCTCAGAGATTAAGTGCTGCCAAAGGATTTTATAACAACTCAGTATGAGCGATGGGATTAGAAGCCAGGCCTATGGCTGCAGGCTTTGTCTTCAGCGCTTTAAATCACGCTTCCCCCATCCATATCTACCTCTCCGCGTCTTTGTGTGCGACACCCAGGAGCCCGTTTCATTGTAAACTTGCATACATTCACTGCCTAATTTTAATCTCACGCAGTGTTGGGTCATTCAAAGCCAAAGCCAGCGAGCTGCATACTATTACAGCTCGCTACAGTCAGAGGGCTGTACACAATCTGTCCATCAGCCAAAGCCCCGAACCTGTGCCGCCGCAGCACGTCGCCACTGACAGCTCATTCCTGCGCTTAGAAATTCAAGGCAGAGCCTCTCACTCCACAGCCATCTAACCCTCACCAAACCCCCTCTGACTGGCCAGAGGATCAGAAAGAACATTGTAATTAACGGAAATATAATCCCACACTCCTCATCAGTGAGGTTTTGCATATACATAAGGAACGATCAGTGGCAAAGAATGATGACTGCTCCTTATGTAAATCACGCTCTCTACAAGGAAAAGCTTTCAAGCATGGCATGTGGGAGATGAACGCACACAGACCTTGGGGTTTTCTTGGGGGGCTTTCTCCAGCGTTCAGCTCTCAAGCACTGCACCCTGCGGGAATTCCAACCAAGCACGTATTTCATCTGCCAACTGCATGGGTTTTGAAATAAGAGCACCACTGCATATGGTTAATCTTGAGATATTTTTTTTCCCTTTTTAAATTTCACAATCAATCATAGGCCACTCTCCACCAGTCATTTGTGTTTGCTGTACTTGATTCCAGCAGGAGTGAAAGGGAAGAGAATGACACCGGTTGGCAAAGAAGAAAGTTTTAAACTGGAGGTTACATCAAGCTTGGGGGTGAAACAATCTGAGGATAAAGCAGGACTTTTGTAGGAGTCCTCTGTAGGCAGCTATTTTGGGTTGCTGAAGCTCCTAAGAAGAATTTCAGTGTAGGAGACAGAGCATTTTTCCTGCCAAGAATGGCTCCCTCACCTTCGTATTTCCTGCACGACAGGCTGTCAAAGCACCGGGTTACCCTGCTTTAATGCTTTTCAGAAGACACATAAGGGGAAACAAGTTTTACGGAGCTCTCTGGAAAGGGAGAATGGAAATAGGAGAGAAGAGCTGTAAACCAGGCAATGAGAAAGGTGGTGGAACACACTTGAAAACAGATCAGGAACAAAATGTGATTTATCGGAAAACAAGCATATAGCTTGAAATGGGGAGATGGAAGAGAAGAGAGGCTTTTCCCAGAGGGCTGGGGGTGGAAATCAAACTTCCTTTATGACTAAATAGCTAAATTCTCAGTCATTTCTAAGCACTGGGAATCACAGTGCTCATTTTAAAAACCATACATCAAGTTATAGCCAAAATCTTTTTTATTAAAAAGGGATATAGTCATCTCCACTCTGCCTGTGGAAAAGGTGGCATGGGGAGAGAAAAAATAGAAGCAAAAGGAGAGCTGGCCTGCTAATACCATATGGCAGACACAGGAACTGAGCACAAGCTCCCTGATTCCCAAGAGCCGATTCCCCACCGGACCATCATCATTTTTCATCTTCAAATATGCATGTGTGTGCGCATACGCAGAGGCAATAGCAGTATAATCATCTCTATACTGCCCTGCCAATAAGCCCTGAACTCTGAAATGAGAGCGATCATCTCAACAACTGAAAGGGCATATTAATAGTGTTGCCAGTTAAACTCTCCGGAGAGGAGCCATCTCCTGCATGTTTATACAGAGCCAAGCACAACGGGACCGGCAGTTGCCTTTAGTTCCACAGAAAGGATCATTATCCCAGTTCTTCCTTGGCTGTGGTCGGCCAACTGCGGCTTTGATAATTACCCTATAGAAACTCAAAGCTGCTACACCAGCATCTTAAACACAAAATCATACCCTATTGCCATTTTTCCCAGAAACATTTTTATAGCAGACAGCAGTTTCTACTTAGGTAGCAGACGGACCAGAAAATACTGCTTGACAGAAATGCTTTTGAAGTGGAGATGGGACCATAACACCAGATTCCTTCCCCTCCCTATAGTGAGCACAGATGTGGATGAGATTCTGGTCTAGAGCACCAGGATTTGGCCCTTGCTGAAAACCCTGAATTCTGGAGTAAGGGCTGAGCTTTTAGGGCTGCTTCTAATGAGAGGAGGGGTTTTAAGCACTTCTGTGTCATGAACTTAGGAGGTATCAAAAGACCAATGTGCCAGAGCTTAAGCAAAACATCACCAAAGCAGAGACTGGGTTCTAGCAGTCCACAGAGGGGGATCTGCTTCACAGCCTAAGCATGCCATCAGGACTCACATACAGACCTGAGCAGGGAGTATAAGGGTGCCTATGTGTGCTAACATGCTACCCACACAAGCACCAGGTTCTGAGAAAGGTGGTGTAGGGAGTTTTAGAGCACATGTGGAAAAGAAAGTGAAACAAAACAAAGATCCCCAAAATTATTTGCTTCTGCTCGAAGTTCTGCAAGTAACAAAGTGTCTGTACAGAGGCTCCTGCCAACAGCTGCCATTAACATACATAAATCTTATGTTCAAAGGAAGCCTCCAGCAGTCAGTTTTTCTATCTTAATTTGATCCTTTTGACTTTATCTATCCTGTCTGTTTTCATCTTTCCTCATTAAAAGGATATTTTTTAAAGAAATTTTTTTTTAAAGCCAAACACAGTTAATTATTTTAATGATCTACCAAAAACTATGGTTGATTTCTACTGTGAATGTAAGCAAATGTCAACATTGCATGGGGAGCAAAGGTAGCACGGTGTCTTAACACTATACTGCCAGCTCCTATATTTGATTAATGAAGACTCACAGGACTAATTTTATAGCGCTTCATTAAAAGCCCAGGGCAATTAGCATAAAGGTTAGTCTACTACATTATTAAAATGTTTTTGAGTTTGGGTTTTCTTTTTTAAACAAAATAATTCACTTCTTTTCCTTTCCCTTTGGAGAAAAAAAAAAAAGCCACACTGGACAGACAAAATGAGCTATTGTCCTTTTCAACTTCATATGTAGAAAAACATGAATTGCTACATCTCTCATCAAGGACACAGCAAAGCAGCTGCCCAGTTTCTACAAAAGGGCAAAGGCAACGCTCTCTTGTAAAGCTAACACACAGACAAAGGAAACAGGCTTTCAGCTCAAAGGACACAGAATGGTGATAAACTTAAAATTCAGCTAGCAACTAGAGGGAGGGAAGAAATTGCTCATTCCAAACAGCACATCCATTTCTCACACAACTAAACCTGTCTTGCAAACTTCCCCAAATGATGATCAAAGGTAAAAGCGCATATATGCAACGCTGCAAGAGCTGAAGTGTACATAATAAAAAGCACAGGCATCTCCTATTCTTTGAGGCTTTATTGAGGGAACAGAGGAAGAACTGCTTTTGAACTTGCAGGTGAGCAATTCTTTAAAGCACATCACACCAGCAGCCTTGCTGTGCTGTTGATTCAGCATCGTGATGGACAACACAACAGAGCAAGGTTCAAACCACCTAGCCATTTCCCTGCTCAGTTTTCCCTCTCCTTCCACACACTAAAGTAAGCAGCTCTCAGAAAATGTACTTCCTCCCAAGCCTCCTCCACCTCCTCCTCCTCCTCCACTACAGCCTCAGGAATGGAAGCAAAACATAAAAAAGCAGCAGCAGCCCTAAGGAACAGACTTGATGAAAAAGAAAAGCTAACTGCCAGACAACGTTTCAGTCTACTTCAGAGCTGGTTTACACATGGGAGTACTTGCCAAGACTTGCACAAGGCACAGCTCTGCCTTGCAGCACGTGCTGGCACTCAAGGGGTTAAAGCAATACAAGCCAGGCCTGCTGGAGAAGCACTACAGCAGGGAGAAAGAGTTGCAAATGATTTTTCTTGGCAAAAGCAGCTCATTGGAATAGGAGGAGGATTGTGCTTAGTCCTCATATATAAATGCCAAAATGAGGCTTGTTGACACTTTCCTGGCATGCCACAGCCCTTCCAGGGGCTCAGGACTTCAACTGAACTTTCAGGGGGACAGAAGGACATACAAGATCTTTCTTCCCCAACCAAACCAAACTCTCTTCTCATGTGGCATTATCCATCCTCTGTGGACATTGTCCAGCCACCAGCACCACCACCATATCAGCTCAGTCCCTCCCTTTCCACACCAACGCCTGATTTTTGTGGCCATTGTTTGTGGCTGGGGTTCGTGTAAAGCCACAAGCACGCGTGGATTCTGACAGCATGTTGGTGGGGAGATGGGGGATTAATGACCACCCACAGGATTAATTTAAGGCAAGATGAAGTCTGCTGAAACAACAGAATTCCACAACTTCTTAACCAACACTCCCCTCACCCCATTCTCCAGCATCTCATAGTCACCTGGGCAAAGAACCAGAGCGTTAAGGTGACTCTTTCCCCGATCCTCTCTCTCAGGTTCCAGAGACCAGCAATTTATGAACCGTCAGAACTGGAAACTACATTCAGATCATCATATTTAAGAGGCACAAACCTTCCTAAAGGTCTAATACCTTTGTATTGCTTTTTTAGACTTACACTTTTGGCTTCTGCAAAATACTGTCACATGAATTTTGTAATTTCATTTTGCCCTGCCAAAAGAAGAAGAAAAAAAGAGGCTTATCAATCCCTACTCCCATCAGACTTACCCAAACTGTTACAATTATTCAGTGTTTCATCCTATGGAAAGTGGCCTCACAGCCATTCACAAGGTTCATGGTAGGACTTTAAGAAGATGAAGGTCAAATGACTATTTGGGGAGCGATTAACTTGTTCAAAGGTGCAGGACACCACACGTCAGTCAACTTTGGCTTTTGCCAAAGAGCAATGGTTGAACTATCCCTGCAGCCATGGGGAGAAGTTCATTGCTTCCAGCAACAGACTACCTTCACTTTTGACACACCAGGATCACTAAGGTCACTGGTTTGAACACCTTCTGTCAACTCTCTGGGCAGCTGTTCTCCGGGACATTGATATTTAAAGGAACCAATACCTAGTTTTTTCACTGTTCCTTTAATCTCTCCTCTTTCCCTTTGCAGAGATAGATGGCTTTCTTTTGCCACCTTCAACCTACAGCCCAAAACCAGGCATTTTCTCTCGCTCTCCAACAAGTGAAAATGCATACTCAAAACATGCAAGAACCTCCCCTTCCCTAGATGTAGTCCCCAGAAGACTACTCCTACAGAACCAGCTGAGAAAAACAACTCCTTGCCAGTGGATTCACAGCAGGCTCCCCACCTCCATGGGGAAAAAGTTACTGTTTGTAAACTATCAGGGAGACATTGATTCTCTTGACAAAACATCATCCACTGCAGCCTGTCACACAGAGAAGCAGCTCTCTCCTGGTCTCCTAGCTACATCTAGAGCCCCTGGGATCCCAAAGCCTGACTGCTCTCCTTCTGTTTCAGAAAACAGAATGGGCTAAAGCATTGTTAGATGGCACTATCATAAGTTATCACAGTAAAACCAAGAAGTCTTCACTAGTTTAACTTTTCTCACTGGACTTATATTTCTCTACTAGGATTATTATGAGCAATACCTATTAGTTGTAATTTGACATTGACATCAGAAATCCAGACTGCCTTCAACAGCGTTCACTCGGGCTAGAAGGGTTTATCATGAAAAGATCACCTCACTTACTTGGCTCACAAGAAGTCTCATCAGTTTGATCCACTATACCACGACTGCACAAGGAGTTTCAATGGAGATGTCTGCAAGGCAGTTATCTTTACACATACAGCATGGGGCATCCAGGATTTTACAAAAGAATGAGACACTTTTCCCAGTTTACAGCATGGGGAGGTAGAGAGCTGCATTCTCAAAGTATCAGAAGGAAAGATACTGTGCAGCAAGTGAGACCTCAGCTTGGGCCTGCTATCTCCAAGATCAGAATTACATTAGCAGAAACTGGGGGGAGGGGTGTGTAAGAACTGAGGAAGGTTCACTGTGCTGCTGCTGCTGAAGAGAAATTCAATCCAATGGCCTAAGCATTTAAAAAGAAGGTGTGTTGGCATGAGAGAAAGTTACCAGCCCTGATGGAAACGTCATCCCCACCACTGAAAAACCCTCCAAGTTGCCCTCATGTAACTTGGTCCTTTTTTAAACTCCTTTGCTGGGGCTGGAGGCTCAGTAATCAGTCTTGTAAGTTTTCAGTATTCAAATCTAGGTGGGAGGTTTGGTTTTGAGTGATGTGCCAATGCTATCCCATGCTGTACAGCTTCCAGTATTTCTTAAGTGCCTTGAGAGGCTTGGCACAAAGGGCACTATGGAAATATAGTTTTAACTGATGGCTTCCAACTTCTGCCTTGTAAGCCACCTTCAAAATGAGGAATTTGAGCAGAAACAGAGGTGCTCCTTTCTCTGCATGCAAGAACTGTACTCGCCAGAGCACACACAGGCAATGAAACATATTTCAGCTGAATGTGGCCGGGAACGTAACAGCCCTGTCAGGATGGTGACCAACATCACCATTAATCTATCACTACAAGTGGCACAGATTTAAAACAAAACCCTCACCCTTCTCTATGCCCATATTATAAGACATGCCAGGTATTCTCTTCCAGTCTGAGGACTGTCTGACAACATCTGCCCCACCAGAGAGATACAGTACAACAAAGTGGGGAAAAACTCCTCGAGCTGCCCAGAGGTCAGTCACAAACACCTCTAAGTTCACTGAGAGGTGAATGTAGCAGAATGCACTTAAACAGGCTCAGTTAATCAGAGGTGTTGTGGGATGACTAATTCCAGTCATCTAATGGCCAGGCAAACCCGTCCTCTACTTGCAAACCTAACTGCATTATCCCCAAATGCCATCCTGACCTGCAGGTCAGATGCACAGCATCACCAGCAACAAGGAGCTGGGATAAAGGGAAAATAGTACAATGCTTTCCCTTATTAACACGTGACTTTCATCACAGAAAATCATTTTGTTCTTTGTCTGGCATTTTGAAAACTTTTTGAGAGAATCTCCTAACTAATCTGCAGGGGAATGGGGACAAGATCATTTGAAGTATTTTTAGTTTAATAAAAAACTGTGCTGCAAGTATTTCCCCTTTTCCTATTTCACAGCATTGTCTCATGTTTGAGGCTCTTCTAGAGGGTCATAAACCACCTATAATCCCTCAGATTATATAACAGCATTAAAATACATAATATTTTGGGGTTTCAGAGGATAATTAATAGTGGTAGTTTGCCTGCCTTTCATCCAGAAGGATCCCCAAAATAACAGTTTTCCCAAAATAGAAGTGCAGCTGCCTGTGAAACAGGACAAGGCGAGAACTGTAGCAGTGACTCATCAGGGCAGAGGAGAAGAGACAACTCCTAGTCACAGGAAGATACGAATGAAGTTCTGCTGTGTGGAATGAAACTGGAATTCACCTTAATAAAAAGCTTCTTGAAGATTTTTGCTTATCAAAGTTTTGCTGCTCATCCACAGACAAACAAAAAACCTAAAAGCAATAATCAAAACAAGCCTTCTGGGCATATTTGCCTTGTCATTTCTAATGTTCCCTGACTGCTGCGTCCCAGTGCTAGCCCTACCCACTACCAGAGCAATTTTCACCCAACTGTGCCAACAGATCTTATAAATGTGTTGCAGTTTTGCCTGGCTGGGTTCCGGTGAAGAATGGGGGGCTGCAGGGGTGGCTTCTGCAAGAAGCAGCTAGAAGGCCTCTGCAGGCCCCACAGAGCAAACACCAGCTGGCTCAAGGCCGGAGTCGGTGTTGACCAAGGCTGAGCCCACCATGAATCACATTCAGGAGGGAAAAAAAAATGCTAGTAGCCACTTTTTGCCCCCAAAGAAGGGAGTGAGAAGATGTAAGAAACTGTGCAGACACCAAGGCCAGGAAATGCCAAAAAAACAGCCAAAGCCATGAAAGGTAATGGCAGACTTGACTCTTGGTGCTGCAGCTAAGAAACCACACCTGTCAAGGGGAAAGTTAGGAGCAGCAACAGATACCACAGACAAGACCCAAACAGCATGCAGAGCTGTGGAGGGGATGGCTGAGCAACATGGAGCTCAGCTGCACACAGAATCACTTAGAGACCACCCCAAAGCAGGTATATGGCCCTCTGTTTGACAAAGGAACAAAAAAAATCTGTCAAGAAATGGCACTTAATTTCCACACAAATACACCCACATGCAGTCAAGAACAGGAGGGCCTTCTCCCTGCTTTTGCTTATTTTCCTGTTAGTCACAACACAAATCAAACTGCCAGGCTGACACAGCCTCCAAGCAAGTCAGCAATTCTGTGGGTGTAGGGACACACTCCCTGGCAACACCAGCTGAACGAGGCCATGGGGACGCTGTCCCCTCTTCTGCATGCAGTTCGCCTCTGTCAGGAGCCACTCACACACCGAGAGGCAGGCCCTTCCAAATGGGGATGGCATCCAAACCCACAGAGAACTGGCCTGACCACTGCCATCCCATCTGATGGCTTGAGCTCACAAAAACAATCCCCCCAGCCCAGCCAACCCACTGGTTTTATGCCATGCAACCGAAACCTGCAACGTCCAAAAGTTACCAGGCACTTTATAAAGTGGGGGTTTGACATTAAATACACTATTTGCTACAAAATTGAAAGCATAAAGCTATGTAGAAAGTAACAAGTTTCTACTGATTCAGAGCAGGGTTCTGCTTTGGATGTGGTACAGCACTGCTGATATTTGCTTTAGGATTTATTTAACAGTTAGATAGAAATAATTTGGCCTTCAGAGAAGAGCTTGACTCTTCCCTTTGAGAAAACTACTGAAGTTATCTCTCAGTACTGTATTATTTCCTTGAATTCAGAAGATGATGATTCAGTTTCATAAGAAATAAAATCAAGAGACTAAACTTCCAAGTATTTGGGCTTTAGTCTCATCTTATGCTGGAATTAATTTTATCACATAAACAGACATAGATCTTTCACTCCCTATTAACTCCTAAGAGGTAAGAGATAATCTTGAAACTGCTACTGAAGAAAAAGTCACCTTAACATTGGCTTTTATCTCTATAGATAAGGAGCTCAGAAGCTGTGCTACATCATGTGATTCTTAATGCATTTCACCTTAAGGGAAAATAATTATTACTTCTATTGAGATGAGTATGTAGAATATGCTTAGAAAAGAAGGGGAATAGAAAATTCTTGTCTATACTGTACATAGCTGTTTGGAGCTTGCATCTGGGCACCAGAACCTTCAAGTTTCCCAAAGCCTGTCCACATGCATCTTTACAACTACCCAGCAGATTCTGCTGCACACATTCAGGTCAATCTCATGAAAGCAAGTCTCCTACCAAAGAGAGAGGCTCACTCATCAAGCAGACGAGTATCTGAAGTATCTGAACGCACATTTAGGCATCAGGAACATCCAATTTGAGATGGAAGCTCCAATTGTTTAATTTACCCAAAAAATATCCATTTAAAAACTACCTTGATCATGATGTATCACTAATCATCTAAAACAAGAAATAAGAACACCCACCTGCAAAACAAATGGGATCTCAAGTTTGAGAGTTTCATTTTGGAAAAGAGTGGTTAAAAAAATAAAACTCTAAACAACAAAGTGTCAGTGTCAGAACCACCCATTAGGAACAACCTTACACTTAGTTGTAAAAACAATCTGTTTCTTGCAGAGTGGAAAACATTAATACACTATCTAGTGTAATCCAGTAACTGGGAGGGGATCATGTGCATGCAAGGTTTACATAGAAGACATGATGTGGACTAAAGATATAAAAGTATATGTAGAGAACCCACCCATGTTCTTTCAAAAGTAAGTGTTTTGCATTGCTGTTACAGGGATGAAAAACATCAGGCCATTTGTCTGTTGAGCAGGAAGAAAAGAGATTGCCATCTTTGACCTCTTTTGACATGCTGACCCATTTTTAGTCTTCATAAACACTGCACCCACAAAATTCAATGTAGAAAAACATTTTAAACGCCTTAGAAGAAATCTTACTTGATAAGTTGGAGTTACTACCCACACATATCAAAACACTCATACAGATAAATCAAAATTACCTTAAAAATCAGATTAAAATTACCTGTGAACTCAGTTAAACTTTCCTTTTCTAATGAGTATTTTCCTCAACAGCAGATCTGCTCACTTAGTTTTGAAGTAATCGGAATTCTACCATTAGCCACTGAAAAATACCCCACACACAGTGAGATCCCAAGTTTTTCACCCTCGTTAGTGAAATAACACTGAACATCACTATTTTTTTTTAACCATTCCCTCATCCTGAAACAAAGGGGGAGAAGCAATCTCTTCGGTAAAGAACTTCCCCATCGTATTAGTGGTTCAGCTCAGTGTTCCACTGATTGTCACATAACTTATTTAACTTCAGAACCAGTGTAAATGAGCTTTTGGATGCCAGCCACAGAGAAGTCTCCAACACACAAACTATGAAGTCTTACTTCTTCATTAAATACCCTCAAATCAATGTCACAAGCAATGAAGCCCAGGGATGTGTGGTACTGGGCTCAGGGAAGGATTTCTTATACCAGTACACTTTTTGCTTAACATTTTTTAACTTTGTACACCACCGGTTGGTTTTGTTTTTTTTTTTTACTTTAACTCACAAAATAATGCCATTAAATAACAGCAAATCAAATCCTGGGACCTTAGGAAAATACATACTTGTCCTGCTGCTTTCCCCTCAATCTCTGAGACAGCAGCTTCTGTACAAACACACTGAAAGGGCTTTAGGCTTTTCTTAAGTTGATCAGATTCATCCAAAACATTCATCCAGTGCTAAATGTGGAAGTTCAGAGTCACCTCACCTGGGTACTCTGGAAACAAAGCAGAATTTAGGGGAGGCATCACAGCTTTGGTGGAAAGACTACTGAATTGGAAGACTCCTACTCGCAGGTTTCCATAGCCAGGCCAGTAAACTCTGAAGTATCATAGCCCTGGGGGCTAAGAGAGCCAATGGGATCCTGGGGGGCATTAAGAGGAGTGTGGCCAGCAGGTCACAGGAGGGGATCCTCCCCCTCTGCTCTGCCCTGGTCAGGCCCCACCTGGAGTGTTGTGTCCAGTGCTGGGCTCCCTGGGATAAAAAAGACAGGGATCTCCTGGAAAGAGTCCAAAGAAAAGCTATGGAGATGATGAAGGGCCTGGAGCATCTCCCCTGTGAGGAAAGGCTGAGGGAGCTGGGGCTGTTCAGCCTGGAGAAAAGACGACTAATGGGGGATCTTATTCATGTTGATAACTCTCTCAAGCCTGGGCTGCAGGGGGAAATGGCCAGCCCCTTTGCAGTGTCTGTGGAGACAGAACAAGGGGCAATGGCTGCAAGTTAGAGGATAGGAAGAACTTTTTCACAGTGAGGGTGACAGACCCCTGGGACAGGCTGCCCAGGGAGGTGTGGAGTCTCCTTCTCTGGAGATATTCCTGACCTGTCTGGACACCGACCTGTGCAATATGAGCTGGGGAGCTCCTTTGGCAGGGGGTTGGACCCAATGAGCTCTTGAGGTCCCTTCCAACCCCTATGATTCTATGATTTCAGTCCCTACCTCAGTTTCCTCAAGTATACAACATACACAAGCTAGTAATTCCTTCTCTGAAGCACTATGAGACCTAGCAGTGAGAATGCCACAGAAAAGAGAAGAATTATTAAAAAGATTTTTAGACTGAACTGCCCTTGAATATCATTTTTCACTTGAAAACACAAATTTTATTTTCCCCACAGATCTCACATTTAGGAGGATTAAAGCTCTTTCCTCTTCATAGCCACACCAGAAGTTGTAGCAGTTTAAATAAGGTTTTATCCATACAGTAAAATTGTACTGATGGGATAGAATCGATTAAGAAAATTATTTCATTAAATTGGTGCCATTCCCTCATGTCAGGAATATTATTTTGATTCAGAGATATCTTACATCACTTTAGCATAAGCCAGTAATAAATCTGTTTAAGATTTAGGTACATCACTGTAGCTTTCTTGCCTAGGAAAGAGTGTAAAGGAGTACAACTGAAAATATCATTAGGAAGAAACAGAAGAATCTGAGAAGAGCTATGAAATCTAGGAATTATTTTCAATTTGTGACTGTTAAATCAACAACACTTCTGCCTGGTGTGTCCACACATGAACAATCCCAGTTTGCTGGAAAAGTGTGTGACTGAGACAGGACAGTAAAGCATACAAGGGACTGGGTATATCAGTGTAGTGGAGGTGAGATATAAGTATTTTGTTTTAATCCAGCTTCCTGAGGCACAGTAGCTCCTCTCTCCAAGCTGCCTGGTCTGAGCACGGTACTTCTGCCTTGTTTCCAGCCAGGAGTTTTCTCTCTGAGGAAGAAAGCTGCACGCTAGACTTACTGGACTGTGGTCCAGCTCTATGAGAGGTGGTTTTAAAGGAACCTAGGAAAACAACTCTAAAAATCTCCTCTGCTAGGTCACTCTCAACCAATAATAGAGCTTTCAAGAAATTTAATTCTGTAAAAGAGACAAAAAAGGCAAAAGAGACATGACTGAAGTTGAGCAGATAAACTAATCCAGCCAGACCCAACTGGTAAAATCGGAACAGCAAACTCAGTGGAAACTGGAAGCATTTGTTGCTGCAACCATGTGATATTAAACCAGCCTACAGGTAAGCAGTCCAGTTCTATAATACTTAATAAAGATTCTAAAGAATACCAGAGTCCAAAGAAATTAGCATTAGATTTGTCAAAGTCCAGAGAAAGACCCAGTGAGCAGGGAGGTCTGGAGGAAGCCTTGCTTTCTATTTATTTCTCCCTGGGAAGGTATTACAACCCTTAAAGTAGCTAAATCTGTTTCATTTGGCCAGAGACTTTCTTCTTCTGTTGCCCTGTGTGTGTGCATACAGGCCAAGGGCATCCTCATAGCGTGTAAGATTGCACAAGATCCAGAGACCAGAATTTCATTAGGCTACAGCAATGTGAATGTTTCTAAGAAAGCAGATTTCCTTCTTCACCGGTCTCCAAGAGATTCACCCATCAAAATGCATAAGCTGTTGAACTGAGCGGGGATATAGCCTGTGCTAACACTGAGAGCACTCTCCTAATAGCTCAAGTCCCTTCCTGCTATCTTTCATCTGGTTTAGCTCAGTGTTGCTGGTGTATGAAATTTAAAGAGCTCTGAAAAAGATGTTAACGAGCCCTAAAGAGGAGAGTGCTCTTGCGCTAGTCATTCCCAGGAACACCTGTGAACTATTGAGTTTAATTAGTCTACAGCTGGCACCGCGTGTGTGTGGAAAGACAGGGGATTTACCATTGGATTGCCAGTCCTCAAATTGCCTCTTCCAGCACGGGTTTTTTTCCTGTTTGTTTGTTTTGTGATAAAGGACACACAGAGAGCAAGTGCGATTGTTTAACTAACAGAGAAATCCTTTCTGGGAAAGGCTGCCAGACACAGGAGCACTTGGCCGGTGGCATCGCAGGGGAAGGGCACATTGCAGCATCGAGAGAGCATCTCGGGTAGAGGCAGCAGAGTGAGCTGATGAGGAGCTGTGCACCCCAGGCCTGCCATTTACTGTGCAGCACCAATTTGCTACTAGATCCGCACCCTACAACTATAGAACAGCTAAGAGCCCAAATCTTCATTTCAATAATGCATTATACTTCTTTTTGTTACTCCTCAGGACTCCACTCAACTCCACAAGCATCCTCAAGCAGAGCTAAGAGGTGGAAACAGCCTCTGCCACCACTTTATTCTGCCACCTACAACACCCAGAGGCTTTCACCACAGCTAGCTGTTTTAGTGCTGATTATTTCACCAATATCGCACACAGACATTTGTTTTCATTAGCGACCATGTTCATCCCCAAATACCTCCATCTCACATGCTTAAATTAATGGCTGCATTCCCCATGTGACATCCGTTTTCTCCACTGCTCTATCATTTGCCCTTAAATGCACTAGGCAGAATTTTTAAGAGAAATTAAAATGTGCCTCCCATGTTATGCAGAGCCACAGCTGAGATCTATATCCACTCAACTATATCCACTGCAGATAGCATATGGTCGCTGGGGCAGCCAGGCACCCTCCCTCCCAACAGCAGGCTTGGGGTGCTGTTTAAAACTCACAGAAAGCAGCCACAGTTTTGAGGCTTTTACCTTTGAACAAGTATTCCCCTACCTTGTGCTAAATTCAAATTACCTCCACCGAAACAGTGCCCTATTTAAACCACAATGCGCAAAATAATCACTATCCTGACATCATCTTTACTGACAGTAGCTCCTCTCTGCAGCCAGAGTACGAGATGCTTCCCAAGTTGATCGGACTTCATTCTGCCATCACCTTGACATTGCCAAGTCAGTTGTACTGACATTTCTTCTAGCTGACATTGGAAAGCCTTCAGTAAATCTGTACTGACGGTTTAAATTCTCCCCCACACACTTTCCTCCTGTCATGTCATCTCCATAAAATTGCCCTGCCCTTGTTTCACTTCATTTTGACATCCTATTGTTATCACCGCAGATCCTCTTTAGCACGGCATGCTCCTGTCACAAAGGCACAACATCTCCAAAGACCTGACACGAGAGCACCTGGAGAAGTGTGCCGGGAGTCTCATTAAAAGGAATTAAATGGCTCTGCTACTACTTCTACCCCTTCCCAGCAAGTTACTTCTCAGACTACAGCCTCACACTACTGTGCTAACAAAGCGCTGGAGGATGCACGTTATTTTCACACCCCAACACCTGCAAGAGCCGGTTTTGTTTGAATTAGAACACCTGGGGAGTTCAGGGCCTTGCAGAGGTAAGAGCAGGGGCTAGACAAAAAAACTGTCCTGTACCTCTCCAAGATAATTTATTAACAACTTAAAAGCAATATAAGCATGCAATATAAGTCTGGAATTAAAACCTTCATGCAGTACAGCTCTGGAAAATGTAATATATGAGACCCTGCAGCAAGCCCCTAATACAGGCCAGGCCAGCCAAGGCCAGCCTTCCTCTGCCCAGTGCCAGAGGTGGTAAGGAATTTAAATAGAAACAAGCACAGAGTTATTACATTAACACTTGTACTCAGGTGCCTAGCTTCAGGGATGCATTTGAGGGCCTTCGCAAACCCAAAGTGCAGCAGAGGGGCTCTAAAAAAAGCTTTCTTTTGCCTAAGCAGGACAGGAGGTAAGACTGATTATAACCTTATAAACTCACAGACCCACATCTCTTACAGACTCAACCCTTCCAACCCAGGAACTTTCTTTTTCCTCTTTTACAGACACAGATTTTATGCTAGAGAGGATTAAGAACCAGATATTAAGAAGCACTTGCCTGTGGGTGCTGACAGACACCTCACAGGATTCCCCCATCCAAGCCCTGCACAGGCAGGACCAACCACTCCAGTGGTCCCATCAGTTGGGCTCACCCAGCCCCACTCCCTGGGTGGTCCCAGGGCTCCCCTGGAAGTACAGCCCTCCCTGAGGAGACACCCCACATCTCTCCCTGATGCCCACCAAAATACCTGGGTGCTGCTATGCTCCTGATCACCCCACACTGAGGAGGCAGCAACACTGCCCAGACAAGGAGGGATGGGCATTGCCCTCCTATATGCCCGGCCCAGCAGCACCTTCATTAGCAGGATCCAGTCCAGTTGCCCTCATTAGCAGGATCCATTACCCTGGCTAGCTGGGCCCATCCCCTCATTCTCAGACCAGGGAGCCCTGCTCCTGGTCCACAGGTGACTGCAGTCCCAGAGGCCCAGCTTGGAAGCCCCTGACAGCAGGATGCATGGCCGAGCCCGATTTCATGCTGTATAATTATCAGGCTTTAAAATCCATTTTATGAGGGTACCTCAAGTCTCACAGTCACCTCGTGAGACAGCAAGATATGTATTTATGCTTGGTGGGGTGGGGAAAGCAGGGAAACAGCCCCATGAAACTGAAAGGGAGCAAAAACCCATACATGCTTTTATGGTGTCAGATTTTATGCTAATATAATTTATATTAAATATTTACATGCTAATATAATTCACATGCTAATATAGTTTACATGAAATTTAAAAGTAAACTATGCACATGGACTACTTCCTGTAATTCAGTTCTATATTTTGAGATGTAAATAGATACACACTCTGAAAGTGTAACTAAGCAGTCCATGCAATTAGAAAGCACATTGTTTTCTTTGTATATGATTCCATACAGCTTTTTCTTTATACAGTGCTTTCTGACACCAGATATTTTGTCTTTGCTTATTGATCCATGTTTCTCTGAGCTGTAAAAATCACTTACAACCCAGAAAAGCCACAAGGGCCAGACCAGGAGCCTGCACCAATACCATGAGTTCAAATGCTAACAAGGATTTCATCTATGCCAAAATCTGGCCGAACAAAATTAAGTCTGTGTGCTCCGAACTCAAGAAAGAGGAAGAAATTCCCTGAACCCTACAACTGCAGTATACTGTTCCCTCGGAGAAAAGCTAGGCTAAAAGACAAGCACAAAACAAAACCAAAACAAGAACAAAACCACAAACCCCACCAAACTGAGGGCAAATAGATCCGGACATTTTATGTCAGACTATTAATCAGCTTCTGCTACACATAGTTTATGTGTGTAGCACGCATCTGCAAATCCCTCCAAAAGCCAGCAATGCACCATGGCTGTATTTTCTTTCTAAAACTCACATAACCTATTCCTTCCTCTTGCCTGTTATGTCTGCTCTCCCTGCACTCCCTTGCTCCCACAGAGGCTATGGACTCTGGCACACAGGTCTGAAACATGTTCAGATAGTCTAAAAAATTATACCATTAAAAAAGTAAGTGAAACCTGCCCACATGAATACATTTTCACCATAAGTGAGCTTCCATCAGCCAGGGTTACTTCTGTATTCACAGAAATAAATCTGCAGCAAGCTGTGTGTGTATATACATACATACATATATATATGTATATATATACACACATATATATGCAGCTGAAAATCATTAGATTCTGTATAGATAAGCTCTAATCTAATCAAGTACGTCTGTTTAGGTGAAACAATTAACCCTCATGTGTGCTGTGTTGTGAGCAGCCCTACAAGACTTTACACATTTCAGCTCAGGGCACCTCTCTGTTTGACCTCCTGTATCCGCTGCGTTGGGCTGCAAGGCCTTGGAGAGATGCTGACTGCGAACGGGTGACTGCACATTCAATAACCGAGGAAATCTTTGATGCAACTGTATTAGGGTTGCCATTACTACACATTTTTTGATCAACAATACATCAGCAGAACATTTTGCTACCGTTGCTAACTCTCTGCTGTGGTTCAGAAACAAATGCTTTAGGACATGTACTACCACGCTCCTACTGCGTCTACAAGAGATACGCTGCGGTACCCTCTATGGAATATGACTGTCAGCAATTAAAATGAATATTGAAAAGCCGGGACACAGTTTGTGATGCATTTTCCTGGCTTTTGAGAAACATTTGTTCACCACATTTGCTAACTCTCCAGATGCAAGCATACACCAGAGGTCTGTTAATCCAGGGAATTAGCAAGGTATTGCTCCAACAGATTGCAAAACAACAGTGCTCTGTTTCATACAAATGGGCTTTAGACAAGTAATTGGTACACTCTTACGAACAACTTGCCCATTCTTCCTAAGATGTAGAAAAACATCAGGTGATCAAAAACAAAAGGAAAAAAAGATACTTGCTTGCAACCTTGTGAAACAAAGGCTTCTGGATTGGTATTTTTTCCCCTCTCTCCCTTCTGAACTGTTGTAAGCCCACAAAGACACAACCTTACCGCACAAGAAAATAAGATTTAAACATATCTTAAATAAAAGAGCCCAGTTACTATCACATTGTGATTATCAGCGCTACTGCCAACAACCCACGCTGGAGCCAGAGTCTCTTCAAACACCATAAATTCCCAGCTGCCTTAAAGAACACACACCTTCATCTATCTCTGAAGCCCTGCAAGGTCAGGGGAAGACTTACTTTGCTGCATATCCAAACCAAAAAAATTTCAGTGGAAAGAGAGGCAGACAGACAGAAAGAAGTGATATTCTCAGATTTTTCTGAATAATTCAAGTTGCAGTCTTAGTGGTGACAGGAATACAGCAGAAATTGCTGGTTTGGGGAAACTGAGGCAAGCCCGTAGTGGTGACGGAGTGTTGACAATCTCTCTGGATTTGTTTGAGATGGGGTCTGGTTGATGAAAAGTTCTTTTTCAATCAGAAATATTTGGGGTTAAGATGTTTACAAGAAAATTTCCATTCCACACAGAGCATCACCGTCACATTTTTCATATCCCTTAACAGATGTATTAATACACACTTCTACAATTTGTCCTTTCCTCTAAAAATGAATACAGGGAAAAATGCCCAGCAGCTTTACATACTTCCATGTGGACAGATGCATGGCTTGTACATGTGCAAATCTGTGTGCACACAGATGAATGTAAGGAATTGATTTCCAAACATGAGCACACATGCAGCGTAAATATGTTTAAAGCAGGGTGTCAATTTTTATCACAGGGAAAATTGTGCAGATTGATATCAAGCGGCATTTTTCTGCTGTACAGAACAGAGATTAAGGACATTTATAACCCCTCCAGCTGCAATTCCCAGTATTGACCATACAGTCACACTGAAAGCTTGACCCAGCAATTGAGACAACAAAATAGGCTCCTGAGCCCTTTCATGTTACACCATTTAAGACACATACGCTACTTCCTATAGGCACGTTACCAAACAGTGTGCCAGAAACTACAGAAGAAACAGAAAGCAGTATCATGAAAATCTGACATAACAGTATATAATTCCAACCTTGTTCAACATCTAAAACTGGAAGGAAACCTCGAAACCCCTTTGGAACAGAAGAACAAGGAGGACTTGCGTCCCATGAATATAAAATACAAAAGCTCTTCCAAAAAAATTGTATCTGCTTTCCCCAGGAATTCTTCCTACACAGATCCAGTGATACTGCTCCTAATCCTGCTGTTGACAACAATATTAAATTGCTGTTACTGCCTGGTTTGTCCTGCAGATCCAGCACGATGGCACCAGTCCCTTGGGCAGCAACCAGATCCGGCTGTTCTCTAGGACAGCTGTACAGCTGCATGCTGGGTTTGGTGGTGCAGACACCACTCACGTCCATGCACTCTTTCGTTTTTGTCTTCAGGGCTCATTATTATTAATTATGATTCACAAACCAGAAAGAAGCCATGCAAACTAAATTCACAGAGCTCCCAAACCCATCCCCAGTGGCTGTGTCCAAACACAACACACTCCGTGTTAAGGATGTCTGTCTAAATGGGTGGGCGTTGTAACACAAAGGCAAGTCCATGTGCTGTGTGTTACTGCACTATCTCCAGAGCTCTTCTCTTACAGCTCACATCTACCAGGAACGTACATTGTACTCTGGTCCATCTCCTCACATCTCCACCAGTCTTTCCTACCTGGAGTTTGCCTCCTGAAACCTCATCTTCCCTCCTAACTTGGTATGGGGGTATGGGTAGTTGCAAATCCCCCTTTCTAACCTCATCTGAGTGCTGCCATTAGCTAATCAGAAAGCAGGGGTGGAAAACAGCTCTTTAAGCATACTGTTCACATAAGGCTAGTTTCTGCTGAAAGAGCACCAAGAATAAAACCCTCAAAAATCCAGTCTCTCATATTCTCATAGCTTATACCTCCACTCAGCTTCAATAAGCCAGCAACAATACTGCATGCCCAGACTCTGGATCACTGGGATCACTGGGGCTTGAGTAAAGCAGCAATTTAGCCAGCACCTATTTAATTCCAAATTCATTTAATATCTCTATACCCCCTCAACAAATAAGCCTTACAACAGTACGAGTTAATCAAGCCAGGCACTAGTGAAATATTTTTTTTAAAACCCTTAAATCTAATAGAAGATTACTGCACCCAACCACAGAAACAATTTTAAGCCTAAATTTGGCAAGATACATTAGTTTTATATTGAACTAATTACTTCCAAGTGTCCAGGAAATACAATTCAGTGATTACAGCTGTATTAGCTGGATGCAAACTAAGCAAGAGGCAGATCTTATTTACCACCGAGCAGAAGAGTCAGCCTGGACGTCCTCTGCAACCCAGCCCTACTTCACAAACAGTCTTTGCTGAGGGCTGAGCCAAAATCACGAACCAAAGTTGCTCGGTGCAACCCTGGCTGATGATATAAAGGACCCGAGGGCTTGTGAGTACTCATGTGTGGGCATATTTGCAAGGCTGCAACGTCCAAGGAAGAGGCCAGGCTTTCAAGAGAGCTCAGGTTGCCCTTTGTTGCACTTACACACAGGTTCAGCTTCCCCGCACACTCAGTCCCCAGTGCCTGCTGGTGTGACATTTGCAGCTCTGCCGTCCTAGGAGCCAGGCACTGGGTGAAGGTGCAGGGCTCCTGAGCAGAAAACACCTACCACAGACCACAGTGGCTATCTCATCGCTCAGATACCTCAACTTTAGAAAGCATCACGCTCAAATTTAACATCACTGTTATCACACCCAGTTCAGAGAGACATGCGGAGGTGCAATGATGTGATGCAGCTGGCTCAGTGAGCTAGCCAAAAAGCCCTCGGAGAGGGGGCTGAGCCAGCCTTCACCACAAGCACAGCTCCCCTCCCTAGGAGCTTCCAGACCATCCCCATGCTCTGCCATCTCACAGGATGTGTTTAAGGCACAGTTTTTATGAGACACTTTCTACTGGCTGAAAACAGAGCTCCCACTAAACTAAATGAAGTAAAATCCTATCATCTGTATGCCTCACAGAAAATATATTCTGCCATCACCGTCAGGAGAAAACCCATAAGCCAAGCAGCAGGCAGAATAACCCCTGCTCCCCACCATGCCGCTCTGAAAGCGCTTTGCTCAGCTTACAGCAGAAATGGATTGGATAATGCAGCAAGGGAAAAAGACGTCGTGGGACATTTCCAGTTCAGCATTCTCCACCCCCACATTTTCCACAATAATTAATAACCAAAGCTGTTAATGTTTAAATGATCCACGTTCTCTAGTGAAGCCAGCAACGCCTCAAGGGGCTTTCCATCGGGGCTAACACTATTAACTGTGTGGATGCCTGAGGATATATAGTGCTTAATGGATGAAAGGGCACCTCTGTACAGCCTCCAAACATTTAGGAACTCCTTTTTTACATCTGAACGGACTGAACAGAGCAGTTATGGTCCCCAAAGCTTGCTTAAATGTCCCTGTTTTACTCAAGGTTTAAAGGAATAAAATACTTTTCCATACACTCAAGTGGTAATAGATATTATCTATTGCTCATCTCCATTCCGATAGTTCCTTTCCCATCCAGAGCATCCAACCTACTTCCAGTCTTCCCAGCAAAGGGGTATCCAGGGAGAGCCAGCAGGGATTGGATAGCCCTGGGGAAGCTGAGTAATGGGCATGGGGAAGCTTCCTCTAGTTTCAGAGAGTGCTAGAAAGGAAATCACTCCCAAATGCAGCTCTGGGATCCATTTTTGTTTATTTGCTTAAGTCCTTGGGAACCTTTGCAGTTACTGACACACTTGTCAGCACTTCAGGCAAGAGAGAATATTTTAGCATAGAATTATAGTCATGATAATCACCAGGTTTTTCTACCCGCCTTCTCCAGCTCCTCCCTGCCCACTCCCCCATCCTAGGATTAATACAGACGAAGGAAGCTTTTAAGACTAAAGCAATTTCTCAGTTCCTTTTCTTCTTTTTCAAGCCTAATTTTCAAAGAGCAAGGGGTACAGAAGTTCATCCTGCCTCTGTGTGTTTGCCTATCTGCCCCCCTTCTAATAACTTTTGAAACCCACTAATTTCAAGCAAATTTGACAGCAGGGCAGAGGTCTCAACAATACCAAGTTCCCCTAAGTTTGGTGAAGAGACTGCAGCTGCACAGCGAAGAGGCGCCTGGCTTCTCTCACCTCCCACCGTGGGGAAGGCTGGCGTGTTAGCTCACACCTCATTAGACAGCACAAACCCACAGAGGAAATCAATTACGAGATAAAAGTCCATCGGAAACCGGCCTTCAATCATCCTGCTGCTCATGCAACTACTTGGTTCTTAATTCTTCTGACAGCCTGATAACAAGGGCTGCTGTGGCCCCTCCTCGGGCAGCAGCGGAGTAAATATATGAAGGCCTACAAAAGACATTCTTGCCTCCTGTGCCTTGTGCTGAGAGGGACCAAGGGCGAATCATCATTAAAATGGTCTCCAGGTGCCAAGAACACCACATGGACCTCAAGTCTAGTTTTGTAACTGGGTGGATTTAGAGCCGCACGCTCGGTTGCAAACATGAACTGAAATATGGATGTCTCCCCCACTAGGCAAACTTCAGCCCATACACCAACTCTTTACCAGTACTTTGGAAACACTAAACATTTCTGGGATGCCTTGGTCTCCCACTTAAGGTGAATACTTTGCACTCCTAATCTCTGCAGCACTAGAGAGGGATGCAGCAGCATGCCCACTGCTCACAGTTGAGGGCCTGGTTCCCTTGACCCAGCCTTGCCACCCAGGAGGTGAGCTCCCACTCAGACATGACAGGTTTCTCTAAACAGCTCACCAGCAGTATCAGATAGGCTTACCAGAGGGATTTAAACCAAAACAAAAACCAACAAAAAGCAAAATAACCTTAAATGCCTTACTAACAGCTGGGCTCTTTCTTTTTCTACTTGAAGGACTGGCTTCTTTAGAACAGAGGCCTAATTCTTCGATGTAAAGACTTCAAATACATGAAAAATCTGAACCAGAGCTATTGCACCAGGCTGCAGTTTCCAGAGGATGGTTTAATGGGATCTTTGAGAACATTTTTTCAAATGTTTCATTCCTGCCATTCCTTTCCCTTCAAGATTCTTCTTTATGTACAAATGCATTGGAAATGGGGTAAAAATTTGGTCCAAAAGGATCAGTCCAGTATGTCAGAATACGTCATGTGCTGTGTGCTGTATTGACTCCGTTCTGTGTTTTCCAATCGACACTGCACATGCAGTTCAAACAAATCCAGACAAACTCCACCACCACGAAGTACAGCTGCAGATGAGCAGGGACTGAGCTCTTACCCACCTGTCTGGCCAGGCTGGCAGCATGACCTGTGCACCTCCAGGGCTTATAGGCAAGTTAAGTTACTCTATACAGGCTGAGGAGACAACTATGTTGTTGCCATTTGAAGTTTCTATGGAGCAGTTACGAATGCATCTCCCTAGAAACACAGCAAGTGGCAGGTAAAATTTGGCAAATACTTTCTCTAATAAAGGATGCCGGCAGGATGTCTGGCCAGCCAGCAGTATTTGGCTCCACTCCCATCAAGTCCTCCATTCTTTACCTTGCAGGCTGCATGCCTGAAACCATCCCCTTCCCAATTTTCAGCTACATTTTGGAAAGGAAGAAAAAAAAAAGAAAATGACCCTTCTAGAAGGACAACAGGAAACAACCACGTTTCAGGTAGATGAATGTGTTTTTCATGAAATTCAGGGTAACGGTAGCTTGAATCCCAGGTCTGGGGCATCTCTTCCCAGATTTACAGTTCCCAGCCATCCTACCAAAGTTCATAAACGTGCACAAAGTCCATCAGAGAAGGCCTCATGAACAAGCACTACTGCAGTGGAAATGTCTTCTGTATACACGTTGCCTATAAATAATTCTGATTTGTGTGCAACAGTTACGATGAACTCAATTCTTCCTCTCTTCAGTGCAGTGAAGGCTTCAGAATTGGGCTATCAGTTATTTACAGAGAAGCTCAAGGAGTTGCTACCTGCTTAAATGCCGCAGATTCAATAGCAGGGGTGATTCTGCTTACCAGAACACAAACTGCCCATCCTCAGCAGAAAGATGAGCTTGGGATTAAGAAATGACTGCAGCTTTAAGAGAACTCTGCCTTAGTAAATCAAAGTCAGATACTCAATCTTACAGTGTCTTTTTTTTCTCTGGTTCAGCATGTATTCCTACCAAAGAACAAGCTTGCGTGTCTGGGGCACTAGGTGGGGGGGCTGGGAAGGGAGAGAGAGGAGATTCAGGTTGGGAGGACCAGGAGACGAACACTGTAGTACAGGTGGAGAATCTGAAGCTGAAATACATTACAGTCTTGAGAAATCATCTCATGTAACTGGTAGTACAAATTGGCTTTAAGAGACATCTCAGCTGGCACATGTATTCCCTGCTGAACAGTGATACCTATTCAAATGATCAAAACCCGTCAGTTCTTAAATTCAGGATAAATCCCAGACCTCAGAAACAGGCAAATAAAAAAAAAAAAAAAAAAAAAGTTCAAAAGCAGAAAGGCAGCAAATGTTACTCTCAGGACCAATCTCTCTGATATGCCTCGAGCTTGCTAACAGCATTCTAATGCCACAGGCATGTTACTTTCCTTTGCCCTCATATTTTATTTCAGCAAAGCCCTGTCCTAATAACTGATTGCAAAATACCCAACAAGCTGTAGTGTTATCTTGCTAGCTGGTGAAATATTCGGGTCCATTTAAGTGCCATGCAAAAATGAGTCTGAATATATGGGCTATAGCAAGCAGAAATAGGGATTTTGCATTCAGAGACAGGAATATCCTATCGAGACCCATTCCTCACTCCTGGAAAGCACGAATACCCTCTCACCAAATCAATGCAAAGCAGCGTGCCGTTGTGATACAATGAAACGGCTCCTTCACAGTACATGGGGAAATTACCATTCCTCCACAGCTATGTTCACAGCCAAGGAGGAAGCTGAGTACCAGCTCCTGACCCCCAGCCAGGCTCACTTGAGGAACTGCTCACCTATATAAAACTGAATGGTGGACGAGAAACTTAACATGAGCCAGCAGTGGCTCCTGCAGCTCAGAAGGCCAATGGGATCCTGGGCTCCATTAGCAGAGGGGTGGCAGCAGGGACAGGGAGGGGATTGTCCCTCTCTGCTCTGCCCTCGGGAGGCCCCAGCTGGAGTCCTGCGTCCAGAGCTGGGGCCCCAATGCAAGAAAGATGTGGGACTGGTGGAGAGGGGTCAGAGGAGGCCACGAAGATGATCAGAGGGCTGGAGCAGCTCCCCTATGAAGAGAGGCTGAGGGAGCTGGGCTTGTTCAGCCTGGAGAAGGCTGAAGGGGGACCTCATTGCAGCCTTCCAGTCCCTGAAGGGAGCAGAGACACAGGAGGGGAGTCAGCTTTTTAAAAGGGTAGATAATAGCAGGACAAGGGGGATGGAGTGAAGCTGAAGGAGGGAAGGGTTAGATGAGATATTATGGGGAAGTTCTTTGCAGAGAGAGTGGTGAGGGGCTGGAAGGGGCTGCCCAGAGAGGAGGTGGGTGCCCCGTCCCTGGGGGTGTTCAAGACCAGGTTGGATGGGGCCCTGGGCAACCTTGTGTAGCTCCAGGCCTGGAGGTTGGTGGCCCTGCCTGTGGCAGGGGGTTGGAGCTCTGTGATCCTTGGGGTCCCTTCCAACCCAGACCATCCTATGAATGCTTTGCAGAGGATGACAGGCCCATGAAGCTGAGCCTCGGTCAGGCCGAGAGCAGCAATTCTGTGTATCTCCCTGGCTGTGGCCAGTTTCCCTGCCACGCTTCCCAGGACCCAAGTGGGCAGAGGACTCTGCACCCACTGGGGAGGGCACTGGGTTGAGAGCCACCCTTCCTGTGCTTCCACGCTCAGCATGTGCTGCAGGACACAGCCGTGCTCGGCACAACCTTCGGCACTGGGAGCAGCTAAAAATGAAGGGAACTTCGGAACAACTGCTGTGGGCACAGATACATCTCAAAATCGATGCTGCCTTTTGGCAGCCTGTGCCTGGGCAGAAGAACTGGGGCATTAAGGAAATCCCAACCATCCTGCTTCAGTGGGACAAAGGATGCAGATGTCCCTTCTGAGAAATCCCCACCCTGTTGCTGCTCAGGCAGAAAAGGCAAGGACTGGATTCTCAGTAGCAAGATAAACACCACCCCAGTAAAGGAGTGTCTGCTGTTTTCTGTATCTCAAGGGCGACAAACTGTCTGTAACACACAACATTCTTTACACAGATTGTAATGTCCTCATTTCCAACCCATGCACTTTGATTTTTCATGAATCTGCAAAATGGCTAAAAAAAATAATAATAATAACCCATTGATTTTTTGGGGGGACCACTGTCCAGTTCAAAAGCCAAAATTCACATCTTTGGAGCACTAACATACCCATCCTTGCTTCAGCATTGTCTGAGGGCATTCAGAGATGCAGAAACCACCGCCCAGAAGAGTCCAAAAGACCAAAGAACCCAGCAGCAACTTCAGCAGTACATTTAACTCAGTGCCAAGCTTCGCATTCCTCCCCCTGTGTGCTCCCAGCACCTAAGGGTACATGGGGAGGAGGGAATGACCCACCAAGCAAATTTTCAAAACACAGAAGCAAACCAAAAGTCTTCCCCACCCAAAGGAGAACAACAATGTAATTGCAAATTTGGCCCTAAACCATTGCTTGCTTCCAGATTGCAAAATGTTCTCTGGGTCTGGCAAGGAGGATCTAAAATTGTCTTCAAACACCAGTTCTTGAAAGATTTCCAGTTCAACTGCTCAGGGTCTGGATAAGCATCCAAATGTCTAAATCACACTCTGAATCAAATGCACATGCCAAGGCAGAGTGTGACACACCTCTGAGAGCATCTTTCTTTGAGAAATCCCTGGGAAGTGTGTGTGCCCAAAATTCCAGTGTCTGCTGCAGCCCCTGGAATGAAATTATCACCAATTCATGGGCGAAGTCCTCGGGTCTTTTGTGTGAGATAGGTAGTTAAGTTTGACTTTATTTGCATCGTGCTTGCCAAGACCTGTGAATTGGGAATTAATAGCTCCCACAGCTACCACATTGCAGCCAATTTTACTGCATTCAATCCAGCAAGCTTCAATGCATAGAGGTCAGATGCAATTTTAATGAGCACTTCTACTGTTCTATTTATTTTAATACCTTTATTGCCCCATCAAATTTAAAATAATTAAGCATATTATAATTAGGGGATTAAGCAGAGGCTACTTAAATATATCCCCCATTATTTTATAATCAATTAAAATTAATAAAATTGATTGTAAAATTCAATCTCTGGTATATACTAATGTCTGTTCTCATCATTACACAAAGGTCTACTTAGGTCACAGCCAACTACCAAGATTTCTGCACTATTTGAAGGTCCATTATAATCCATTTTCTTTACTGATCTTCTAATACACAGATCCGTTCCACAGAATACCATTTACTGCCCTGATTTTCCAGAGCCAGCAGTGGGTCTGGCTGTAGAGGGCTGTGAAGGGATCTGATGTGTGGCAGCAGGTACAAGCAAATCCTCACCTCTCCTGTCAGACTGCAGCTCACTCTCGGCTGTGGACGTGCCCCGTGTGCTCTACCTGGGCAGAAGATGGGTAGAGATGGGGTCTACCCTTGCTGCTCACCTCGGTGCATGGTGGTCTGCTTTCATATCCAATTTTCATTTCAGTTTCATTTCTAGATTCCCCACTTGCTAGCAAAGAGGAGCAATTTTCTACAAATGCAGCACATCAGCCTCAGGTTGTCCTGTGCTCCTATGTACTCCCAACTTTCCATCACCTACAGACCTTGTGCCTTCACCGCTGCACAGCCATCTCCCCTTGAGCCCTGGCAGGCCTGCTGCCTTGCAGCCTGGGCCCTTCCTTATCAATTATGGCTCTGCAGCTGCTAAAAGCATCAGAAGATGACCCCTAAAGACCTCCTTTTCCATAAGAGCAAAAAGGAGCCCGTGGAGTCACAAAGGCAATACAATTTCAGTGTAAGTACATTAGCTCGTGGAACTTCTTGCCACAAGGTCCTATCAGGGCAAGCAGTTTGAAAGCTGCTGTTTTCAGTGAATGACAAAGATGGCACTTCTAGCTGTAAGAACCAGGCTCAACATCATAAGATGATAAACTCATCAGCACTCTAAATCATCTGATGGCTTTCTGGGGTCAGGAGGAATCTTTAACTCTGGTTTATAGTGCCACAACTTGGCACTCACCTGGAGCTGGAACAAATGTTACCCACATGGCTAGTCCTGCATTTCCTTTTCCTATATTGGTGCTGGCTTGGGAGAGAAGGGTCTAGAAAATGAACGCCCAAGGAAAATGATGCTGTGATCTCTGAGAAAACAGAGCTACAAAGTGAGGACTCGTGTCTGATTCTGCCCAAGCAGAACATGCTTGGAAAGGGGAGTCTGCACTGTCTGACTGCAGAGCCAATGCACCAAGGTCTTCAAGAAAGAGAAAACAACCTATAAAATATCACCCACAGCTCCTGAATTTCTGAAAAGCTTCAAGATGGAGCAAACAAGAACTCTCTTCCTGTTGAATTTCCCCGGGAGGAATTTTGCTTATTGATTATTCAAACCAAAGCTGACTTCCCAAACTTTGTGGCCAGGCACACATAGAGTTAGGCAGTTCCTGTGGCACCGGTTTTGCCTTTGTCACCCAGGACATGCAGCTTGGTTTCTCTGTGCTTCAGCTTCCTTCATGTTTTTGGTTTGTTTTGTCTGGGAGGTGGTGGGGGTGGTTTGGCTGGTGAATTCTTCCCCTTAACCAGAGGAGAATCCTTTCGCTCCATGTTTCTGCGGCACCTGACACCATAGCTCCCCAGACCTTACAGTAACTCACCCAATTCTGGTCCGACCTCTGCAACGCAAAGCACAATGTGGTTAGAGGCTCCTCTAAACCACCTCATTTTCCTAAGCATTTGAGGGCAGTGGAGCACAAGGCGTGATGTGCCTGGTATTACTTCCTAATTTGCATCACCAGTTAATGGCAGCCACTTTAATGATGACACCGCGCAGATTGCAGGCCCTTTTAGCACTTGTCAGGCTGCCTTGCTCCGAGCCTCAGCGCTGCTTCTCTCTTCCTGACATCCCTCTCCACTGCAATGTTCTTTTCTCTGTCAGCTTTGGGGTGCGATTTGAGCTGCTAACCCATCGCAGTCAATGAGTGTGAACTTTTCCTGTGCCACGGGGCCTCGCCACAAGTGCAGCAGCGTGGGAGGTGGCGCTTGTCGGCACTGTCAGCTCCGGCTGCAGCCGGCAACCAGCTCAGCTCCACTCCTCCCTGAGACGAGATGCCTTGCTCCACAGAGAGTCATTCCTCTGGCTGAATCCCCTGCTCCTTCCCAGAGGGAAAAAAAATAAATAATAAATTGCATCACAGCAAAATCTCCCAGGGAAGGGAAGGCGGGTGATGTGCTTACTCAGAGCAAGCTTTGGTATTTTTAGACTTGCTGGAGGAGGTGGTGCCTCTATAAAAACACAAAACGCTGCTCTGAGTCTGAGTAAGCACGGTGCCTGCACGGCTCGTGTCACCACGATGACTGAACGATTCTCTACCCGAAGGACAGAGTGGGAGTTCACAGCAAGCGCTCTCTGTGTGCCAGGGTTTCATGGGAAAGGCCCTGCCTTCAGAGCCGGACACAAGCACATGGCTATGGAGATTCGTCTCCCGCACAGCACGCCAGCGCCCAGGGTCTCAGTGCTCTCAAGGAACGAAATCAACCACCTCAGCCCTCTGCAACAGGATCGCAGAAGAACCTCCACAGCCCAAGTGTCTTCTCTTGCAAACTCTGTTCATGGAGCCTTCAGCAGCCTGGAGCAATAAACTCAACCTTCCCGCCAACACTTGGACCATCTCTTCATGCAGTCCCCTCTGACAGCAAGTTCAGGGACAACCTCCTTTAGAGACAGCCTGAGAAGTGCTGCTGGGAGGAGGGCAAAGTTTATACCTTGAGGGGTCTAAAATGGGGAGCTTAACTTTTGTCTGATAACCTAAGCAAACTTCCAGGGTCGTTTCTCTTTGTTTGCAGGCACATCTCCTTGCTCCTGTTCTGTGGCCAGCAATATAGCTGTTCTGCAGCATTTCTATCAATGTGGAGTAATAACTGGCTTTGGGAAGAGTGGGCTGGATTCAAACTCAACACTCGCTATTTCATCCACCCTCCAAAAGAACAAATACATAAAGTAGCTGGAAACGTCATCCCTGACTGCAGCTACATGCAGTACACCCTGCTGTTAATCCCGAGCACGCCAACACCAGCATTTCCCATTTATGGTCTCAGCCTCCTTTCTTCTCTCCCTGAGCTATTCCTCAACCTCCCTGCAACAACTCCATCCTTCCAAGCAGCTCTCCCAGCTGAACACATCTTGAAGCAGCACATCTCCACTTGCCATCCCCACAGCCACGGGTCGTTACCTAAAGCACGGTAGTTCTTTTGAGCCTGGTAATATTGGAAAGCAATAAATTAATTCATTGTTTTCAAAATGAGTAGGCTGAAGAGAATTTGTGATGCTGCATAGGGTGCCCATCGGGCAGGGACACAAGTTTGCATGTCCTACTGATGGACCTCTCTGCCGAGCTGGTGCTCTCAGCCATCCTGCTCCTTGCATGGAGACTCTAAACCTTGCAGACTTCTGCCACAGCTCTAGCAAAGTTCCCCAATAACTCTTTCCAGCGTGGCAGGCTTCTTTTTTCAGTGGATTTTTACGGCACTAGCCAATCCTCCTAGCTATGTTTTGTTAATCTGGAGGCAAGAAAAGACAGAGATTGGGTCTTGCAGCATGTCTGGCAGTCTCCATGGTACACGTGATTCATACAGCACCTTTCTCCTTTAATGATGATACTCAGGTAAATACTCCTTAATGTAAATACTCGTGGGAAGAACAGGATAGGTAATAAGAAATCATGAAGTGTATTCCCAGATGGACAGAGGCTGTTTGACTCCACCTCCACTCCACCAGTGCAGTCCTTCATTCTGCATTAACGGGTGTTAGGAGCCCTCATACATGTGCTTGATGTGTTCCCTAATACATAGAATCATAGAACCATAGAACGGCCTGAGTTGGAAGGGACCACAAGGATCACAGAGCTCCAACCCCCCTGCCACAGGCAGGGACACCAACCTCCATGCCTGGACCATGCCTGGAGCTACACAAGGTTGCCCAGGGCCCCAGCCAACCTGGCCTTGAACACCTCCAGGGATGGGGCACCCACCCCCTCTCTGGGCAGCCTGTTAAACACATGCTTCAAATCTAACCGCAGCCCACTTAAGCAAAGTCTCTCTGACAGGAAGGCTCCAGTTGGGAACTCTTTCAAGAGAATCATTAAGTACACGCATAAATCTCTCTGAGAGTCAAGCCTACATTTTGAACTCAAGTCACTGATGGTTCAAATCCAAATTTACAGCACTCCCAGGCTCCCATAAAAGGGAAAAAAAAAAAGTGCAATAAAATTAATGATCACTTCTGTTTACATTTCTGTTGGTGCATTTCAGCAAGTAAGATTATATTCACATATTCAGAAGTCAGGGACGCATTATTCATAATGCCATCGGCTCAGGACAGCCTTCCACGCTGCACTTCCTCACTCAGATCAGCATTTCAGTTTGGAGAAGTCTTACAGCGTGGACCCCTTAGATGAGTCACACTAACATCTGCAGGGAACGGATTGATAAGCAGAGCCAACTTGCCATCAGATGTGCCACCATCACCTCCAGACATCCAGCTGGTGACTCGGAGCTTGACTGAGCAGAGCAAGAGAAGCCGCTGCTCCCACACCACGAGGTCAGACACAGAGGGGTACTCTGAAGTAAAGCCACATTCCAAAAGCATCTAAATATCCACACTACTCTTAGTGCTATACTATTTCCTGACATTATAAAAGAAGTTGGAGTCAAACAGCCTCTGTCCATCTAGGAATACACTTCATGGGTTCTTACTACCTATCCTGTTCACCCCATGAGTATTTACTCACCAGAGAAACGTGTCCCCTTTTTCTTGTTTCTTGTCCCCCTTTTAAACTCTCATCTCTATCTTTTTTAATGGTGGAGGCAAGGCACGAAAACCTGCCAGTCCCTCTCAGTATAAAGCCCCCAAGACAAGCTCCCTGCCTCTTAGCTGCCCATGCCCCTGTCAAAATGCAGCGGTGTTGGCGGTACTTTGCATGCTAACAAGCCTGCTCTCATTAGTGACAGTTTAGACTGCAGGCAAGCTCCTTGACTTAAACTTGGGGAGCTCCAATATACACTCAATGGCCACAAGTTTTATAGTAGCTGAACTAGGTGTCCCCCTGAGCAAGGGAGAAGGAGAAGGAAGGATTAATGACTGTTCCATGAATTATTCAGCACTCTTTGCCATTCCAGAAGGAAAGACGGCGGGCAGTTGAGACCAAGAAAGAATATAAATATTCCCTTATTTATTCACAGACTATTTGTTCATTCCTCCAACAGTAAAGTACATGAGAAAGAGCAAAGCATTCTATACCTGAAATAAATAATTCCCATTGCTTAAAGCACCTCTGTTCCTTTCCCCACAAACACTAAGGCAAACACACTTATAGAAGTAAAATCTGTTACCATAAACTCAGTTAGAAAGAGGTCCTGACCTCCTAGGATGGGATACAGACCCTATTAAATATAGTTGAAAATATATCCCAGTTTGGCAGAAATTAATTTTTCACTTCTTACCAACCAGCATCAGAACTAAATTTATGCCTCAGTTAGTTCAAACATTGGACAGAGAGCGAGGCAGGGCTGGATGATGAAGATAAAATCCTGGCTTCACTGAAGCTAATCGCAGGAGGCCCGCTGGCTTCCAGGGAGCTCGACAGCTCCTTGAATTGCAGTGAGAACTGAAGAGCTCCTGCCTGGGGATGCTGCGTTGTGTGCTAGGAGCACCCTGGTGCTTGTCGCTCAGGTACCACAAAGCATTAAGGACACGCGAGGAACGAGGAAGGGCTCTGAGAGAAGATGAGAACTATTTTTCTTGGTGTTCCATCTCCATTCCTGGTAGATGCGCTCTGCCTGTTGCAAAATCCCTGCAGAAGCTTGGGGGGCTCACTTAACACCTTCATCCCCACATTTGCTCTTGTAAAATGCTTAGGAAAGTCACTTGTCCCATACATGGCAGTACGGTGGTGGTGGTGGTGGAGGCATCAAAATATGGTGACCAGTAGAATGAGGTGAAGTCAGGACAGGGACTAGACCTCACTGGTGGAATTCAGCTCACTGGAGTTTAGCCACATACGCGAATGGAGAGAGGGGTCTTCAGAAAGGCTTCAGCTCCCCCACCATCAGATGGGAGAGATCACTCTCCACAAGTCCTTAGCTATGCAGGGATGGCAACCCCTCTCTTACCTAAAGAGAAATCCCACCTTAAATAACCAGGATCAAAACAATGACTTTCTGGCCCCCAACCTACGAAGTAAACACACTAAAACCTGCCTCCAGAGCCACCCAAACTGCCCATTTGGCTGTGGATTCCAGCTGCAGCGCTCAGTTCCTCAGAGCAAGCCACAGACTTGGCATGGGAACAACAGGATGAGGCCACGTAAGAAAACTACGCTCGTGTCCTGTGTGCACGTGGCTCAAGTTGAAGAGGAAGCCTCAACTTCTCTGCTCCCCCTCCTCTCTCTCTGGAAGGCCTGGCTTTGCAACTTCGATATTCTCCAAACTGGAAAAGGTGTCTATATTTTTGTTTCTCCAGGAGAATTCTTTTTAAAATCACACTTTTAGCCTGTGAAAGTTTTTAATGCCGTGACCTCCATTATTAATAGGAACAGAATGTATAGTAGCGTCCTAAAGCAAACCTTCTAAATAGCAATGTTTATCTATCCAGAAACCAATTAAGGAGGCTGCGGGTTGCAAAACCGCTGAACTACTATATTCCTGTTAAATGCAAGGACATTCATTACAACTGTCATTATCTCAAGGAGAGCTGCAAGGAGGGATCATCGACCCCACAAACCTGCTCGGTGCGTATTAGACGTCACCTACCAGCCCTACTACCAGCCCTACTTATCCTGGGCAGCAGCAAGTCCTTGGCACCCATCCAGCCTCTCCCCAAAACAAGGCAAACCCAGGTGTCTCTGTACCAGCAGGAGAAAATTCACTGAACTTCCCTGTTTATGATTTTATCTCCCAACTAATTACAGCTGAAAGAATATAATAAGATTTGCGCTCCCTGCTCGAGTCTGATATATTTAATAGATTTTTCAATATTGGTTTATCCAGCTATGACAAAATGACAGCCCCACTTAATGTTAATCAGAGGTTGTGTGTGAGCATCAACGTTAAGCTCTGCACAGCTCAATGGAATTATCAGAGTTGTGAGACACCGCCGATATGTTTTGATCTCTGTGTCAAATGAATCTGGTTACTTGTTAATTTTTCCCCTTTATGTTTCAGTGCTGTTTAATTGTTTTGTCATCTGTGTATACGCTGCTCCATCTAATCGCAATATTGGATGTTTAGGCAAATCTGAGGATGTGGTGTGACATTCATTGGCACTGAAGATCAGGTATCTCCTCCTTACCTGCAAATGTGCACACCTTTGAAGTCCTGCTCCAGATTCCAAGGAGCTTTTAAACATCACTGACAGCTCTCCAACATCACTCAGGTAACAAAAAATGTGATTAAACAACCCACAGGGCTTTGCCATTAGACAGTGAGGATTATCTGAACATCACTTAGTGACCCTGTGAACTCCACTATGCACACAAGTCAGGGGCAAGGGGAAGGAGACCTTGAGTTCTTGTACAGAGCTCACCAAGCCCATCCTTCAATGTTCAGACTACGTAATTGGATACGAGGGGCTGGAAGGAATCTTCCCCCTTCCCAGTCCCACACAACTGCCCTGAGCACACAGACCACTGGGTGCAGCGAAGCTACGGAATCCCCCAGACCAACACTCTTCTAAGTGTACGGATCCTGGAAATTAGGGATGACCAGTATGATATATCCTTGGACCCACTGCTGGATGTCATTGTTAAATGCTAATTTAGGAGCCTACCATAATTGCATGGAATCAATTCCAGTTCTCTGTGGAGTTTAACTAGAGCACAATCGTTTCCCAGATGAACCCAGACCACACGCAGTGTGATGGGGTCACGATAATTTTTCCATCTCTAAGTCAAAACTCTCCAGCCGACTGACTTTGTTTTAAATGAGACTGATTTCTTCTCCTGACATGATGCTTATTAAGGTCATGAGAAAGCTAAATCAGGCCTTTAGATCCCTATTTAATCAAAATTCAAGATGTGAAAACAGACTCAGACTCACTTACCCAGCGTTCAGCAGTCAGTGTTTGGATGAGAACATCATCAGCATTCTGAACCCCTCACTCCAAACTGGGCCCATCACAGAATATATTATAATTTAAGTTAAATGAACTGGCAATAGGAAGCTGAAGACAAAGCAGCTGAAAGGCAGTCCTGTTTGATACTTGTCACTGTCAGTATCTTTGAGAAGTGTCAGACAAGCCAACACATGGTCTATCCATCATGAGACTCTCTTTGGATTGACTGACAGATCGTATGAAGCGTTTGCAGTTAACTTGGGCTTAAAATATTGTCAGTGGCTTCCTAAACCTTCCCTATGATGGTCAGCTTTGTTTAGGCTGACAAATAGTTTTACAGAACCAAATATGCACTTGTCCCTCATCCACAAGTGAGTCATTTGGATGCAATATCTGAATGTACCTGAAAGGCCAGAGCAGATGGGTTAGGGTCAGTTATCAGAAAAAACACCTCAAATTCATCTTTTTATTTACTGCTATAGGTCTGGGACATGGGATATGTGGTGGGGTAAAAGAGTTGGGGAATCAGTCAGATAGGTTTGGGGGGTGCACATTTTCTCCTCTAATTCCATTAATGGGCACATCCATAGCCCTGACATGTCACTGAACACACAAATTCATTTTTCCACATGCTGTACCCAAACAGCCCATTCTCTAACAGCCCACTCCACCAGAAATCTGTGAGTCCAGCAAAAGCTAGAGCAGGAGAATCACATCCAGAAAGCCAACCAGGAGCTGCTGGCTTGTTCCTTTGGACGCCCAGGCTGGTCTGAGAGCAAATTTAGAGCGTTAGGGAATGCCATGGGACTAGTTCTGGGAATAACACCGACAACATGAACAAACAGGACCAGATCTCAGATGAGGAAAACTAAATGACATCTGTCATGACTTTCCAAAACCATGGTGAGAGGAGGGCAGCTCAATTTCAAGCTCCTTTAAAAAGTCTCAAATCTTGGAACATTTTGAGCACCAGCTCTTGTGAGACTGGAGTTCAACCACCAGTGTTCAAACTGGACAGCCCAGACTAAATAGAGAACTTCTAAAAAGCCCAGCCCCAAGGCTTTGCTCTGATGGCTTTATTCCTATGCACTGCTCAGTCACAGCCAAATCCCAAACTGTTACCAGCAGCCCTCACAAGGGCTGTGCTGTTTTATGAAAAAGCCCTTCAGACTCTACCTCTACATCACCAAGCAGTCCCTCAGAGCCATGTTTTGTCGACAGCTCTGCACCACACACTGCAGCAACACCTACACCAGAGTGTCAGACAAGGAGAAAGCCACTGGCTCCCCCAGCTATTGTCACACCTAACTTTGAAGAAGCAGGAGATACCGAGCCTCTGTGGGGGTCACCAGCTCTGTGCCAAATGATGGTAAGGTGGTTCACGCCCCATGAGATGCTGAGCTCTGCATGTCCGAGCACAGCCGAGGGCTGGTTTGGCAGGGACTGCTGCAGAGCAGGAGGGCTGCTTCAAAGCCAGCATATTTGAACCCTCCCCCACCTCCCAAGCACCTTCCCCTCACACCAATGTGTATTTCTCTCTCCTCACAACCATTTCTTTTCCCCCCACAGCAGAAGGGGAGGCGGCAGCTCCTCCAGCGGGACGGCAGCTTTGCTGAGGGTGGAAGTGGAACCCACTCGGTGGCACGGAGCATGCAGGGAACGGCCTCCTCGGGAATAAAGGTGCCACCTGCGTGTTCTGCACAGCAAAGTGCACACCAGGTCATGCTAAAAGTTTCCCCAGACACAGGTGTAACTCTGCTCTCAGTAAATGCATGCTGAATCACAGCCCCTCTCCTGTCCCCGCTGCTCCAATGGCTGAGAACTGTCACCCTCACCTGGCCATCCCATGACAGCCACCCAGAGCCACCACCACAGGCCCACTGTTCCCCAGGGCCCCTATGACCTCATAGAATCACCTGGGTTGGAAGAGACCCTTTAGATCATCCAGTCCAACCACAGCCTAACCCTGCCTAGCCCACCTCTAGACCATGTCCTTAAGCACTTCATCTACATGCCTTTTAAACACCTCCAGGGATGGGGACTCCACCACTTCCCTGGGCAGCCTGTGCCAATGCTTGACAGCCTTTTCAGTAAAGAAATTCCTCCTGACCTATATCTCCCCTGGTGCAATTTTAAGCCATCCCCTCTTGTCCTATCACTTGTCACCAGAGAGAAGAGACCAACCCTGACATCTCTGCAACCGCCTTGCAGGTGTTGCAGAGAGCAGTAAGGTCTCCCCTCAGCCTCTTCTCAAGGCTAAAAGCCCCAGCTCCCTCAGCCACTCCTCACAGGACTTGTGCTCCAGACCCTTCACCAGCCTTGTTGCCCTTTTCTGGACACGCTCCAGCATCTCAGCATCCTTCCTGCAGTGAGGGGCCCAAAACTGGACACAGGACTCAAGGTGTGGCCTCACCAGAGCTGAGTATAATGGAACAATCACTTCCCTACACCTGCTGGTCACACTGTACCCGATCCAGGCCAGGATGCTGTTGGCCTTCTTGACCACCCAGGCACACTGCTGGCTCATGTCCAGCCAGCTGTTTACTCACACCCCCAGGGCCTAACCTCCAGGCAGCTCTCCAGCCACTCTCTCTCTCACACATCACCCCACGCTGTCCATGGGGCAGACATGCACCCGCAACACCCCAGCAGGTATTATTTCATTGGGCTTCAATAGGCCAGAAACATAAATCAACTTGCCTGAGGTGGCTCAGCAGGAACAATGTCCCTCCCTTCCTTTCCCAAGAAGCTCAAGACACACCGTCCCCATCCCAGGAGGAAGCCCAACATTAACCATGCCCCTGTGCTTCTGAATCAAAAGGCAGTGAGAACCTCACTCGTGTTACTTCACCTTGTTTCACCCTGAGCCCTCTGTAGCATTTCTCAGAGGATTTAAGACCAAAAAACATTCACTGAGCTTCCTTTCTCCACTGGCTCTTTCACATGTGACGAACAAGGGTTTACCTATTTGTATTTCAAGTGGAATGTGAAATGAATGCGACTGTAGTTAATTCCTTGTTATTACACCAGCAACACCAAGGGACGTGAGTGCAGCTGCAGAGTAGGTTTGCTACCAAGTCAGAGAGCACAGGTCGTGGCACTCGCGCTCGTGCTGCTCACACGAGTCACACAGGGTTCTGGCTCATCACAAGAAAAGGATGGATGTGGAGATGAGGATGCTGGGAGGAAGGGAGGAAGATGGGACACAGAGCTGTAATTTTTCCCAAGCAGTGTCTTAACCTCTGCAGTTGTTCAAAACAGCACCTTAAACCACCACCATTTCCTCGGTTTCCCAACCAAGAAAGATCCCACACATTCATATACTCCATGCATATACTGCTTGCACATACGTGCTGTCATTCCTCCCCATCCACTGAGCTAGACCCCAATGCTCCTGTGGGCAGTGCCAGACCCGTCCTGCCCTTCCAACAAGCACCAAACCTCTGCCTCTTCCAAAACCTCCCTTTGGGCAGGAAGGGATTGCATCTCATGTTTAAGAAAACAAGGTTGCCCACATCAGTTGTCACTTAGGACAAAAAAAGTGCTGGACTCCAAAGCAGGACCAGCTCATCTACAAGTCAATTCCTGCAGCTTAACTGATTTTTTTCTTTATTAATTATTTATTTGTTCTGTTACCACATTCCTTACCATATCCAAAGTGCAAAAGGCAGTGCGGCTGCCTGTGCCAATGCCACCAGCTCTGATTGCTGACAGTGGTACAAAAGGTCTGCCAGATTTAATACTGGCAAAGATTTTGGGCAGGTAAAGCCAAGATCTATTACAGTCCTGAGTGCCCTGCATGGAGACTTCACTGCTCTTTCTATGGGGGGTTCCAGCAGCGTATGCATCAGCTACAGACAGCTCCATCCTGCTCGGGCAGTAACAGGTTTTAAAGATCCCTTGCCCTGCCGAAGCTGAGCAAAGAGGCCACGTCATTTCCCCCCGTAAATGCACCCACCATGGCATCACTGTGGGCACAGCGCAGGCAGGAGTACAGTGTGCTCTCTCCCCTCTCCAAATGGTTTGAAAAAGCAGTGGAGATCCAGAAGAATTATCAGAGGTGTCCCTCTCTCTCCAGCCAGCACCATGGAGGGATTTCTCCAGGTTCTTGCAGCAGCAGCCACCCCCCAACCCCAGCTTTGGGGCATGAGGGGCAGCAAGGGTATTTTCACCAGAGCTTGCCCAGGTCCCAGCCTTTGAAATCCACTGAGCAGACAGCAACATCACTTCGCTGCTCACTCGTGAGACTCTTCCAGAGCAAAACAGCCAGGTCAAACACTCCTTCACCAGATAAAGGTCATCCTGAGCAACTAATGCCACAGAGGCTGAACATCAGCCTGGACACCTGCCGAGGACCCTCAACAAGCTGGGCACACAGCAGAACTATTTAGGAAACACCTAGGCTGAGTGCTTTTTACTGACGGCTGCTCTGGAGCTCAAGCCTAAAATCAAACAATCACAGACAAACACCCTGGACTCAGCAAAGCATTTAACATGCAGCCTCAACACATGAGTTCCTCTTACTTTAAATTACAGGGCTCATCTAACAAGCTGATGGCAATCAGTGTACAGTGGAGCAGGAGCTAAAAGCTGAGATCTCTGGGTTTGGGCTGTTAGCAGAACTTTAAAGCTCTGCACAAAACGGCCACATTTGCTGTTGGTGCATCTGGAACAACAGAGCACTTCAGTCACAGCACACTGCATCCCATCTCTCATCGCTGCCAGACCCTGACTGCTACTTGCTGATGTGGCCTCACCAGTGCTGAAAGGTCCTACAGCTTGAGGGCAAGGCACACAGAGAGAAATAAGACTTTATCTGAATTCTAGCTTTTTATATATGGTTGGTTATTTTTTTAATGTAGTCTTTCAAAGGCACTTTGGACAAGGAGAAGCGGTCCTGCCCATGTCCCAGCTCCCTCTGCCCCATCCCTGGAGCCCAGCTTGTTCCTAGCAGGAAACCTGTCTGCACGGAGCAAGGGTCCTGATCTGTCCCTAGGCACCTAGTGCACCTTGTACTCACCTGGAAGCATCAGGAATTTGGGTTAAATACCATTTCTTTCATTTCTACTTGTCATTCTCTCAGTTAGGGGACCAGGCAATCAACAGCAACTTTAAGGGACTCATGTCTACATTTCCTGAAGGGAGAAACACAGATTTGCAGCAGATAACACCACGTACCTTCCCCTCACACCACTAAGACTAAAACACTGTCTGTGATGGTATCAACCCAAATGTGATCTGCGTGCCACAGATGCAAAATCCAGGCCCAAAAGTCACTTCAGCAGCAAAAAGTTTCTCTGGGTATTTTAATTTCTGTGTGCTTAGAAGTCAGTGACACTGTCATGTCACACTGACCTGACAGAAGAACTCCATATGTTCTGTATATGCTAACAGACACCTACAGGTGAGTTTCTTCATTTACATACATAAATAAAGCATACCAGAAATGGAAAGGTGAAATCTAGATGTTGCCTCTTCCCTACAGAGTTTATTCTTTAATCTAAGAGTCCTTTTGCTTTTTTTCTACTAGAACACAGAACCACATCTAAGAGCTAGAGGGTCAGAGGAAGCACTAAAAAACCCAAAAACCCAAACAGTAATAAACCCACATCCATAAAAAAAATGGATGTCTGCATGCTCAGATGCTGAGTTAGCAATAAAACGCTGCTGTTGACTGTGGTTCCCCACTCCCACCTTCCCCGAGCATGCTATTTGCAGCACAGGACTGGCAGCGGCTACTCACAGACAAGTGATATCCTTCCCCTCTGCTCAGAGGAAGATATAATATCCACAAAGGACAACAGCTGGTTGTGAAGCTGGCTGGGTTAATAGGCAATGCAAACACCACTCGTCACCCTTCGCTCTCACGGCCTCCAGTAAACTCCAAACTAACCCCCCTGGCCCCCAGGGATTCAGATGGCTCTGATGAACAGCCCCAGTTTGCTGTAATTAGTAAAAATAATAGCTCCTTCCACCAAATTCTTGCAGATCGCAGCCTGTGAACTGAGAAACAGAGTGGAAAGGAAAATTCGTGCTGTGGTTTGAAAATAAACCCCAGATCAACTGAATCCCTTCAGGAGCAACCCTTCTCTCTCCTTCCAGCTCCACTGAAGGCTCTTCACACCTTGAAAGATTGTGACAGAAGTGAGAAAAATAGGCTCTTTACCCTAAGAAATCTGTTAGAGGACAGCATGCGATCTATAAGCAAGGAGAGCTTTTGTCTTCAGGGGATCCTCATGCCTTCTGGCCCAAATTCACTTGGTGAGCATCAGGGAGCTGCTGGGAACCCAACCTGCGCTCACCAGCAGGTCCTGAGCAGTCGGTGGGGGAAGGGCTGTAACTCGCCGTGACACCAGCAGAGCCCAGGGATGAGCCCTACCTCAACCTCCAAGCTCCCCTTGCCTGTCCTTAGAGCACTGACCTACAGCCGGCAGTACTGACACCATGCTGCCAGAGGGAGCATCTGGGGAGACCTATGGTGTCCAGACAGTGGGACGTGCCTTGGTTTCCCTTTAGCATGCCATCAAATGGTGACAGGCAGATTAAGGGCTAATCCTATATGGTCAGACAGACAAGGAGCCATGGGAATGGTCTCGTTTCTCCACCGAACCTGGGCAATTCAATGTCAGAGGGCAGCACAGGGCTCTGCAGCTGGGAGGCTGCTCCCACAGCCCTGGTTCAAGTCCTTTCCTTCTCCAGGCCTGGAAACCTACTTCAGAGGAAGGTACCTTGCCATCTGCCATGACAAAGAGCTCCCTAAAAGAGCCGAGTCCTCCACCAGTGATAATGTAACCCCTGCAGGCAGGCCATGGATCAAGCACAGCGCATGACGCAGAGCCTGAGCCAGACGTGCCTGCAGAGCTGCCACAGGCGTCATGGCACACACGTGGCTGCCCCCTGAGCAGGACTGCAGCAAAGCCTGCGACACCAAAACTGATAAACCAGAGAGCGAGCAGCACCCTCAACCACCCCACAACACAACGCCCAGTGACACCATCAGGATGCAAAACTTCATCCCAGCCACCACCGGCTACCAAGGAACACCAGGCAGGTCAGGCAAAATAAATGTGACTTGAGAGATCACACTGGCTTGACCAGGGCACTGAGTTTAACCCACTCCTCACGTGACGTATGTCCAAAGGACTGAGTCCGGTTCCCAGGAGGGGACAAGTCAGCCCCAGTGTCAAGTGACAGAAGGGAGCGAGGGAAAGAGGCTCAAGCGATTATGCAAATCAAACTGAAATTGAAATTTCAGCCTAACCTGCTGGGAAGAAACCCACAAACTAGGGCAATTAGAAGAAGCAATTATTACTGGATATAAATAAGAGAGATAATTTCATTTCTCATTGAAGCTGTAAGGGCTTTGGGACCTCAGCCGATGGAGCCCGGGAAGTTTCCAGTAACACAGGGGCAGCTATTGCTGCTCCTCTCCAGTAACGGCACACGTCTTACTCCCACAAGTGAACATAACCCAGCCTGTCTGTTTTCACCGGGGGGCAGAGGTTTCACTTTTCTGGCCCTGGAAGCCCCAGCCGAGATGTTCAGCTGCTGCGGTGCCTCAATGGGAGAAAACACCAAGCCCCCTTTTTGGCACCACCTAGTATTCAGGGAAATGGACTGGACGTGGGGTTGAAATGACTGAAGGTTTCATGCAGTCCCTTGTGAGAAATTATGACCTATTTCCTTCCTTTGATTGTATATCCTTCCTGAACTGACTTTTGGATCATTCAATATTAAAAATGCATCGCCCTATAAACAGGCAAAGAAACATCCCTTGCGCTTTAAATCACTCTGCTCGAGATTACATTCAAGCCTCATTACTCTAAAGAGACCTGGGATCCTTTTCCAAATGACTGAATTGGGGCAGACATTTCTCTGACAAGATCCTAAAAGTATTCAAGTCCATCCAGGCAGCAACGTCTGGCTTTTGTTTGAAAGAAGAGATTTCTTGTTCTGAGCAATGCTACAAAAGCAATGTCATGTCATGTTTACTACTTCCCCTCTATTGACTTCTGCAGCTGGTGAATTTTTTATGATAGAAATTACAAATATTTAGCCTGCTGATGGCAGGATGAGCCAAGTATTCCCCAGGCTCGTGCACACCAGCCTCCTTTGTTTCCTGGTTTCAGCTGCCCATGTTAGATCTGCTCACATCCTCACATCTGCTGGCGCAACGATAGGGAGACCGCACGTAAGCCGTCCATCCCCGGGAACGCGTGGCTCCCCGCAGCCAGCCTGCACCAGGGGGGCTTCTCCCCCTCTGCACACCCCACAGCACGCTCTGCAGCGAAACCACAGCACCGCGCCAGCACCCACACACGCTGCCAGGGCAAGGCTTGGCTATGGCCAAGGACAAGGCTGCAAGTGACGACCAGGCTGCACCCCGAGCACGCACAGGCCCTGAGCAGGGCCCACCATCACGGCTGAGGCTGAGCCGAACACGGGGCTGGTGGTAAAGCAGCGCAAATCCATGCCGGGGAGATGCCACCAAGCGCAGAAGCGTGCTGGCTGCACAGCACGAGCTGCTACCACCTACACTTGGGCACAGGAGTCCCAGCTCAAGGGGCTGGATTCAGCCTGAACCCGAATACAAAAAATCTCTGCGTTTTGCTGGGCATGTTTTCTTTGTTCTCCAGCTAATTTCTGCGTGATGCACTGCAACACACCAGTTGAGCAACTTTATTATTTTTTAATTCCTGCACGACAGCTGTTGTTTATTACTAATTGAAACATTTTATCTTCTTGTCTAGATGAAAATATCCGTGATTTACGTCGTGAGGAAAGCAGCCTCCACACCAGCACAAAGGGCATGGCTGCATTATGCTCCAGAAACACCACGGTAATGTGAATTAACGTATCTGAAGCGGCTTTAATCACTCAGCTCCAGCAGTGGAAGGGAGCAGAGGCCGTGGTAACACAGCCGAAAGCCTGGTGAGGGCACACGCTGATGTGTACTTGAGCAGCCACCCAGGCTGAAGCCTGTGCTGATGCACCTTCCTCAGTACTGGCACCCAATTTAGATGAACCAATGGTAAATGGATCTTCCAGCGTTCAGCTACAGCCTTTGGGGCTGGAGCAGATGCTGGATGACAAGAGTCTGCGGGGGATGTTTGTTCAAGAGGAGGTCGAGGGGGAGCTTCTTGCCCTCTTCAAACTCCTAACAAGAGGTCACAGAGCAGATGGAGGCAGAGTCTGGAGGGGAAGCCCAGAAGAACAAGCAGGTTGCAGCACAAGACGCTGCAATATCAAAGAACAATTTTTACCACAATGGTGATCCAACCCTGGGAGGCTGAGGAATTGAGCCCTTGGAAGGATTCAAAACTCTGTAGCAACCTGATTTAATCTTGAGGGTGGCCTTCTTCAAGGACCAAGTGATCTCCAGCAGCCCCTTCCAACCTCCACTACTCAATGATTCAAACCATGCTTCAGTTCAGCTTCAGATGCAGCAAAAATATAAAATTTTACTATTTGGGAAGGAAACGTTTTGACACAGGAAAGCGGGGGGATTTGGTCTGTGCTAAATTGCAGCTGCCCTCAATGATTCATAAAATAATCACGTGTATCTAAGCACACATATTTTATAAATGTTAATAAATACACTGGCTAAATATCAAATCTCACCATATTATGCTAGCTCAATAATATCATATATCAATGTGCCACGAATTACAAAAACAAAATACTGGAGGAAGAGGCACACACACAAATCACCCTTCAAAATTCCCTGGTTGACTTCTGGCATTTTCTAGATCTACACGTTTTTATTTCCAAAATGTTTCTCCATGGAAATTATGCTGAAATTAACACATTTTCCTAAGCATTTCCATTTATAAAAATGTTTTCATTTTAATCCAAAACCTTTCAGAAAACCTTTATTTCCAGCTCTGCACATGACACCTTCCCTGGTACCATCAACAACCGTGAGAGGAAACTGCTCCAGGCTCTGAGAGCACCCAGTTTGTCCCTGCAAGAGCCAGACATGGGGTCTGTTTATCTACGTGACAATTCCAGGCCACACTATTGCTATCATGGCAGATGGAGACCTTCAAAGACCCAGCCATGATGCCCCTGCCTCCTCCTCTTTGACAGACATCAGAGCACAGCCAGAGCCACCCTCAGCTCCTGTGAAGCCACCCCCAGAGGGGTTGAGCACAGCCCAGGGAGACCAGACTCGCTCATAAAAGATTTATCTACTCTGTTTCCCTGCCAACAGTTAGTCTACATTATTTTACAAGCTGCACTGAATTACAACACAACAGTGGAAAACACACCGTGTCAGGCCCGCAGGTTGTACAAATCCGTAAGTTCTCCTGGAAGCCAAACAGCAACACTGGCTTACACTAACGAGGCGTTTAGCCTCTATTTTCAATCCTAATATCCCACTATTTTCCAAATTATCTCAGTGACAAAAGTTCCCAGTTACAGATGTGGCATCCTACAAGTTGCAAATTGGAACACGGTGACATGTGGAGGAAGATCTCCTCTCCCAGCACTTTTACCATGCCTAATCCTTTCACCTGCTTCCCGTTTGTCTGGTTTTTTTAGGACATTAGTCGAGCGACCAAGAAAAATCACAGTGTTTAAATCACCACACGCAAATAAATCACTGGGCTGTCTTCTCCTTCCCAACTCATTACATACAAATGGAATTTTTTGAAGAGGAAATCTCATCAGCCCGAGGATTCCGTGCATTAGAAACCAATTACAATCTGAAATACTAAGAACCGACCCAATAGTTGTTTCTTCCAAAGCCAGTACCAGGCAGCTAGCACCACAGCACCCCTGCTCTCTGGGTCTATGGACACCTCGTTCTCTTCTGAGGTTGAGATTCAACGCTGGGTATAGCTCAAGTGAAGGTGGGGCAGATGCGCTACCCCCATGCTGGTCTGAATCTGTAGTTTCACCTTTGGAAACGACAGGCTGCAAACCCATGTATCACTGATAGACACATCCACAATATGATTCATCATTTCAAAGAGGAGAGGTGCACAGTAAGCAACAGGCCTGGCACTGAGTGACCCAGTTGGACAGAAAACTGTTTCTATACATATGGACATGCATCGCTATATAAAAGCATCCCCATGCACACGTATATAAGCACCTTTTGCATCTCCCTACAGAGGCTCACAAAGGACCTCTCCATCCTTCTGCCTCATCGCTGTGCCCTCCCCCACCCTGCTCCATCCTCCCTTTCTGTTTGCCATCTGGTACCCATCAAAGGCAGTTAGACCCATGACATGTGCGCTTACCAAATCCTTTAAACCTAACTAGAGCCCTGTTTTGTTTCTTCCTCATCAGAAGCCACAAGGAACCCTGATTCGGTACATCTGGACCTTCTAATAGGGTAACAGCCTGGCTGTGCCAACTCTGCTTTCTGTCTGACTCCATCTTAATCATTCACAAATCACAAAAGAATTGGGAGGGGAGCAGAGCCAGCACAGCAGCAACGCAGGGATGGCGGCGGCAAACGAAACAGTGGCCACTGATGCTGTTCAGATGAGCGCTGGCACACAGCAAACAGATATCCCTCTTATTCCTATATGTGTCCCGGTGCTCTAATTTATTGGCCTCTCATCGGGTGACTGGTGTTGCCAGCGAAGCTCCCAGGTTTGCAGGCTGCCCTGGAAACGCAGACTGATATTCCCTACGCGAAGGTGCCACGACAGCAGCGAATTCCATCTGGCTGCGGGAGCCTGTGCTCGGATGAGACGCCACGTTCCCAGGGAATTGTAAGGAAATGGAAACGGCTCCTCCCAGCTGTAATCAGCGTATACATTGAGTGCAGCGCTGGTGATGCCTGAGATTTTATTGCAGAGATTTCCCCAACTGTATTTTCCTTTGCTCTGGCTACTGGTTTTTAAGCTACCCTTCCAGGGACCGCGTGGTTTGTGGTTCTCAGCTTCCAATGAAAAGCATTTCTAAATATCAGAGAAGGACTTGAAAATATGACCCAGTGACAGGTTTAAAACCCTCTCCTTCCTTTCCATTCTGATGAGTTTTCAAGCGGTACCACAGCTTTACATGGGGTCTGACTCAGGAGTTTCCCATTCCAGGGCTAGAAATACTGTAAAAGTCAATGAGCTGACTCTGCGTATCACATCCCGTTACCCTCAGCCAACAGAGAGACACCCCCGGCTGCGCAGCGTAAGCTCGGTGCGGTTAGAACCATGCCAATACACAGAGTAAGAAGCAGCTTTATCACGTGCACCAGACCCACAAGTTTTTCATTCTCCACTTGTTACATCATACCTTCAGTCCCCCATCTCCAAGCACGCAGCCGTCGGTGACCCCATACACGCGGCACAAATTAATCCCGTATCGCTTGTCAACAGAATATAACACAGCCTTGACATAAACATGACTCTCTCCCATGTTCACCTGATCCCAAGGCAAAAGACAGAAGCCAAGGTTAGAGAGTAACCCTGGAGCTGGAGCTGGAGCTGCAGCTTCCTTCCCACCCCATGGCTGTTCTCCTCAGGCCTGAACATGGCCTGAGGCCATGCTCTCCTCCGCAGATGCACACAGGCAGAAGGATGGGTGGCTTCAACATTTGACCAAAATAGGCTATTAGTAGACAAGATATTCATCTATCTGAGAAAAAAGGGAAAAAAAGCTCAAGAAAACAGAAGGGGGGTGTCTTGACTTCATGCCAGGAGCTTCAAGACTTATATTTATTTATGCTTTTCATGGGAAAGCCGTTCAGAGGCAGTAATCCATGACATCTGGCAGAAGGAGTACGAAAGGACCTTTACTTCAAAGTCGACTGATACTTTATCCAAAAAGGGGGAAAAAAAGCTCTAATTGTTGGTTCTGCAAGCGACCACAGCAGTCAGGAGACCTCGGCAGACTTCAAGTGCGTGTTTAAGGCCAGGATGTTGGACTGTCCCACTGCTGCCCCTCCCCAGCACAGAAACCCTCCCTGGCCCTGCGGAAAACGGGTGGCTCCAGAGGCATGACAGAAAGCAAGACTGGAGGTGGCGGGTGAAGAAACTGCACAAAAGGGATAATCAATCCTTCAAACTTCTGACCGGAGGGCTGGGAGAGCACCCACAATTCCCAGCTAGGGAAGAGCCTTTGAACTGGCTCAGCTTCTCACCAGCAGCTCGATTTCTTTGCTGACCCGTCTCCCCAAACCCCTACATGGGACCCCAATTTCTGCTACGAAGCAAATAAACCTGGAGTCAGTTTCTGCAAATAAACCCCGACTATTATCTTCTCCAAACAATAGGACAACTCCACGCGGTGCGCAGCTCCGCGAGGCCAAACGCACATCGACTCCAAGCCCGAAATTAATATGGAAAGTGATTCATAACAGGAGGAGACAAAACAAGCCTATTCATGCTACTCCGTGTCAAGCCATCTTATAGCTATTTTGGATCCAAATACTCTCTTCTTTTCCAAAACCACAAAGAAAAGCAAACAGATGTCAGCCATCGCGGATCTGCAGAGGAACGAGCTGAACGGCTCATAAACCCAGTGTTTTCTTCAGCACTTCCCACCTAGGGATACGATGGCATTTCTGTGTGCCCACGGGTGGCTCTGGGCTGCCGTGGCCAGTGGGGAGCGAGCCCTGGCCGTGCCGGACCCGTCTGGGATGGGTACGGTCCCACGCCCAAGCTCCAAGGGCACCATGGCATTATTTCCTGCCGAGACGTTATGGGAAGGGAATGGAGAGCCTGTCAACAGGCAATCTAGAGAAATACAAGTATTTCAGAGCTGAGGGGTAATTTCAAAAGCGCATAGAGGGCTCAACCCTTGAAACTCCATTTTCAAAAGCTGTTTAGAAGCACGACTGCTTCGGCACTGCTGAAAGTCAATCCATGAGACAGAATCCTAATTGCTTTGCAAAATTGTACCCATATGCAGTTAATATTATTGCAAAGTACTTTGGATTATAGGGGGTTTTTTTAAATATGCTGGGTGTAGATACTGCAGCACTAAAGCCCATCCCTCCCTTAGGTGCTTTATAAGTGCTATTGATCTCTAAAAAGCCAATCTAAATATTGATACTCTTCAGAAACTCTTAGATTACACACAAAAGGATCGTTTTATAGAGTCCTCTTATCTATTTCATGGCAAGTTTGGTGCTGCCAAGGGTCAGTCTCACAGACAAACCCTTCAAACCGCCTGCGTCGTGTCAATGAATGCAGGAACTCAGTGAAGTTGTTTTCCAGTAACACCCGTGCTGCTTCCAGAACAAATGCGAACAGAAGCAAAATGATTCCACTCAGGCCCTGTTCTTTCCCCTCCCTGTGCGGTTCTGTTTTCGTGCATTAGTCAGCGTGGTGCTGGTGATGCTGCTCAGCAGCCAGCAAGGCTGCTGCATGCAACTGGTGGCAGCCAGGCACAGCCAAAGTGTCACACGAAAGTCTGGACAGTCAGAATAACAGCCAGATCAGGCTGTCAAGGCTACAGATTTGCTTAATAGAAATCAGGGGTAGAGAGTTGAGTCAGGAGCTGCTGTCCCCCAGGTACCACCATCTCCAGCCCTGAACCAGCACCCAGCCCCGCTGCATCACCACAAGCCCAGCGAGCAGGTCACCTCACACACCCCAGCCCCACGCAGCCGAAGCCACTACAGAAGCACACAAGTGAGCAGAGTCTGGATTTCACACCCTGTCCCCACATCCCCCCAATAATTAACCTACTCTTTGCCTCCGGATGCGTTCAGAGAAGTCATGAGACTGCAGGAGATGTCTTGTGGCAATCACTTCTTCACTAACAGCTATGGATCTAAGTGCCATTTTAAACCCTGTCTGCTATTCATGTTTCCTCCTTGGAGGACGTGGATGTCTGCATTACTGAAATGACTAGGATTACCTCATTTTTTAAAAAATACAAATATCCAAGATTGCCATTCTCCACATATCCCTCCCCTTCATAGCTTACTTTCATTTCTAATTTACAACTACAAACTATAATCTTACATTGGAATTTGTATTAAAATGAACAGACCTGCAGCAAGATATTAAATTCTAAACCTGCACGCTAGGGTGGCCAAGGAGTATTAGTCTATCCAAGAAGTCCGTGCCTGTAAACTTGGGAGCTAGTAGATGTAATGAGAGGAGAATTTGTACACTTCACTGGAACAGAGGTGATTAAAAGGCTCTGATGCAGTTGTTACACTGCAAGGATACAAACTGCACATACTGATAGCAGGGCAGCGACACAAACAGCCCAGTGTACCATCTCACCCAGCACTGCGTGGCCAAGGCCAGCCAAGACACACAGCCTAAAAAATAAGAAAGAAATCAGAGCTCAAGCAAACTGCTGGCTGAAAAAGCTCTATGTGAAACCACTGGTAAAAATCTGTTCCTGTTCCCAGCTTTCATCCCTCAGAGGGGAAGATGGACTGGCAGGGCTATCCTACCACTCAGCAGGATCACTGCCTTTTCCTTAGCAGATTCAGTAGATTCAGGACAAATAATTCGGGGGGTGCTAGTGAGAAGTGACAGAGCCACGGCACGAGGATGATGAGCAGGCATGATAGGGCTCCCCAGCTACCCAATCCATGCCACAGCCACCTGTGAGGAAGTGGTTTAACCCAATGTCACACGACAGCCTCCCCCTTGGGCCTTACAAGACAGTAAACGGGTCCCACTACGATCCCTATTTTGGCCTTTCCAAGGTAAAATCTACTGTAGAGCAGCAGTGGAGAGTCCCATCTCCTCCTGGCCACCCCTGTGGCTAGAAGGAGACCGAAGCAGGAGCAGAGGCTGAGCAGATCTCACACACCTATCACAAACCTAATGCATTTCTGCCCCAATTCGAGGAGAAATGCCCCCTCCCTTAAAGTGAACACAATGCTGGGCAGGGGCCGGGCCGTGCCCGGGGTGCCCCAGCAACGCTCACACACCCCCAGGCTGCAGCCTCTCACCCCCCTCGCTTCCCTCTCTCTACAAGCCGCTCGCTGCACATCCCTCCTGGCAGTGATCAAAAGGGACAAGCAATCATTTCCAAGACAGACAGTGCTTTGTTCTCACCAGCCTGCTTTGTGCTGCCAGACTCCCTTTGCCCCTACCTTTGCAGACTTCACTCCGTGCCTGTCAGCGCATCCTCTGTTCCTCGCTCGGCTGTCAGACACACATCGTTCTGCTACCAGCTCCCTACTTTCGGCTGGGTTTTTCAAACTTTGTTAGCTCAATTGCACACTCCAGACTTTCATTAACTTGTCTTTGCCACAAAGAAAACAAGGGTTTAACAACCCTCATTCCTCACCTGGTTATGCCTTGGAGGACGTACATTTTTTAAGTTGAAGTGTTTTCTAGTCTCTAATCCAGTAAATCATTTAGCCCAGAGATCACTGGAGAGATATTAAAGGTGTCTTTTCAAACCAGTAGAATGATGAAAAACAAACACCTTGGAACTGGGATGAACTGTCCCATTCTCCACAGTTGAATTTGTCAGCACTTGGCCTTGTTTTCTCTCCAGGAAGCTCCTGAGATGCACCTGGAAGCCCGGTACAAAGGACCTTATCCCTGCACCAATCCTGAGCTAGCAGACAGCAGCATGTCCAGTCATCACAATCGTCACTGGGGTTCAACCATCCTGACTTTCCATGTAGACACATCAACTCTGGTGGACACAAAGGCTCTCAGAGTCGGAACCACAGCTCTGAGCCAGGTGAGAAAACACCACAGGCACTTGATGGAGTGGTGCCATGAAGCCCAGACAAGCATCTGCCACTTTGCACACAACAGGTACCGAGCACCGGACTCAAAAACAGCCTCTGAGAGTTTGATGAGCCAAGAGCTTGTCCACCTGGGGACAGGGATGACTGGCAGCCATCTTCTCACATGGTCACTCTGTGCAGGACACATTGCCTTATTCTAAGATGCAAAAGACAATCAGTGAGAGGTAAGAGTACAAGCCAAGAGCCAGTCCAGGAGAAATCCAGTGACTTAATGTCATTCCCCAGCTTGTGCAGCAACTGCTTCTCTACTTAGAGAAATCCTGAATCCTGTCCTCCTCCAGTTTGGAGCATCAGCCTGACACACTTGGTCCCACTCCGACGCAGACCTGGTGTAACACCTGAGTACACTTTTTTTCCCCCAAGCCCTTAGATGTCATACCTAAGGGGAGTATGTCACCAGGACCAGTTACCAGCAGAGCTGATTGATGACCCAGCAGCTCGAGCTACAGCACTGAGTGCAGATCACTCAGGGAATCCTCCCTTTGAAGATCACCTTCAGGCTCATCAGCAACAACACATAACATTAACAACAAAAATAATCAGCGAGAGTCATTGTCTCATTAAGGAAATAACTCCTCTAAAATAAGGTCCAAAGAATTTCTTACAGACAACCCCTTGTATAGATCCCACATTTACTCATTAAGACCCACGTATTCCCCTGAACCACTAGAAACTAGGGGTAACATTTGTGCAGAGGGCATTTTCAAGGGGCCAGACCCTTGCAACCTACAGAGAGTTTCCAGGAGATCTCTGCAGGGTGACAAAGTGATGCACACCTATGGCCAGGAAGCTTAAATTCACCATACACACCTTCAGAAAGACAACAAGGGCCTCCAAAAATAAAGGCAGCAGCTACATGTTACCGAAGCTGAAGGTGAGGGACACCATACAACCACAGCACTTCTGCGTTCTGCTTCTAGCACTGACTTGCCACTCATCCTTTTCCTGCAACCTTCACCATGATCTCCAGAGTCTCCAAAGAGACTTCTGCAGGCAAGGGCCTGGACACCTAAGCTCAGCTTACACTACTAAATACCTTCCAGCATCTAAAACCCTTCAGTGCACCAGATAAACATCAACAAAACAGAGACTTCAGAACTCCTCCTTCCTTCCCACCCTATTAGAACAGTAATTGTTTTCTGACACTGACCATCCTCCTGTGTGTGCAGTCCTTCTGAGCCTGGTTTAGTGTAGCATATACATATTTTTAAATCCCCTCTGCTGACACGTATCCAAACAAGAGCACCGTGCCAGCACAAAAGTACTCGAGTGAATCTGATCGCTGTCATCACAACATTCAACTTGAGTGACACATTAAACATCTAAAACTGAACAGCAAAGAGTTTTGGACTAAAACCGAAATCCTGGCGTAGGGTAAAACACAGACAAGGGCTTATTTTTCCTCTTGACTTTTATCTTCAGCGTGATCTCCCAAAGCCTGGGCAGGAGGAGGGCAAAGAAGCTGCTCAGCCGTGACATGACTTGTCCAACCAATGCAGCCACGCAGCGGGGGAAGAGCCACGCTTGTGTGCGCAGCCACCGCTCAAGGGTACGCGCTCAACAGCAGCTCTTACTTTCAAATTTCCCTTCCTTTTTTATTCCCACGCTGATTAATATAAATCAGAATCATTAGTGATGATTTTGTAGGCAATCAAAGGATGCCTGGGCACAGGAGCTGTAATTTTCAGAAGATTGGTTGGATTCACCTAGCTCGTGGCACCAACGCACACCCAGGCAAACCAACCCAACATGCACGTGCATGCCATAAGGCGCCAAACACCAAAGCTCATCCCCAACCTTCAGATCCTGTATCACTGCTCCAGCTTTTTCACTTGCCTGAGGTCAGCAGCCGGCTGGAGGCTGCCTGCCTGCACACCGAGGGTGGCTCAGCCTTCCCATGCTGGCAAGCATGGCAAGCGCCAGCTCGGAGGCTCACAGCCAATGAGGTTTGATTGTAGCCTGCAGTTTGCAGGCTTGGTTTCATGGCTGAAGTCACTGCTGCTCATTTGGTAGACCGTCAGAGTCCCAGCTCTGCCCCAAGGAGGGTCAGCCCTGTGCAGGCTGCAGGACTGCAACTGCCGCATATAGCACTTGCTCGTGACAAGCAGAAACCACTTTCCACTCTCCCAGATTTAGGATGAGACTCCTGCACCACCACAAGTGCTCCCCCGTCTTAGAATGCAGAAGAGGGGTTGGGTACCACTTGGCCAGGACACTGCCAGGGATGCCCCAGAGCAACTTAAAATAGCATCAGCTAAACCATCAGCAGGTAGGATGAGAGGAAATGGTCTCAAGCTGCATCAGGGGAGGTTTGGATTGGGTATTAGTAAAAATGTCTTCACTAAAAGAGTGGTCAGGCCTTGGACCAGGATGGCCAGAGAGATGGTGGAGTCACCATCCCTGGAGGGGTTCAAAACATGTGTAGACATGACACTCCAGGACGTGGTTTAGTTGACATGGTGGTATTGAACAGATGGTTGGACTTGATGATCTTAGAGGTGTTTTCCAACCTTAAAGATTCCCTGACTCCATAGGTACAAACTGGTGCCAGACAGCTCCACGCTGGAACCAGTCATCCTGCACCACCAGACACTGGCAGAAACAGTCTATTCATGGCCATCAGCCCTGACTAACATCACACCACCGCACAGCCCACAAACCACCTCCCATGGGTGGAGCAGGCTGTGGCACACATATTTCCAGGCACAGATTGCCTAAGGAGCAGGTACAGTAGGAGGATGGTGCTGTTAGTGCCCATCTTGGCCACTTTGAAGACCCTGCTCAGACAGGGGCAAAGGGAAGAGCTCACCGTTGCCCTCGATGGTCGCAGCCCAGCCCAGGTGAAACGCTCAGGTGACACAGTGGCAAAGAGTCCCATACGTGATGAGACTGAGCAGCAACAGGTTCTCTGCCCATCCTGCTCCCTGCCCGCTCTGGGCAGACGGTATTTACAGTGCCAGCAACAAGAGTTAACCCACAGTCTCTAATGAGAACAGACCCGATGCTCTTAAGAAGCCTCTTGGCACAAGCTCTCATCTATATTTTAAATTCACGCTTAAGAAGGCCAAATCTGCTCCAGTGCCGGTGTTTCTTCAGCTGTTTATTTTGATTGTCCTTTTTGGCCAACGTGCAGCCCAGACTTCGCTCCCACCACCCAGAAGAGCTGTGCAGGGTGTGCAGCAGCCAATTATTTCCAAATAAAGCCATACATGGTTTTCTTGAAAACATTATGAAGAAAAGCTGTCAGTCCTGAATGCATATTATCTCTAATTAATCCCATAAAAAAAAAATTAAAAGGATGGTTGCTTGGTAGCGTTGTGAGAACCGTTTTGTAATTAATATGACCTTCATCTCCATATGGTAATTAGCAAACATTTATATTACCATTAAAAAGACCACGTTCATTACATAACGTCACTTTTTTCTATTAGTTAACAGGACCAGTTAAACCAATTTATTCAAAGCCTCCAACTTTCACAAACACTCCAAATAAATGCATTCAAAACTATTATTTCTCTTTCCCCCCCACCCCCCCCCAATGCTCGTGCTGGCAGGCTGGAAAAGGCACCAGGAGCTCTTTGTGGAGGCTCTGGCAGGAGCGTCTGGGTGATGAGCATCCTTCCTCCTCCCACCCCCCACTGTGCCACGCAGGACGGGAGTGCCCAGGTCTGCCTGCAGTCACACAATGGAATGTCTCCTGCCTTTCCAAGGGCACACAGACCCACGTCCAAGCGATGCCCACGTGTTGTGGGGACGCAGCTCCCAGCTCTGCTACCAGCACACGGAACAGCCTCTCGCATCTATTTGTCCCCTCATCTATCAGCAACGGTGACGCCGTCTCTTCTGTAAAGGCCAAAGGGAAATGTCTCCAGGAAAAGCTAAGATTTCAGTACCAACACCAATACAAATCTATTTTCTCCTTCTCAAAGCCAGATCGTTCTACTTCAGGGAACAACCGGCGGTCAGCAGTTCTATTGATAGTTCCTCTACTTATATTAATCCAAAATTTCCTACGCTGTTTTTTTGCGTGCTGCAATCACTCCTACTCCCTGGAGTGACTCACAGTTTAACTGGTTTGCTAACAGAGGACCCGATGTATCAGTCAACAACAACAACAAAAACCCATTATCACAAAGTACTTGTTTTTCACAGAGGCAGGGGAACCGGCGGTAAGTCATCGAACAACACCCTAACTGCAAATGCAGGGGATAAATATGATCGAAACCAAAAAGCACACTTGCCCACACACTTCCCTACTCCTCTCACACATCTCCAGGCGTAAGAAGAAAACAAGCCTTCTTGTATCTCGGATTCTGCTAATAACAGTTGTGCTTTACAAACGTACATTTCCTGCTCCTGATGAGAGTTGACAGCTCGTGGGGAAAGGCATGGTGGAGGAGGGGGGAACAACACCGAACGACTCGTGCTAATCAGTGCTTTCATCAAAGAGTATGACATGATGCAAGTCTAATCCAAGGAGGCTTTTTCTTTTCCTTGCAAGCTGTACATCAACCAAAAAAAAAAAAGGGGGTGGGGAGGGATTTACTAATTGGAAAGATGATATGAAAATGCTTATAAGGCTGTTAAGTTGACAGCGTTGGGAAGATCTAAATTTTATATACGTGTGTGTACGTATGTGTCTCAAATCCTGCACTGCAGATGATTTAACTAGGACTAAAAAAATAAAATCTATGTAGAAATGAGAAAAAATATTTGGTCACCCTGACTGGGAATTGCAGATGAAATGGAAAGGCCCCCAGCCCTCCCTGGTGCTCACTGAAGCCAGGCACACAACTCTCACCACCTCTGCAAATCCCAGCAATTTCATTCCCTTGCAAGCTCCCGGTTATTTCCCATTTTTCACTTGGTTCAGGGCTCCTGCTAACCAGCTCGAGTGCACGAGGTTACTGAAATACACGAACAGGTTGATTAACTTGAGCAGCAGGATGTCTGGTGGAGATTGCTCTTACCAGTCCGCAGACTGGTGTGCACACTCGACACGCGCAGCTGTGCACCAGGAAGGTTACGTTCAGAATTTAACCCAAAAGAAACACACTATGTCTCATGCATAAACACACCACCAGACTTCAAAGCAGTTGCCTATTCTTTTTTTTTTCCTCAGGCAGCCAAAAAAACATGTCGGCTCGAGCCTGGCGATAGCAGTGTACTGTAAACTTATCATAAAAGCAGGATGGAGAAACCAGCTACCAGCTGTGAAGAATATTTACAACTGTAAATATTATATTTCAACTGTAGAGCAAGTAAATATCGCGTTATGGAAATGCCTGCCTTATCGATCGGCTCATCAGAAAGGAGAAAAGGAGAATATAATTCTGCAGTTTGCAGCAGCACAGCAGCAGTTTGCAGACACTGAGAATGTATTTTTGAGATACTGACTCCTGCGAGCAGCGGCAGAGATCAACTTGCTGATGGATGAAGGCAATAACTCCTGTCCCAGAACCTGCAAGGAATACTTGGCTACCACTGATTTTGGGAAGAATGCAACTTCGAGTATCAAAGAAATCATGAAAGTTTAATTTCTATTGGTTTTATTTACTTCCACTTGATGGTATTTCTTATGACACCGACCTGGGGCAGTGTCCCTGTGGGAATTTTTAAGTATTTTCCATCCTGACAGCAGCAGAGTCCTACCCTGTTGCACCGATGAGAGAATCCACCGACACCCACCTCTAGCACCAAGACGGGAAGGGGGGATGGCAAATCCACCCCACTTGTACAGCAATGCCCTCCTTTAAAGCTACAAATGAAGAATTAATTTCCTCATCTTTTTCTGCAGTTAAAAAAAGACAAGCATTAACCCACACATGGAGATTGATGCAAATGCAGCTGCCTTGCTTCAGCGTGACCTCTCCAACTTCCCGTAGGACTAAGAGACATTGGTGTCATTAGGAGCTCATCTAAGGGGCATTATTTTACGACTCCAAACACCACCACCACCACCAATCCCACCACACACCTCACGGCGACCGCAGCATAAATCCTCAGCACTACAGAAACACTGGGGACGGTGAGCCTGAATGAGAGCTATTTATGCTTTAAAAAATCCCCTTCTCTAGGAGAAGCTAGGAAACAAATGTCAGCATTATTCTGTAGCCTACCAACATGAAGGACACTGCAGAAACTTATCAAGAGCCCTGGAAGCACTGGGAGATCCAAGAAGGTTGCAAAGAGCCCAAGGTACAAATGTGATTGTTCATGGCTATGGGCATATCTGGACAATAAACCTCTCTTACTTCCCCCCACCTGTCCTCCAAAGGCAGCCCCAGAGGCTGTGCAGATCTAACATCGTCCTCGATGGCTTTAAGTGAGACTTGAGTAACGCAGAGAGTGCTCGACCTCCCAATTTCCAAGTTTCTTTCCACTCTGGGCAGCAGTGAACAGCGATCATCCCTACGTGCAGGCCGTTTGCTGTGCAAGTCCCAGTAAAGCAAGAATATTTAACAGAATAAAAGTGGTTTGACGAAAACAACTTTCATTTTATAAAGTCAGCTATATAGCTGAAAACTTGACCACCTCTCAGGCAAGACAGGTCTGAGAGCTCTGGAGTCCTTCCATATTGGGATACCCTGATGTTTTGGGACATCCAGAGGTCAAGCTGGCAGAAAACCTTGATGCCTGGTCAGTTTATTTACTCTGCAGTGATGCTTCCCCACCTGAAACCAAACCAGAACAAGACAGGAGCAAATTCCATCCCAAAGCGAGATCTGACAGTCACCCACCACATCCTGAGGAGCAGCTTCTTCCCCATCTGGTCAGTCAAAGCTGTGCAAAACCAGCCCAGCTCCTCACTCAGGAATATTTTGTGATTGAATCACCCTTCGTTTGTGTTGGCTGTGCGGGTTTGTCAAACAAGGGCAGCAGTTCCAGCAGGTGAGAAACCAAAAGACAGACCAGGAGACAACTTAGTGAGAGGCTAAAGCAGAAGTGAGCAATGAGTGGCAGCATACATTAACCAGCAGAACAGCTCGAGGCATGCCTGAAAAACACTGAGTAAGTGCAATTTAATTTCTGGCTTAATAATTCCTTTCTTTACTCATGAATTTTGCTGAAGAGAACATCAACTCCCATTTTCATTGGGGATAGTTGTATTTAATCATCAAACTGAACAGTAACCATGTAACGCAGCTCAAGGCAAGAGCATCCCCTACGTGGGTCAGTCCCAGTGCAAGATCTAAGGCTGACTTCCTAGTTTGCATTTTTCCAACTCAGCTCACAACACACACAAACAAATGGAATACTTCTGGGCTTTGCAACTCCACGCCCAGAGAGTCTGTAGTACCCTTCATTTGTCATCCTGGGAAGATGACCAGTTCCAGCTGACCTCTGCTGCCTTTGGGTCATCACACAAGTATTTTCCTACTTTGAGGTCTTCTGATGAAATATCATCACACAACTAAGAGCTGGATACTGTTGCAGGTTGGTAATTTTGGAAAGTAAAACCATCACCATTCAATAGTATTGGGCAACAGGGGGCATGGCCCAGCCTCTGCACCCACACTGGCCTTGGGAGAGTCGGTTCTTCCCAACCAACCTTAACTCCTTTCAGGGGAAAAAAGTTATTACTGTTGCTTTCAAACGTATTTGCCTACAATCCCAGAAGCAGTAGGGCTCTCTTCTAGTTTAAAAATATAAAAAAAAAGAATCAGCTTGCCAGAAACCTGGAAGGCAACAAAGCTGAATTCATACCTCGCCTCTCAACGACCTTCAAGGCTCCTTGATCACAGGTAACACAAACACTGCCAAACCCCCCCCCCCTAAACTGTAAACACATGAAAGCACATCTTGCTGCTTTCAAGCAAGATACTGCCCCGACTGCTCGCTGCTAAATCTAAATCGCCGATGGATTTTCCATGCTGGTAGCATTCAGAAAAACACTCAGAAACCTGGTGTTCATCCCAAATTTTAACATCTTGAAGCAGAGAGATACCAGTCGTTTCCTAGTGAAGATTTTCCTAACGCTGAACAGGGAAGCTGAGATTAAAGGTATGCTATCCTCTACTGAAAATTAATTTTCTACAGTTGTTAAAAAACTTGTTTCTCTAGGAAAATTACTCACTTGACTAGATAAACACTTCTATCTCCTCTAGGAAAGCGTGTTTCCTTGAACCTTGTGACCTTACACATTATACAGCTTAGTATCATCACAGAGCAGTATTTGGCTTTTCATGCAATTTTAGAAGGTAAAATTCCAACAACCAAATTGGGAAGACACTTGAAATGTGTTTTAAACTGCCTTAAAAAGAATTAACACACTTTTTTCCCCCCAAACCTGCTACCCTCTTGTTAATTACCAGGCGTGTTTTATGAGTATTTTCCAAGAGGAGAACAAAAGAACTGGGAGGAAGAGGAGTTTAGTGATGCATAAAATGTCTTGCTGAAAACAGATGATGTTTTTCAGTTTTCAGACTAACTTGGATATTCATTTGTATTTCACACCTTCAGCAGAGACACAAATTGCACGCGGATGTAGCGCACAGAGCTACAAACACCCAGCAACAGCCACAAGCCAAACAGAATCACAGAATCACAGGGGTTGGAAGGGACCTGGAGAGATCATTGGGTCCAACCCCCTGCCACAGCAGCTCCCCAGCTCATATTGCACAGGTCGGTGTCCAGAGGGTGCTGGAATCTCTCCAGAGATGGAGACTCCACACCCCCCTGGACAGCCTGTCCCAGGGCTCCCTCACCCTCACTGGGGAAAAGTTCTTCCTATGCTCTAACTTGCAGCCATTGCTCCTTGTCCTGTCTCCACAGACACTGAAAAGGGGCTGGCCATGTCCCCCTGCAGCCCATACTTGAGATATTTATCAACATGAATAAGGTCCCCCTTTAGTCTTCTTTTCTCCAGGCTGAACAGCCCCAGCTCCCTCAGCCTTTCCTCACAGGGGAGATGTTCCAGGCCCTTCATCATCTCCATAGCCTCCTCTGGACTCTTTACACCTTTTGATGTGAACAACTGAGTTCCTGAATCCCCGTGATCTCAGACCAGACTGGGGAGGGCCAAGCATGGCACGTCTGTCTGGGCACCCACTGTACCACTCCACCACACAACCAATGTTTCCCAAAAACTTGTCCCACTGTAACAGGCGTTGGGAGCCCTGGCTGTTACTAACCATTTGATCCCCACAGGTATAAGTGCGCTCTGGAAATCAAAGCACCAGCCCCAACATCAGAAGCAGCAGGGCCAGGCCTCGGTGTGAACACACACCTGGCTGCAAGTGCAGCAGGTATCTCTGTGCCTCCACTTCCATGCCTGGCTGACGGATCCGTATCCAGCAGGGACAGGAAAGTCCTTTACAAAACACAACATTCAGTTCCCTTTTCATCTCAGGGATGCAAGCCAGGCTTGGTACCTTTCAAACCTGGCTGTGCAGTAATATTTTCTGCCTTTTTTCTTCTTTTTTTCCCTTTTTTTTTTTTCAATGAGGGAACGCTGCTTTCATTTCCCTATGAAAGAGCTGATCTGAGAGTACAGGCACCGATGACACTGGTACTGCAAAGATTATTTGTTTTTGAAGGAAGCCAAAACCAAAGTGCAAGAGATTAAAGAGACAACTCCCTCACAAGCCAAATGATTAAAGCCTTTGCTCTTTGGAACACGCATTTCCTTGAAATAACAAAAAACAAAAGGGAGACTAACACAGCTCTGGGTCTCCACCAGTTCGCTCCGCCGCGTGCCAGGCTTTCTTCTGGAGTTCTCCACACGTGTTGGACACCCCATGGAAATCACTTATGGATGCAGGAGGATTTGAAGCAGGGCCACAGCTGTAATGTATTCCTTGGCGTCTCCTTCACATGCAGAGTGGATTAATAGGAGCTTTCCCTGGGATCTGGATGATGCCCCAGAGAAGGAGATCTATCAACAGCCTGCGAGAGCCAAGGTCTCACTCCTGCCATTCAGAGGGCAAGTTCTTGGGAATTCAGGATGCTCCTGGCATGCAAGGAGTGGCACGGATCTGACACACACTAAGGATACCTATAATCTGACAATCTAACTCCCTGCCCCAAGCTGAAAAACAAAATCTTCTGAGCAATACTCTGAGCTGATCCCCAAGTGCTTATTAGCCAGAGGACAATCCACGGCAGTACTCAAAGGTAAGACCAGTGCCAGCCCAGCCCTCAACCTGGAAGCAGATCCGCTCTTTTGATCCCACACATGCAAGACATGCAAAAGCAGCATGCATCCTCACACAAGGGCCTTCCTGGCATTGCCATTTTGATTGTTCTTCTTCACAAAACTGCAGTTTTCAGGACAAAAGGGTTTGTTCTAAGAACACCTCAAACCTGAACACCTATCGTGCAAATCTCAAGGGCAGTTTAAGGGAGGGAAATAAAAAAAGACCAACCTCTACTTTGTAATAAAAACAGATGATAGTCCTCTCAACTGCATAAATACATTGCCTGGTGAGAACAATTTAATTCTGCTCTTGGTAACATTAACCTGTCTTTTTTAATACACTCTTCATCCATTAACTTTGACTCCTTATGTGTCTAATTCACAGCTACACACCAAACAAATTACCCAGAATTAAAAACAGCTCACTCATTTCCTCTTCCCCCACCTCCACGCTATGTCTTACAAAACCATTTTGCCATGACATGTCACAAGGAATTACTAATTTCTTTGCAGAGGGCTGGTGGGAGCCAGATTCCCTTCACATGACATAACGGTCCCATGGCCAAGGTTTGCACTACAAGAAATTGTTTCAGTTAAGCCCCCCCCCAAAGGGGCTGCCTCTGTTTTCTACCTACACAATCAGCAGGGAAATGATGCTAATCTCTGTGTTGTGCTGCTTTTCCTCCTCCCTGATCAGCACAGCCTTCCACGTCTAGCATAAGAAATGACTGTAGGGAAGTCCACTTCATCACCTCCAAGCTTCATTTACATTTCATCTTCATATCCCATCTAGCTAGCTCCTCCTTCTTCTCGGCAGCTTCGCAATGCATCACCTATTTGTCTCTCTGCAATCATCACTTCTCTTCTGAATTCAAGCTGCTTTCTCCCCGCAGGAATTCTGCTCAAGGAGGGCATGTGGGGAATGAATGGCCTTGAGGCACCCTCCGGATACAGGTCGATTCCTAAACCACTTTGCTCCATCCTTCATGGACCTCACACCACCAGAATAAAGCCTTTCCTGCCCAGACACCACCCGTGGTGATTAACATTCAGGTACCTGTTGAACACAAACACATCTCTACTCGACTTGCCTGTATGAGCATGCCAAAATTACTTCATTTGCTTCCTGCAGCTCCAGCTCGAACTCTTCCCTGGCTCCTCCAACTCTATCACTTCATGATCATCAATTTATGTGGCAGTTTCCTTTAATTGGATTCCATCCAACCAGCATCGTGGCCGCTTCCCCTATGAAGGGATGTGATTTTCCTCTCCAATAACCCCAGCAGTGCTACGAAGGAGGAGAGCTGTCATGCTGCCTGGTATCAATCACACCCAGCCCAAGCCAGTGTTCATGGAATCCAGCCTATACTGCAGGTTCCTCCTGATTGATACCGGTAACAATGATTAGCTTTATCTTGAAAGCCCACACCACTTAGCCCTACCAGCACTAAGCAGGTTGCCACTTCTGCTGCTGTACCCACCCTTAACATCTGCACCCACTGCTTCAGGGTGTGTGAAGCCCCCTTGGACATCGGGGCAGGGAAGGTGTCACGGGAATGGAGATGTTCTTTGAAGTTTTACCAGCTGAAGGACAAATCAGAGAGAGGTCAGGACTGAAACCATACAAGTTCAGCCAAATCAATGCAATCTTTTTTTCTTTTCAAGATGGTCTCAAAACAGCAAAACCAACCTCATTGCCCTTTGAAAATTATATGAATGAATGAAAGGGACACAGAGACACCCCAAACAAAAACCTACCCTTGCTCATTCAACATCTGATTGCAATTCAGATGGGCCCAAAAGGCAGACACCAGCATGAAACCACATGTGATAGGAAGATTCATTTCTGGTTCTACCACTTGCTCCCCACAGAGCCTCACAGAAAGGCCTCATATAACCTCTCCAGACGAAGCACATGGGTGCTGGTAGGGCTGACAGATCAGAATTAAACTGGCTGGCCTTTCCACAAGTGTTGAGTTCAACTCCCACCAAAAGGTTTTGAGACGAACTGAGTATAAATCTAGCACAGGGGGAGGAAAACCAAAACAAAACAGGTTACACCATTTCTGCTTAAAAGATGTTACAGTTCCCTGAACTCTGGAAGACCTCTGGATCTGAACAAGGGAGCCTCAGCTCCGTGGAGAGCCTGGTCTTGTTCACGTGCAGCCAAATGCAGCCCTCTGAGCAACCCATCTCTGGGGAAGGATGGCTCTGGAGGAATTGCAATGCAGGACATGCACAGTGTGCCTTCAAGAGCAGGGAGACAGAACAGGTTTCCCTGAGCTTAAACGTAAGTGACCCTGAAAAGATAAAGAGAATGAGGAACTTAACGTCTCCTACAAGGCGAAGAGGAGCCACTTCTAGGAGGCAATTTTCTGAGCAGGGAGCTGCATTATTTAGAGCAAACTGCCAGTGATATTTTCGGGTCTTTATTTTTAATTTTGGCCACAACTTTGGAGGCAACAAACATTCTCCTTGTAAGAGCATAACCTTTCCATGACTTATTTTCAGACAATGCAGAGCATTAGAGGAGATTTATGTTTACTGCTGAGTTAAAGGTCAGGAATGGAGGCTTCCTCCCTTCCCCATCTTTCCCCTCCTCTCTTCCACCAAGAGACTACGGCTGCATAATCTGCTGCGTTTGTTTTCATACAAGAGCTGCTTTTAAGCACTGCCCTGATGATCGCACAAGGGTAAGCAGATGAAATCCAATCAAGTGGCTCTACAGGACAAGACACATGACGAGACAGCCTGCCAGACTCCTGCTCTAATGTACACGCTGAAAAGAAGCTTATGCAGAGCCTGGGTAAAGAATGCTTTGTTAGGGAACACAGGCAGCTCACACTGCAGTGTCTGTTCTCCATTAGCCATCCATTTAAAAACACTTCTGATTATTTTGGAAGTACTTGCATTGCCCTTTCTCGAACTCAATATTTGCAGTTAATTGCATGGCTAGTGCACTTGCCTCCAATTTAAAAGCACATTAAGCCCAATTTTTATTTAAAACAGCCCCGTTTCCTCCCAAGCACTGAAAGCATCAGTGGGTCCAGCAGATAGTGTTTTGAAGGGAGACACTTCTTTGCTTCCGAGGGCATCCACATGCACCTCACCACACTGAAGTTACTGAGATACCACCAAGGGTATTATTGCTGAAATACCACAGTGGAAATAAAGACCAGTCCCTTTGGGGTTAAAAAGGGAACCAGCCACCATGTGCTTTTCTGCAAAAAGCTTGAGAAAGGCAACAACAGCCAAGGGACTGCTCTGTGCAGGATGGAGTAGTGCCCACGTTTACCTGAGCACTCTCACACTGTCTCTGGAAGGCTGGCTTCCGCAGGACCCTTCATGCTGATGGACGCCGGGCAGCAGCCGCAGTGAAAAGCGAAGCATGGGAAAACAAATCCTTTTTTACCTGTCCCTTTATATAAGCCATAACTATCAAGCCTATCAAGAGGATTTATGGGGTTTACTCTTCGCTTTTATGAGTGTCTTTAACATGGATGAGGTGTAACCCTGTTTCTGACAGACACCCTACTCGGCCCTTTTGTTTCATGCGCATCCTTGTCACGTTGAGCCGCGGGCACTCACCACCCGGCTGGGCTCTCTCGAGCCGATGTAACGTCAAATCCCCTGGCAAAGCCTGCTGTGCGTGCCCCCTCTCCTCCTCTCCCCAGCCTCACCTTCTGACATGTTCTCGAGATTCAGCACGCACAATCATCCACTCCAGCAATTCCTCCATGCTGCAGGCTTCAAAAATCCCAGCCAAACAAGTTTTATACAAGCATCATCTCACTAGTCATAAATCTCTCCCTGGAAACTTGACTGAAGTGCTGACGTTACCGGCTGGCTGGAGTGATAGGTTTTATATTTACTGAGCCCTGGTCTTCTTCCCTTTAAATAAGCAGCACCCCAAAGCATCAGCTTTCTGCATCTGTATTAAGAATTATTCCTTCAGCCAGCTGAAGCTCACCCAGTCCCTCTAGAAGACCCAGAGGAACCGCATCAAAATCTCACACTGTTCCAATCCACGCAGGAAGGACCAACATGCACACACCCACGTGGTGCCACTGCACCCCCTGACCCAGGGGGTTGACCCCTGATAGCACAGACAGGCATTAACACCCGGAGGAGGAGGATGAACACACACTTCCCGCTTGGGTGCGGGGGTGAAGAGCAGATCTAAGATTTGCTGCCAGTGCCACCCCAAAAGCTGCACCATTCCCAATCGCCCTGTACCCTGACAGCACCACGGATCCATCACAGCTATCTTCTGGGACAGTTTTTAAGGCACTTCACCATTTTAATTTGGAAATATTGGCACATCTAAATAAATACAACATCAATACAAAGACAAAGGATGTTCTGGTCCTCTGTAATATGAGGAGTTAATACACTGCTTCTGCTTTCTTTAAATACTCTCCAAAAAGTTCCAACATAAATGAGAAGTGCTTAATTATGATACTGGGTATTTTAATTCCTTTCAGAAGAAAAAGAATAGCCTAGAGAAAGTCCAAGTATAGCGTTTGAAGAAGATGCACTCCCATGAGCTAATTAAGATTTAAACGATGACAAGCTGCAAGTACCTCCGTGTGCTCTGCAACCGCGAGCAGCGGACGGGCAAAGCACCTACGAACAATTCGGAAATGGCTTTTGGGAATCAGGGGAGTTGTGTAATCTGATTTAGTTTTTGCTTTTGTCGATAGGAAGATATGAAATGTCTCGGATTCCTGTGGCAGTTTGAAAGTAAGTAGGGAGGGAAAGAAAAGAAAAAAAAAAAAAAAGGAAAAATAATCAATAAACTAATCTATAACTTCCTTGATGGCCAGGGCCACAGCCTGTGCAGGGCAGGTGAGGTTTGTTGTCAGAAGAATGATTTGCTCTTGAGACCCGACGCTGTCTCGATCCACGTACATAAAGCTCTCAGTCAATGCAGAGAGGTTGTGTGTGCCTTACCAGAGCTGGGTTTGATCTCTCACGTCCTGAAAGGATAGATTTGCAATAAAAATATGTGAAAACATTTAGAGACATTAAGTTTACAAGATGACTCTGATCCTGTGGATTAGTGTCGAGACTGCAAGTGTGCTGAAGCCTGCCAGGGAGAATAAAGCACCGCACTGTCCTTACACTAAGAGCAATTTAATTTCTATGTCCAGATGTTCATTGCAAGATTTTTATCCATTTTGAAGAGTTATATCTCCACTGCCTTGGAATAAAAACATAATTATGTGTAAGCCATTTACAAGATTCCTGTGGCAAATATTCCTAACCCTGCTGGGTTATTTTAGGGCAGTGAAGCCACAGTTAATACAAGGGAGGAGGACTGTTTGACAGAACTATTGAAATAAATAAAAGGACTTGCTCAAAATGCATGTCAAAGCATGTGAAAACGTGAAGGTTACTGAAGCCCAAGAGATCCCTCCATCTCTTGCCAGGCTCCGAACTGTTGGGAAATGTTTCTAGCAGCAAACTGTCCCACTTTGCATTTGTAAGAGGCTGAATCCCAAGAATAATAATGCACAGAAGATTGCAGCCCTTGGCTTTCCAGCCAGACAGTAATTCAATGAACAATGCGGCCAGCCCATCAAAACATCCTTGCCAAGTTACACAAGTACCACTTGTAGGAAAAGCTTTCTACTAGAAAAAGAGACAGCAAGAGAGAATATGCTGGCGGAGAGGGAGCTGACGGGAAGGGCTCGCTCCTAATCGGATGCTTAATTACAGCACCGCTCCCGTGATGGTTAGCTGCGGTGTCCAGAGGAGCGCTGTGCGGCACAGGGAGGTACAGCGGCGGAGGGGACCCTTCAGCAGCGCAGCCAAGCCGTGCCCGAGCATCACCCACTCCTGCAAGGACATGGCCCTCTCCCACCATGCCTGAAATGCCAGCGTGGCCACTCCCGGGGGGTTCCTTTAGGAGCTCCCTTTGGGCATCAGGAGAGGCGCAGGATCAGCACAGGCCGAACAAGAAGCACAATCCAGCATCACACCGAGCGCAACACACCCAAAACAAGCTGCAGATTACGGTCCTTTGCTGGAAGAAGAAGGGCTCTGAACACACAGGTCACTGACCCAAAGGCTGGCAAGAAGCCTCCTAAGGACACAGGACACATTTTAAAATGAAACAACGATAAGTGTTTTCTATTTTAAGTGTTTCCAGACCCATGAAGCTGAGTCACTAAATACTTTGGGTTCTGGTTTTTTTAACCTGAAGGCCCTCACCCAGCTTTCCTGGATTCTTTCCTCATTTTTAGCTACACAAATAGATCTCAGAGCAAGATGCCTTTGTAATTCTGCAACATCACCTCCCAGCACTTCCTCAGCAGCAGCACTGAAATGGAGCACTGCAAGGAAACACAGCTTTCAACTTTCTGATTTAAAGACATTTGCAGAGTTGTTTCACATAAACTACGTGGATATCAAAGGGTTTTCCTCCTGCAGCACTTAGCTTAAGTGAGACCTGGTTGACCACTGCGTTCACAGTATGGAAACCAGAGGAAGAGAGGGATACTTCGGAAAACAAAGGGAGTGCATCAGGGTACAGTGATGGGATGTCTGGAGAGGCTCCCAGAACTGCCTAGCACCACTGGGATGCAATGCAGCCCTGCAGAGGGTGATGGGCAGTGGGGCTGCCTTGCAGGCAGGGCAACTGTCATGTCACCGAGCAAAACAATCACGAGCTCAGTTCCTAAATCATACCAGCAAGGGCTCCTGCCTGGGATCTGGAGCACTTGGATGGGGACATCTGCTCTGCTGCCTCCAAGGAGGAGGAGGAGATGCAGCACGTCTGCTCCACATGAGGGGCTGACCAAGGCAGGTGGCCGAGGGCTGGGACAAGCCCATCAGGCTGTTCCCACAGAGCTTCCCCTTCTGATCCCAGCTCCGTGCTGAATCCGGGATCAGAGGAGGGAGCACAAACGGCAGCTGGGAAGGAGGGATCACCTGGCAGCCGCAGTGCTGGGAGGAGATGCTAGGAGCACCACACACCACCTCGGGTGTGTTACACAAACCGCCTGCCTGCAGTGGTCCTGTCAGTGCTCCCCAAAGGAAGGGGACACCATCCTAGCCATGCTCCAGTTGCTGTACAAACTGGAAGGCAGACAAAATGGTTTATGATCACTGATACTATTGCAAATGTCTGCTTCTCCATCCTTTCCCCAGCAAAGGACTGCAAAGCACGGATTGCTTTCCTGTGGGAAGGACACCCATACTCCTGGAAGCCATTACTCCAGGGGTGCAAAAACCGTCCCATTTGCCATGGATGGGTTCAGAAGACCCTGAATAAGGGCAGGGCTCCCAAACACATGCAATACACTGACAACATCATCCCCCCGGACAAGCCAAAAGAAGCTAGACCCTGTCAAGGCCATTTCTGTAATCCTGCTGGAGGCAGAATATGCCACCAAAGAGTCTGAAGTCAAAGGACCCCCAACGGAAACACAATTCTTAGGCTTGAAGAAGGGGTGCCAACAACAGTAACATCCTCCATTAATACTCATTTGGGTGTTGGAAATAACCTCAGAAATTCACAGCTAAGCACACTGAGGCCTGTGGCTGAGGTTCAGCTGAGTCCCCAAAGGTTGTACATCATCTGCTTCAAGATCATGCCATTAATATTCACTACAAAGCTCCAAGTGTGTATATTAATCACCTTTGTCTCTGGTGCCATTTGGCTAATGTCACTTCACACAAACAGGGCTTCAGTTCGCCCTCACCTCTTGAGAAGGGTGTTTGTTTCAAAAGACAGCTTGAAAATCTACCAGAAATGCCAACTCTAAACCATGGAGCTGTTGACAGCAAGGCAAAGCAGAAAGAAAGAACTTCAGAGCTACAATTTAGGAGAGTCTGAATGGGCCAAAATGCATTTCCTTGCTGTCCCATGGGATTGTTTGCTCACTTTGACTGAGATAAAAGAAAAACATGAGTAAAGGAGAGCCAGCAGCAGAGGCCTTGAGGTGGCTCTGCTGCTCACGGCTGAACCTCCCAACAGGAGCCACTCGAGAGCAGGATGGTCCTTGGTCTGTCTGCTCTTCTCCTCTTGAAGTTCAGTGCCACGAGGCTGTGCTGAGCGAAGACAAGCAGCAAGGCACATAACATGGAGTTTCTGATCTTGCACTAAAAAGCACACACCCTTGGTGCATCCGATGTGATCACATTGCCTCCCTACCAAGCAGTCAGTCACTGTGAAGACTTGGAAGCTGGAATCTTGCTGAGTGGGAGATCACCACTCAGACATCAAACTGGGGTTTTTATTTGGGGCAGCTATCTTTTTTACACAGTAAGGCCAATGCCCAAAGAAAGGTGTTCAAAAGGAGTTTCTAAGAAGCACAGAGACGTCAGCCCAAAGCAGTGCTGTTCCAATTTCAGGGTCAAATCTGTTTTGATCAAAACAACAAATCAACTTCTCCACTACTCAAAACACAGCCCAAAAGGAGTGCAACCTCCTTGAAAAAAAAAAAAAAAAAAGGGAAAAGGAAAAGAAGGAGGAAAGGAAAAGGAAAAGGAGAAGGAGAAAGAAAAAGAGAGAGAAAGGAATTGTGCTAACACAGAAATAAAAATAGCTTGGGAAACTGCAGAAAGAGCCATCTGGAAACTCCCACCATGGCAGCAGAAGAATGCAGAAGGAAGTAAAAGGTGCACAGCAGCTCCCATCACTACTGCCCTTCTCCAAAGCACTGACGTACAGGGGCTGAGAACAAACATCAGCGCATTTCTCACATGGCGAAGAAAAATCCCTGCAGGTCACACAACATCTGCACCACGAGCCATCCCCTCTTACTCCTCAGAAACAGGTACCACCAGCAATGCTTTCATTTCTCAAAAAAGGCTGGATGCTCCTTCCACTGAGAAGCATCAAACCACCTCAGTGCAGCGCAGGCACGACGTGGGATGCTGCACAGCTCCCTCTCCCCCAGCACCGAGCTGTAAGTGATGCATTTAAACTCAACAGCTGCAGTTTACAGCTGTTCCTTTCTAAAATACACAGGTCATTTCCACACCCCCCTTTAAAAGCGGGATTGTGGGATTTTCTTAATAAATATTCAGCATCCTCACCAGAACAAAATGGGAGTGAAAGCAAGACCGCTGGCTTTTGGATCTGCTCCGTGCCTCTATTTTTCTGTATAACCTGCTCTAAAAGTATAATGATCGGCATTAAATCCAAGCTTGAAGGCACAGTACTAAAGCCCAGGACAACATTTACATTTCTGCAAGGATGAAGCATGAAAATTCAGTGACAAATCCATTTTTCTTATGCAGAGTTGTGGCTTTGGAGCATTTGTAAAGACAGAAGAGGCCAGCTCTGGGAGGATAATAAAACTGTTGGTTACACTTCACTTTCTTATAGGTAGCGTTGCCCCCCTTTTAAATAAAAAAAAAACCAAAAAGGACCCCCAAAACAGAAAAAAAATGGATATAAAATACTGCAGCATATAGAAATAGAGCTAGTGACACACAGGAAGGAGCTGAGTAACCCACTGCAACCATTAAACAACTGGAAAGCATCGGGTCGCACAGCCCTTCCCCCGGGCCTGGGGAGCCTGGTGGTCCCACCAGCCAGTCGCCAGGACAAACGGCTCAATACATGGGTGACATTATGGGAAACCAGGAGATGGCTCAGCTCTAAGCGATCACCACAAGGGCCCTTCAAGAAATAATCGAATTCCTTTGTTGGTGTGTAAAGAGTGTTAAGTTTCCTTTCTTCTGCATCCCTTGCAGCGGGGAGGAACCGAAGACGCACAACGCTCCCTCTTGAATACTGCGCTGAGCCGTGCACCTTTGGTGAACTTGCAGCATGTTATAAATACAAGCAAGTCTTCACAGCACATCAGCTCAATGGACCAAATAATTCAGTAGCTCTTCTGCTCCTCTAACTTCAGAGGGTTTAACAAACCCAGCAAACTCACGGCAGAGAAGCCAATTCCCTCGTTTCTCAAACACGCCCTCTGAACCAAACACGGCCACTTTGCAGGCGAGCCCCCAGGTGACCTTCCTACTCAGTGCAGATGCTCTTGACTCCCCTCTGCAGCCCAAAATCATTTTAGAAAGCTCAGCTTCTGAGTTGGGCAACCAAGAGCCTCATATTGTACCTGGTGCCACCGTTACGTCCCGCTTGGGCAGCCCTGCGCACAGTCCTAATAGCGTAACCTCCGCTGAGTCAAAGATGTGCCTCCTGGAGACACCAGCACTATCCATCTCTTGGGTTATGCACACACAATGTGAAAGGATGCTCAGCAAGTCAGGAAGACTTCAGAGAGACAGAAAGGATCGTCTATATGGAATAAAGAAAGACCTAAGAGGTTTCAAAGTCATTTCTCAGCTCTATTACAGATTTACTGCAAGGGTTTATGGACATCACATTTCTACATGGGGATAACCATACCACTTTCACCGCACACACTGGACTGTTCAAGACTGTAAGTGCAGAGGGAAGGGACCGTCTCTAATGGGAGGTTTATTGACAGTGCGACGACACAAACAACACAGCGCGCTCTGGGTCCGCGCTTTAGTGGAGCCTGGGTACTCATTAGTGGACACATTTGAGAGCTCTGGCCTAGCATCTTCCACGAAATCAAGCAGCAAATCAACAGCAATTAGAGCTGTGCTACGGAGACAGGATTTTAACGTGCTTTCCATTATCATTTATAGCTGTCTACAAACAGCAAAGCTGCACAGATCCCACTGGCATTGAAAGAAGGAAAGCCATCCTCCCTTTTAGAAATTTCTGGTTATTCATTAATGGATAACAACCAAAAGATTTAGTGGGAGGAGGGGGAGTATCCCTAAATCTTGCACAAGCCTGAGCCCTGGTAGTCTATACTAGAGAAACACTCTATACTGGAGAAACAAAGTTGGGAAAGCCTTTTCTTCACAACCCCCTTCCCTTTTCAAGACACAGGGTCTGTCAGTCCAGCCTGAAACCACCTCACGACCACGAGCCCACTAGCAACAAGTCCAGCATCAAAAGGCAAGTCTGGGGAGCCAGCACAAAGGCAGATCAGGAGGAGGTTCAGTATGGTCCTTAATCTAATCTGAAACACTTTACTCTTCCCTACTTCAGACATCCAAACATACAGCTTAATATTTAGAGAAAGATCCTATTACAGGATAAGAAGGAAGGAAGATTGTCTACATTTGAATTTACGCTGCAGAGCAGTTTATAAATAATTCCACATGTGGATATTGCTCATTGCAGAGCAAAAACGCCTTGTTCTCGTTTAGTGTGACCCATCTCGGAGGTGAGAGACCCAATCCTCCTCTTTTTTTGCATGTATTTTATACTAGAGTTGCTCTGGTGACTGCAGAGTTACTTCTTAAACTAAACCCAACTCCACTGGCTGGTCTCTAGCAATACTGGAGCACACACCAGTACAGGTTGGCCTCTGCGGCACAATCTGCTCCATTTAAATCACTGCTGCTTTTAGCCTGATAGAAATAATCCCCCAAGGGAGCTGACTTCACCCCTCGGTCACCCCAGCATCAGCCCACAGCGGCTGTGCTGATTTCAGCAGAGTGGCTCCACATTTCAGATCACACCAGGAAGAGGCACCGTGCCTGCCAGCGGGCGGGTGGGCAGCCACAGGAGTCCCACGCAGGGAGCCAAGCAGAGCCCTCTGGGACAGCCTGGGGGAGCCGAGCCAGAGCGACCGCTGCTTCTTCTGCCACCCAGGTATATTTTTGCAGCTCACTTAATCCCTACTGAAGTAAGATCACAGTTAAGGCTGGTGAAACGAGGACATCTTAAAGACGTACAAAGCACCTCTGCAGCCTGTCTTAGTATCTTAATCGGTGAAGCTGAGATGAGGAGACTCCATTTAAGAGTTACTGCCTTATAACAAAATGTCTGCTCCCCTCTGGAGGTGCAGCAAAGATGTCCCAATCCCTCCTGGCAGAAAGTCCTATTATACTTCATGAATTTTTGAAGCTGCTTCATGAATTAATGCAATAAAATAACTTTAATAGAGTCCTCGTTTACAAATGCTCCCTGGAAATGTTGGTAGTATTTAAAATATACGCTTAAAAATAAGCAAATGAATATTTAAAACTCTCTTTTGGAAATAGCCTGGAGGAGGAGGAGGACCATGTTCACAGTGGCATTCAGCACAGCAAGAAGCAGCATGTGGTTGTGAACAGGGAACCCATAAGAGATGCTCACAGTGGGGGACCTCAGGAGGGACCAAGTCCACAGATCCAAACTCTCCCTGCATGTGATGTTGCCTTAAAGGAACGAGTCCCATCTTCATCTCATGGGCAGCACTTTCCTCTCTCTGCCAGGGGTCTGGAGATGTACCAGCAGGCAGGTGCTGCACCTCAGCACCAGGCATCATTAACAGAAACCCATCGTCTGGGTAGTTTACACTGATTAGGAACAAACTTCCTTGGTCACCCAACCTTCTGTGAGACACTTGGAAACCACCATAACATCATCTCAGTCCCTCCTGCTGCAGGAGCAGATAAAACACAAGACCACAAAGTTCTCCACGTGCCTGGTCTTTTAGACCTGATCTCACTGACAAAGTGTGACCACATCTGCAGAGGATGGAATATTTAGCCAACTTCCCAAAAATGTCTCTTGCTCAAGATGACAAGGCAATGCTCATGTGCTTTCTCCTGCCTGGCTTGCTCATACCACAACCAGCTCACACCACAGCCAGCTCACATTGCTGGCATGAAGCCCTAGGTACTTTAGTCTGTGAGGCACTCTGAGATCCTGCAGGATGAAAGAAGCTTTATAAATGTAAATCATTCTCATTAATGTAAATTGTGGGACAATGCAATGTGATGTTTACAGTGAAGAGTCCCAGGGCTGAGTTTCAGACTCTGTATGTTTATGTATAATTTCAGCGATGCCATCACTGCCGTCGCTGCCCAGTAGCTGGCCATCAGAAAGATCCCCTCCATGGAGGACCCAGTTGGGACTTATCACCCACAGTCACCAGGTTGGGTTACAAGGGCAGCACTGCCACCACAGAACATTTGTCTCCTTGTATGCTGCTGAAAGCTGTTTGAAAAACCCTGAAGTCCTCCTCTTGCACAGTTGTCCGCAGCAGCTTGGGGGTTTCTCTGTAACTGCAGGAGGTTAATTAACATTTTGAAGACCAATTCTAAAGCCCAGTGACCCCAGTTCAAACAGTGGGGTTGCTAAAGAGGGGAAATCCATGTGCAGAAATTTAACTGCGCAGTTACAACTCAAACCATCATGCGCTCTTCAGCTCAGACCCAACCCAGTATCCATGAAATCTACCAGGAGTTACTCTACCAGTTTGAAGTAAACTTTGAACACCCATTTCCCAGTCTCTCCATTTTAGGAGAGCTCCTACCACCTCTTCTCACTGTTATGCCCATCCTAAGAGAAAACAGTCTTTCTTCTTAGATAGCCATTGGCACCTACAGACCAAAAGAGAGCACCGATATCTTGAAGAGCCAACTTAAAGCACAACTTAATTGTGTTCACTGGACACAGAGAATGTGACTTGAGTGTCCAGCTGAAATGCTGTGCAGGACAGAAAGTGTGAAAATCTACAAGCCAAAATGACACAGGAGAATGGGGGCTGGCCTCAGGAGTCCTCCAGCACACCGGCACCTGCACATTGGGTACAGCAAGTCTGTGCTGAAGGAGTAAACTACTCCCTAGAGAAGCAGCCAGCGGCTGGCATGTATCCTAGGGCACAAATGAGACCTTCTGTGGAGTCTACAGCCCACGCACTGCTGTGCAGGTGGCTGCCATGCTGCCTGTGGAGCTGTACTTAACTGCTGCACGCTAACAGCAGGGCTGCGTGCTGCGAAGGGAGTCGGGACGCGGTCCCAGGGCAGCTCCGGATCTGCGCTAACCCCGGCAGAGGCGGTGGGAGCACAGCAGCCCCATGCTCAGAGGTGCACACACAACGAGCACACGCGACCAAACCACGTGCACAGACCGAAAGGCAACGGCTCCAGCTCAATCCCAAACTGAGAAGCAAGTGCAAACCATCAGATTTAAATTTCAGCCTCGTTCTTTTCTGTGCTTTTGTTTCAATATTTAGAACTTCAACTAACAAAGCAACAGACACAATGCCACCTCCTCGGGAAACACATACCCAGCTCCCTCCATCTGCTTCCTCCCCCAAGCCCCCTCGTATTCTGCAAAGCAGATTGTGCTCTGAAATATTAATACTCTGCTCTTCTATCGTTATTCCCAACCCTGAATCTCACGGCTTCTTCCTAGCTTCCCTCCCCACTTCCATTTTTTTTCCCAGGGATCACGGCACTCAACGGGTTACATTACAGCATACCGTACCATGTCTGAGTGGAGCTTTCATAAAAGGTGGAAGCGGTCCAGAAGCAGCTTCTAGGGAGCCTTCCATCTGCAGCAGCATTTTATTTAGACAGCAGAGGGGAAATTAGATCCCTATGTTGCTGATTGGCTTTGGGAGTTGAATCTTCAGTTCTGTAGGAGGAGTTAATTTACACCACTGTAAGGAACCCAATACCGAAACTCCCACCGGGGTGATCAGCGCTGGGGGGGAACGTAGGGGAACAATGATTGTTCAGTTTAAGGGCAACGTGGAGTTGCCTTTAACTCGCGCTGTGCTTTCGCTCTAAATTTCTTTGAATTTGACTTTGTTCTATTTAATCTGGATTTCTGCTCCATCTGGCTTCTGAGTAACGATGCCAATTTATTTTGTGTGCTTGCTGGAGAAGCTTTTCTTTAGCTTGGGGGAGCAGTTACGCTAGAGCACCGCTCCAGCAAGTCTATTTTGGTCCAGCCCTGAACCTTCCTTCCCCAAATCTTGTAGGAAATATAGGAGGAATTTCTGTAATTGCAGATAACTTGGGTAACAGGAGAGTGGATGGAAGAGGCATCCCATTGGAAATGCCCTGAGCCAGAGTCTCACCTACTGTATGGCGCTGTACCAAGGTGTACAGGCTGATATACAGCAGGTTGTGCCCGGCACTGGGGACAGCTTGCTCTTCACCAAGACTCTGCCCTCAAGAACAAAAGGATGTTTCTTCTCCTGAGTCCCTGCGTGGAGCAGACAGATGGCTACCCAAGCCAAAATTCACTGTGGTTTTTAAGGCCAGGCTTAAGGATGAGTTCTCATGCCATTTCCATATTGCTGTGGATCGGGTGTTAAATGAAGAAGAGGCCTGCTCCCTTCCCCCAAAAGCTCATACTGACCACCGAACCCTTAATCAAATTTCACATTGGCCAGTTACACTTTCTCTCTTACTCAGTTGGGTATGACAGGCAGCATCTAAAAGTCAGCTCTTGTATCACAGAATCACAGACTGCATTAGGTTGGCAGGGACCTTTAAAGCCCATCTAGTCCCACCCCTGCAGTGAGCAGGGACATCTTCACTAGATCAGGTCGCTCAGAGCCCCATCAAGCTTGACCTTGAGTATCTCCAGGGATGGGGCCTCCACCACCTCTCTGGGCAACCTGTGCCAGTGTCTCACCCCCCTCAGAGTGAAGAACTATATGAAAATAAACTTTGTCATCCTTAGAGTTTGGCAAAGGAGCAGCTAGTACCAAGTCCAAGGGGCAGAGCTACCAGGGAGCCCCCATTCCTGCCACACCCGGAGATGGGGAGCCTCTCACTGTCTGGAGAGACAACAGGCACTCGCCTGGCTAGGCTCCTGCATTAAATGCATCCTCTAAAAACCACGTGAGAGACCACAGCTCAGCTGCCTATGATCTGCACAGGAGTGGGGGTAACAGTAGTAATGAAGCCGCACCAGTTTGGGTCCAGCTGGAGCAAGCGCCCAGGATCCCCAGAAAGACGATGCCCATGGGAGCTCATCTGCTATCACTCCAATTAACCAACCCAGACACAGGCACGTGCAGTCCCACTTCTGGACAGCAGCAGAGACACCATTATGGATGTTTATGTTTTTTCAGCACCATAAGTCACCTTGCAGATGTCGGGCATTAAGCAGGCTAATTTAGCAGCCTTTTCAAAGGACTCTCTGGTTCTTGACCGTTGAGGTGTAATGGCCCGAGTCTCACACAGCTATATTTTTCCTTATTCACCTGAGGTCAGAGAGGGCCACTTAACCTTATTATTTCAGGAGGCTCAAACCTTTCACAATTATAAACAGGAGAGTAAAAAGGAGAGCTGAATTTGTGCAATACATTACTTATAATTTCCCAGCCTCCAAACCCAAGCAAGAAGGGCAAGGATGGCTCTGACACAGACTTTCTTATCTAGAGCCTGGCTTGAATGGAATCTACAGGGCTAATGGCACAAAGTGATTAACACCAACGGCTGTTTTGTGCTGTGGATCAAGCAGGTTTGCTCCTTCCCTGCCTCCAGACTTCACACACACTCTTCCAAGGCAAGATGGACTATATATAATAGGGGGGAAAGTGTGCCAGGATGTTTATTATAATAGTAGAAGAGCAGACACACAAGCAGCTGCTGCTGGTATAGGCTTGATGACCTTGTCTTAAGGGTTCAGCACCTCCTGCCAACAAGTCTTTACTCGTCTTGCTGCTGGGCTCCTATTCTAGTTTACCAGAGACCACAGGTCCCACAACAAACTCTGCTGCAGCCTCTCCAGAGATTTCCTTGCACCACATAATTCCCAGCCACTGGCAACCCTTGCACTGAAAGTAAGACACCGAACAGTCACACACCTCTCCTGAGGCTCCTTTTGCTTGTCCCCAGCCAGCATCCCTCTCCCAAGAAAGGGGTCCTGCACAGCCCCTCATGTGCGGAAGAAAAGGAAATTCCCTATCCAAAACGTGATGAGGACTCTGTAAGATAGAAGATGATGACTCCAAACCTCCAGCTGCAGTATAAAGTCTGAGGTATCACCACTGCTTGGGCACAACTTCATGAGCTTCCTGTGCACCGAAGAGACAGGCAGAACAAATCCCATCTTAAATGCGATCCTGCAACCCATTTCAATATCTAGTGCTGGAAGATGAAGTTTCTGTCTAGACAGTCAGGGCTGAAATATTGTTTATTGTACCTGAAAATTAATTTCATACCTTTTGGGGCATCACCAGATGCCTTGAACAATCACTGACTGTACACACAAACCTGCAAGTTCAGTGGCCAATTTTCTTCAGGCGTGCACTAAAGTGCACTGGCATATTTAAGATCAAAATTCAAGCCATGGTGCTCAACAGTATGGTACGTAACTCAACAGAAATGTCAGACCTGCAGCCATTAAAGCATAACATTTACCATACACCACCACAGATTTACACAGCACATCACTGCAACACTTTGTAGGAGCACAACGGTCCAGAAAGCCAGAGGAATTAATTCTTTGTACAGTGGATGAGGAGCTGGTGTGAACTTTTTCCTCTGAATCAGTCATGCGCTGTCACTCCAAGGATGATACACCAGGGTGTACATCTGCTGTTCACCAAATCTAGCAGCATCTGAATTCAGACAGATTATACGAGGGCATCCCGGCCAGATGGCCACAGCTGACCCAGAAATGTTGCACACTAGAGGAAATCATATGTACTTCACCAAAGTCTCCCATATTAATTCCTCAGGAACAGACTTTTACTGTCTCTGGTGGTTACCGTGTCAGGTGGCCAGGAGGTCACAGTGACTCTGCTGGAATGCAAAGGTCTGGGGAAGAAAAGAGGTCTGATGCTCAGTCATAAATCTCTGTGGCAAACTTTCAGACTCCCCACTGTTGCTTCTGGGCAAACACGTTTAAAAGCAGGTGCAAAACTGAGTCTTAAAACATAAAGACCATCTTCCACATCAAAAACTATGAAGGCTTGCAGCACACATATTTACCCTGTTCCATCTGAAGTAAACATAAGCACCAGAAGTGTTTATTTAGGCTTGCAGCACGTCCATCTGTATGTCAAGTCCAGGACATGAGAAACATCAGTCCCAAGGAAAGGTGGATTCCATATTATCTGGGACAGCAGATCTGTTGCTTTTTGTGTCAAAATCTTCTACAAAGCCAGTGAGTCAAGGCCCTGAAACCCTCAGGAGAAGCCCATCACCCCGACACAAGCATAGCTCAATGCTACTCCTCAAAGCACCCCAGCAGTGCCAAGAGGAGGCCACTTTTCCATATGGAAGGTTAACCTTCCAGTCCAACCATCCACCAGGGAAGGAACTGCTGCCTGGGTGGCACAGGCTGGCATGTAACCACTCGGTGGCAGTGGCTTTTGGTCACCCCAACCCACAGTACTAAGTGTGTATATAAATAACTTTTCCCCAAACACGTGTTTATATAGTGCACAGTAATAGCTCCATTAGACCTTTACATTCTATCAGCCAAATAATATGAGTTCTTAAAAACATTTAGTACTTTAACAGGCATTTTAACAGCTCCCATAACTCAGCTGCATCTTTGCTGTAAATCACTTGACAGCTGAATACTCTATTGTACGACCTAATCCCCTTCAGCGTTTCGGAACAGAAGAAACAACCTTCCTAAGGTTGTTTAAGAAGGGGAGCAGCCTTGCTAGGTGACTGCTCGGCACAAGGAGGGAAGCTCTGTGCTTTTTTAAAGATGCACTGATTTACACAGACCCTGGTAGCTATCCAGTGTGACAGCAAAGGTCTGAGGTTTTGCAACGGGAGGAAAATCAGCAAGGCAGAAGCCAGTGCAATGTAACGTGCACTGGTTAAGCACAAAGTGTGGGCCCAAAAGGAGCTGGTCCAACATCACACAGGGTAGTCCTTGTGTCGAAAGCCCCAGCTCAGCACCACCCGACATCCAGCCCTGCAGAAACACCTCTGCAGCAGCACTGACCTCAAGAGAGTACAGAAAAACGGCTCATGCTTTTTTCTGCCTCCATGGCAGACCCTGCTCCATGAAAGCTGATAACCAGGGACCTTTCTACCCCGGGACTTGGACTTCATGAAAGGAGCAGCAAGTGGCACCTCACACCCGTAAGAGCAACAAAGGGTGGCTGGTCCTGAGCCTGCAGCTCTAGGAAAGCCTTCCTTGCTGCCTACCAGGCGTTTAGCTCAGCTTGGCACTCACTGGAGGGAGTGGGAACCCTCCGCGGCAAACAGGGATCATCAGGACAGGAGCTGGAGGATGAGCGGCAGATGAAGCACAGGAAGGTGGTGGAATGGCCAGAGCTGAGCAGAGGGGAAAGGGGAAGATCAGCTCAGCCTATATTTTATCAGCACAGAGGAGATGCCATGCAGGGGGGAAAGTCTGCACAGGCAGACACAATGGGAAGGGAGAGGTGTGCCCAGACAGGTGTTCACCTGGGGAAGCAGATGAGAAAGCACTGGTGAGCTGGGGGGTTCCATGCATATTTGCACACGCAGTCGTTTTGAGGCAAGGAAGCCTCCATTTTCTCCTGACCTCTCTCAGAAGTGGTGGGCTGGATCCTGACAGTCCCCATCCCATCTCCTGCCCCTGCAAGGCCCTGTTCTTGCATTTTCTTGTGTATTTCAAAGCTCACACACTGAAGCAGGAGAGGCAATTAAGTCTATATGCAGGTAGAAAGGGGCTCCCATGGGAAACCGTTTAAGAAACACTGTCTCTAATAGGAAATTTCACTGTGTTTCACTATGGCTTTATGGTCTACTCTGATGAGCTCTTTGAAAAAAAAATACACACACGCTATATATATATATATATATATATGTATGTATATATATCCATCCAGATGAATGCTTTTGATCACTTAGCATAAGTTTTTCTTGGCTGTAAAAGATGGCAGGCTGAGGAGACTAAATGAGAGCAGGGAAGAGCTGAGGCAGTTGGATCCCAGTCCTGCGGTGCCTGGACAGGCTCCGTCAAAAACAAGGACAAAGCCAGAGAGAACCCTGAGAGATTTACATCACATGGGGCCCTGCATAGAGAACCAGAATGACATAGTGGGTATATGATGTTGGCCAAATTCCTTAAATAAGTGCTTGATGAAGTTCCTGCAGGCTGAAAGATTTATTCCTTTCCCCTCCAAAGCACATAATGCCTACGAGATGAAGATCTCAGCTGGCTCGATTGTTCAGAGATTGTACCAGCAACAATTCCCCCAGCTCTTCAGAACTGCATGGAGTTTAATTCAAGAGCAGGGTGGAATTTCTCACCAGGGCTGCTGCCATGAGCCTGGATGGCAAAGCATGCATGAGCCTGGAAGCAGGGTGAGGATGAAGACACCATGTCCCTGTGCCTGGTACTTCACCCAATACAGGGAGTGACCATCCGACCACCCACCCCTCCACACACTGTCCCACACTGCATGGCCTGCGTTCACCATCCACCAAAACAACCCGCAGGTGTATCCTACAGCTGAGTCCACAAGTGCTCCACACCCCTAAGGCCACTGACAAATGCTCCCTGCTGTTTCAGCACACCTTCCCTCTAGGCAAACCCTGAGCATCCGAACAGATTGTGTGCAGGGTTGCAGCCCATTGTTGAGCCTCCAGAGCTTTCCTCAGCTTGACCCCAAACCTCAGTAACACCAGATCATCACAGCCCAGTGATCCATGGATGGACAGGAGAGAAAACCAGGTGAGAGAATCTGCCAGGAGACAAGGAGGCCCTGTTAAAAACCTCATTCATTGGGCTTTTTCAGGCAGTGGGAGCGGTGAAATACTAAAGGATGGAAGGAGGTAAATTATTCGAGTTAAGACATTTCAAATGACTGCCTCCTGCTGCGTTCAGCAGTTTTTCTTGATGGAGTCACTAATCACTGTGGTTTACTGAATGACCTTGTTGTGGCCATCGCATCTTCAGGGAACCACAGGCTGCATCAACCCCCGTGCAGGGTGACGCCTTTTCGGCTGTGCCAGCTCACAGCCATCAAATGCCGACTGTGGCCTGTCACGACAGGGCAGAGGAATAGCACATTTCACAGTAAAATATCTTCATCATGTCCAAGACACACGATGAGCTTTGTACTCAGGGCAGAGATGAAGAAATTGGGGCAGAAATCCTCCCATACAGACATTTAAAAATACTGTCTGCCACAACCTGAAAAAAAATGCTATAGAAAAATTAAATATTTACTTCTTCTGTTTGTTAATATATTTCATTAGTTACTCAGCTGTAACAGTCATTAAAATGCTGAAAGGGAACTTCATGTAAATTCATCACTAGCCTGGGAATACTCCTGCATTTGTGAGCAGGCTGCACACTGCAGCAGAGCTCGGAGACTCGATTTCCCTACAGGCAAGGCCAAACGTCTGGTTCACTCACAATTTACAAATGATTATTTCTCTAATTAATCATTCATCAAAAAACACAAATAGCAACAGGGCGTGAAAGGCAGCGCTGGTGTAAACAGAAGGCAGAGTCGATCCATCACAGCCTCACCCCGCAGCCGCTCGCGGGGGGACCCACAGCCGCTGTAACCCCAGCGACCGCAGCGGAGGGAGATGGGGAAATACCCTCGCTGTTCTCTGCAGCTACCAGAAGGGAATCAGTGATGTATGGTTCTGCTATGCCAAACCTCATCTGCATAAACTGGGGCTGCACCAGATTCGTGAAACATATTGAGAGGCAAAGGCGAGGATGTTGCCCAACAGGCGGGTGGGAATGGCAGGATTGGGGAGGGGGAGGGGGGCAGATGTGGGAGGAGACAAAACCTCTACAACACAACCCACCGAGGCTGGAAGCGATGCACGAAAACCACCCCAAAGGAGAGGGGCCAGGAGAGAGAACAGAACAATGACAAGGGACTTGCTAAACAACTTCCCTGGCTCCCTGGCGTAGGGACTTGGCTATAACTAATCCACCATTGCCTGCCACAGCCTGAGGCCACCAGGATCCAGGGGAGGTTGGTCCTCTCTGCTCTTGTGCTGTCAGACCAGCGACACATGACTGCTGGTGCCCACGCACCAACTCCTCTCTTGCCTTAGCTTGGATGAACGAGTTGTGGGACACAAGCAGATCCTCTGAGCGCACAGTCCATCTGGAAATCATCTCTCCTGGTGTTCAGAGCTTGGATCCGCAGCCCTGTGCACTGCCTGCCAAATGACTCGCAGGAGAAGACCACATATCCACACCCCCTGAGGCTAAAAGCAAACTGCAAACGCACATAATTTTCACCCTTTCGCACAGATCCTCTGCTCTCATCACTCCTACTCCAGGTTAGATAATTCCTACACTCCAAGGACAGAAGTTTGAAAGGTGTGACTATTTCCAGGACCCCAGACCTCTCCTTGCCTTGGCCCTGCCACATCAGGCTGCTGGCCAATCTCTTGCCAAGCCAACAACTCTTCAAAAGGCGGTACGAACTGGTAAAAGCAGGTGGCAGCATGATATTTCAGCCTTGCTATAGCCTCCTGCTGCCTTTTATTATATTTCACAGAGCTAGGCTTGAAACATATAATCAGATTTCAAAGAGGCTGGAGTATTGTTGGCAGTCAACTTCGTTCTTGACCACTGAGATTGTGAGATCTGTGCCTGCTGCTCTGAGAACGAGAAGTTTTCCTCCTTCCAGCAATTAATTAAACAAACTCAAAGCCTAAAACACAACAACAAAGGACATCCAAGATAACCAGGACTTTTGCAGGACTGGCTTTTACCAAAGCTCCACCAGCACAGCATCTGCATATATTGCACAGGGTTGGCAATGCAAAATTAGCTTGAAATAAGGAAATTCTTCTGGAGAACAGAATACCCCATACATCCTAACATGTACAATAGCCCAGCATCCTAGTATGAAACAGTAATTTGTCCTGTGAAGGAACAGAAAGGATCTTGAGGGCAGGGGTTGCATTGATGAGGTCTCCTGGAGGTTTAGAGGATCTGTGCTGGGAGTTATCCGCGGTAGGATCAAAGTGCATCCTCAAAACTGGATGGCCGAACTTGTTCTCTCTAATTTTTAACACACGTGAGAAATCTGCACCAGCTTGCAGGACGTGCCAGACACAATAGCAGTGGAAAGGAAGGATGGCCACCCAACCAGCGGGCAGCATCACACCTAGCACTCAGGAAGCCTCAATTCAAAAACCTGCCACATGACAAGGTTTTGAGCAGGCTGCTGGTTCCTTCATGTGTCAGATCCTCACATACAACACTGAGAACATCCCAATGTGTTGAAGACTGTGGGACAGGCAGGTCTCATGGGAACAAAGCCCCACATGAGCTACTCAGAGAGTCAGGAAGAGATTTCCTAAGGAGACAGAACAGGAAATTCTGACTCCACGAGCACAGTCATCAGGATTTTTCTTAATGGCATGAACTGGCAAAGAGGGAGCAGTGACAGTAACCAAGGGGACCACAGCGCAGTGGCAGAGACACCCACATGCAGGGCAGCAGCAGAACCAGCCATGCAAGGAGCCACTTGCAAACCACTGATCCAATGGGAGGAGCAGCAAAAACTACAAATACTGACAGAGTTTGCCTCCCAGAAGCAGGTATGTGTACTGCTGTGAAGAACAGCCAAACCCACCTTCCTAAAGCCCAGTAACAGGCAAACTGGGGCTTCAGTTGTGCCATATGGGAGGAATCACTCCAGTGTTTCCACCCGTTGCTGGACAAGTCAAACAAGAAATTCAATCCACTTGCCTGCATTTCACCACAAAAGTCCTGTAATAGCTCATGAGCAGCAAACGAGGGAGGAAATCCATATACACAGAAGCGACTGATAAGAAATATGCCTGGGTTCCAACCTTCTCTGGTGGTTGGCCTTTTCTTTCCAGTACTTCCATTAGTATCTCTGCATATAACAACCACTGTGACAGCTGTAACTCAATCCATTTAGAGGAGGTAGAAGAGAACCCAGAATGGAGTGGCATTTAGCCTCAGGTCTAGGGCACTTTTAAAAGTTTCATTGTTAGGCAGCTATCTCAGAGAAAAGGAAAGCTATGGCATGAATGACGTGTCTTTGAGTATTTTTTCTAAGCGACAGTAAGAGCTTGCTGACCTGAGGTATTTCCTGACATTATTTTCTTGTGTTTATGTTCTCTCCAATGCATCCTATTAGAGCAAATCTGTTTGGAAGGGCTCCATTCCTGACAATGATGCATGCTCCAAGAATGCCTTCTGCCCCAGCAATAATCCTAAAGAGACCCATTCTCCTACTCATGTGCTTCATAACAATCAGATGCACGAGGGTGACGCACAGGCAAACCCAGAGTACCCAGCACACCGCAAACTAGGCTATAAATGCCCCATTATTTCGTTTTCAGAAGCAAACACTTTAGCTTCTGACCCAAGATCTGCATTTACATAAGAGCTTCCCCCATCCAAACTTAATGCACAGGGACAGAGTTGAAAACCGAGAGGAGTTTTCTATTAACACCTCCAGTGCTCATTCCAGTTCTTAAAAAATACAGCTAACCCACTCCCTGAAGGAGGACGCAGTAATAACTCATCCCCTTTATTTTTAGCCTAGCTCTTCCTTCAAAGCCCAGCAAGATATGTGGAGTTTTGCAGTGTGCAGAGAATCCCTGCTCGTGATTAATATCTATGTGAATAATAAAGCTTCAACCAGGTTTGAGTCTGTTACCTACTGCTTCAGCAAGTTAAACATCAGATGGGAGCAAGAGCAGTGAGGGTATCCAGCCAGCTTTCATATAACTCAAAGCAGTACTACAAGGCTTCATTAATTGAGATCACCAGATGAAAAACCTCATCATGTATATAAAAGGCAAAAGGTAAAACATCTGCTGATGCTCAGACAGTGCTGAGATGGGATGCTACATGGGAAACTCTGATAAACTTCAAAGAGGAGGGACTGAGACCCATCTGCATATCCGAATTATGTTCCTCCTGCTCCAGAGTCCCAACCTCAGCTGGATGCTGGGTCTGAACTATAGCAGCAGGAACACAAGCAAAGCTCAATGCTTTAATCTAGACACCTAACTTCTATTTTCTCAGCAAAGCCTCCCAAGTAAGCCCAACATGGGTTGAGTTGCTCCTTTTAAAACAGCACAAGTGTGAAGGCAGCTCAGACGGCGAATCAGCCTCTCAGACGAGCGCACATGCTTTCCTTCACTTCACAGGTGGCCTCGGTGTCAGAAGTCCTATCTCAACAGAAGCAGAGAGGGAAAGGCAATTCATGCAGGCCACGTTTCGGTAACGCTGCGACTCATTCTCCTTCCATATGTACCCTTCCCCATGCTGGGAGAGGGGCTGGTCTGAAGCCAGCCAAAGTCGCTGTGCGAGCGAAGTACCAACCTGGCATTGCAAAGGAACTGAAACCTGCTGCACTGGCTTGTGTTCTCCAGCATAAATCACGCAGGAGAAACAGGCAGCTATCTATAGATGCTTTGAAAGGGCAGCTTGGTATTTGCCAGGCCTCCTTTGACGTAAGTGAATGACATGGCCACACCATGCAGCTCACCTTTCAGAGACCATCTATCATCCCACGCCATCCCCCGCGAGTCACAGCCGTGCTGAGACATCCACTACCCTGCTCCCAGGTACAGATCCTTCCAGGATCCCATCTCTGCTCAGTGGCAGGCAGACTGAAGCAGTCACTTCCACCTAGCACCTCACCAGGTAAGCCAAGCTCTCTTCTCTGCTGTCTAGATGCTTAGGCAGCATCTTTTCTCCTCCATGTCACCTACATCCTCAAGTGCTTAAAGACAGCATGATGGCTCTCTGTCAAGGTATTCTGGTTCACTCCTGTAAGCTCTGCACAGAGTCCTGCTGTTCCAGCATGCAACAACAACTTCTTCAGCTCTCACACCCCCACCAACAGCACAGCAATACCCTAACACCGACTGCATGAAGTAATGCCCCACAGAGATGCACCCCCAGCCAAGGGCACAGGAGGAGGGGGATCCCCACCCGACACGTTCAGCTCCCTGCTCACAGCACCACAGCCCAACACTACTTTCCCAACCTGATTAACCCTAGACAAACCTTCCTGGCAACCAGGATGGGTGATGGGCATCTATCTACTCTCCAGTTTGCAATGTAAATAGGATACTGGGGTTTTTTCCCCCCAAGCATATATTTAGGCATAATGTATTTTAATGGCAAAAAGATGCTTTGTTCCATGGGGGTGAGTGTGTGTATTTGATCCCTGTGCTTCAAACAGATCCAGGAACGGAATTTAATACATTTATAAAATGAAGACCAGATGCTGTGGGCTGTTTAAAATAGCAGAGCAAATACTGAGAGGAGCACTCCAAGGAAGGTGACATGAAAGAAAAAAAGAAAAAAAAAGGCAAAAGAAAAGCTGTAAGTCACAGGAAAATTGAGAAGCAGTAATGACTGTGGGACTTCAGGGCCACGGGGGTCCATGCCAGAGATCCCTCAGGAAAAGCAGCTTCCACCTCAGACACAGATGTCTCTTCTACATGAGCTAGAGAGAGAAAAGTTAATTGTTAACACTGGTCGGAGATAGAGCCCGCTTGTCTTCTAGTTTGAGAGAGATGCAGTTCCCCCTAACACAGAAATCCCAGTACATGCAAACAGCAATCCGTTCCTACTACTTCAAAATATTAAACCAAACAAGCACTGAAAAGTCAAGTTCCACTTCACTGCTGCTTCTCTCTCCACTCACTTCCACAGGTTCCTCGGCTTGGGCAGTCAAGTTTCCCAGGAAGCCAAAGCTGCTGCTGGAGGCTGCTGGGGGTCCCTGTGCTGCACCCCCCAGGCTGCAAACACAGCGGGGTGGTTTATTTGTTCAGTGTGGAGTATTTCCATTCTGGTTTTTGTAAGTGATGGAAACTTCTCTGGTAGGCTTTTCACGCCCTGGTTGTTATCAGAAGGTTTATATTTGGGACTGAACCCAAGTCACCATCCTTATGGAAACAAACCGGCTCAAAACGAATGCCTGCATCAATCTTACCCCCACTGATGGACAGGATACCTCACTCAGAAGGAATGGCACCACATTTCTGTAGCAAAGTCGCTATTCAGAGTGTCAGAAGTGGTTCCAGCCTCTCTCTCTAGCTCCGTGCAGCACTGCATGATGTTAATGGCAGTGTCACCCCCATTTTGCAGCGCGTTATGCTGAGGTATGGAGTATGTTAAGGAACTCTTCTCTCTGGTCCCAGCAATCAGTGCAAGAACAGGGACTGGAATTCAGTGGCTGCGCTCAGATCCAGCACACAGAAGAGCCCATATTGTACTTGCAGATCACCCATCTGCATCACAAAGCAAGGAGCCAAGAAGTGCCTGTATGTACAAGTAACTGCATCTTCTGCAGGCAGATCTTTGGAAAACTCAGCTCATGGTGTTCTGTCTGCAAGTCAAAAGCCATCTCCAATTGCTCAAAATTAAATACAAATACAAGTTGCTGCAATTCATAAGGAACTTAATATTTATTACCACGTATTGCAAGCATGCAGCTACGTAGGAAGATTCCCTTACTGTCCCCAGTGATTCAAGGGATGAGGGGAAGAAAGAATAGCCTTTGATACTAACAAAAAAAAAAAAACAAATGTGGAGAAAACAATGTATTAAATCCTTTTCACAGCCAAGAGGCCAGCGAAAATGCTATGTATTTATAAAGAAAATGAAAACCTGTCAGGAACAAAATGAACTGAATAACAGAGCTCAAGCTGAATAAAGAGAAGCAAGAACTGAAGAAACAAAAATGCTACTAGGGTAGAAAACAGCATCCTCTGCATCCCCGGAAAGGGGGCTCGGAGTGGATGTACAATCCATCTGGGTACAGGACAACTGGGAGTCCTCAGCCACTTCCTGCTCCTGACCACCTCCAGGTAGGCAACCAAACGCCGAGTAAGGTCAGCAAGGACATCGTTCGCAGGATGCGTAACACCAAACCAGCCAGAGCATCTTCTTGCATTCCCAGTAAGGGGACACATGGGGAACTGGACACCCTACGGTTCCATGGAGTGGACAGACAGGCAGTGTGGTGCTCAGAACACTGCGGTCTCCTCCTCACGGTCTCTGCAGAGCAGAAGTTCAAGAGATATGATCATCTGGTCCCAAGAAGGTATGCACATGAGTGAGGTCTGGTTTCCACGTGCTGAGTTTACAGTCCCATCCCTCTGCTGAGCCCGCCAGGTGCCTGCCCATTTGTGGCCACAGCAACCTTGAGGAGGAGGAGGAAGAAGAAGAGGAGGAAGAGGCAGTGGCTGCAAAGGCAGATGTCAGCTCCTGGCCCACAACAGAAAATAGAATCTTTAGGATACAGAGGTAGAAATCTTCTGGTTTGCCAAAGAAAATGTCCCACGGGCCAAAAGACCAATTGTATGGACTGGCCTGGGTCCTAACTCCACAATTGGAAGAGCTGGCATGTTTTTCTAGATTCTCAAAGTTGGAAGAGTACCTGAAAAATCACTAGGGAGCTTAAATATTCATGAAAACTCAAATAAAACACAATTATTTTAAACCCAAGCACTGCTATCTTGATGGAAACAAGGCTTTTTAGTCTGCAGATGACTTGAATACAAGATCTGATATTAAATAATTTAGCTTTATGTTTCTAATTGCAGGAAGTTTGTGTGATTTTAAAAATAAACAACATAAGTATTTCATAATTCAGATACTTAATTACTATTACCATATTGATTGCAGGAAATAGGATTAACCACACACTGTATTTTGTCAGAGGAGAATGTCAACAAACTTGAAGTGATGGCTACCTATGAATTAGTTGGCTGCACAACATTAAAAACAAAACACAAACCATGGCCATCAGAAATGGAAATGCTCAATAGACCATCACGCTTTTTATCCAGCCTGGATTCCCCATTAAGTCCAGAAGGGGAGTAGAAACTCAGTAAACTGCAAAGTTTAACTCATGCTCAGGAGAAAATAAGTAAGCTAGGAGGTCTTTATCTCTTGAATCATGCCTTGCTTAGGTGGTTCATCAGTGCAGTCATTCAAATAAGTCTAATAATTAGCACTGCAAAGCACAGCAATGCTCCCCTCGGCCCGGTTCCTACAGGAGGGGTTGACGAGCTTGGACACATCTCCCAAAGGCAGGATGAGTGTGGCAAGACCTGTGAAGCTGACAAGACCTCCTCCTCGTCCTGAGCTGGCAGGGAGAATTGTTAAGTCCTATCAGGCAGAAATATCTCCAACGTTTAATATCAAATGCACCCAGCGCTCTGCCCTTGCTCCATTTTCTGGTACTCTCACATGAAGGTCAGTAGTGGGCCGTGCCCATGGCAGGTGCAATGAGGCACCATTAGGTATGTCCTACCAAAGGAAGCTTTCCAGAGCAGCTAGTTTCACATCCCTGCACAGCAACACTCACCTACAGCCAGGAAGTGTACACTACGCTGAACTCCCACAGGATACATGGAAGTACAGCCTGGATGACAACATGCTGAGGCCACTTCAGCTCTCTCCACACAGATGCACTTTTGAGTGGCATCAGCAGAGGTTAAGTTGGGTATTAATAAGAAGTGGTGGTCTGAAATCTTAAAATAGGCTTTTTTTAAAACAAAACAAACCAAAAATGTTCTATCTTCCTCATGACAGACTGCAGTTACTTCTGCTGTACATCAACAGGAGGGAAAGAGCATAACAGGAAAATAGCAAGGGCCTTTTCATGTACATGAAAGGCAGGTTGAAAATCTCTACAGAGGCACTTAAAACATCTCTTGCTGCATAAAAGACAATGCTCAAATACTCCAGTTATTTGCTTTTCATCATCTTGAAGATTCAACAAATGATCAACTGCACTGGTAGCTGTTGGGAAGTCACACAGGGTTGGAAGAGGGAAGGAGAGAGGGAAAGAGGGAGGGAGGGAACACAGCTGCATTTCCCAGGTCTCCACAGCCACTCTGACCACTTCCCAAAGTGCATCTCCAGAAGTCCCAGCTGCAGTTTTCGGCAGCCCTGCCTCACTCTTTCCCAGCACCAAGTCTAACATTGGAGGAGCATGAAAACACAAACCTCCATTATTCAGAGCAAAGGCATAAAACTGCTTGCATTTACCATGCTACAACTTTAAAGCCACCCCAGCACACTGTAGATAAGCGAGTGGCCTGGGGGCAGCTTTATGAGCTGGGCAACATTTTGCAACAGAAATTTCTGGATGCCTTTTAGCCTTAAGAGCAGAGCAAATCCCTCCAACCCTAACCAGCATCCAAATTAGTAGCTGAAAGAATCCCAGCAGACATCCCCAGAGAGACGGGCTACAGCAAAAGGAATTAGTGCTCTCTTCCTCCTCTCTGGATGGTGAAGGTTATTTGCACTCAGAGCCAACACAGCGCCCAAGATGCCTGTGCTGCTCCTGGAGGGGACAGCCCTTGATGAGGCCTAAGGCTGCGGTTAATGCAGCACTTCCTATTGATTTGTTTGTCCAGGATGTCTCATGCTGTATTCAGACCTTCACACCTGGGGTCAGCCCCCACAGACCTACTGGTGTATTCAGTGCTCACCCTGAAAGACTTCAGCACCTTTTACACCTAATGTGGTTTTGCTTTGGCTCTTCATGTGGAGAGGTGGAGATACAGCCAAATGTTTTTTACCTTTTCAATGCAGAGAAGCCCCTCTGCATCCCCATGGTCAGCACCACTGGTCCATCACACCCAGCCAGTGGCTATTGCCAAGTGTTTCCCTGAGCCTAAAAAAGTAGGCAGCTCCAGAAGGCTGCACAGAAGCTCTGCAAGAGGATTTAGGAGCTGGTACACGACACCAGGATTTGCATTTTGCATCCTCATCTTGCCCGGAGAGAGGGCACAAAAGCAACACTGGGCTCCTGTGGGGCTGGCAAACGTCCACCAGCGCCCCATGTGCACCCTGAGAGGTCGATTACCGCAACATTTTCACAGGCAAATACCTAGGAGCTAGTTTCCCCCATCGACTTTTACAGATCGATCCAAAGCCCAACAGCACTAAGCTCAGGCCTCAGCGAGCGAGAGCTACGGCCTACTCCCAGTGAGGCCCAGCACACACAAGGGTAGGAAACAACTCCAGGCACCAGGGTGGGAAACTCTGCCCATTGTCTTTCTATCATTCTGTGTTACATGATTCAGAAACACAAACTCTTTCATCAGATGTGACAGAAAGGAAAGCTGCTGTATTTACACAGAGTACCACGTACCACATATGTTTGTGTGTGCGCATGTGTGTGTACACACAGCCTCCGTATGTCTTTCCAGGAAGCTTACAGGAATCAAAACCCATCGCCATTTCAGTTAGATAACCCTCATGGGCTTTCTGGAAAATCCTTCCAGATTTCATTTCCTCAACCTTGAAAGTTTATCTAAATATCCTAAACCTGAAATACAAGTCAACACCAACCGATTCCACTTAATCTAAGACATAACGAGCAGTTCTAAATTTATTACCAACACTAATAGGGTTCCCAGTTACCTCTGTCCCAGCCACCCATGGCCAGCTGCTTAGTTTACCCCAGACCAGGGTAACTCTAACCCATAGGAAGCTTCAAAAGCGATGCTGAGAGGATCCATGGAAGGCGAGCAGGGCCAGCCCTCCACAAGTGCCCTCCCACCAGGAGGGATGCCCAGTCCTGAAGCAATGCCAGACAACCTGCATGCTCCACTCCAGGAAAGCACAAGGAGGCTCCACAAGAATCGGAGAGCAAAATCCTTTACAGGACACCCAGTGTTGAACATGGTTGAACAGAAGTACTTCTAACAGGTCCAACAGCTTCATAAAGATTTCCACCAAAATAAGCAGAAGTTTTGGACCCTGCACAGACAGCACTGTACTTCAGTCTAGTTTTGTCACACTCTGGGACTTCAGAGCCCATAGACACAAAGATTTTTTTCCCCCCAACGCTGGTTTATCAGGAGCACCAGCAGAACACATGAGGTACCACCAGGAAGCTGTGGAGCCTTTCAGACCCTCACAGAGCAGGTGAGGGCTCTCCCCCACAGAAGTCCCATGCTGGGGGCCTAACACCCCCATTGTCCATGCTGTAAGCACACCAGCCATTTCAAAAGCAGGCCCCTAAATTGGGAAACGTAGAGATGAACGCTCAGTCCTGCATAAGTCATCAGTTTCTGTCATCAATTCAGATGGGCCCAGGAGATTTGTCCATGACTTGGCTGGTTTTCAGGAGGACACCAAGCTCAGCAGGGACTTAAATAAACAGATACTTCTGCCAGCAACATCCCAGGTCAAAATATTTCCAGTAAAACAGGTAAACCATCAGCTTGCAAGCACACCCGCACCATGGAGCCATACCACCTCACACTGCCATCCTGCCAGATCCAAAGAGAAGGTGGTCAGGCTGGGCCAGAGCATGCTGCACATCTCCCTGGCACATCCCAATGCTGCAGGAAGCAGCACCAGCAGTGCCTTGCATGGCTCACCTCCTGCCTCTGTTCATCCAAGGCCCTAGGAAGGCATCACACAACGTAACTGCAGAAAGTTCAGGTTTCCTAATAAGACACCAAAAACCCACAGTTTGTGACTTCTCACATTTCCAAAAATCCCACAGCAGGTTTCCTCAGAGGAGGTGACCTGACCCTGTCAGGCTCCAGCACAGGTACTCAATCAGCTTTTCTTCTGCCTAAACCAAACAGGTCCAAGCCCTTCATCCCCATGGAGTCTGGCAGCTTTACCATACAGCTAGACCACACAGCTGCTAGCTTTGCAGAAGAGCCACCACCAAGCAAACCCCACCAGGATGTCACCCATGGCTCCGCTTTAGGAACTTGCCAGCAGTAACTGGCCCAAAAACTCCACTTCTCATGCAGCATGTTGCCCATCCTGCAGGTAGACCTCTTAAAATCCAAGTCTGATAAACCGAGTGACCGAACAGAAACAAACCCTTGTTAGAGAAGAAGGAAGAGAGGCTTCAGGTGACCCCGACAATCCCTGACCAGCACAGCCAAGGTGCCCACGCTTCTCGTACCTGCTTGCAGCATCTGCCCTGCAGCCTTCTCTTCTTCACTCTGTCCATCTCTGATCCAGCAGCAGCTCCAAGAGGGCTGCAGATCCATGTCTGTGAAGCTCTTCGTGCTCCTCCAGCACAACCCAAAACTTTGTCTGTGGAAGGATAGCAGGAGCTGGCAGGACAAACCAGGACTCCCACCTCGCTGCTGCTGCAGCCAGCCTCCCACTGGGACAGTCCAAGCCACGGTTGTCATGGGGAGCAGAGGGACGCACTATGACCTCACCTGTCATAACGACAGCAATGACACACACAGAACCACCAGTAGCCGCCCAATTAAGAGTGTTTCACCCAAACTCCAGGGACACCTTGGAGCCACAAACACCCAACTCCCTCTCCAAGATGACTTGCTTCAAGTTTACAGGAAGCCAGCTACTCAGAGAACCGAAGCACACTCTCCACGGTTAATGTAAAATATTAATGTCTCATTTGTTCAACAATTTTGTGGAAATTAAAACTTTTAGGTTAATCATATATTGAACAATTTTAATTAAAGCAGTTATAAAACAATTAATCCACGAGAGCAGGCTTGGATCCTTGCCAGCCTTATTGGTTTAATACATGTAGGCAAAGCTTATTTCTCCCCCTGTTTGACTTAATGAATGCTAATAAGTGACACAAAATATGCATGCAGCGCTCCTAATATAGTTAGTCCATCTGGTTTCACTTGCATTTTGTATTTGTCATTTTGCTTTGATAGAAAAATTGAAAATGAATTCTCTGTGCTAGAAACGAGAAGAACTTTGTACCCTGCTTAATTTAAAATAATTTTTGCAAACCCTTTTGGGGAAGAAAAAGACTGCGATTCAGTGCAGGGGATTAGACAGCTATCCTTCTGCTTGTTCCAAGGTGTGAGAAAAGCAGAGGACAGAAATCCAAGACCGAGCTGAGCAGCACCACAGCACTGAAGGAAGGAACAACACTTGCTCAGCTTTTTTTTCCATCCATATTTCAAAAGGGTTTTTTTTTCCCCTCGAATAGATGGTAATATAAAGGCAGAGGATAAAATATGATTTTAAGCGCCTGAGACAAATCCTCTACTACTTCAATTTGTTCTGCATTACAACTTGTTTGATCCATTTGGGGCTGTATTTGTTTGCCAAAGCAAGCAGAGCTCAAGTTCTTTGTTGAATATTTAACACATGCCAATTTTTTTTTACCTTTTTAGTGCTTTTTGTTTGAGTTTCACAGCCATGTTATTTCAAATAACGCTCAGGACCATCACTGCCAAGTGCAACCACTCCACCTTGCCATTGCAAAGCCACCTGCAAAGGCCCCATGGAGCTGAACCCCTTTGTCTGCAGCTCAAAGAGCCCAGTTTGTCCCAAAAATGAAAAACAGGTTCTTCTCTGGGTGAACCCATATAACACATCCGTGTCCCAGTGAGATCATACATGATGTGGTCTTGTCACCATAGGGACTGGCCTCTATGGAGGTGATGGCTCCCATCGTGACGCCACCATCAGCACCCTCCAGTCAGTCCCAACTGCCCCTTTGCAGCCCGTGAGGGACTTTCCATTATAGAATCACCTGGGTTAGAAGAGACCCTTTAGATCATCCAGTCCAACCACAGCCTAACCCTGCCTAGCCCATCTCGAGACCATGTCCTTAAGCAGTTCATCTACACACCTTTTAAACACCTCCAGGGATGGGGACTCCACCCTCTCCCTAGGCAGACTCTTCCAGTGTTTGACAAATCAATGCCACAGGGGTCTGGATCAGCTCTAGGCACCAGGACTCTGTTTTTTGTCCTCCAAAACCAGGGTGACACAAAGGAGATACAGCAGCACTGGGCTAAACTGCATGCAGCTTCTTTCATCCCTGTTCAAGAGCACTGTCCAGCTCTGCTGCTGGCACGTCCCAAATGGTGAAAACAGGGAGCCTACAAGACCTTAAAAACTAGCTCTGTTCCCAGGGCACCAGTGTGCCAAATTCAACTGCTCCCAAATAAGCACAAAGAAGGGACTCCTCTGTGTGTGTGTGCCCTGAAAAGTGCATGAAAGGCAGGGGAGGAGAAGAAGGGGAGAGCACCGTTGACCACCCAATGATCACCACGACCCTCACTGTACCTTCACAAGGTGACAAGAGGAAAAACTTACTTTGGGCACTTCAGACCCACATGTGTCCCAGTAAATCCAGGCACCAGCATTACCATTATCTGCTCAACCTGGTAATTGGTTTATGAGCCACCCTTGAGTTCACCTTGATCTACAATTTGAGTCACATCCCTGCCCCACGAGATGTTTCCTGCTGCTTCCCACAGGAAAGGTGCTCTGCTCACCGTGGGAAGGAGATGCAGGTGCACACCCCTCAGGGGTGACAGCCCAAGCTCCATGCTCATCCTGCACATGACCTTCCCTGTCCTTTCATAGAATCACTGAGGTTGGGAAAACCTCCAAGCTCATCTAGTCCAACCATCCCCCTACCACCATTAATTACTAAACCATGTCCCTAAGAACTTCATGCAACCTTTCCTTGACTATCCTGAGGGACGGCGACTCCACCACCTCCCTGGGTATCCCATCCCAACGCCCAACCGCTCTTTCTGAGAAGAAATTTCTCCTCATTTCTAACCTGAACCTCTCCTGGTGCAACTTGCAGCCATTCCCTCTTGTCCTATTGCTACTTAACTGCGAGAAGAGGCTGAGCCCAGCTCACCACAACCTCCTTTCAGGCAGCTGTAGAGAGCAAGAAGGTCTCCCCTCAGCCTCCTCTTCTCTAGGCCAAACAGTCCCAGTTCCCTCAGCTGCTCCCCATCAGACTTGTGTTCCAGCCCCTTCACCAGTTTCACTGCCCTTCTCTGGACATGCTCCAGGGCCTTGATGTCTTTCTTGGAGTGAGGGACCCAAAACTGAACCCAGCATTCAAGGTGGGGCCTCACCAGAGCTGAGCACATGATCACCTCCCTGGTCTTGCTGGCCATACTATTCCTGACACAAGTCCTGCAGTGTTTAGTCACGGGTGACCTGAAGGCGACAAGACCTGGACACCTCTGTGGTATGAGATACAGCCTGAGTCCTTGTCACATTGCCAGCGGCTCGCCAAGGCAGCGCAAGAGGAAGCACAAGTGCTGGGAGTGCAAGGAGAAGTCAAGGAGAGACTGAAACAAATGAGAAAGGCTTTGGGCAGATGAATAGGTGCCTTGGAACAAACTCGCTCACTGTTACTGAGTGAAATTTGGAAACCCAGGCTTGCAGTGACGTCCTGCACCATCCCAGCATGCCCACGGCACGGCAGGAGCACAGCAAGGAGCTGCCCCCCTTCCCAAAGGCTCGCAGCCCATGAATGTGGCAGCCTGGCTAAACCCCCCACAGCACCCAGGGCAGCACAACAAGGAGCAGCTGAACCCCCCTCTGCCTATGCTCTGCTGCAGATCCCAGAGCTGGGGACACCTCCGTGCTGTTTGCCAGCTCAGATCTCAGTCACAGTTCATCCCACAGTGCTCCTTTCAGTGATGATACTGCACTTTTTTTCTGTCAGAAGGATCCCAAAGTAGCTCCCAAATCACACACATGCTGCCAGAGCCCAGAGCAGGCAGTGGAGCTGTGACTCCTGCTCAGGGTGATGCCCAAGCAGGTACCAAAACCCCTGGGAGATGAAGCTATCCCACAAGCAAGCACCTCCCATGCACATTCTGCACAGCACAAGAGGCGAGGCACCATGCCACCCATGCCAATACCAAACTGGTGCAGTGATTCTGGGCAAAGTCTGAGAAGAAAGAGCAAGACAGCAACAAAAATGAAATTAAATAGAGAGATGGGTCTGGCTCTACAGCCCTGGAAGAGAAAGCTCAGCAGCAAGCTCTCTGTAAGTGCTAAATACCTTCTCTGTGTGTCACACAAATACAGATGTGGCTCTTCTGCACTGAGACCCACCAGCAGAGCAGGTTTCTTTTTTTTTTTTTTTTTTTGGCCTTTTTTCTTTTTTTTTTTAAAGCATTTAAACATCCTACAAACACTGTTTAGGGAAGTCAGCAGGAGGTCAAATAGAAGCCTTGCGTCTCAGTGGATAACAATCCTTCTGTGAAATCTTTCCAGCAGGAACCGAGTCATTCCTACATCTCCCTCCCCACCTTTTTATTTATTTTATTTTAACGGCATTTCAGCAAAGCTCACTTTGAAGTTTAAACCTTCCACAACAACACCGCTTGCCAACAAGATAAAATATTTAGTACTGCTATATACTAAAATCGGATCCCTAACAATACCTTCCATGCCTGACATAGCACAAAAGTTAATTCAGCCAACAAAGCAATACTTGCATTTTGTGTCTCAAGGAGCAGCAATTTATCTTATTTGTATATAAAAATTACATACACTACTGTGCCATTTCAAGCAGTCGTTAAATAGAGAATAGAAAGGCCTCTAAATACAGACACAAAGATCAGAGCTATAAGGGAGAGCTGTGACAAATGCAGGAGAACATTACCAGCCTGGAAAAAGAAATGCCAAAATCACAGGGCTCCCCAGCAAATCGCCCCTGCCCAAGCCTACATGCATCCTTTATCTGGTTGGGCTGGCTGGGATTTTTTGGCAGCAGCACCTCACTTGAGCAATAGTGGCAAGAGTCAGCAATTCACTGCCGCTGCTTCGGTGACTTCAGAGAAGCCACAAGCCAAAGCTGCCAAGTGCAAGTCCACCACAGAGGCTACCCAGGCATCGGGGCAGCCCTGCTCAGTGGCACCACCATACACCCACGCCAGCAAAGAGCATGTGAGGGAAGCACGAGTCTCTGTAACGGCACCAGGAATGCACCCGTTGGAGTGTGCGGGCAGATGGGGCTTTTAAACACAGCCACTTGGACGGGCTGACACCGCTGCTGCTGCTCTCCAGCTGCTTGTTCTTGGCATGTAACATTTAACGCTGTTTCCCTCTGTTTTGGGGAGCCACAGCAGATGACAGCAAGAGCTCAGCTATGTGGATAATGGTCTTCAGTGGGAAGACCTACAGGTGAGGATGGGCCACATCTGCCAGTGACCATGGAGGATGTACAGCAGCTGAGCTATTTAAAACCAGATCTCATACCTCTGTCCCTGCTGCCTAGTACCAGGTACATGGGAACATGGTTAGCCAGCTCCATCCATGGGGAGGGAAGGAGAAGCTTCACCTCTGCAAACAGATGTGCTCTCAGAAATGGCAGGTACGGTGCAAGGGTTGGGGAAGAGAAGGGAAACACATTTTGCAATGTGACCTTTTGGGTTTGTCAGTGTAGAGAACAGTGGAAGTGTTGTGATGACTGCAATTTATGTTGGCAAGGTTTTCTTAGCTTTGTCTCCCTTACAGGTCTTGCATTTCCTTAGTCTCCTCTTAGAAACAAATCTAAACAACCAGTAACTACCTCCCCTCAACCAAAATCCCACCATCTGTTCCCATTTCTGCTCTTGCTTTGGTAGGCTGCTCTTTACCATGCAACAAGGTACCACCTCAGGGCCTCAAGTACACATCCTCCCTCCTAGTCTAACTCCATGCATTTTACTCTTGCACATAAAATTAGCTCAAACGGTCCCAAAACGTCTGTCTTTTCTCATCTCCTCACTGGTACCTAGAGCTCACAGACTTCTCTCTGAGCAATTCAATTCCCCTCTCACAGATGCTCAGTGCACATGCACTTGATAATGCCATTTCCCAGCAAAAGAACAGGCTCAGGGCTCCCGAATTCAGGAAAAGCAAACTAATTTAAAACACACACATTCCTCTTCTACCTCTGCAGGATGCAAACAAGAATATGCCAGTCTGAAATCAGCTTTCAGTTTCTGAGAACACCTCCTTACGTTCATCCCACCACAGAAGGCAGCTCCCTCCACTGGTCCATGACACCAATTTGAGCCCAACATGCCTTTACATTCCCATGTTCCCCCCACCTTGCCCTACCTTATTCTTGTTTCATTCAAACACCACCTCCAACCTTCATTTCTCAAAGCTCCCCAACCAGCAGCTTTAAACACGTTTCACATCCCCTTCTGGACTTCATGTCTCTCTTAATGTTGTCTATAGCCAAACCTTTCCTGAGCAGCCCGACACACAGAGCAGAAGACATTGTGGCCTGAGGGCTTCTTAAAATATGAGGAAAAAAAAATCCAGACACAGCCAAATGAGCACTGCCAGCAGCATAAGTAACTGTTTTTCACTGGTTTATTATTTTTAAAACAATCAGGTGCCTATACACATCCATACATGGTTTTAAAGGTACACGCAGGACTGTCACGTCAGTGAATTTATTTTATTCTCCCTTTAAATTAAGGGTATAATTCATCAAGTGCAAACTTCAGTTAGGAACAAGCATTTCTGAAAGCTCCTCCCCTGGTTTCCCATTTAGAGTCACAGCACAGCGAGAGCTTCGATCTTTATCTCCCTTACACCTGATGTCATTCCAAAGGCAGAAGCAGAAATACTACTAATTTACTGTGGTGTAAATGATGGATTTGTCTCGATGACATTAAGATCAATGGCACAGAAACAAGTCCTCCCATTCTGGGTCCAACACTGGGCAAGCAATACCTGCCACAAGCTGGTGCAGGCAAGTATTTCAGCAGAGCCTCCATGTTACTGTTTCCTCCCTGTGTTGTGCAACTGCTGCTACAACATGTTACTAAGAAATCTGGACTGCTGATGGAGCAGCCTGCTGGGCGAGGCAAGAAGGAGGATTCTGTCATAGAATCAGAGAATCACAGGCTGCTCTGGGTTTGAAGGGACCCCAAGGATCACAGAGTTTCAACCCCCTGCCACAGGCAGGGACACCAACCTCAGGCCTGGAGCTACACAAGGTTGCCCAGGGCCCCATCCAACCTGGCCTCGAACACCCCCAGGGACAGGGCATCCACCACCTCTCTGGGCAGCCTGTTCCAGCCCCTCTCCACTCTCTCTCTAAAGAACTTCCCCCTAATATCTAATTTAAACCTTCCCTCCTTCAGCTTTAATCCATCCCCCTTGTCCTGCCAGTCTCTAACCTTTTAACAAGCTGATTCCCCTCCTGTTCTTCTGCTCCCTTCAGGGACTGGAAGGCTGCAATGAGGTCCCCCCACAGCCTTCTCTTCTCCAGGCTGAACAAGCCCAGCTCTCCCAGCCTCTCCTCGTAGGGGAGCTGCTTCAGCCCTCTGATCATCTTTGTGGCTCCTCTGACCCCTCTCTGTCCCTGCTGCCACCCCTCTGCTGATGGAGCCCAGGATCCCATTGGTCATCACGGGATGCAAAGAAAGGTGGAAACTTGCCCATTTCATAGGAGATCAACAGAAGAGACCAGTTCCTGAGAGAGCACCCCAAAACTGTTGGGGAGCACAGCTGCCCACACTGAGAGCACCCAGTGAGGCAACCGACCTCCCACAGCCCCTCTGGCAGCCGGACCACACGAAGGAGAGATGCGGCTCTGCAGAAACGATCTGTGTGAAGGAATCAAATAACAGTAATATAAAAACCATTCTACCTGTGGGTGATCATACATTTTAAGATGGATTAGCAAAATGACTGCTTATTTATTGAAAATAATGTATAGCCTCCTGCTTTTAGTTCAGAAAGGCACACGGGGGAGAACTCTACGTTGGAGCAGCAGGTATTTAAATAAACAGAAAACCTACCCCAACGTCATGTATTGCAGCCAGGAATGAGAGAGCAACAGGACTCTTATGAACATGACTAATGGCAGCTCTTGGAAAGCACACTAGGAACATAAGCAAAGCAGGTAACAGAGTCAAACGAAGTGAAGGGGAAGCCTAGAGGAGGAGTGCTTGGCCTGGCTCCAGGCTGATGCCCCAAACAAGGACTCTGAAGAGTTCAAAAACAAAGAGAACGCCAACTCTGAACCAACCCTGGCACTGGGCTCTGTCTCGTGCCTCTGGAGTCTGGCCAAGCCTATGTGCACAAGCATCTGTATTACCCCACGAGCGAAAGCAGAGGCTGTGGAAAAGGAAGAGCAACTCATTCTGGGTTCTAGGATTCATCAGTCAGACATAAGCCCTCAGAGCAGTTTCGTGATTCTGGGTATTTTACCTACTATCAGGTTCTCTAAGGACCTAAATCTTGAACGCATCTTTCCCCAACATCCACGAGCGAAGCAGGGAAGGAAGTGCATTGGTTTTACTGAACAGCACAGAGAAAGCACGGGGTCAGAGTTGTGGGTTTAAATTCCCCTCCCAACACCACGTTGCTACCTTTATTATACTTTGGCCAGACATGTTCAGAGGTGCTTTGCCATGAACAACCTCAGGAGCAAGGACTTGGCCCAGATTTCGCTGTTCTTGACAGGACTGCACAGGACCACATGCCCTGCCAGAAGAGGAAGTAAACCCAAGTCTCTCCACCACTCCTGCCTATTATGTACCCCCATCACTAGAAAACCAATACATTAGTCCCTGATGTTTTAAAAGTGGTTAAATAAATTAAATAATAAGGGTTGACACAGTCAAAACGATATCTTGGCAGTGTATCACTAGGACTTTAACCCCAAGGACTAGAAAAGCAGTGTACCACCACAAAAGCAGAAAAGCAGTTTAGAGAATAATTGTGTGACCTGATATTTAATTGTACACTCCTCTGGGGCTTTCACTCCACAGCAGCAAGAACCAGAGAGAGCAGGAGGTTTCACCAGGACCATCCCAACAATGGGATTAGGAACACCCTAAACTCAACCCACCGGCACCACGGGCTTATTTTTGCTGCAGTTTGTCTCACAGCAGCACAAGAGGAAAGCGGGGTCACTCGGCACAAATGATCTCCCACCACACACAGGGGGAAAGGGTTTCAGAAAGGGCACAACACATCCCCCTGCATTAGCTCTCTTCCCACTCACACCCGGCAAGCCAGGGAAGCAGATTAGTTCTGGGTGTTCATTCAAGCCCTAATCCTCTCGCCCCTTCTGTGGCACTGATTCGGTGAAAGAGAAGACCCCGTGCAAAAGGCCTTACAGCTCATCCTGATTCCTAAGTGATAACTGAGAAATATCAGGAGCTTATTCAAATTTCAGCTACCCTGCTGCAGAACTTCTCTTTGACACCACCACTGTTAAAACCTTACGAATACTTTTCAAGCTAATTAAAAACAACAAAAAACAGGCCCTCAAAATGCTCATTCAAGCTTTTTCTGCTTGTCACATTCCTCTTTGGACATCCAGGACTTACACAGCACTGAATCAAAAAACACAGCTCCTTCCTGGACTGGGGAGGAGTTAGCTGAAAACTGAAACTCAGCATCCAAGCTTTTAGGAAACTAACCCAGCAGATCGCATGCAAACCTTCCTTGGCCAACACCAACAACAGGAGCTGAATAATACATACAAATATACTACTGACAGCGTTGCTTCTGAGCACACCGCTTCCAACGTATATGATGGAAGCACTGGAGAATCTTTATGGAAAGCCTGCACTGACTTGGCTTGAAAGGCACCTTAACAAACAAAGGAAGCACATTAAAAACATGCAGCGCTAAGACATCACTGAAACATGCATTAGAGCTTGTGAAAGCCCTTTGCAAGCGAGCATGTCCACAGAGGATTGTGCAGAGCATTGATCTGTCTGTATTCTGGGTGCTTTTTGGGTGATGCCTGACGGTAGTTTACAAGGGCAAGCACACAGGTCTCCGTTGTTTATTTCTCTGTAGTCTTTTACTTGTCACTGATAATAGTTTTCAAGCCATCTAGCCCAGGACGATTCCGACGTAGGTTTGCCAGGGGTGAAAGGTGAAAGCAATAATGTGCCCACCAGGGTCAGAAATATTTATCTGTACCAAAAAGGTTCTGGATAATCAAATAGTTGAAAATGAATTTGGTGACAAGGCTTGTGTTTGGATGGTTTCCTTCCACAGCCCAAGTAATGAGCGGAGCCTGTCTCTGTAGGAAAGGACACTCCACTGTTTGCCCACCTCACTGGTTGCATGTGGCATTTAACAATCCTGGCACAGCACCCGTCACCCTGTGCCTACCACCCTCTGAAAAGTCCCTGCCCACCTCCAGCTTTTGCTTTGGGTTTGAGGGCTGAAGCCCAAAGCTCCAGGGGCCAGCAAGTGTCTGTTCCTGGTCATTGTAGTGTCTATACCCAGGCATCACAGAGGGTCTGTTCCCAGGCATCACAGTACCCAGACCTGGGCACCACAGAGGGTCCATTCCCAGGCATCAGAGAGGGTCAGTTCTTGGACATCACAGAGTTTCTGCTCCTGGGCATCGCACAGCCCGATGCAGACCTCAGCCAAGTCCCCGTGCTGCCCGTTAGAGGTACCGGGTGAAGGTCAGGCACACAGCTTAAACTAAATACCAAAACTAAGACCCCTTCAGGGCTGGCCCAGAGTTACAACCTCTTGGACAGATAAAAATCCCTCCCAAATCCACACCCGAGTGCAAGCCCTTCTGCAGATCTGTAGGCCCAAAAGCAATTTCTATTTTCCGTCTCCTTTCCACTCTGCCAGCTGTTTTTCCCTTCGCGTTTACTGGTAATGAAGCAGAGCACCAGCCCCCTGGTTTTCAGTAAAGTATTTACTCACTCTGAAATGGGAAAACATGGCTCTTGTTAAAAATTCCCATCAGACTGAAGCAGATCTGCTCCTCAGATAATATAATGACACTGAGGTCCCCAAGAGAATCCCCTCCAAAGCTCATAAAGTGAAAACAAATCCAGTTACATTAGGTTAATTTAAAGAACTTCTCTTTTTTAAGTGTACGTGGAAAGAAAATGGAAGAAACCTACTAAATTAATTCCAGCATTATAAATTTGATTTAGCAAGTGCAGTGCATACCACTGTGAGAGCAATAACAATATAGGAATGTTTTAAGCTGAGAAAATAAATTATTTCAAGGGAGTGGTGAGGGGAGAAATGACAAATGTGCGAGAGAGAACCTGCTCCAATATTAATTAAAGTAGAGATCTGCTTTCCTGTTTGCATTTGGCTTTACTCATGAGGAACTGGAACGAACAGAGGCTCCAGGCTCAATGGAGAGAAACAGCCAGAAGCTCAGCCAACCCACCCCCAAGGAGAGCCCTGGGTGACCAGCTCGGATTCACATTTCTGCTCTTTGCACACCCTGGGTAGGATGGATGAACCCCATCTCTGTGGAGCCACTGCAGTGCCAGCAACTGCAAAGGAGCAAGTGAGACTTCACACCTAAAATCAATGAGTACACCCAAGGTACTGCTCCCAAAGCGGGTCTTAAACCCATCTAGAATGAACAGTGATGAAGACAGTGCTTCAGCAAGCAAGCAAGCAAATTAACTCAGGGTAATACTGTGTAAATGTGGGAGCATCTCCTTGTGTTCCCCATGCCCAGCTCCTCAGGAAGAAGCTGGTCATGACCCACTCTGGAGAACTCTTGCTGGAACTGAGCCTTGGGCAAACCCTCCTGCCTCCATGTTGGAGCGAAGCCACTGGAAAATGCTGAAGGGTCCCTGAGCAGCATGCAAGGACAGCAGTGCTGCTCCCACTGTACCACCATCACAGTGGTGCTCCCAGCTGAGCAATGCTCCACCAGAGATGACAACACCATCCCATCTTCCATGCACAGTCCCCAGGTAACTCAGACTGTAATTCATTTCATTTTTCACAAGAACAGGGATATTTTCTCTAGTCTCTGGAGATACTGACCCAAAACACACTCCTTTAAAGCAATCCCATGTCTGCTTGCAAAATAATTGGCATGTTTGCCTTTGGCTTGGTATCAATCACGCTCACTTCTCAAGCCCCAGTAGCTGGCAAGCACCTGCTGCAGCTCTGTAACTTCCCCCCAAACCAGCGGGAGGCATGAAAGAACAACGGACACTTGCCCATCCGCACGCAAGCGCTGGGGAATTGCCACCCCTGCTGTAGAGGCAATGGTCCTGCTCCTGGGGTCCTGCTCCAGCACGGGGGTCCCACTCCCCCACCTCACTGCACCAGATGGAAAAAGTGAAAGCAAACAGAGCAGCAAATTAATCAAAAGCAGATAACACCATCCAAGGATATATTCAATATTAAAAAAAAAAAACCAACTAAAAAACCACCAAAAGACAGTGCAAGGAACAGCAAATTAATGCACAGGCTTGGCTCTTCTTTATATAAAACATCTGTCAAAATACTTAAGTGTTTGCTTTGTTGTACAAGCAGGCAGTTGTGATTCTGCCGATCGTCATAAAGCAGGGCAGTATTATAAAAATTAGGGATTTGCTTCATTGTCTCCACTGGTTTACAGTTACTAATTACGAGGCTGCTAAGTGCCAAATGGTCAACAAGCAAGTCTAATTGTCGTTTAACTGCAGCCAGCCAGGTTGTATATGCACTGGCAATACACACATGTGCATTTAGAACGCTGCTGCTCGCACGTGGAGCCGGGTGGGTGGAAGGGAAGGGAGCACCTCATCTCATCGAACACACTGCCATCAGGCACTGCCAGGGAAAGAGTCTCTTGCTTTGCTGGCTGGGGCTCCACACTGCAGGAACCGAGGAGTGGAATAGTTTGGTGGGATGGGACTTTTAAAGGCCATCTCCAGTCCAACCTCCCCCACGGTGAGCAGGGATGTCATCAGCTGCACAAGGTTGCTCAGAGCCCCATCCAACCTAATCTTGAGCATTTCCAGGGATGGGGCATCTGAGCAACCTGTGTTTCACCACCTTCGCTGTAAAATATTTCTTCCCTATATCTAGTTTAGATCTCCCCTTTTTTAGTTTAAAACCATCAACCCTCGTCTGATCACAACAGGCCCTACCAAAAAGTCGATCCCCATCTTTCTCACAAGCCCCATTTCAGTGTAGAAAAGCTGCAATAAGATCTCCCTGATTACCCTGCATTGCCTAACATCATGGGAGATATCCACACAGTGCAGAATAGCCAACCACAATGGAGGTTTTAATCCCTTTCCTACAGCAGGGTATGGGAACCAGTTTGTTATTTCCCTGAGTGTGAGATGGTGATGGTGTAGCAGTAACTCTGGGGTACATAATTTACCCCCTTCCCCCTGCAGAGCAGAGCACCGGGAGCCAAATCACAGTACTGCACTCTCAGAAGTGATTTCAGACAGACAGGGGCTGGGGGCTGCTGGGAGTCAAGTGGCTGGTTCAAAGAGGGCTCTGCTCCATCTTCACACACCGTGCTCCCCAAGGCACGTTGCATGTGTTGAGCCCTGAGCAAAGGGGGAGGACAGCTTCAGACCCTCAAGCCTAACCTGAGCCTCCATCACGGAGGTAGCTTCAGCCTTTCTCCAAGCCCCAAGTTCCCCAGAGCATCCCCGGACACAAGCAGGAGGATCTTGCATCTATTCAATCCAGAGGTGAAGGAGTCAACTGGAAAGGGCATGTGGAGGATCCTTGGGGGTCAGTGACAAGGGGTACGAATAGAACACAGCATGATACAGCGAGGAAAAACACCTGGCATTTTCTTCCTTTGCACCGCAGTTATCATCCCTAATTTACAGCTCCTGCCAACTGCTGAGTTATTTTCAAGAGTTTGGGTCAGCTACAAAAATAAAAAATAAAAAAGCCAGGGCAGAAAGCAGCCTCATGGTCCAGCAGCCCAGACAGACACACGGACAGTCCCACAGGCAGCACCTGTACCAGCAGAACAAGCACAAAGCAGGAGTAGTTTCAGCCTTAGGGCACCCATGACTCCAAGGCTCCACACAGTCATAGTTCAAAGGCCGCAGTATCTCAGGGGGCAGCCTTCTGTCTTTTTTTAATTGCATTGTTTTAGTGCACTTTTCTGGGGCCCCGCGTTGCGATGCACTCCACAGAGCTAGTCCATGACAGTTCACCTTAAAGGATTAGGCAACCACAGAAAGTATTATAGCAATGCAGTTCATGTAGACCTGGAATGTATTCTCCAACGAGATTAACCTAGCTAATAGGATTTGGGGAAGCTTTCAGGGCCATTAGGATGCCCCGTACATGCTAAAGGCTCCAGATGCTGTAACCATTTGATTTAATCTAATCAAGACTGCCTAGGTGTATTTTGTCAGTGGATGTTTCTGTCATTTTCATATTACATCTCAATAGACAACTTTCATCCAAGTTCCAACGCGTACAAACAGGCAGACACATTTGAGGTTAATCTTCAATTATAAGAGCCACTAATTATTAAAGCCTGGGTTTATGGCTGGTTATAGTCTAATCCTGCACGGTATGGAGCACTCCCTAAGTGCTGCTGAAGGGACGCTCAACGTCGCTGCTTTCCTTGATTTTACCTTACAAGCCATTTTGCCCTGTTGTTATTTGTCATTCTTTCTGAGGAGGAGCCCTGGTGCCCCTGGGTGCAGGTGCTGTGTGGATCAGCAGTGCTAAGGATCAGAAAGAAATAAAAACATTCTTATCCCAGCGCTCTTGCCGTGCAGACACACATAACCGGAGGCGTAGAGGCAGGCCAGCGTGTAATGGGAGAGCGTGGCTGGGAAGGGAGACGGAGGGGGCCTCTCTACAGACACCTCATTTGATAAGCAAAGATGATGCTATAAATCACACCGATGAGCACTTACCCTCTGGAAGTGAGCAAGACCCCTACAAGGGATGAGCAAGTGCAGGAGTTACCATCTGCTATGGGGTTTTTAGCCACTAACATTTCCTTTTTCCACAGGTTAAGCAGAGATCCTTAATATTCATTGCTTAAATCCCAGCCTGGAGAAGAAGCCAAAGGCCACCTCACAAGCTGGCAAGCATCCCTGGCTGGCAAAGAAGTAGAGAAGGTGTCTAACACCCACCCCAAAAACCTCCGCGCATCAACCAACTGTCAGCTGTGCACACATGGGTTGCACCAAGCAAAGAAAACATCTGGAGGGAGGAGCTGGAGAAACATCTGGAGCATCCAGGTGTGGCTTTTGCAGGTATCTGCTCCTCTGCTGTCTCTTGTCCTCCTAAGCCCAGGGCAAACTGAGACCTTTAGGAAATTGCACTGAAGAAAATCCTGACCACCCCTTGAGGTGAATCCACTTACTGGTCACCTTGGCCGTGACATCCATTGTGTCACTTTAAGCAGGAGGAGCAGCTCTAGCACCAACTGACTTTAATCTGAATCAGGCCGGCTCGGCAGCGCTGCAAATCTCTTCAGCCCTCCTTCAGGTTTATTTTCGAGGACTAGTTTCAGCGTCTCTTCCTCGCTGATATTCATCAGAGGGAAGGAGCAAAGATGAAAGCCTGCAGCAGCCTCTGGGCAGGATTTGTCCAACCCTGTAATTCAGCCCTCCCAACAGACCAAAATTCGAGAGGTATGAGCACACCAGGAAATAGGAACCATTTCAGCTGATCCTGACTTACCAGGCTCTGAGAAAGGGATTCTTCATTCCCCAAGCAACTTCTCAGGCAACTAACTTCTTTCTTAAAACAAGTATTTTCCCCACTATTTTCCAGTGGAAGCAATGATTTCTTAGAACCAATGCTAGAAGGCCCAATGTATGTCACCGACAACTCAGACACGCGATGTTCCTCCAAAATCCATGAATGCTGTCCTACAGAAATCCCAGGTGAGCAGGGATGCCTGCCCTGCCTGGCTTGCCCATGCTACAGAACAAACACTGCCACTCATCCCATCAGACTCGTGTAAAATGAAAATAGCCTAAGCCTACATTGGTTGATAAGGCCAATAGCATCCTGGGGTATATTAGAAAGGGGGTGGTTAGTAGGTCAAGAGAGGTCCTTCTCCCCCTCTACTCTGCCCTGGTGAGACCACACCTGGAATATCGTGTCCAGTTCTGGGCTCCTCAGCACAAGAAGGACATAGAACTCCTTGAAGAGCCCAGCGCAGAGCCACCAAGATGATGGAGTGGAACACCTTCCTTATGGGGACAGGCTGAGGGACCTGGGTCTCTTTAGCTTGGAGAAGCGGAGACTGAGGGGTGACCTTATTAATGTTTATAGATATGTAAAGGGTGAGAGTCAGGAGGACAGAGCCAGGCTCTCCTCACTGATGGCCAGTGACAGGACAAGCAGCAATGGGTGCAGCTGGAGCAGAGGAAGTTCCATGTGAATGTAAGGAAGAACTTTTTCCCTGTGAGGGTGACAGAGCCCTGGGACAGGCTGCCCAGAGAGGTTGGGGATTCTCCTTCTCTGGAGACATCCAAACCTACCTGCACATGTTCCTGCGTGATTTAGCCTGGGTGACCCTGCTCTGGCAGGGCAGGGGACACGACACACAGGACATGACTAGATGAGCTTTCAAGGTCCCTTCCAACCCCTAACGTCCTGTGATTCTGTGATACCCCACATGCACGGCCCATGGCATATTTTTGTTTCAGGGGCTGGCTTGTATACGTCCATCTGTGGTTGTGAACAGCTAGCAGGGATCACAGAACCGGCATCTCAGGGGACACAAAAACTATGTCACAGAGGAACGTCACTGATTTCAACAGCTTGATATTCAGGTGCAAACGTCACCGATTCTTGGTGTGGTGCAGGTTGACAGGTGTTCCCCAGTTCCCTGCCAGGGCAAAGGAGACAGTAACAACCACTGAGCAAGTGAAATCTCTCACTGGCATGTACTAACAACTTCACATGCAAATTGACCAACTCATTCCAACTCTTTGCCCTTTTGCATTCATGGGAACAGACAGGCTGAGTTCTCATATTCCCCCAAAGTGCTGAAGCACTGCATTTGTTTTCAAAAGACAATTAAATCTGCGTTCAGGAAGCTACTTTGGACGTAGGTTGGTGCTAACTCCAATTAAAAGATAGTTTTGTTTTTCTTAAACAAATGTTTGCTTCACTTCTACGAGCTCTGCCTGAAAGAAGAGGCCCCGTTGCCTAATTAAACCCATCAGGTATGGCAGAGGTACAAGCCTGGTTCTGCCATGGATGCTGTCAGTGACCCCAGGTGCATCACCAGAATGGTTCCAAAGCACCAGGACTGACAGCTCTCCTGGGAGACAAGACAAAGTCACATCATCTCTGCTCAGGGAACACTGTTACGCTGTTGGGAAGAAAAGACTGAGGAAATGCAAAGAGTTTCACGCTCTTTCACACTGTCACAGTCTAATGTTCCTTTCTTGCCTTGGGGTTTTTACAATGGTGCTTTGTTTCCCCCCATCCTCTCCCCGCCCCCCGCCTCCACTGTCCCCTCCTGTGCAAAGGGTGTTGGTACCATGGCACAAGCTGCCAGAGGTTATGCCTCAACTGCTTTGGGCTGTTCTCCTGTTTCACATTTCCCTTGCCCAGGGGGGATGTGGAAGGGGAGAAGCTCAGGGCAGAGCCTGTGTTTTGATGGAGCCTCACCCCAATTCCTTAACCCATCATTTGGCCACCAATTAAACCCCATCCCAGAGCCCATCTGACACTTGTGCAAAGTTGCCTAAACGAACCAAAAGCTGAACACAACTCCTGTACCAACCCCAGCTGCTGCTTTGGAAAGAAAAATAAACAAGACTGCTACAGCCCCATCGCTGCCTACAGCAGCGCCATGCACAGCTCTAAGGGAAAACATACCCAAAAATCACTGAGAATGGGCTTAAATGGAACGGATGACCCACTGCTAGTTTAGACCTTAAAAAGAACACCACCTTCATTTTCTTCTGAGCTCAGACTTCTGTGTCAACTTTGCCAACTCTGCTCTTTAACAAAGCTGACATTCAAAAAAAGAGAGAGAGGAGCTATATCTGATCTCATCAGCCATTCTGTCTTTAAAGCATTTGACTACAATCCGCACCAGACATACTTAGCAAACTTTAAAATACAGCCTCTCAACATTGTTACAATTAAGTCACTCTGAAATGTCATGAAAAGCAATCTAGTCCCATTAAAATCTTCACACTCTCATTAAAAAAGCACTTACAGACTCGAAAATGTTCCTAATACATTATTTAAAGACACAAGATGTACAGTGACTAAAAACCTTGTACAGAAAGGGAATAGCAACAGTCTGCTTTAAAAAAGCCTGTGTGCCTGTGCGTGCAAATTCGTGTTATAATTAGGTAATTGGGAAACGGCAGGTAGAAGGAGTTTGTAATACAGTGGGGTTTGTCTGGAGGGGGTGGTTATTATTATTATTTTGTTCTTTTTTTTTTTTTTTAGTAAATCATAGAATCACAGACTGCTCTGGGTTGGAAGGGACCCCAAGGATCACAGAACTCCAACCCCCTGCCACAGGCAGGGACACCAACCTCCAGGCCTGGAGCTACACAAGGTTGCCCAGGGCCCCCGGCCTTGAACACCCCCAGGGATGGGGCATCCACCTCCTCTCTGGGCAGCCTGTTCCAGCCCCTCACCACTCTCTCTGTAAAAAACTTCCACTGTGTCCAGTTCTGGGCTCCCTGTTATAAAAAGGACAGGGATCTCCTGGGGAGAGTCCAAAGAAGGGCTACGAAGATGGTTAAGGGCCTGGAGCATCTCCCGTATGAGGAAAGGCTGAGTGAGCTGGGACTGTTCAGCCTGGAGAAGAGAAGACTAAGGGGGGACCTAATTAATGTTTATAATTATCTTAAGCAGGGGATGCAGGGGGAATCAGCCAGCCCCTTTTCAGTGCCTGTGGGGACAGGACAAGGGGCAATGGCTGCAAGTTGGAGCACAGGAAGTTCCGCACCAACATGGGGAAGAACTTTTCCCCAGTGAGGGTGAGGGAGCCATGGGACAGGCTGCCCAGGGGGGTGTGGAGTCTCCTCTCTGGAGAGATTCAAGACCCGTCTGGACGCCTATCTGAGTGAAATGTCCTAGGGAGCTGCTTTGGCAGGGGGTTGGACCCGATGACCTCTCGAGGTCCCTTCCAACCCCTACAATTCTATGATTCTATGATTCTAATGTCTAATCTAAACTTTCCTTCCTTCAGTTTTAATCAAAAGAGGGGGAAAGGCTGTTTTCTTTTACAGCAGTAAAAAAGGCCATTGTTGGCACTTTATGATGGTTATGCGGAGGACACGTGCCAAAGCCACCTCTTTTCCTGGAAGGGGTAGGGAAAGCCACAGACATCCTCCAAAACCAGGCAAAGAAGGGGTCACTGGAAGTTGTGCCTGTGAGGCCTGGAGTAGTGGGAACAAAGACAAACCACCTCATGCTGTAACAAAGCCACCATCCTCCTCCAAATGCTGTTGTCTTTTGATGTTAACAGCAGATGAAGGTATAAAATTTGCATCTTTATTGAGCCCATCGTTAGATGAACCCTGTTCCTCCAGCCCCAGGGCGATGAAACAAGAGTATATGCTTCTCCCAGCAAGGGGTCTCGCTTCTCACTGCACCTCACCTCCTTTAAATACTTTGATTTTAAGAAGGTTTCACGCCATGTTGACCGGTGCAAGAAGGGAAGCAGACTGCAGAGAGGCCTTCAGACCACAGAGAAGAAAGATCATTCGAATGAACTGAAAGAACAGGAGAGGATCTGGAGGGGTGGATAACTGTGAGAGGGATCCCCCTGTTTTCAGCAACACCAGCACAGAGCCTCTTAGTTCAAGCATTTTTTTTTAACTTCAGGCTTTTTTTTTAACTCAGAAAACACACTTAGGGCAGGGGAGCAAAGAGAAACATTATTTACTAGCAGAGAACCAGGGGCAAGAGCTCCTCAGAAATTCCCCACATCCTATAGAAGTTCCAACTAATCAAAAATAAAAATATTAAAAGAACTAAAGCAAAAAATTCAATGTAAGTCAACTTTATGAAGGGCTTTCTTCTTTCCAAGCCACCACCCCTTTGGAAAGCAGTCCTGTCCTGTCAGGCAGCGTAGTTTGGTAAGAGCACGAGTGCTCAGACCAGCTTCCCAGATGCTTCCAGCTACCGCTCTGCCTTTTCCCCAGGCACATGTAGGGCAGCCCACTGACCCACTCAGAGCACCCACCTCACTGGGTTCCCTGCCAACAGCCTGCACTGAATTCGGTCTGAGGAGGATCAGAACAAGCTCAGTGCATAATGAGTTCCCCAGAATAATCAGCCACCCGCACAAGTCAGGACTAGGGGGTCTCCTCAGTCACGCTCCTGAGCGGCCTTGATCTGTGTCTCTTCCACCAACCCTTCCAGCAGATTTCCAAACCCACATCAGCATCTCACACCCAGCATGGTGATGATGATTTCCACAGCTCGCTGCCTGCTCACGGGAAGACAGATCTTCTTCCTGCCTCGAGCCTCCCCAAGAACAGCTTGAACAGTCACTCTCCATCTACCTTATTCATGGCTGTATCAAGGTTTACCTCACTCCTGCTCAATCCTCCCTTCTCCACAGTGATAAGCCCTACTCTGTTCACCCATTCTTTACACTGAAGATACTTCCTCTCTTTCTGATCATCATCTTCCCAGCCCATCCCTGTACCTCTGCCATTTCCATTCACCCTTTAGAGATGGGGGGCAAAGGATTTCCAACACAGCAATCCATGGATGCGTACAGTGATGTAATGACACTTCCCCCTCTATTTCTGCTTTGCAAGCCCTAATACTCCTTTCATACTGTGATTGCTGGAGCCCTGAACTGGTGTTTCCTTAGGATTGTCCTTGGAGAGATGGGGAAGAGTTGTGTGGAGAGTGTCTACCAACTAGGGGAGTATCTTTCCTCTGCCTTTCCACATCCTGGGAGTTCTTAGAGTGATGGTCCAACATGTAGGTGGGACAGAGCAGGACAGAGATGGAGGCACATACCCCACCAGGCCTGGGATCCAGGCACAACTTTTGAGCCTTGGCCAACCTGTGTTAGGATACTAGAGCTGAATCACATTGAAGCATCATAAGGTCATGCTGCTCAGGGTGCCCAGCGAGCACGCTCAAGGGACATCCCAAAACTCAGTGACTGTAGGCACTGCCAAAGCATCTGGTTCAGGCTGGAAAACCCAGATCCAGAAGGAATAATAATACTCAGCTAAAGTGCCAGAATAACATTCAGCTTTTGATACCCTCAAGAGAGGGCTACAAAAGCGATGAGTAGACTATGTGAATGAGTTTATCTTAGAGAATAACGACTTTATCCTAAAGAAAAGCCTGCTGTAGGGAATTTATGATAGTTATGCAGGTTAGCGAAGGGGGAAGGGATCACAGGAGAAAAGGAGATGAGAGAGAGATGCATGAGCAGCTTTTACAAATGCCAAAGCTTCACAATAATGTCATTTTAACTGTCGAATGCATTTCAGCTTTCAGCAAAATCAGTCATGACAACTAGCAACTCAAGTCAAAGACAGCACAGTTGTTGTTCCTCAGCTCCACATCTTCACCTTGCAAATTCTGTTCCTGCTCCCACATGTGCCCTTGGGCTCCTCCTGAACAAAGGTCACCAATTAGAGGGAACAGCATGATCTGGCTTCAACACAGACCATCACTCACCAGCAACACAGTCCATAGCACTGGCTGGTTTTCACTTGTGAAATGACTGTACCTGAACTTGGGCCCCCAGAAGCACAAGCCTCTCACAGAACCTACGAATACTCCAGCCTGTGCAAAGCCCCTGTAACCATCCTCCTTGGAAAGCAAAAGGAAGGCTCCTGAAATAACGTCTGTCTTTGTACAAGGTTTATCTTTCACCAACATCCTTGTCAGCCGTGCTCCTCCCAGCAGAAAATCCCATCCCCACAATCCCTCTCTCACACTCTGACATACCCCATATGGGTGGGTTTTTTTGAGTAGACCTTAAAGCTTGATGCAAAGAGAAAAATGTTACAGGGCATAAAATAGATAAGAACAATCCGGGCATATTTTATTACAGTGCTTTATCTCTCAACACACAATGGAGGGATGGATGTGAAACACCCCACACCCCTGAAGATGCGATATTCTATTTTAGTGCAGTGCAACAGCTTCCACAGCAGAACAGCTTGTTTTAACCTCAGCTCTAGTAATTTCCAAAAAAGCAAAGATAAATGCTAATCCCCATGAGAAATGTGCTGCTGAGAGTACTGAACAAATTCAACACTCGGAGCCAACACAGGGAACTAGCTACAGCTAGTCCTCATGTGGTGTGAGTACCTGAACCTGATTCTCCACACAAAAAGGTGGGGGTTGGTAAACATACAGCTGTGTGTTTCCCTCCTACCCCCTCCCAGCGCTGGGGCATTCCCACAGCTCTAAAATTAATGTTGTGAAGCTGGCTCTAAAGCTGAGGAAGAGGTTTTAACTGATTGAGGGTTAAGGACCCTCCCAGCAGTGTGTGAAACCGCACGTGTAGCCTGCATGGGTCAGACTCAGCACCCACTGCTGCATGCTCTGACATCTACACAGCCAGCGGGTATGCATGGATTTGGGTGCTCAGAGAGCACTGGTACCAACTGCAGTTGGCTTGGGCTGGACCTAAGGGAAAAGAGGTCAGGTCGCACCCCAAGGAAACCCCCAGCTGAGAGTCCCACAGATCCTGCACACCACCTACAGGGATGTGAAAACTTGCTACCTACAGATAGTCCACCCAGGAGCATGCAATCTTTCATCTAGCTTTAAAGATACTAATCAGCTAACAAAGGCTGTCACCAGAACGGGGACTTTCCACCTTCTTCTCTGAGCTGGGCCCACCTCGTACATGTCAGGACAGAGTCACAGATCGGACACCTGTGTAACACAGCAGGGGAAAAAAAGCCCCTAAGCTGCACATCAGTGAAGTTTGGTCTCATTCCACTCCCCATTTTCCCCTTCTCCCAACACATTAAGTCTCTTGATTCCTTTCTGCTTCTCTGTACCAGAATTCAAAGATTTGTCTGTAGCGCCCAGAGAGGACAAATCAGGCTGCTCATCGCAGGAGACAGCCTTCAGCCTCCTCCAAACACAGCAGTAAATCCTTCCACTGTCTGAGCAGGCCACTGGAATCAGACTCAAATAAAAACATTGAAAGAAAACGACAAACCCACAAAATCTGAGGGAGAGATCCTACCCAAGCTGGCTGCGAGCAAACTACACACGGGATGGATGAGGTCTACAGGGAGGGAACAGCTCCCTTTCTTGAACAGAAACATCTGGGGGGTGAGAGGGGATGGACTCGAGCTAAGACATGGACAAACTGGCTTTGCTGATGCTCTGTCACCTCATAAAACTTTGCTGATGCTCTGTCACCTCATAAAACTTTGCCATCATGCCCTGCTGTGCAGGGAGCACAGATGCCCTGTGGTTTACAGCACTCCTCCTTTTCATTCCCAAAGCACCAAGGGCGCAATTTCCTCACGCTGCTTCTCTTGGTTTGGGGACTCAGTGCTTCAAGTTGGGGGAATCCTTCCAAAATCTCAGGAGAGAGGATCCCAGACAGCATTTCATGGTTTTCTCTGGCCCATATAAAAACAAATTATGTTTATTAATATCATTATTCCTTAAATCTTTTTAATTTAAAGCTGAGCACAGGCAGTGCAGAGCAGCTCCTCATCCCACTCGCAGAGGAAAGGGCAAAAGGGATCTGACCACACAGCAGTGAATCCAGCATGAATCCTGCCTGCGAATGCCATGGGAGTGGGGCTGGCCCACAAATCACTCAGCCACTTGCCTCTCAGATGCCGCCCAGGACTGTGGTTTACTATGTGAGCAGCAGAAGTACGGCTCAGGATGGGAGCCCTCACCCTCTGGGACTGGCAGTGCCATCTGGGAAAAAAAAACAGAGGCAGTTCTGGAGACCGCTCAGCAGCGAGCATCCGCGTGGCCTCGCGTCGCCGCAGGGGATCCTCACACAGGAGACTTTGCTGAGGCAGAACCAGAAAATAAAACAAATGTAGGAAAGCCCAGGGCTGAGCAACTCGGGAGGAAAGGCTGGAGCACAGCCGTCACACCTGCGTGTAGGGGAAACACAACTCTCCTGCTACCATCGCCACCCGTGCCCATCTCCTCCACCCACACGTCTCAATCCCCTGTTGCTTGTTCATGGTACTCCTATTTACTTCAACAGATTTTGGGTTCTGTCTCAAATTATCTATTTTTACCTGTTTCTAAATCTCACACACTTGCTTTGTAAACAAGTGTTTTTTCCAGGGATGTGAGGCAAGGATCCAGAACGCTCCTGGGGGCACCAGCCAGTCAAGAAGCATCTCCCCACCTCCAAAGCACAACCCAGGAGGTGCAGGGGCTGGTGGAAGAGCTGGCTAGCATGCCCAGGGGGCGGAAATCTGCCTGGGTCAATGCCACGCTCATAAAAATTCCATTTAAGTTACTATAACTTAACGTTGTCCAAATGGAAACCCAGGGGCTATGACTGACCCTTGGGTGACTCTGGGGAGCTGAAGGGCATTTTTCTGGATATTTTTTTTTTTTGTCTTGCTTCCCTTTTTTTTGGCTTTTTTATTTTAATATTCATTGATCTGAGCAAACATAATAATCACCATCTGTTGTGAACACAGTTGGAATGGGTAGGGGAGAAAAAGAAAAAAAAAAAGGATCACATGCAAGGCTGGTGTAAACCAGCACAATTCTTCTGACCCCAGCAGATCCATCAACACTCAGGTAAAGTGTTTCACACAATTTCTGCCTGAAGTGGCTCATAACATTAAAAATGCACCTTTAGCCAGAGGGGTTTTCGTTTGGTTCCTTTTGTGGCACAAGGCTGCTTTTTGTTTCCTTTTGTTCTAATGCTCTTGTACACTAAGTGGAAAAGGATCTCGGATCTTGACATCCCACTTCACTAGAAAGATGTCACATGCAGCAACATCCTGCCGAGCCAGGCAGTCAAGCACCTCCCCAGCCCCCTCCATCACTGGACTGAGATGCTGAATACATTCCCTCAGCTCCTACGGAGGGTAAACCCAGCAAAACACAAGCAGGGATGTTTAATGACTCAGTGCAGTGGAAAATAAGAAACACAAGTGGTTTTTGGGAAAGCAAGCTCTCTGCTGCTGGAGGAGGAACTGAAGCCACGAGGACCCTTCACTGCAGGTGCCCTTGCCACCATGGAGACCTGGAAGGACATGATGCCCGAGTGCTGGAGGCCCCGTTCAGCTCCCCAGGTAGCTCCATGCCAAGCCAGGGGAGCACCAGGGACCCTGCCTGTCCTGGTTAATTCCTGCAGAGGAGTGGGTGCAGGATGCTACAGAGAAGTGGCCTCACCATGACACAGTAAAAATGGCACCACTGGAGCCACTGAAAGGAGACACAGGTTTACCCAAAATCCAAGCAGTCCTGACAAGAGGCGATGGGCACAAACTGGAATAGAGGAAGTTCCACCTAACCCTGAGGAGGAACGTCTTCCCTGTAAGCGTGGCAGAGCCCTGGGCCAGGCTGCTCAGAGAGGTTGGGGAGTCTCCATCTCTGGAGATATTCAAACCTCATGATCCTGGAGGCTGTCCTGTGCAGCCTGCTCGAAGTGATACTGCTCTGGGGAGGTGGGACTGGATGATCTCCAGAGGTCCCTGCCAACCCCCACTGGTCTGTGATGCTGTGACTCTGACTCACAGGCGCAGCCTTACTGGGGACATGGACTGACTCACATCCACACCACCTGAGGATCAACTGGGGAAACAGGCTTCGAATAAAACAGTCCTATCCCCATATATTCCTCAACTGCTCAGCATCGTGCAGCATGTTCTGGAAAACCCAAGCCTTGCTCACCTCAGCAGTGAAGCTGGAGCAGGATGTTGAGAGACTAATGTCAGGATCAGCTGAAGCAGTCCTGACCCAGGTCACGAGCAGGAGCTGCAGCAGCTCTCTGCTGAGCCACGAGCCACTTTCAAACAGCTTGGGCATCACAGCTCGAGACACCCAACACAAAGCAAAACAGCAGCAACATCTTGATATATCTGGTAACAAACACCAGGAAAGGAGAAAAGAAAAAAGCCACAAGAACACAGGTGAGATTTCTCTAACGTGGACATTTAGAAATGGCAACAGATCAGTGACAACTGAATAATAAGCTGTCACCAGTGCTATAAAAAACCCACAAACCACAACACCACTATCCTCCCAACTGCTGCCTTACTTTCATTTCCATTTCAACATAACTTCTGCAGCCAGAATACTAACACCACCAGAGAACGGTACAGACCACCTAGGGTCCAAGGCGAGACTCTTCAAATGGTTAGAGGAATTGATTTTGAGAAATAGGGGGATTTTAGCTGGATTTGGAGCACTTTTTATAGGTTCTGGTGGAAGCCGGCGCTGAAACGATGCTGGACTTCAAGAGGAATGGGCTCTCTCATATCACCGGAGAAGGAGAACTGTAGGAAAGCTCAGATGTGATGTAGGATGAATAGCAATTGGTTTCTATCTCTGCCGACTTGCGAATTTATTATTATTCTCCTTCTGAAGCATATCACACTGATCTCAAACCTTCATGTTGTCACGGGTTTCCTGGACAAGCAGGATTATTTTGGTATTAATCCTTCGCTAGATTTAGCAGTGCCTCAGATGCTGAAACTCTGCATGAGAGCCAATCTCATGGATTTCTCCACCTGACTCTTCTTGGCTCTCTTGTCTGAGTACTGGCAGGTATTTATAAGACCCTGGCATCATTCAGCCCAGGGCAATTAGCATTATTTTGTAAAAAGGGACTTGAAATGCATGCAACCGTACCGTGACACTGCTCACATCGCACTCGCCAGGCTCACAGACAGGGGTTACATTACCTACTCTTTTATAATACACCTATTACACACATTTTTCCTGGATAACACTAAGCCTGAGCCTTTCACAGTCCTCAGGGAGCCTTCTCGCTGATGAGGTGGATCTGGCTGTAAAAGACAGAATGACCTAAAATCTGAGGCTTAAGAGCGTTGCATAACCTTTGATTTAAACAAACCCACAAAACACCACGACACCATTGCAAATTACATTTCCAAATAAACCAGAACCTTGAGGAAAGAGTCTCAGCTCAATATTCAGGAGCCTTTGGGCCACAAATTTCCAGCTCATATTTAACCTGCTGGAAGGCTAAACCCTCCCTCTGAAGCAAGAATATGGCCTTTATGTTTCCCATCCCAAAGGATTAAAAAGGGAGAAGTGGGTTATTTGCATTTACACTCAAAAAAAGTGTATTCCCAGATACCAACAGAAAAAAATAAGTAAATACTAATGGTCTCCCTCAAGTTTACTCCCAAAAAAAGAAGAGGGGACAAGCAAAGCAGCTGTCAAGGGAAATCGTTCAATACATTAGTTGCCAGCCCACTTCCGTTACTTCACAGTTCCAAGACTTTGGGCAGAGCTCTCTACCTTCAGGGCCAGCCTGAAAAACAACTAAACCCAACTCTAAATTTCCTACCATGATGTTTTCACATCACATCAAGGACCTAACAGCAGGTACAACAATGCTCCCTGCAACCCAACAACATCAACCATGCTTTACACTTGGTGAGCCAGGTTACTGCATCGCATACGTGTCAGCCCCGTGGCAGGGCTTACCCTACAGAAACCCAACAAAATCCCAGGTACTGCATGTCAGCATTGCAGCCTGGTTTTGGGTTAATTTGGAGCAGGAGAAGATTTCACCTGTGTTTTCCCCTGCAGAGGAATGCCAGAGGAGTCAGCGACGATTTTCATTTCTGTTCACCATGAAAATTAAAATCCTTGGTGATTTGAAGCATGAGCACACTTAGGTCTCTATACAGTGGGAAGCATAAACTTTATCCTGTACAAAAGATGATCACCAGGACAAAATTCAGCTCAAGCTCACTGTTTCACAGGGATACCGTGACTAAAAGATGCAAACAACCCAGGAGGGAATGGTGCCAACCCCTCCCTCGCTCTCCTCAAACCCTAACTTCACCCATGGCTCTCAGCACACCAGACTGTTTTATCAGTAGTAGGCCTGCCCCATCCAGGGCACCGCCTGGATATTGTGTCTAATTCCAGAGGCAGGGAAAACACAGACACTCAGAAACATCGCTCACCCTCTGCGCCCCCAGGCTGAGCAAGGCAGCGAGCTCCAGCCCCGGGAGCCGAGGGACGGTTTCCATCAGCTCGAGGCACGCAGAGCAATCGCACAAAAGCCGAAAATGAGACTTTATGTACACGCTCACACACACAGGGAAAATTGCTATCAATTATGCTAGTTAATTATACATTATAATAGAATTAGAGTAAACCCTCCTCATTATCTCCTGGTTCAGACCCTGCTCCGCAGCAAGCTGACCACATGCTGTACTAATGCCAATAGCCCTTTCGCATTAACCTTTATCTGCGCCTCGCAGCTTCGCTGTTTGCTATGCGTATCGGGCTTGTTTTGACCTTGTTCCTGGCTGACCTTTCATTGAAATCCAACATTTGTAGCAGTCCAGGAGACTGGCTCATCTCCCACGGCCTTGCAACCACGATACATTTTTCTACAGGATCTAAAACACAGGGTGCCTTGTTTTCGCCTTGTTACCGGCATCCTCGCCTGCCGTCGGAGGTCCTCTGCCCTTCGCGCTTCTCCGAAAGGCTATGACATTACCAAGACAGTTTACAACTGCTGCTGTATGTTCAGTTATTAAGAGGAAATCCTGAGGGACATTTCATTATTATTATTATTACTATTTTACACAGAGGCTGTCAAGAAGGGATAATTGCATACATGCCTACAAGCAGCAGCACCGAGTACCCTGGCCGTGCCTCCCGTGGCCGCGGCAGCTGGGACACCGAGCTCCCCCAACCCACCCACATCCCCAAAACTGTGATAGCAGCAGATTAAAGGGGCTTTTGACGAGTGTGATTCACTGCTGGAGGAAGCAGTTTACTGCTGGAGATTCAGAGCGATGGTGTTTAACGCAGATGTCTGTGTGGGAACTCGGGCTCCTGCGAGCGACACATCTTTAAGCATCTCTGACAAGTCCTGACTCCACAGACTTGCACTGCAGGGACAGAATCATCTTCGTGCACAGGAGGAAGCCGTGACCTGCATAATATTTGCTCTGCAAAGTAAACACACTCCATTTTATTATTTTTTTAAAAGGAAAATAGAGGAAGGAACCCAGAATAAAGTTCTCCTTTGAAGGAGCGCTGAGGAGAACCCATCAGGAGGAAGAAGAGTCCTTCCAAAGAGGGCAAAGTCCCAGCTGCCACACAACAGACTTGACACAGCAGTGCAGTACAGACAATAATTTAAATTCCCGGGAGCGCAGGGAGTGTGGTTTAACAGTTTCCTCCTTTTCCACTACAGAAATAACACAAAGCTGCAAACAGCATCCTGGTTTCAATCTCTGCTGTGCATTCCCTATAACCTTCCCCATCTGCTCCCAGGGAGGTTTAGGTGTCAGCGACGCAAACTAAAAATCACATTTGTGAGGAAAGGCCCAGGAGCAGATTTTTGGCTGGTTGTGTTGTGTCAAGAAAAAAAAAAAGGGGGAAGTGGGAAAGATGGACAGAAAAGAGACAGGCTGAAGGTTTAGCTCAAAAATGGTTGAAGCTTCCAACTTGGCAAAGGGAGGTATTAATAAAAAAATAATAATTCCCTCAGAAAGTTCAAAAAACCCAATGATTGAGCTAAACTCAAGAGCGAGGGCATGGAAAAATTTACTTCACAAAAACTTTCTCTACTGTGCAAGCATGCTGCAGTGAGACAAAACCAGTGTGGTTACTGAGAGGTGGTGATGTGGGGAGCTGAGGACAAGACCAAAGAGGTGAGTTTGTGTTATCAAGCAGGTCTGGTGGGGTGACACACACACACTCCCCCATAGGTTCCAAATCTACTGCCAGGGGCTTGCAACGCACTAGGACAGCGATGAACACAGACACACCTTTCCCCTGGTTCCCAAACACCCACTGAAGGTCCACAGCAGACACAACACACCACCCCCCCCAGTCCCCTTGCACACACAGCCCAGCACATGCCGCTGCATCATGCTATGATGACAGGGAAAAAAAGGGCTTTTTTTTTCCCCCCTGACCCTTTGTTCTCTCCAGATATAGAACTTAAACAACTCAATGTTTAAGGATCATTGACAAAAGTCACAAATAGCTATATTTTTTAAAATTGCTTTAACATTTTAAACCCTCAAATGTCATCCAAAATAACTGCAGTCATCCTGAAATATGGTATTTTTCACTTTGCAGATGGCCAGTGGAAGACCTGTGCAGGGTTTATGTCTCGCTTTCAAGCAGGATCCTATCTGCCTTGCAATGGAAACACTTCTTTCTCCAGGGAGGTTCAGTGAACGGAGTGGGGAGGGATGCTCTGAGCACCAGGAAAATGAAGGCCATGCCACTCTGTCTGGATGGAACCAGGGAGCCCCAGGAAGAGCCTCCAGGTGACTGACACCAAAACCACTGACCATTTCAAGCAGGAGCAGAAGGCACAAACTCATCTCTGGCTGAAGAGCAGTGAACTTGCTGCTGTGTCTACCAGAGCCTCTCCCTGGCTTCTGCACTCTTCTCCAGCCCCTTCCCACAACTGAGATAATCTGGCCTTTAAATAGGGCTCACAGCCTTTGGCCCCAAATCCACAGAGCAAGGGGAAATTGAGTGAGTACACCAGCATGGCAGGTGTTGGGACACGATGTTCTTCTAATACCTTCCAGGTTCTGAAAAAACTTTTAATGCATTAGATCCACCCTTTTTTAATACTATGAGGACAAAACTGCACTTACGGGGGAAAGGAGCATAAAAAAAGGTAATAAACATTTAATGGTCCAATAATTGGTTATATCAGAGTAATCACTGCTCAGTAATTAACTCCCATTCCTGCTTGCTCATTTGATATTTTCTATACCCTTTGATAGGTTCCTCTGACTATCAGCCTTCCTTAGAAACTCTTACACCGAAACCTTTTGATGAAGCTAAAAAGCAGCAGTACCATTAATCATTACACACATCCCAGTGGCTTTCAGGCTGAGACAGGGCCTTTCCTCTCAGCACATCTCTCCATGGCTCTCTAACGCAGCCAGTAGGCCCCAGAATTTGAGATTTTCTCCCTTGCTTCTCCATGTTCCAGGAGAAATGAATTAGCTATACACTGGCCGTGCCACCGGGTCAGCAGGAAAGCTCACCGACACAGAATTACATCTTGGAAGATAACAAAACAATAATTGCATCGTGCTATCAGGGAGGAATACAGGGAACAGCTGGCATGTTGCTGCAATGTAAAACTGGGATTAAACTCGGGTTAGTGTCACTCTCAACTACCTGCCCACAGTAAGCAGGAGACAGACAGACACTGGGCTTCTGCTTCAGCCTTCCACAACCAGTCCTGTCCTAGCACAGCAGCATGGAGTGGTGCTGGCATGGCTTCCTTCCACAGGCTGACCACAGCTATCACAGCATAGCTGAGAGAGAACAAGAGCTGTACTACACAAGTGCCTAGACCACCAGGTCCATCCACATGGGTGTTTCTCCATCCCTGCTCCGAAATCTAGCTAACAGGGGTAAGAATTTTAGGAGAAACTCATCTAACAGAAGGAGGCTTCACTTACTGTCTTTAAAGGTTAAAAAATGCATCACCCAATTTACATCCCTAGAGCAGCAGCTCTCTGACTTAACAGCTCTATGTATTTTTAAAGGAAAATCACAGCATAGAAATGTTGACTTCTGGTTTGTCCACAGTAGAGATGCTGTTGCCTGGAGGGGGAGGCAGGGGAAAGCCACTAAGTTCAAGGTACTTTCCTTGGAAAGAATTTTGTTCTCAGGAGCATCAGCACAGAGCCAAAGCAATGCCCCAGCACCTCCTCCTACCCTGCATTTATTGCAGCCAGACAGTTGTTCAACGGAAAGTTCTTTCTCAAGACAAGTATCTGCTGAGCTTAAAACTACAAAAGCTATTCCCCTGCCCCAAAGGAATCCTTTACCATACATTTATTTCCAGTTTCCACCATTTTATACCAAATCAGATCTGCTGCAGTGGAGCTGCCTTTGGCTGTTGGGATCTTTGCACAACAGGTGCTGTACTTCTGAAGCACATACACACCATTTGCATCAAAGGTTTTATAAGCTCAGGGGTCCCAGAGGAACCCAAGAAAGACAATATTCTTCCAATATTCTGCACCTCCTGTCGATATTAAAAAAGATGCTGGCATTGCATCATTGTATTTTTAACTGCTGTTATATAAATTAATGAAATGAAAGTCCGTTAGCACACAGAATACTAATAGAGAACACAAAATATCAAGTTAATCAAACCCAAGTGCACAAAGCTGGTGATCATGGCCTGCACCAGGTAGCAGGATTTCCTAAAGCGTGCTGGGCTGGAGCTAAGGCGTTCACAGATCTGAACTGGAGGGAATGTAAGCTGTTTGTATGTTACTCATGCACTTAAAGGCATTAGTAGTGATGGGAAGGGAGGGAGACAGGGAAACAGATTGAAAGGGGCAGGAAAATTAGAGAGAGCTCCTTGCCATTAATGGAAAAATAACTGCAGAGTGCTGTAACAGATTTCTCCTCTTTTGTATGCATAGGAATATTTATTTAATCAATGTTCTGTAACAAAACAGGCCTCTGGTGAGCTATTGTGGAGAGTGAACTCCATTCAGAGCGTGGTGATTTGAATCCTGCCACCTGTTTAGCTGGTATTGGAGAAAGCAACAAGACATGGCTGGATGGGAAGGTGTCTACACTGCGGGGGAGAGGGAAGCACCCCTCCAGTAGCTTCCCAAAGTAATTACCCAAAGTAATGCTGCTTGCCAGGGAAATCTTAATGACATTAACAGACATACTGCAGGCAAAGCTGCAAAGTTCACCATTTCTCCTAAGACAAAACAAAATTCAATCCCAGACAGTAGTGGCTGGGGCTTGTCAGGGTTTGCATTGACACTGGCTGTTATACCCAGACCTGATGCTGCACCTGAATCCCAACTCACCCGACCCCCTCACTGTGCACATCTGCACTCAGGCACCAGGCAAGGGATGCACTAATTACAAAAGCTTTCAACAAACACGGGCTCAAGTCAGCCTGCAGAATGGCTGGGCTGGCTGCTTCTCCATCTCCATCCTACTGCTGCCTGTGGTCACCTAGCCAAGCTGCCCACTGGGGCCTCTCCTGCAAACCCAGGGGCGCTCCAGCAAGCAGCCACGTCCCACAGCCCGTGGGAGGATGCAGAGTTCAGAGCAGAGCTTGGCCCTCCTGCTCCTGGAGCTGGAGTGATGCAGGAACAGTTGACTGCTGCCTGAAGGCCCCAAAGCCACCCCCCCACCCAGCTACTCCCCCAAGCTTGCCCTCAAAATAAACTAATTTTTTAAAAGTCACTGCTACAAAGCCTAGCATTAAGGATATATTTATATATATATATACACCTAATAACATCCTGTTCCTGACTGCACTTAAGCATATACTCATTCTAAGTGCACTGTGCTGTGATTTTTAACAGCATATTCAAGCACTTTTCTAAGGAGGGACCGATTTAACCATCTCTGTAAATACTGCCCTTAGATGAAGCCCTGGATGAGGGTCAGCTGCAAAACCTGGGGACATTAATGGGGTCTTCTCACTGGACCAAGTTTCCATCCTTTTCATTTCTGCACTGTTTGCTGCAAAACCATGCCATATACATGATCTTGGGGTCCATCTTCCACACACCTATCACAAAGCTGCTTTGCTCTTACATCTGTTGCACAAGGACTAAATCCCCCTGCGTGAATTTGTTTTACAGGCCAGTTAGATACCAGTTTCATGACGTATTACACCTGCAGACCCTGGCCTTAGTGACAGACCTAATTTGTTTATCACCCTTACAGCTGCCAGAGTTAGCACTACATCCCTTAACACTTGCTTCTCTATTCTGCTATGGATTTAAGGAAATATATTACCATAAGCCAGCTGTGATATCCCCCACAGCTGGGACAGATAACGTTGTGAGGGATTTAAAACTGAAACAAGCCAGAACTAAGCAACACTTTTACATCATTAATAATTATTAACAGTGAAAAGAAAAGGAAAGCACTCATCAGAACTTCACAGAGTTACCCTTCATGTCAGATTTCCTTAATAAAGTGATTGCTGTCAACAATTTTAAGGCAAAATTGTAACTTTATTCTAAAAGATGGTTGACAGTAATACAAGTGCCTTCAGTTATTTAAATATGTACTCCAACCAGGTCCCTGATAAACGTATTCAGGCAGTGGCATTTCGATGTCCTACAGTAAAATTATGTAGATATTTTACATTATGCTATTTGAGTGCCCTGCAGATGCTAAATAAGTAGTTAGGCAATCTTTAAAGAGAGAAAGTATTATTAAACCCATTTTGCAGACAGGAAAACTCAGGCACAGCAAAGCTAACACTCCAGCTCAGGGTGACACCTAAGCACGTATTTGACTTGACACTAAACAGTATCTCACAAATCAGCGTTGTCCCCACAGGACTGCTTTTCTCAGTCAAGAAATCCAGATCTACAAGCCGGGACACAGCATCTCCCAGGAGCATACACATGGATCCAAGCCCAAACCCATCCTTACTCAGCACAACACACAGCAGGTGCTCACACGGCCCTGCCGAATCGTGAGGGGAGCGACTGCTTCAAGGTTACGAAAGACCATGCTTACAGGAAACAAACCCAGGTCTCACAGAAACCAGCTCAGCATCTTAAAGAGGGAGTTTGAAGGACAGGAGATACCAGAAAAGTTGTTTTGACCTGCAGAAACCCAAACGCAACAGCAAGTACATGTGGCAGGAGGTGAAGCGGCCGTGGACCAAACAAGACCCTGCACTCAGCCCACTTCAGTGTCCCTGCTGGGCAGAACACTAAACTGAGTGAGCTGCAGAACAGTAGACAAAAATAAATAACAAAACCAAGTAAGAAGAATCTTCTTTAGCTCTATTATCCCTCTTACCCTCCAGCTTCCCCCTTCTGATAGTGGAAAGAGCAGGAGTGTCACTCCAGCCCGGAGAGAGGCTGTGTGCCACATCCTATGTGCAACACACGCACCCCATGACGCACCGGCCTTTGCTGAGAGGGGCACTACGGACCTCAAACCAGGCCCACACTTGAAACTGTGAGGGCAGGGAAAGAGGTAAAAACCAAACAGACTGCCCTATACTTGGAAATGCGTGGAGCTGTACAGTGTAAACACATCTTTTGTATGTCAACAGAAAACAAATACCCAGAATATTCAGAGTAGCAGCCTGGCATGGAGGACTAAAAGGAAAAAACCCAAACCCCTTAAAATTTCAAAGCCAATCTTGTGGGGTTTGCATTCTGTGTATTTTTCCAAGTTGTAATCAGCACTTCCCTCCAAGGGCTCTTGAAAGTCTCCCCAGCATGGCTGGCAAGCCCTGACCGAGCCCTGCAAACGGAACAGGAGGAGGTGGGACCACGACCCTGGGGACAGAGGTCCAGCTCACACTGCGCACAGCAACACAAGATGCCTCCTTCCCATGTAGGATATTATGTCAGATATCTTCAATAAACAAACAAACCTTTCCCTAACCTACAACTGAAAGCGGCACAGTCAAGTGCAGCCTATCCACAGGAAAACGTGGTGACCCATACTCCAACACTGTAATCTAATCCGTGAACTAAAGACAGTTTAATGCCTTTACAAATCCATATGTTTTCTAATACCACCATTGCTGTCAGCAGACTACAGGAGAGCCTCTTTGAAGATGGAAGTAAAATGACAAAGCACATCATTGTGAAGGCAATTATATGCTGCAGTAACCATTTTACAATGGCCCATATGGGCTGTATTTCAACAATGCAATTTCCAAATCTGCCTTAGCAAACATATATCTCCGTCCCAATCCCAGGTAGGTTTTGCAAAACAAAATAAGATGCAGCCAGAACAAATCCTGAATATGGATAACAGATGTAAAAATATGCCAACAAGGATACCAGAGCAATTTTTCTGTCAGAGTACCAAACAAAGAGAGCAACCACAGCAGACCTGGCAAGGCTATTCACAGCAATGCTACCCTTACGGGGGACCTGGAGACCTGGGGTTAGCAGGAACCTGACTGCCACTCGTGTGCTTTCCTCTGCAGCTGCCCATCTGCCTCCCCAGAGACTGTTAGGGCAGGGCAACTGGAATCCTGTTGTAGAAGCTAAAGTCAGATATGAACCAAGGCCATGAGAGCTTACTGCAAATCACCTCCATCATCTGGGACTGGAGCCTAATCGAAGGGAACCAGAAGAAAAAAGCCAAAAAACAAGCAGAAAAATCAGGTCCTTACACTTCTAATAGCTGCAGTTTCAGACGCCTGCTGTGTTTACCTCACTGCTCGGGCTCTGCTGCTGTGACTGAGGCCATGCCATCGAACCAGCATTGCTTCCAGCAGCCTCAGGGCTGCTCTCTGCCTTGTCCCTTTGGAAGCACAGAGCCGTGAAACTGCAGCTCCAGCCCAAAACCTCTTCTTCCTGTTCATGGAGAAGCAGGAGCCAAGGCTGACAAACAGCCTTCACAGGACAAGACTCCACAAAAACTGTACTCTAGCAAAAAGCAGGTTTAATCCCAATTCTTTTCAGTAATCCAGCAATCCATTGCTTTTGGAGACTCGTTTTGAGATACCTCCATGCTGGTGGAACTGTTTTCTAGGGGCACCTAGAAAGCCATGGGGGACGACCAACCAGATGGACAGGAGATGCTCAAAATCCTGCAGGACCACACGCTTGACCTAGAGCCAGGACCCAGGCTGCAGGACACCAGCTGGACAGTCCTACAGGCATTAGCACCAGCAGCAAAGAATTGGAACAGACATGAAAATCTTTCACCCACAAGCAAAACAGCAACAAAAATGCCTTGAGCTGCCTGTAACAAAGATGGAAACAGTAAAGGTGACAACATAGATGTTCACTGCCAATTCATTAACAACAAGCTGCATGGTACATCTGCCATTTCACTGCCAAGCACAGCAGTGTGCAGAAGATATCCCACCAGTCATACATGCACAGTGCGGAGCAAAAGAGCACTGACACAAGGGGAACATGTAACTGGGTATGCAGGAGCCAGCAAAGAGCATGATCCAGGTCCTATCACTGTCAGCTCCTCAAAACGACCCAGTGAAGCCAGGCAAAAGCATTTCAAAGACTTTAATCCATGTGAAATATTACTTCCTGCATCCGGAAATTCAATCCCTAGCAATGAAAACAAAAAGCACGCTCATAAACGTACCTTTCAACTCGGCCAATATAGCTGTATTTAGGCTCGGTCTCCCTCCCAAAAAATCTTTTACTCATTAATACTGAGGAAACTTGAAATGATTGCTGTAATTGCAGTTAAAAAATTAATCATGTTTTGAGATAAATGCAGATAAAAGCGTGTTTTACTAATTATCTTTTGAAGCTTCCGCTCATGAAAGATTAAAGGTGGAAGAAAAGTTGTTGAAGTACTGAAGACAAAAATCCTACCATTTGAAATCCCTTTGAAGCCATGTACCTTGGATGATTGATCCTTAGTGTCCGGATGTATTAAAAAGGAGTCGTTTCAATTTAGAACAAATATACCAAACTGTGCCCATTGGAGGGTTGGTTTTGGTTTTTTTTTGCAGATATGTCCCTAAAAACAGGTGCCTCTTGGTGTCACCTCTCCACAGGACTGCCTGGCATCCCAGGCTGGAGCAGGCTGGTGACTGCCTCGCAGTCTGTTAAGGCCTGGATTCCTTCCTGCTTCACCCCTGACTAGTGCAAGGGACTTCAGGCCTGAATTCAAAGCTGAATTTCAGAATCTGGGGCTTGGTTGAGCTCTCCAGAGCTGCAGTCATATCAATCTACTTATAAACAGATGGTTCTAACCCAAGCATCTGCACCCATCCGAAGAGGGAAGCAGCGGAGGGATGCGGGTGTCTCCCAGACTGCTGCTCCAAAAACAAATGCCACCAAACCCACAAAAAGTAAGATTTTTTTTCATCCTCAGGGAAGAGGAGCAGGAGGCACCGGCATCACCTGTTCATCCGAAAATCCTCACCACCACCGTGGGCGTCACACACAAGCCCCCTGAGGACCCATTCCCATCCCTGGGGCTTTTAAAGAAATGCAGGTTACCTGAGAGTGGGGAGCAAGGGACTCAAAAGCAAGGCTTGTACTTCCACTCACCACTCTGGAAATACCAAGGCACATCACTCCCTTCCTGCTCCATACCGGCAGCCTGCTTTACATTGCAGACTGTTTCTGTGAACCCCACGATGTTAAATGGGAGAGCCAACCCACTGACTGCAGGCTTAAATTCACGATCCCTGTACCCACACCTCCACTGGAAAAAAAAACAACCCACCACCGTAGGCTTCTGCAAATTGAAACAAGTTGAAAAATACTATTACATAAAATTGCCAAGATGCTTTATAGCCATTTCGTAGGGTCGGTAATGATTTACATCAGACTTGAATTGTGCCACTGTATCTGAAAGGTATAAATTTCAGGAGGAGTTTCCTTGCTGGCATCCCCAATCACCCGCAGCGCGGCACAACCAAAATCTGCTGTCACAGCGCGGTTTGTGAGAGTATTTAACCGAGCTCAGGCGCTGCAGAAAGTCAACATCAAGGGCTCTTTAGGCCTGTAGAGTTTCGAGAGTTAGGACAGACCTGAAAGGGTCTGTTTGACCCCTCTTTTCTAAGGGAAGGGTCCCGCTGCAATGAATATTACTCTCAGGGAAGCAGCCTGCTCTGTATTTCTTCTTGCTCCATCACAAAGCAGCAGCAACACCAAAGTAATGAAGCCTGCCACCGCTCCAGACCTGAACAGGGCTAGGTAAAAGATTAAATGGTTGGGTTTTTCATAACCACACATCCAAGGGGATTTGCCAATGTCTTTTTATTTGCATATCTGGCAGCTTGCCCCAGACAACTAATACATAAGTGACAGCGTACAGGTGTATTAGTTTAGAGTTTGCCTTTAATCTAGAGGTGTCAATTTGCTTCTGTTTTAATTACATCCATCTTGATATGTTATTACAACCTCATGAAACTTCTTCATTATGTGAATGGCTATAAATACACACACATGACAAACAGTTGTTATAAATTTTCTGGTTCAGCAGTGGAGGCACGGTATCTTAGCCCACACATCGTGCACATTTAAAGTTTCGGTGCTCCCTCTCCTCTCTCTGCCCCCACCTCCTTTCCCTTCCTTCACTTTTCTTTCATCCAAAACCAAGATTATTTTTTTTTTCCCATATATTCAATGGATCCTCTAAAATTCTTCCACTAGTAGCAGCATTCTGATACAAATACTATCAGCTTACAGGGCCGTTGCAGCACATGTGTGTCCTTCTGGGCTGTGCCTCTGTGAGAATGTCTGTTTGTCATTAGGCAAATATAAGGAGATTGCACTGAGGTCTTATAAACATGCAAAGATCCACTTTTGTAGCTACATAATTCACTGAGTTTTTCAACACACATTCTGAGGTTGAAAACTTGGCAAATCCATCCACCAGATGTATCTTTCTGATCCCAGAACTCATTAAAATTTACTTTTTGTCTTTTTTTTTTCTCTCCCAAGTCCAGCAGACTCAGCTGTTGAGCCACATTAATTGCATTTTTATTATTTTTTTCCATAGTTAAAATGACTAATGCTGGAAGAGTCACTGCCTACAAGCACAATAGCCAGCCAGTAAAAATTACTAGGACTTTTAATCTTTCAGTAATACCCAAATCACATAAAATAAAGAGAGGCAATTTGGTCTCCTCAAAACAGACGGTTTTGATTTTCAGTATTTATTTTGAATTTTCTTTAAGGGAAGGGAAGAAAAGAGAGGAGGAGACACCATTTCACACCAAAAGATTCCATTCAAAGGTCAAAGTGCCCTTGACGTGCATTAAAACCCACAACACTACAGAGTTACAACATAAATCGTCCCCAACAGCGGCTCTTCCCTTCCCCTCTTACCACACAGACTGCTTGGAGGTCAAAACTACTTTCTCTGCCTCCAACCCTCTATCAGTGCCCGCTCGACCAATGTCACGTCGTGCCTGTTCAGCACATCTGGCCAGCTGTGGAGCAAGCTAAGCTGGAGAGCACGTGTTACCCAGCTCCTGTAACAGCGGCACCTCCCAGCTCTTCCCTGGACCCCCTGGAAGCTGGGGACCTGATGCCGGTTTCTGGAGGACCCTCAAAGGACACTGGTGGCACCCTCCAGTGAAATACGGTGCTAAGCATCTGGGTGTGCAGAAGCCAAGAGGAAGGTGAACGCCAGAGCCTGCAGCCCCCCAGCCAGACGTCCCCCTTGCACAGCGACCAGCCAGGTCCTTTGGCCACTTCTTCTCCATTCCCACCACTCGCATGAGGAAAGCGAAGCAGATTCTCAGACTAAAAGGTCTCAGGTCACTTAGGACTTCCAGAGCAAAAATAAATACAAATCAACGCCTGGAGCGATTCTCACCATGTCTGTAACTCATCTCAGTCTCAGCAATAGGAAACGGTGTGTGAACAGCAAGATGCAGCTGTCAGAACTCACCAGGCAGAAGTCACACCATGCCTGTTTTGTGGCCAGGGCCACCACTCTCCCACTGCCTGCATGCAGTCCAGGAGAAGTTGGTGGCAACCGCTTCCCACCTCGCCAGTGCCACAGCACGGGCAAAGCAGCTGGGTCACCCAGAGCCCCGAGGGGGGTCAGCCAGGACAAGGTAACCTGTGCCCGCATGGAGGGAAGAAGGTGACAGCAGCCTGAAGGTATCACTGACAGGTAAGGGGGACCTGTGCCAGGTAATACCACTGTTAGATACTCTCCTCCAAAAAATTGCTCCTCTCCTAGTCAGCCTGTTGCTGCTCAGGAATTTGTTTCTGGATCCAAAACATGTTTTGAAGTCTGTGTTACAATTACTCTGTGTTACAATTACTCTTCAACACAAGGAGCGCCTCCCCAGAACTTCAGCCACCTCATCTAACCTAGAAGGTCCTGGTGCCAACCTCCATCCACCTCTCCGACAAAGGCACGCGCTGTCATCCTGCAGCAGCCACAAGCCTGCCCTGGATGGTTTCACCTGACCCATGCCCAGCACAGGACAACCCCAGGGGCTGTAGATGTTCACTGGTTTTCATCCAACAAAGGACAAGCCTAGGCTTGTGGACAGGGAAGACAGGATGGCAGCAGTTTTATTCCCAAACCAACAAATCCCCTCTGTTCCAAATAAAAGTATGAAAAGAGGCAATTTATGAAAGCAATGCTTCTAGAGAAGCAGCTTCCACTTTGGGAAGCTGGCAAAGACAAGAGCCAGATCAACAGGCAACTAGTTCTGGAGGGAACACCAGACTGATCTTCTGCATGGCTACTGAGTAACTATTCCCATTTGGAGTTGGGATATCGCTGGTATCAGGTGCATCAGCATTACACAGTCTCAGGTGCAGGCAACCAGGAACTTGGATCAGGTATCAGTACACCTCTGTGCACCTCCCATGTCTTTGTCTCAGCCGATTTAAAAACCAGTAGGACTGAGATGAACACCAAATACCAAGCAAACCCACATCGTGCAACATGCTCAAACTAAACCTGACAGGCAGAATCTCATGAACGGAAGGGAGCGTGCAGTGCCCAGGGGTAATCCACTGCTTTGCCTGCTTTCTGTTCCACCACTCCTGCACAGAGGAGGACCAAACCAAAACTCCCTCCTATAAGATTTACCAAACTAAAGATTTACCCTCTTGGTTAGAGCCTTTCTCCACTGCACGAGTGTGTGAACTTCAGCAGTAGTGTTGCCAAGATACAAGGAGAAAAAAATCTCAAGATATTAAGGTAAAACACTATTTAAAGGCAAATAGTACAGCAGAGTAGATCTGACAAATTGCCACTGCACGTTCTGCTGTTACAGCAAAACAAATCCCTGCCTGCATTAGCCATTTCTCCTTACTTACAAAGTGGATTTTCATATCCATTTTACAACAAAGGAGTTTAGAGGACGACGATGTTCTGAAGTGGTCTTCACCACGGCTTGGCATCGAGTCAAAATGACAACAAACTGACTATACAAAAATGTGCATACAGCTGGTAATTTGTGGCACACACCAAGCCAAACCCCAACGAGAACACAGATCCTGAACTGATAAATCATAAGGATGATGTACAAGAACACAGAGGAACATTGGAAGCAATTTCCCCTCACAGAACTGAGATGATGTTGCCTCAGCAAAGCGCTGCAGTTCAAGCAGAGGGAAACTGAGAGTTAAACATTGCCACATTTCAGCCCGCAACTTCCTAACTCCATTAGCCTTTTATTAATTGCATTTGAGACTTCACTAAACTTGAGCTTGGGCTATTTTTAAAACCTATCTGACTCAACTTATTGTTGCTCAGAACAAAGATTAAACTTCTAATTTAGCTGCAGATAATTACAAGGCTGCAGGTCAGCCCCCCGGTGTAATGCGGTAGGGTCTTCAGTCAAACCTCTAGAAACAGTCCTTAAAAAAACCAAAACAGTAGCAGAGATGGGGGGTGGCAGGGGCCCACCTCACTGAGTGAAGGGCTGTCCTGCCTTTCTCCCATCTGAAGAGTTACCCGGTTTAATGACTTTTTAAGCAGGGGCACATTTAGTTGAGTGTTCCCCCTCGGTACAATGGCAGGGCTCCCACCACGGAGCACTTATGTACACAGCAGTGGATCGTACCTGAAACTTCCACTTCTGGCAACGACATCCCCCTCTAGTTCTCAGTGTTCCCATCCAGTCCCTGATATTTCTCTATTGATCTCAGTGTCGTAACTCAATCTTTCAATTACTCAGCCCCTTGATGTCTTTCTGCTGATTTTTTTGCCTTTCCCCAGCGATAATTTTCCCTCTGAGTTTCTGATCTTTTATCCTTATTTTATACATCTGGTTCTTTACACTCGCTCATCCCAGCAGAGGTCCCAGATTTTTAATGAGAAAGGGCTTCCTTTCTCCCCTATATAGCAGGGAAAACAAACAAACAAAACCAAAAAGATGCCTAGATGAAAAAGGCTAAGGGTGTCTTTTGTCCTATTGATATGTGGCATAATTCCCATTAATCTTAAAGAGCAGAGCCAGAGGAGACTACCTGAATCACATTTATCTACAGAAACTGTCCTTACAGTTTAAACTCTTCCTCCTTCAACTCAAGGCCATTGCGCCTCCTGCTACCACCGATGGGAATGACACAAATCCCCATCTTCATTACACCTGTATCTTCAGGAATTAAAAGGAGTATTTGTACAACACACTCCTCACTCATTATCTGCCCAAAGAGAGAGTGTTTCAACTCTTCAACAGCTACAAGTCAGAGGGAGTTGGGGATATCCAGCCTCTCGGAAAAGTCTCAGGCTTAAAGTAATTTCTAAGCCTTTAAAAAGCATTCACGTGCCCAAATTACACCAGCATTGGTTTAAAAAATTACCCAAGAGGTTCCCTCAGAGGAAGATATGCCCTGCTGCCATCGGTCCTGCTTTCATTTTGGGTTGCTGGGGTTTGTTTTTTCAGTTCTGGTTGCTGCGGGGTTTCATCATGAGATTCAGTCGCTCTGTCAAGGTTATCTCAAAATTTGATCTCGGGTCAGTTTACTGTTTCCTCTAAATACTCAGTGAAAATAATAAGCGCGTCGCTCGGTGTGATATCCCAGCGTCACACAAAACCCAACGCCGCTCTCCATCAGCAGATAGCTTCATTTAGTTGCTCGCTTCTTTTCTCTGCTGGCCTGAATCTGCAGACTTGCATGTGCAAACAGAGCCTAGGACAAACACCTAAGCATCTAAGCAGTCAATAAACACAAGAAGGGCTACCAAGATTTGCTGACAGCACTGAACAAACACCTGATGTTATGATGCTGCGGAGGTAAGGCATGGAGATCAAATTCCTTTTGAAATATGGAGGGATAGAGACAAGGCAGAACAAACTTGCTTGAAATCTCGGAGAATTAAAGTAAAACAGGCTAATCAGGCCAGCTAAAAGGCTGGTGAGAAGAGAACGATTTGGGGAGGAAATCCACACTGGAAGCCAGTCATTCTGGTGTCCAGCTCAAAGCTCCTGCTGTCACCCAGCCAAGCTATTTCTGTTTTCAGTGGGCTGTGCCTGGCAATCACACAGCGGTTATTAAAGCGAATTCCTGCATTCAGATGCACGCAGAGAGCCACGCTGCCAGTGCACGCAGGCACATAACCCAGGCCACGGTATCTTCAAAACCTTCCTGTTACTTCCACACTTTGTTTGTGCAACTGTAGAGTCTGTTTTTAATGCCCACATCAGCAGTTGAGCTCTTCTCCATCCAGTCTTACATTATATTCTCCCTGCCGTAGCTAACAGCTGCCTAAATCACACAAACTCAGTGGAACAATTGCTTAAAAATTATTTACACTAGGTGGATGGAATCATCTGACACAGAATTTGGAGCTCATTAAACAGCTCCTTGACAAATATTTGTCAGCATTTCTCATTTGTAATTAATTATATTGGGCTGTACCTGATGATAATTTAGCATGGTCTCAAAACAGACTAATGCCTGTGTGCTGAACAGAAATTAGCTCAGCAAATGCACAGTGAGAAACCGTGCCAGTTTGTGAAGCACAAACCCCCATTTAAATGCAAGTGTGTGCCCCCTTCCCACTCCACCCCACTTCTATCTGTGCATTATAAATACCTGTGCCCCATTTCAGGCTTGTCAGAGCTGACAAGGGTTGAAGCCTGCCTGAGCTGAGCTAAACAAACATCCCCAGAAAAACCTCATTACCTTCCTCAGTGTTCAGAAAACCTGAAACCAACTGCTTACTCCATGGGGATGGCCAGAGCTGACTCAGGAAACATCAAGTACTTCCCAGGCTTTGAGCTATCTTAACATTCAGGTCAGATTTCATTTCTCATCACAGGAAACCATCTTCCTCATGGCACATCACCAGCCATAGCACTGCCTGAAGTCCTACACATCAGGGGTAGGAGGGAGACAAGCATCCTCACACCTCACCTTGGGGAGAGTTCCCCAGAAACCTCCTCAGCAGCACTGATGGAGCACATCATGGAGAAAGTAACCTCAACGCACTGAGTTATCACTTCTTGAAAAATGCCCTTTCCCTGTCAAACTGGGCTTCAAAACATCCACCCGTGTTTGAAGAACCCCGCACTGTTGTTGGAACACACACACACAAGCAGTGAAGCACAGGCTACATCAAGCTGGGAAAGGCTGGCAGTAGGTTTGGCCAGACACTGATGGTGCTGACACCAGTCCCGAGCATCCACACCTTTTTCTTCTCACAGGCTGAAAAGATTTTGGGAGGTCAGGGAAGTGATGGGTGGGTGACTGCTCCAGAGGAAATTGTGGAGCTTGCTGCTCTCAGTCCCAGCAAAGCTACTCAGAGAAGGATATGGTGAATCAGACCACATCTCAGCCACTTAAATACACAGCAAGCGCAGGTTTCTGAAGGTCAGAGCTCCAAGATGCTGCCCAGTGTAGAACACAGACCTACAGAGAACATCGTACACCAGTCTAGCAAGGTCAGGCAGGGATCAGCCTGCTCACATCCACAATAACACTGGATTTGCTCAACTGTCCCTCCAAGGGTGGGGGGATAAAAATCAACACTGAGAACCCACTGCCTTCAACTCCCTCTTCCCCTCTGTTCCCCACACAAACATTTAGAAAGATCAAGGTATGGACTGTCACAGACCCAAAGACAGATAACTGGAAGCAGATGGCCTCTATTTCTACACCAAACAATTTACACTTGAGGAGCATGAGAAGGCTACTGATACCTGGAGAGAAAAACAGCTCCGAGAGTGGGAGCTGGTTACAAAGATAACTTGGCTTCGAGGGATGGGAACTTTTATCAGCATAACCATTAACGGACATGGATGACTCCTACTGCAGGCAAAATAGCCATGGGATGCACACCTGCCTTGTGCAGTGCCTGTGCTCCCTGGCACACTACTAACATCACACAACCTGGTGCTTCACACCACGTGAGCATTTTCAGTCACCCCAACACAAAGCATTTAGTAAAGGACAGGTAAAAGGAAGCTAGATGGAAATGCATCACAGAGTTTGCACCTTTCTATGCAGCACTCCTAAGAAGATCCTGGGGTGACACCCCACATCCCCCCAACTCACACACTTTCTGCTGCAAAGATGTCCTCATATGCAGGGAGTTCAGCCTCGTCCTTCCTCAGCAGCTATCCCCTCCTGAGTAAGCCACTGCCTGCCCTCTTCCCTTCTTCTGGCCTGTGGGTCCAGATCTTCCAGAGGCGAGCAGCATGTTCTGCTCCTTGGTCATCACATGTCTTCAGATCAAGCAGACAAAACACCTTCTGTCCCTGCAACACTTTCAGCTGGGCTAAGCCTGAGAAAAGGCTGAAGTTCAAGCACAAAGCCTGGGCTGGAGCAGTCTTGTCCCATGCTGGGCACAAAAGTCATCTGCAACCTGGGGAGAAGTCTCCACAGCCTCCAACAAGTCAGGGGCAAATGAAACACCTGAGATGTACAAACACCAGGGCAGCCCTCCATGACACTCAAGGCTTCTTGTCTCAACTCAAGTACATTAACACCTAAAGGTCTCATCAACACCAAGACAGCTCACTCCAGCAGCCACCCAAAACCTCCTCTGCGACGCCAAAACCACAATGAGAACTTCAGGCTGTTACACACACAGTAATTCTGCCACCAGAGCCTTAGACTCGTCTCCCTGTGATCCTCAGAAACAACTTTCTCACACACACACACACACACACCCCCCGAGCTGCAGGGAAAAGCACCTAACAACGACTTTGTGATATTATTTCTCAACGCAGCATGAAATCGTTAGGTCAAAATGTGCCACCTATCACATGAACATTAAAAGTGTGTCAAGTCTCAGTGTGCAAGCTATTGTTTTATCTGAATGTGATATTAGCTGGCAGAACCGGGTAATGTTTCCGCGCTCCTTTTTAGCGATCTAGGATTACAACAGGATGCAAGTAGTAGCCATTCTTGGCTTTGCAAACAGAAAAGAGCACAGCAATTATATTCATTTCAAGAGGAAAATAAACAAATGAGAAGTAAAACCAGAATAAAGACATTCCCTAAAACGCCCTACCAAGTTCTGACCATAAAACTTGCTCTTCACTTCCCCTCCAGAAAGGACTACAGCCAAATTCTCCAGTCCCTATTCCCATAAATCCCCTAACGACACAAACTGGGGCTTTGTTTGAGGAAGAACAGAATTTGGTCCGAAACAGAAGCATGCAAATCTCACTCTTGCCGACAAACACGTATCCACAACTCCTCCTCTCTCCAGTCTGAGCAGAGCACTCGTGGATGGGCTCCCCAGGCGAGAAATGGTGGCAAAATCCAGTCTCACCCTTGCCTCCACATTTGCACGTTACTGCTTCCACGAGTCTAACACCAACCATGTGGAGCCTTGTTGGAGTGAACTAATCCTCCCTCTTGATTACACCAGAGTAAGTTCTCCTGGAGGCATTAGTCTGGGTGGATACAGGTGTAACTAAGGACAAAATGTAGCTTCAAATCAAATAAAAAGAAACAAAACCCAAAAAACAAACCGCCCTGAAAATGCCACTAACTATTCCTGGCTAAATATTTAAACAGCTTAAGAGCTACACAGATTTATTGGTTTTTTTGCTAAACAATCAGATTCACCTCCGCATTTATTTTGACAGTTTATAATCCTTCCAGTTGTGACTCCAGCGCACGTAAAACCAAATAAATCTGCTTTTCTCCACGGCAAACTTCTCCGGAGCAGAAGTTATAAACAACAAAGCCCTTCAAACAAACGGGCCGAGGCTCAGCTCCTCCTTGCACGGCTGCATCCCCATCACCACCCTGGCTGGGCTGACAGCGATTCCACGGCCGCGGGTGGGTGGGTGGGTGATGGGTACGTGGAGGGCGGAGGGGAGAGAGCTGAGATCGGCCGGGCAGAGGGAGGAGCCCCGTGGGGGGCTTCCCGGGCGGTGCCTCCCTCCGCCCGGCCCGGTCTCGATTTACCCACACCTCTTCTTTCAGCGCTTTTATTTTTCGGGGGGGGGGGAGGAAGGGAAGGGAGGAGGAAGGATGGGGAGGTGGGGGGTGACTGGTGTCCCCCGTGGTGTGGGAGGCCGCGGGGCCCACTCGTGACAGGCCGACAGGATCGCGACAGGACGGGCGCCCCCCACCCATCAGCAGCACCAGCCGCGGCCGGCGAGACCGAGCGAAGAGGAGCGCGCACACACACACACACGCGGCCCGGCGCCCCACGCCGCCCCCGGACACGAGTGGGCGGCCCCGCCGGGACACCGCGACGCGAGAAAAGTTTGATTCGTGGGAGGGGAGGGGAAGGGAAACGCCGCCGGGAACCCCGCGGGTGGAGCGCACGCAACTCCCCGCTCCCCTGCCCGGGGTGTGCTTGGGGAGGGGAAGTGGGGGAGTGGGGGGGTAGGGGTGTCACCCCGGTCCCCGCCGCCGCGCCGGAGCCCCCCGCCGCCCGCCGGGAGCGGCGCGCCGCGCTGCAGGTGTCGGCGGCAGGAAGGGAGAAGGGAGGGGAGCGGGGCACCCCGGGGATGGGGAAGGGCGGCGGGACCGCCCCCGCGGGCACCCCCGGCGGCACCGGCCCGAGGAGGGGGTAGGGGGTGGGGGGGGGCGGGGGGGGGGGGGGGTTGTCCGGACCGGCGTTGCGGGGGCTCCCCCCGCCGCTGCCCCCACACAATGAAGCGCACACAAAGCGCCGCCGCTCCTACCTCCAGCGCCTCGAAAGTGACGAAGCTGGACATCGCGAAACCGTCGATAATGTCCTCTTCGGCCGAGGAGGACTCCCGCCGCTTCCTCCGGGGGGGCCGCGGCCGGGACGGCGGCGGGGGCCCATTGTCTTCCTTCTCCGAGCCCGAGGAGGAGAGCGCCGCGGCGGCCCCGGGGCCGGCGGCCCCTCCGGCGGCAGAGCCGCGCCGCCCGCCTTTGGCTCGCCGCTCCCGGTCGCGCTGGGACCGCGATCGCCGCTTCTTCCGAAGCCCGTTGCATCGCGCCGGGCCATCCATGTCTCTCGCCGGCTCTCCCTCTCGCTCTCGTTCCCCCCCGCCCCACCGCAGCCACAAATCCGGCTCCCCCGGCGGAATAACGGGGGAGGGAGGTAGGGAGAGAGGGAAGGAGAAAGGGAGGGAGGAGAGGACAGCAAGGGGGTGGGGGGGGGGGGTTGGGGGGGGATGAAAGAATCCGAGTGCGGTTCCACCACCACCAGCAGCAAGCACCAAATGTAAGAGATTCCTATAAGCGAGCCAAGGAAAGTAATGGCTGATCTCAGGTCGCCTTTGTAAAAAAAAAAAAAAAAAAAAAAAAAAAAGGAGAGAGAGAGAGAGAGAGAAAAAAAAGGGGAAAAAAAAAAAAAAGCCTCACCAAGCAGGCAATAAATCAGAATAGCGGAATGCTTTGATCAAGGGGCTGGGAGGGCGAGGATCTCTCCGAAAGAGGGGAAAAAAGGAAAAAAAAAAAAAAAAAGCAGCAGAGAAGAAGGGGGAAATAAAGAAAGAAGGAGAGAGACCCGCTGGAAGGAGGGAGCCGAGAGTATTTCCTTGCACAAAATTTATTTCCTTCCTTCCTTTCCTCCCCAACTAGAAGAAGTTCCAGGGGAAAAAAAAAAATTATATATAAATATATATAGATAGATGTACGGAGCTCTCTTTCTCTCTGCGTGTGTGTGTGTGTGCAGGGAAGGGTGCAGCCTTGCCTTCCCCTCCCCACGAACACGCACTCCTCTCCCCCTCCTCCTTTATCTCCCTGGATCAAACACAATAATAATAATAACGATGCATCCAGATGCAATTTTCTCAGGCACCGACCAGGGATGGACTCGGGAGTGGGGATCGGATCCCAGCCCGGCCCCTCCGAAAACAAAACCAAACAATAAAAGAGAGGAAAAAAATTTTAAAAAGAGGAAAAAGAGAAAGAAAAAAGGGAAGGGGAAAAAAAAAGAAAAAGCCCCCAAACACGCCCACCCACCCCCGCTATTAATACGGATCAATCATGGCAAATTCATCGGGTTAATTGTGGCGAGGAGGGGGTGCTGGTGGTGGTGACAATAGATCCGAGCGGAGGGGACGCTGCCCCCCTCCCCGAAACCGGCAGCAACAACAACAACGGTAATAATAAAAAATACAGAGCGGCGCCGAGGCTCGAACGCGGGGCTCCCGCGGGGACGGCACTGGCGGGCGCTTTCCGCTCCCGACGCCGCCCGCCTCGCCTCTCTCCCCACCGCGGGGAGGAGGGCGCAGCCGGCCGGTCTCCCCCCGGCCTGGCGCAGGGCAGCCGCCGCCGAGCCCCCGCGGCCGCGGAGCCGGCGCGGGGCGGATGGCGGTGCTGGCCCCCAGCGGCCGCCCGGCCCCGCGCCCGCGCCGGTCACGTGACCGCCGCCACCACCCCGCCCGCTCTCCGCCGCGCGAAATGCGGCGCCCCGGCCGCGCGAAATAAGTTGCGGGCATGCGCGCAGGGCCTGCGCACTCAGGCGGAGGGCGGGTGGGCGAGCGGGCGAGCGACAGGCTCGCGCGGCTCCCCTAGTCGTGGGGCTGCTGGTTTTCCCGCCCGTTCCGCGCGCCGCTCTCCCCTATGAGCCGTCTGTTCTCCCCCCTCCCCCCTCAGCTTGCTCGTTGGTTTTGGCCGTCCCGTCTCCCCTCGCCCCTGCGCTGCCCCTCACGCAACTGCCCCTCACCCTTCTCTTGCCCTAGCGGCTCCTTCCCCGCCAGGTGCTCGTGCCTCGCCGCCTCAGCTGCTGCTGGGTGCTGTGCCCGCTCCTGCTCCGGTTTGTGAATGCCCGGGGACCTGGTGTGCTCTCACCCTCAGCTGCTGCCCGGCTAGGGAGCGCCCCGTGCCTCTGCCCTGGGGCGCTGTGGCCACTGCTGAGGTGACCCCCTGGCACGGCTGTCGCCACACAGATCTGCAGGCGCATGCTGCTCGGGGGGAGGGGGAGGGGTTGGCCACCTGCAGCCCACCTGTTCAAGCTGCCCTGCGTGGCCGTTTGCCTTCGTCTCCCTCGTCTTTGCTCTCTCCCCTCTTCAGGTTTCCAGCTGCAGATGTGTGGAGAGGCCCCGTTTGGGCAGTTTGTCCGTGTCACCTCAGGGGCTGTGGAACGAACAGATTTACTTCTCGAGCTTGTTCTTACGGTCACCCTTCTCGCCTAGTGCTCCTCTCTCCTGCCAGGGGAGCTGGCTGAGGGAGCCGTGTGGAAGGAGACGGGTGTGTGACACTGTTTGGTCTGCCTTCAGGGGAAAAAGCTTTAGGAGCAGAGACCTGCGAGTTTTCGATTTGCTGGAAAGTAAGGACAGTGGAGAACAGAGTGGGGAAGAGAACCAAACCTGTGGAGTCTTAATGTTCAGCATGGAAACCAGAGACTCTGGCAGCACAGCAGGGGTTTGCCCCTGTCTCCCAGATGATCTGACTGTTGCGTAGTTTGAAATACATTGGAGGAGGCTGGGGGTGGAGGGGAGAAAAATCACTTGATGCTCCATCTCTTGAAGAACCTTGTCTTGGAGTACACAGTCTGCCTGTTGCTGCTAATCATTTATCCATCAAGACACCAGCAAGTGGAGCGAATGCAAGCTGAGAGTGTTGGGGTATGGATTTTTCCCTCTAGGCTGCTCTGACTTGGGGATGATGCTCTGCTAGATTGTGTAACACTCTGTACCCAAACACTTAGGCCAACAGTCAAGTAATATCCTTAATATATTGTCTATGACAGTTAAGCGATGACATGAAATACTGGGCATAACCCATGCTGCTTCTCAGAAGGCAAATGCCAGCTTTGCCACCTCTCTCCACGCCACATCTCCCAGACAGCAGCCAGTGACTTTTAAGCTGGTGCATATGAGTGCACACCAGAGGAGAGGAAGCACAAAGTGGTTGGTAATCTGAGAGCGTGAGAGCGTGTACCTTACAGAAGGCCATGCTGCTCCTTGCAGAGGCACATGGCTAGTTTTTAAACATTCTCAAATATCGAGCTAGAGAACATCACCTCCCAGATCTGACCTTAGATATCCCTATACAGATTTTTTTCTGTTTAACAAATGCATTTCTCTATCTTGCCGTGGGTTCTTCTGTCTCGCTTATAGCTGCCTGCCAGATCTATATAATCTGGCTTTACAGAAGCAGCTGTACAGGTATTCTTAAAGTGATACAATTTGTGCACACAGGCAAGCTCAAATATTACAAGGTCTCTGTCTTCTGAGAAATATTAAGCTGTACTGTATCAAGCAACGGTTACCTGTTGGGTTTTTTGGAAAATAACTATGTAATTTTCAGGGCAATGTAATTGATTATGGTTTCCTGCACATCCATCACCATTAAAGTGACTTAAGAGACCTGTAGTCGGATATGTTTCTGCAGACATTCATTGCATGGCTGAAAGTCTGCTCAGTCTGTTTTCTTCTTGAATGCACATGTGTGGAAAACAGAAATGATACGTGATTTATTTTACATTCTTTGTAGAAACAAATCCCTACATTTGCATGTCTACTGAAGAAATAAGATTAAAACTCATCCATCTAACTCATCCTCCATCACAAAACATTTTTCTTCTGGGTAATATTAATAGCAAGCATTAGAAATCACTGGTCACCTCCTCAGGTGCAGTACAGGCGAATTTGCTCCTACTGGATCAGACAAGGGCTTTTCCATTGAGCCAAACTGATTCAGGAGGGAGGGCAGGTAGACCCTACTGTTACACAAAACCTTCAGACAGATACTCAAGAAGTTCTCTCTCCAGCTTACTATTTCAAGTCATCTTACTGGGAAGGATACCACAGACCTCCACACACATTTGTTCTTAGGCTGCCTGCTAGCTTTTCCTCTAGAAATACATCTTGCCTGGCATCTGGTGTGAGAAAATCACTTCATTTTGTTTGCCTTTTTTTCTTCTTATAAGCACTAGTATGCTCTAGTACCTTGCTGTGTCACTGTTTTTGAGGTTAATGACTGGTGTATTCAATTGGATACTCTTAGTTATTAACCCCCCCAGAAAGGGTATTTTTTCAACATGTACTACCAGACCTATAATCTTCTAATTTGAAACAGATACCAAAAGCTTTCCACTCCTAAATAACAAAGAGAGAAAGATTAACACAGACCAAAGTATCTAATCTAAATAAATAGCACTTTAAGGAATTTGGGAGACAACATTAGATTTGGAAGGAGCGCAGATATTCATGTTGGTGGAGGAACAAATGGAAGGGACACTCAGAACAAGATTTGCAAAAAAAAAAATAAAAAGATGAGTAAAAGGTAATGAATTATATCTGATGTGGAAGCAAAGCACAAACTGCAAATATTATCACAGTTCTTCAGTTAGCATCATAAAAAGATAACTGATCTTCTAGGGTGAGATTGTGACCTCAATTACACGTGAGTGAGAAAACTACTATTGACTTCAGGAAATTCAGTGTTTAGCTCTCAGCTGTTTCTCTTTTTCCAGTTCAAAAATGGGATTTTCAAATGTGACTAAGGGATTTAGAAGCATATCCTTGCCCTTTGATCCCTTTGAAAACAGTTCACACAAGAGTGTAACGCTGCACACGTATCTGCCCTGAAAATTGGTCAGCTTTTATTACCAGAAAAGACCAACTGGTTATATTCTAGTGATGCCAAGTTCAGATTGCACTACTGCATGCTATTCCAGTTCTGCTGCTATGTCACAGCGATTGGGTGGATTTAAATTTTCCCTTCTCTCCCACCTTCACCAAAAAGCATGTGAAAGACACACAAGAATGTGTTTTCCCAGCAGTTTAAATCAATGCTTAAGAGAAACTACGTTTTAGCCTCGCACGGGTTATGGTACAGGAAGAACTATGTGAAATTTAATAGCCTGGGTTATCCTGGGGGTCAGACTACCTGATCCTGGCCCTTTCTGGCCTTTAACTCTGCGAATAAATTAGAAACCCGATCTCTCAAAGTTTTAATTTCAGAGCAGTCTTTGTAAATGGGGGTGGAGTGGAATTCCTAATAAATTACATCCTCCTCCAACATTCATTTTTTCTTCCTGAGAAAGGGTTTCTTTTAAAAAACAGTATTTAGTTCCACATCTAAATTACAAAAAATTTATATCTCTTTATGTCTTACACCTCACTGTGTGCCAGCACAGCAATTATTAAAGCATTTTTATTGATATTACACAGCTCTCTATGAAATGTGAATTAAATTTATAACGAAAATTGATTTTTAATGACAGCTCAGGTTTACATTTCTGAAGTTCATACCTTTCCACTATTTTTTGTTGGCACTAGACTAGGGCAGTAACAATATCTTTATTTGTCAGAAATGGATTGGAAGACATCCTGCAGCTTACTTCGCATTTATCACTGTTGAAAACAATAAATTGTTCTACTGACATTAATCTTCAGAGAGCAGGATTGGTCTAACTGGTCCAGATATTCATACCTGGGACCTGAAGTTCCTAAATCTGTGCTTAGGGACTTGCAGGAGTATCTTGATTCTTAAAGCTGTTGAATATGCTCAGCTTTCAGTCTGATTTTATAAGAATTATGGGACACCACATCCCTGGGATCAATTTGTCATCCTCTGCCTCTTTCTACCCTATGCTATCTTTCCTTACTACCAAGAAACTCTTGGAGGTATCTTTGGGGTTAGCAGACTGATCAGGGCCCTGGGTACCAAAGCAGTTAACTGTGCAGGGAATGCTGCTTTTTTAATCTCCCTGTCTTTTCAGCTGGAAGGTGTCAGAGGGTTTGCCAGGCTCGCTATTTAATGTATTGTCTTGATACGCTTTTATGAAAACACTCATCTGACATGGAACATGCAGGAGCAGAGCCTGGGCTTGCAGTTTAACCAGGTCTCCTCTGGCCTTGAGTAGACTGAGGACAGGAAGGTACAACATGAAGTCAAATGCAGTTATTGACCATTCCAAACAGCATTACGCCAACCAAGCGTGCTTAGTGTTCAGGTAGCTTTCAGAAGGAAATTAGGTCTGTATTAGTCTAAGCTACTGTGGATAAAACCTCCAGCTTGGTGAAAATGTCACTTTTGCTTCTCCAAAATAGCTGTATTTCTGTAAGACATATCTGTGCAGGAGCTGGGGGGAGGCTTGGGTTGTTTTTCATTGGCTGATGGGGGAAGGATTATTGGTTGCTGTTAAAAATGATCCCAAGCAAACTTTTACAAGGTCTTCTGTGACTAATAAAACCTGAGTCTTTGAAATGTACTACAACCCAAGTTGTTGTTAAGAGATAATTCTCTTCGATCCAGATGCTTCCATCTGAAGTGCAGTGTAGAGAAAAGAAAAAGGGAGAAGGAAAATTGATAGAAAGCCCCTGAAAGCAGAGGGGGAAGAAGTCTGCAATTTCTCTCCCTTTAACACTTGCTGCCCTGGACTCGGGAAGTAGCTGAAAGGCTCCTGTGCAGAGTACGGCACGGTGGGGACGCAGACAGATCCCCTGCACAGTGTGCTTACCTGTGAAGAGATCTGGGAGGAGGATAGTCCCCTCCAGGCTGGGCTGGGTACTGACACATCGGGATTTCATCTGAAAGGTGATAGTAGATAAGGTGGGGTTATCTTACTCGTAGTATAATCTCTGTAAGGGTGAATACATGATCACAGCTCTGTGAAAGTGCCTAGGAAGAGCTTCTCTCTCCATGAGTGCCCTGAGATTCAGGCAAAGGATTTTGATCATCCTCAAGCAGGTTTGGCGTATTCTGTACATGTAAAGGGTAGTAAAATCCCTCCCTCTGTGATTTGTATTGTATATTTCCAGCCATTTTTCACCTCTTGCTGCACTCAGACCCAAGGGCCTGCTCATGAGGAAATGAGTCAGTGAAGGCACGGAGGCATTTCTCACAGTCCTGAGAAATGCAGTATGGCTGCTGCTTGAGAAGTGATGTAGCATCCTCTCCTTCATCTCTTTAGAATAACCCCTCCAGAGCGGAATGATCATGTCTCCCTGGCCACCTATCTCTTGGGCATTTATTTAATTCCTCTCCTACTTACCTGTGCCCTGGACCTCTGGACTTAATGCTTCAGTCTGGAGATACAGAGGTTTCAGTCATCTCTGGAAAAGGGAGTTTGTTTGTAAACAATAAATCATGATCAGCAGCCTTGTTTTGCAGGACACAGAACCCTTCTAACCCCTCGCCCTAGCTGGAAATCTAAGATGCCTTTAAAAACGCCAACCTGCATACCCAACAGATTCCACAGGTGGTACACAAGCAGCCTCAGTATTTACAGAGCTTCACTCATACATCTCACTTACCTGCTTACTTGCCCCAATCTAAAATATCCTGTCAGCAGACACTGTACATATTTTGTTCTGAGAAAGCATTCCCTTTTTACCTTCCATGAATTTGAAAATATACCAAGCTCCTCGAACAAAAAATAAAAATAATAATGAGGCAGACACAAGCAGTATAAATCAATATAACACTATTGATGTCAATAGAGCTATGCAAATACACGCTAGCTGAGGATGACACATAAAATCAAGCACTAACTTTATAAGGAAAAAGAGAGAAACAACAGCAGCAATATTAAATACAATTTTCAGCTATGCTCAAAATGGATTGTGGAATAAGTCATCGTTGTAATATGTAATTTGAGAGGGCTGTGAATTCTTCTGTGAGCACGTTGCTTCAGGAGACGAAGAAATAGCAAAGAACAGCCTTGCAAGTAACATTCCCCTCTGATATTAACAACAAAACTGTAACACTGCTTGGCTTTAAATAACAATTCTAACTAGTTTTTGCAGGTCATTGTAAATTCTGCTCCAGCCCGAGGAGTCAGGGTTGCAACAGTGCTGGAAAAAATGCCACTGCAGGCAAGGGATTTCTGCCAGCATTGGTCAACTTGGAGTTTTACTAAACCCATCATTATTTCAGAAATCATTTCTGCCTGCAATGAGTGTTACAGCCGTACTGCAGGCAGAGTTCCCAGTGAGGCACTGAGCCTGCCTGGATGAAGCCCTTGAAGACCGAATAAGAAACATACCCCCATCATTAGTGAATCACAGAATCCCAGAATGTTAGGAGTTGGAAGGGACCTCAAAAGATCATCTAGTCCAACCCTCGCCAGAGCAGGATCACCTAGAATGTGCTATTCTTTTCAGCAGAAGCAGCTGTTGGACCCACACAGAGCTGTGTTGGTGACAGACCAATGCATCTTTTGGTTAAGCTGTGGACCCAGCATTGGTTTACCAGCAGAAGACCTGACATGTGCATGAAGCTCTTTGTGAGTGCATGAGCCTCTTCCTGCCTCTCAGGTCCAACCTGATCATAGAAGTGGGTGGTGGGTAAAAACAGCTAGAAAATAATAAAATTGCCTAATAAATCAACAACGTAGCAATTAATTTCTGTGGAGAAGGACCTGGGGGTGCTGGTTGATGACAGGTTGGCCATGAGCCAGTAGTGTGCCCTGGGGCTGAGAGAGACAATGGGATCCTGGAGGGCATCAGGAGGAGTGTAGCCAGCAGGTCACAGGAGGGGATCCTCCCCCTCTACTCTGCCCTGGTCAGGCCCCATCTGGAGTGTTGTGTCCAGTTCTGGGCTCCCTGGGATAGAAAGGACAGGGATCTCCTGGAGAGAGTCCAGAGAAGGGCTACGAAGATGATGAAGGGCCTGGAGCATCTCCCCTGTGAGGAAAGGCTGAGGGAGCTGGGGCTGTTCAGCCTGGAGAAAAGAAGACTAAGGGGTGACCTAATTAATGTTTATAATTATCTTACGCATGGGATGCAGGGGGACATGGCCAGCCCCTTTTCAGTGTCTGTGGAGACAGGACAAGGGGCAATGGCTGCAAGTTAGAGCATAGGAAGAGCTTTTCCCCAGTGAGGGTGAGGGAGCCCTGGGACAGGCTGCCCAGTGGGGTGTGGAGTCTCCTTCTCTGGAGATATTCCAGACCTGTCTGGACACCGACCTGTGCAATATGAGCTGGGGAGCTGCTTTGGCAGGGGGTTGGACCCCATGAGCTCTCCAGGTCCCTTCCAACCCCTGGGATTCTGTGATTCTATGATTCTAATTCTTGTACCTACCCCATAAGTTCTTCATGTAGCAAACTTGTGCGAGTTAAATATTCACCTGGTATTCATTTCACAGAATGGAATTATTCCCTGTACGCATTAACTGAGACAATTACTGAAACGCCAAGATCAGATTAGCTGCTGTGTCTTGAAAAGAACAAAAAAGAAAAGAAATCATTGCTGCAGCAAATCGCAGAAGTGTTAAAAGGCTCAAAAGGTTGTTCAACTAGTCGACAGTTTTAAGTAAAGCTAATAAAACATGGCCACTTCGTTATTCATTCATGAGAAAAGGCTGAATTCAGACACTGCATTTCACTAGACACGACGGTCTATAATATCCTGTCTTTTGTTCGTCATTCCCATGATCTCCATGCACATCTTGTTTATGTAGCAATCCTTTTAGCACACCGAAGACCAGCCCAGCGGAGTGGAAGAAGAAATCCCCACTGTTTTACTAGCCTTTAAATCTGGTCCTGATCACCCTCTTCCTCGTTCTGGGACAGAGCGCTGGGGAGTGCAGGAACCTGATGCTCACAGCGCTCAGTGCTTTCCAGGAAATAACCTCTGCCTTGTTCCACTGAATCATTAATAAAAGCCTGGGTCTGCTCCTCCCAAATTCAATTACAAGATTCCCTTTGCCTTTAATTTGTAGCATGACTGCAGGACCCAGATCAGGAGCCACATCAGGAGATTTGAGATCCGTTTTCTGGCTCTGGTTCTGACACGCGCCGTGAATAGCAGTGTGCAGATTGCTCCTGTCATTTGTTCTTCACTCAGGCCATCCATGGAAACGGGGAAGGAATTAATTCCCGTTTGCAAAGTGCCTCAGCACTGCTCACAACACAGGCGGGAGCCAAGGCTGCTGTGGCCTGAGGACACGCTGCCTTGGGCGCTAAGTGCTGTGGTGAACTGAGGTTTCCCAAGTCAGCCAGAGAATTTGGATACATATTATGGGAATTTTAATAGGTGTCCAAGTTGCCAAGGCAAGCTTAAAAACATTGTCTGTAAGCATCACTGGCCGGAATCACTCCGACTTTTTGCTCCAGTCATTTTCTCCTGCGTAGCCAGTTGGTTGTTATTTCTTTGTATTCTCCCTGCCTCTTTCCAGGCAGAGACCTTCTAGCCATAAAACTTCCAGGAGCATAACCTTCTGTCAAATGAGGCACAACATCAAATACTAAATAAATAAGGAGCAGCAAGGTTCATTGAAAGATTTTGGTTAGGCAGAGGCTGCTTTATGATTTTACTGATCTGATACACCTTATTTTCATCTGTTTTACCTATTGGATTGTTCTTGCCATTTAAAATTTAAACTCTTGATTTGACATTTTCTCCTGTTCTCCATGCCACTTACAGTTTCTTCCACACTATTATTTATATTATTTTAATACTTTTTTTCTCCAGACTGAAATTTATTTGTAATTTTTCAGAAAAAAACTCCAGGTCAAAAAAAAACCCCTACAATGGATTATTGAAGGAGAGAGGGGACGAAAATAGGAGAGGGAGGGTTATTGCTTATACAGCATGCAATTGGGGTAGTAAAGGAAAAGAGCAAGTTTCATCTCTAAGGCATGCCCAGATCTCTCCACCACCAGGCAGACAGGATTGGGAATTCCTTGAGGTGGACATAATCTTTGTGTTCTTGTGGCTGGGTACTGCTCAAGCAGAAGTTCTTCCTTGTGACCATTACTTGTCTAGGCTGTCCCAAAACAAAGAAAAGCAACAATAACTTCATAATAAATACATATGGACCATCAGGTAATGAAAAACGGTATCACAGGGATATCAAGAATAGGCCAGCACCTATGGGGATATGCTGTGTGTAGCCAAGACTTTCCCATAGGCTGCTACATCCTACTTGTTACAGATTGAGCAAATAAACAGTCTTCTGGAAGAAGTCATATTTCAGCCCTTATCTATTTATTTTAGCCCATTTCTGTAGATATATTTTTTAAGAAGTATACAATGAACTCCACCTCTGTCACAGTGACACCACGAAAGCCTACTGCCCCATGTCATACTCGGGAGCTTGCATTCATACCAGTCCTCATCCTTTTTCAACACAGTCTCTTACAGCACAGCTTAGAAAATTATGGTAGTGGCTGGAGGAAGGACAAGCTTTTGAAGGTCCCTTTAAAAAGGACCTCTGCAGCAGAACTGCTGCAAAGCCACATCGAGCCCTGCCACAGTCCCCCCAGCTTTGTTACAAACCGATGGTGGGTACAACACAAGCAGAATTTCTCTGGAAATGCCACACCAAACCAAAGTCTGGAAATGCTAGACACACTTCAAGTAATAAATACCTTTTCTGAACATCTTAACTTAATAGGTCTTTATTATTTCAGCCAACTGTAAAATCAGAACATGACTTGCTAGCCTGACAACATCATCTTGTCAAGATCCCAATTTGTTGACTCTTGGAGGGTTTTTTTCTTCTTGTTTTCTATTTGCTTTTGGTTTATCCTCAATTCTCTTTTCATTTCCCTTTGTATTGATTTTGCAATTTTCCTTTCTGCTTTTCACATTTCACACCCTTAGATTTCAGTGATTTCTTTTTTCTTGTCTTGGTATTTAACATGTGAGTTTGGCCCCATGCTTAAACACATAGAGTCTTTATATTTTACCAACTTCACAGAACTCCCATCAAACTGTTCTTAAGTTTTTGCTTGGGTAACAGTAACAGTATTCTGGCAGCTGAGTGTTGGGACTTCTTTCCAACTAAATAAAACAGAAAAATAGAGTGCAGGGGTTCCTTTGATAACTCCTCTGGTCCTTAAGCAAGTTCACAGGCTCAGAGTTTACAGCTGTATTTATAGCAGTGCTGAACAAATGTTAGGATTTCAGCAGAAAGCCTTATTTCCTTCTTTGTTATTAACTAAAGGGAAGTACAAATGGCAGGAGTGTGAAATATGAGTGTCACTGGGCTCGGTATTTCCAGTGGATGCAGCAGTCATGGGTAGAGTTCAGAAAAGGGAGGCTGCAACTGTCTTCAAGCCTCGAGTTTAACAGTTTAGCAGCTGGGCAACAACTCTTACCCAGCCCTTTCCACACGACAGGCTGTGAGCTGCTCTCCAGATGCTTCACAAGCGACCTCAGCTTCAGGGACATTTCTGTGACTGTGGGACTCTTCGCCCACCCCTCTGTGGTCTGCCTTGACCATAGCCACGGGCATAAATTGGAGCTCAGAAGGGAATCTGTATAGTGCCTCGCAGCTGGCTAGATTGCATTTGGGGTTCTCCTCCAGTGCAGCTTGTACACAGAGCCATAGCTGGGGGCAAATGGGGGATACATTCTCTTCCTCCCAGTGTTGCATTGAAGAAGCTGCTCTATGCTGCATGGTAGGGAGTGCTAACCATACTTTGGTAAATGGTAGAAGCGAATGCACATCTGTCTACTGCCATGAGTAGTCCCATTCCAATCTCTGTGATTAATCAGAAGCAAACTTTTAAGCATATGAACAGAGGTGGGCAGCACCGGGACATTACAGATCACTGCAGTGATCGACATCAGAAGAATCACAGCATACACCCTTGCTGAGAATAAAAGATTGTGACTGGCCAATGTACTTCTTCTCTTGACGTGACCTCAGGAGTAGAACAAGTTCTTAGCCATTATCTTCAATCCTTTTGTAATCATCATTTGTTGGTTTTGCTTAACAGCTTCGTTTAGTTTTTAAGTGAAAAAGATGAACCCTTGGCTTTGTAGAGTAGGATATGATCTACCCTCACCCCAAACCTTTGTTGTCCATCAGCATTTCTACAGTGTCAGCAGCTGAAGACAAGTGGCTATTGAGTAATCACAGCTTTTAAATAATAATAAAAAACTCCACATTAGCCTTCAGGGTTTTGAAAAATAGTTTTAAAAGTATATAGTGCATAATTTACAAATCACATCCTTTCACAATGGCTTGTTCAACACAGGTTTCACATATCAGCCCTGTAATTTTGCTGGCTGTTGCCTTGATTTTAGAAAATTTGGACTTTCAGACTTCACAGTTTTGAGAGTATGGAATATTTTTGTCTAATTACTAAGAATATTTTTTTTAAAGCCTGATTTTTAAAATTTATATGAAATTCATTTACTTAGGTTGAGCCTCAGAAAATTATTCAGACCCTCATCAGCAACATCAGATCTTGCACTGTGTGAGGAAGCTCTTTCTCAAACACGTCAGGCATTGCTTTCCTGGACTGATTCTCCAGCAGCCAGGTGTAAATGGAGCTCCATTTTTGGTAGCTCAGCTAGACTCAGGTTGCACAATAATAAAGCTGTGACAAGAGGAAATTTGTTGGCTGATTTATCATTTTTCCCCAGGGTAGGAAATCTTCTGCCCAATTTTATCTTGAAGAAAACCCAAGAAACCTCACTACTAAGCATGTAGCAGAACGTCCCGTTTTGTCAGTGTGTGGAAGCCCCTGGGATAACTGTCATTGCCTCAGCAGCTCATGATACCCCTGTAGTGTTTCAGGAGAAGAATTTTGTTCCTCTAAAGAGCTGGATGCTCCTGTTAGGCCAAGCTGACCCCTCCTGAGCTTAGGAGTGCTGTAGCAACAGAGATAAATCACAGAAAAATCAGAGAGATAAGACATCACAGAGAAAATGACCAACCTTGGAGCACCAAAATTTAGGGGAAACCAAGACTAGACTTTTATTTATGTAATAAACAATGTTGATGTAAAAATTAAGAGACAGTAGCAATATAACAACCCCAAAAATCATTTCCAGATGCAGTACAGTAATTTTAGGCAATCAAAATTACAACCCCTGAGAGTACCAGATTAATTAAACTGTGACAGAAGACAGTATTTTCAAAATCAAGGGAGATTATATACTTAGAAGAACAGTAGTAAAATGACATAAAAATCAGGAATACCTGATCTTTCAGATTTATAGATCTGCAACCTCAAGCTCTCCACTTGCTTTGCTTAATTAGCTGTAGACAAAACAGAAAATGAATAAGGCAAAAAAAAAGCAAGTGGTCCATCAAGGATGGACAGGGATGTTTTTTCTCTTTTCTCCCCTTTCTCCACTCCAGTCTCCCCTCCCCCTCATGGTCTCTGCTTCTCACTGGTCATTGATGAAGGCTTGCCTGGTTTGGTTTTTTTTATTATTACTGTTTTATTAGAAGTTCAGTTCCTGCTGTGTCTGAAACATTCTGCAATAGCTGAAGAATAAGTCAAATGTGACACTACATAAAATAAGAGACTTGAGTAACTGTGATAGGAAGAGATTTACAATCTGAGTGTGCAAAGCTTTGTGGTGGTGCTTTTTGTTAACACTTAATTGCACTTCTGTGGCTGGACTCACATTTTGATGCATTAAACATTCCCCCAGCTTCTCCCTTCAGATATGCTGGGAGAGCTGCCTAAGTACCCTGCTGAAGGATTAAAATGTGAGTGGTTTGGCTGAGTTACTGGGGCCCAGAGGAAGAGTCTGGGGACAGAAACCCCAGATGATGAGCCCAGGTCAGATGCTGGGGGCTGTAATCACCCTGGTGAAGCCCTGACCTGCAGAGGCAATGTTAAGTAAGAACGCATTAAGTAAGGGCAAACTGTCCCCACCTCCCACCTGGAAGGTTTCACTCATTGAGTTTCCTCACAGCTCCCAGTGAGGATGCCGTAACACTTCAAAGAGAAGCAGAGCTGATCTGCACCCCACATTTTTAAGGTCTAAAAAAAAAAAAAAAAGCATTTCCCTCACCCATCTTCTCTTCCCCTCACCCTTTGAAGAGCTGTCAAGCAGCAGGTTTATTTTTGCTGAATCTGAATTTAGGGTGTTAGGGAACAAACCAAACAGGGACACATTTAAGAGAAAGACTTCTCATTTTTGGCTCAGTGTGCAAGCAAACCAACCTCTCTCTGAACACTTCTATATCCAGCACCATCTTTTCTTGCTCCCTCACGGCTCTGAGCTGAGAGTCACTCGAGCAAGTTCTGTTTGTGGTAATAAAGAAAATAAAACAATATTCATATTCCACACCATGTTAATAAAGCACCATCTGACTGTCTCCACTACAGCTGCCAGAACCACGCAGACACTTCCCTTGCAGTGAAAGGGTAGGTCCCTCCATTGAGCTCCACAGCCCCATCCTGCTTTGTTCTTCATGTCCCCCTGCCTGTGTTCACTCCCTCACTTTCGTTCTCATCACACATAAGCTTGCTGGGGCAGCGATTGCTCTTTATGTTTTACATTTGCACAGTAGCAAGTACAATGCAATTCCTGCCCTTAGGCATTACCACAAAACAAGTCTTAAAAAGAGTATTACAGATTTGCCTCTACATATGGCTTTGCGTAGAGTGTGGCTCTGCACTTGGCCACAGCCATCTTCTTTATAGATGAATGAGCCAGAGGGAAGCATGTCCCTGGGAGCTTAGGGGCAGGGTAAGGAAGGGGGGCTACGCGGTGGTTGCATGGAGCACTGGAAAGCCCCTTGACCTAGTGTGACATGGGGAGGAATTTCCACACCAAGGGGAGATTGGATGACCAGGTGCATGCAAAGTTGGTCACTACTGAGCAGCAGAAATACTTGGGACCTTGCTGGGTCCAGCCAGCCACAGCCAGCACAGCACCTGGAGAAAGCTGAGTGCAGACAGTCAGCAGCCACTGCTACCATCCTTCCCCCAGGGCAGGAGACAACAAGAAGGCTGTCAGAGGCCACCACTTGGGTGATTTTGACAGCTGACAAATATCCTGGTGGAGAATCACCCATTCATCAAAGGCAAAATTAATTATGGATGAGATTTGAAGGAACCGTTCAGGAGTGCTGTGTTTGGTTGTTAGGTGGTGGTGGTCCGGGCTCTCAAGGTCACCACTAAAGGGGATGTTTAATGCCCAGCTGACACTCCCCTTTGATTTCAAGCTCCTTTTAAAATTCATTTGCACACTTCCTAGCTAGCTCAGATACAGCCTGGATTAGTAACACACACCCTGCTCCTCTCAGCTCCCTCTCGCTGCCTTTGCGTATTCCAGCTTCTCCTTTTGCTCTTGCTTATCTCAGATTTTATATCTATCTGCAGTGTTTTCTCTCCATGCTGCTCTCATTTCCCTTCTCTGTCCCTCTGTGTAATCCTTATCCTTCTCTGTGCTTCATTTAATCCTGGCTGCCCGATTATGCAAATTGCACATTTACATTTTGACAGGGCTCCTCCACCCCTTTCACATCGTTATTTGTAATACAAATCATTTCCCCTTGCTTCCCCCAGTCCCTGGCTGCCTCGCAGCTTCCTCCCTAGGATGTGGAGCTGAAAACATGGGGCTCAGCCGTGGTGGGGCAGTGCAGGGAGCCCTAACCCTGGGGCCGAACTGCACAGGACAGCTTGGAGAAGCACACAGACCTTCATCCACCGTGAGGGTGAGGAGGAACAGGTCCTCTCACCTGGCCACCCACCTCTCTGCCATCAGATGCAGAAGGGCCATAGTTGCAAGAAGCTGAACTGTGAAGTAACCTCCCTCTGTCTTCCACTTTGTGTCAACTGACGCAGGTTGCTTGTGATTTCTTTTCAGGACCTTATAGTTTACATTGATTCCCCCAAAGATTCGCTGGGCTACATCCATGAAAAAGAAAGTTCAGACACAGAAATGAAGTGCTGTTTCTTCCATAACTTGTAAAGCTTGCAAGATTTTGCAATAGCATCTTCCACCTTAAGTTGCATTTATTACTACCCTACTCCCCACCAGATGCTGTTACCCTTATCTCTATAGCATTTAATGTTTTTCCAGTAGAGTAATATCAGTTTCTGCTTCTCCTCACTCTCTTTCTTGGAGGGTTTTTTTTTTTCCTGCAGACTAGTGTTTTATTTGGGTAAGGCCTTATTTATCTTAATTCTAAGTACATCCTGCTCTGCGTTTACATTGGAGAAGACAAGGTCAGGGAAGTATACATCTTATTTAGACTGGAAAGTGCTGAAGTCTGAGGGCTCCTGGTGAGAAGTCTCCCAGCGGTAAGCATTATTCTTACTACTCTCCATGATGACCTTCATTAGCTCCCACGAGTTCATTACCTCATCTCCCAAGAAAGCTTCATATCTGTGACACTTTATGCAATGGTAAAATTACATTTGAAAGTACAAAAGCCATCTTGACTTTCCTGGACTGGGGCCAGACTTACATAAAACACCACTGGCATCTCCAACCTTAACCTACCTTCTTGACACCGCCAACACAGAGGGATTATTTCCCTGTTAGCTACAGGTGCAACAACACAGCCCCAAGAGATTGCTACCCTTGAAGGTAGGAGAAGCAAAGGCTGGGAGTGAAGCATCACCCACGATTTACAGGGAGGCAGAAACAATTAGCCCAGGCTTAGTGAGAAGCCCACAGGAGAGCTGGGAGCTGAGCTTGGGCACACCGAACCACGCGCCATGAAGTTTGCGGCGTGATTTACGTACATATGAATTTTTATAACAGGAATGTATTTTTCCTCTTCTTTCTCTGTCAAGCTTGAGTGAGCGCACAGTTACAAGACAAAATTGCCTTGGCTTTCCAACAGTGCCATCCCTGCCTCTTTTCCACTGCCGCTCTCACACCCATTGATCTTTGTCATTTCCAGCCCTGTTACTGCCCCCACCTTTGCTCCTCGCCCGTTCTTGGCCAAGACAACACGGAAAATTCTCACTGCTGAGGGAGAAGTCAGTACATCAGAGCTCCACCTTCTCTCCCTACAGCTCCCCATTTTTCTACATTTACACACATATTTACCTTGGAACTTGTGTTTTAGTCTCCCTTTTATCTGTCTCCAGTTAAAGCCCAGTTGGTTTCCTATCCAGTCCAGCCCCTCATTTACATTCCACGTAATGTACAGAAAGTATTTACATGCCTTTGTGTACTTAGATTCAACTTCCTTCCCTGTCTTATCACCCCTCTTATCTGCTACCTTCAGCTTAGCATCTTTTGTCTTCCCCTTTTCCTCCCCCTCTCCTTCCTCCATCCATTTTTAAGCGAGCTCTTCATGCACCACTAAGCCCACTCCATCACAGCACTGCCGTCATTTCCAGCCCCGATCGCCGGCTGGCCCAGGCATGCCTCCCCTCAGCCGGCAGAGCAGCGGCGTGCATCCCCTGCATGCACCGCTGAATAAATGGCCAGCATTAGAAATGTTCCGCGAGATGGGAGCCTGTGGCAGTGCTAATGTGCCACCACTAGTGCATCTCGCTGCAGTCGCCACATCAGTCCTGAGGGAAATTACAGCAAGATGATCTACAGCACTAGGCCTCCTGTTTTAATCCTGGCTCTTTTGCATCCTGCTGGAGTGAAGTACAGTGGCACTAGCAGCTGGAAATGACTGGCCTTTTATCACGGCGCTGCTCTATCGTTGCTTATTTCACCGCGCACTTGCCTCCATCATGTGCTGGCTGTTCATCGCTAAGAGGAGATGCAGGGGAGCTGGACCAGCAGAGAGGAAGGCTGGAGGAGGAAATGATTAACGCTAATGGCTGGGACTGGCGAGATGAGGCTGATAATGGCTGCTTGTTGCTTTTTTGCTAGCGGAGGAGAGCAATAGCCATATGAGAAAGGGAAAGGTCAGGTACTGAGGGAAATAGGAGATACTTAAAGCTAAATGCCAGAACATCAGTTTAGTGAACTAAGGAAATATTTCCCTCTTTGTGCATCATGGGCCTCGTGAACTGCGCAGCAGGGCCAGGGGTGCCACTGCTGCACCCATGGCTGCCCTGCAGCCATCAAGGGCCTACTGCAGCAGGGAGGGCTTTTCCAAGTGGTTCTTGGGCATCAGCAGGCATGAGCACTCACTCATGTTTCAACATGATTGGAGTAGTCATGGATCAATTGCTTATTGAGACAGGGGTGAAAACCTGCCTGTGTTGGAACAGTCACTGTCTTTATCCCTCGTGCAGCTATAACCAGTTTGGCTGGAGCACTGGGGCCTTCAGAGTTAAAAGCTCAGCTGCAGCTTCCCACCTCGGGCTGTAGGGACTTGTATTCCCAGTGCAGCAGTCACGGGTCAGGCTCTGTAGTATATACATCCCAGGAGGCTGCATGTGCGTGGAGCCTGCGAAATCCTGGACACTGCTTTGAACTTCAATTATTAATACCCACCTCAAGGCTTCCTTGAGAAGACGAGCTGAAAACCACAGTCTGCATTTCACTCTGAGGATATTCCACCTTTATGTCTGTGTCAAAACAGGGGACTTTCACAAATGCCTTTGTTGCCACAGGCTTGAATTATGTACAGGGAACTTGGCGCTCTGCTGCATCGCAGTAAACAACAGCACATTTCTATGGATTTATTAATCGGTTTTGTATGCATTTATTTTTCTGTAGTGGTTTAAGCAAATAAAATGAAGTAACCAGAGGATTTTTACTGAGTTAATTAAAGAGGAAAGCAGTTCCAGGCAAGCATGACATTAAAGACTTGCCAAATACCTCTTTTCTGAAAATATTACCAGCCACTTTAAAGTCTGCTCCAATTCTCAGGCTCTAATGGAAAGTCCTTTCCAGACAAACTAGTTCAAGTTCCAAAACAAGTCATCTGTCTGTGAATTTGGAAAGGGGAATGGGCAGGAGGAAAAGTTTGGGGCTTTTTAAATGGGGAATATGTGGAAAAGAGGGTATCTCAGATAACAGCTAAAAAGTTAGAGCATCCCCCTCTGAAAGCATTTACTTGTCTGAGGCTTCCAAGTCAGGGGAGAACCCAAGTCTCAGCAACTACACAAGTGAGTCTGAATTTGGTCCTAGATGACTAAAATCTGTTTGATTGAAAACTTTTGCCTTCTTTTCCCACACTTTAAAGCCCTGTCTCACCGTGCTGGCTTTGACAGGGAGCCCAAAGCAGTCATCAGTTTCTATCATCAAGAGATTTGCCACAAACAGCTCTCTATTAAAATCAATGAGACATCTGACCTGTTAATTTCTGAAGTAGCCTCCTGTATGCAGAGAGGCTCTGCAATATGGTCTGGCTCTCAGATGTGAGAAATGACACTTTGTATTGCTCATGGGTGCTAAAAACGTATAGATGTGAAATAGATTGGGAGATCTGCCAATACAAAGTTAATGGAAGTTCTTATAATTTCCCCAAGTGACATCACTGACCTGGACTTGAAGTGAAGCCAGGTCTGGTTTCACATCATCTAACATTTCACTAAATGTTAAACGATTGAGATAGAATTTTTATTAGGTATGCCAGTATTTCATAATTTACCACAACCTCTAGATTATACATTTTCCTTTTGCAGTCCCAGAGATGTTTATTATGGTCTTTCGAGATGCATTAAAAGGGTGTTAGTACAAATAAAGCTCCCTTCCTTATTCTCCAGGCAAGCTGCAAAAGCAATTTAATACCAGCACACTGGATACCCGGTGTGCTGCTCTAACACATAAGGATCCAACAAGTACACTCCAATGCTCTCGAGGGCAGATGTTTGATGACTTAGAGCTGCTGCAGTGGGAGAAGGTAAGACAACGACGCTGAGGGGAGAGAGACCTTCGCAAAGGCAGCCCACCAACAGAGTGTTATTTTTCAAAACGTACCCACTCAACCCAGCGGCACCCACAGCAGGGAAACATAAGGTGAATTAGTGACCTTTCAGGCCCAGATGTTAAGAGAGTAGAATAGCTGAGAAATCCGAGGGCTAAGGTCAAGATAAAGAGTGCTGCATAAATGCAACAGCTGTAAGACACTGAAAAGGCATCAGAGACTGCGAGCACCAGGAATATATAAATCACTCGGAGCAATCTGCTGCAGCAAGGCGTGCTGGTCTAGACAGTCTCTTTAAACTATTGCCAACACTTTCCAAAAGTGCGTGGTTAAAATTAGGCTTTCCAAGTCCATATTTAGAATTTGAAAGGCACCAGAAGTACTGAGCACCCATCAAAACACACGGGCTCACAAACCCTCTGGAAATCAGGTCACACGTTTGAGGCAGAGATTTCTGTGCAGAGCTGCCCCTGAACTGTGAAGGGTCTTGGTCAGAGAGCACTTTCCCCCTTCAGATCCAGCCTAAAGAAACATTTAAGAATCAACTTCTAGATTATAAAGAGCTTTGACCTATATAGAAAACCCAGAAGCCTGAGCTGCAGAACTCATGAACTGTGATTTCCGACGTTTCTTTTCCACCTGGATTTCCTGATACCTATAAAGGGTGACTTACAACAGGGTCTCTCTCTTTTATACTCCCCTCATTTTCATAAAGCTTGCATAATTTCAGTGTCTTCATCATGGGTGGTTAGAGTTAGATGGTGTTTTCAAACAACTACTTGGTTAGTTGGAAATACACTCAAGGACTGTGGGATCCGAGCCCAGAGGGTCGTGATTCGTGGAGTGGAATCTGACTGGAGGCCTGTGACTAGAGGTGTTCCCCAGGGCTCGGTGTTGGGTCCAGTCCTGGTTAACATCTTCATTGACGACCTTGATGAGGGAATAGCATCCACCCTCAGCAAGTACGCCGATGACACAAAGCTGGGAGGAGTGGCTGACACGCAGGAACACTGCGCTGCCATCCAGCGAGACCTGGACAGGCTGGAGAGCTGGGCAGTAAGAAACCAGATGAGGTTTAACAAAAGCAAGTGTAAAGTCTTGCACCTGGGAAGGAACAACCGTTTCTATCAGTACAGGCTGGGGGATGACCTGCTGGACAAGAGCTCAGTGGAGAAGGACCTGGGGGTCCTGGTGGATGACAGGTTGGCCATGAGCCAGCAGTGTGCCTCGGTGGCTAAGAGAGCCAATGGGATCCTGGGGTGCATCAGGAGGAGTGTAGCCAGCAGGTCAAGGGAGGTGATCCTCCCGCTCTACTCTGCCCTGGTCAGGCCCCACCTGGAGTATTGTGTCCAGTTCTGGGCTCCCTGGTATAAAAAGGACAGGGATCTCCTGGAGAGAGTCCAAAGAAGGGCTACGAAGATGATAAAGGGCCTGGAGCATCTCCCCTATGAGGAAAGGCTGAGAAGATTGGGACTGTTCAGCCTTGAGAAGAGAAGACTAAGGGGGGACCTAATTAATGTTTACAATTATCTTAAGCAAGGGATGCAGGGGGAATCAGCCAGCCCCTTTTCAGTGTCTGTGGAGACAGGACAAGGGGCAATGGCTGCAAGTTGGAGCATAGGAAGTTCCGCACCAACATGCGGAGAAACTTTTCCCCAGTGAGGGTGACAGAGCACTGGAATAGGCTGCCCAGGGAGGTGGTGGAGTCTCCTTCTCTGGAGATATTCAAGACCCGTCTGGACGCCTATCTGAGTGAAATGTCCTAGGGAGCTGCTTTGGCAGGGGGTTGGACCCGATGATCTCTCGAGGTCCCTTCCAACCCCTACAATTCTACGATTCTATGATCCTGTCACTTACAAGCTATGATAGTAAAGGTTATGTAAACTACGTAATGATACAAACAGAAGGGCTTTGTGTTGTTTATGCATCTGCAGCTTCGTTAATTAGTTAAAGGATTTTTAGTAAGTAGAACCCTTTCTAAGGCTGCATGTGTTGTTTGAAACTTGTTCTGTCGCTCGTTGTGTTGTTTAAGCAGTCCCTCAGCTTTGAGGAAGCTGGCTTGTGCTAACATCCTACTATATTCTCCAATTTGCTTTACTGAGAAATGTTCATGAAATATTCTGAAAGCAGGGGGGAAATATAAATCACCTTTAATCTGTAGCACATGGCCAAAACCCCGCCAAACCCAACAGTTAGCCACACCAAGATTTTTTTTTCTTTTGTCCATGAATTTACTTTGCAATTTTCCTTGTTTACTAACACACCAGAAGCAATTCACAGAGGATGTAACTCTTCATATCAGATGGGACATAAACAAACACTATTCCATTGGATTAAGACACAAGTATCTGTAAACAACACTGAGAATTCTCTTTGGCAGATGCAATTTCTGTGACCCCAGCACCTACCTGTGCTCTCTGGAGGCAGAGGCTGCATCAGGAGGGTGCTGAGCTCAGAGAAGCAGCAACAACACTGATTAATTTGAGCACTAGAGAGACTGAGCTTTGTTACAAAAGCCTCCAGGCTCCATACGTAAAGCTGACCAGAAGCAACATCCCATGAACCATTGTTTTTTTCCTCCACCAGATCTGAGTTCAGTCAGATAATTAGCGTTCTAATTTATTTATTGCTCATTAGTTTTTTTTAAGGCTCTGATCTTGTAAACACTCATGTGTTTGTGTTTATTGCTATGGTTTCAATTGTTGCACAAAACTATTGCACAAAGTTCAATTGCTGTGTTTTTCTTTCTTATGGAATTGAGTCCTACGAATATGGCCTATTTAAAATTAAAATCAGGCAGTGATTAACAACTATTTCCCAAATCAACAAAAAAGCCCTACTGAAACAACACAAAGCTGTATAGCTTCTGACAGATTTGCATGTTCCCCAGTCCTTGTCCCATGCCGGCTTTACTGGTAGAAAGTGGAAACACAGAAAAATGCTCTCATTTTCTCAGAAAGGTGTGTTCTTCCATTTAAAACAGCTCTGAGGAGAATACTCTACCAGCAGCTCAGAATTGGGTTTCCCAGAGCATAACAAAAGAGACTTCAGCTCATTAATACAAAGAGACGTAAACAGAACACTTATAACATCCTTGATTATTAATATGTATATTTTTTAAACATTACAGTCCTTGAGACAAACTTACCTTGAAAACACACACAAAGGATCTTTACTGCTCTGACAGATGCCAAGAGCAACTGTAGGACCCTCTGCAGAGATCCTGATGCTCTGCTTTCCTACACTCCCAGGTGAGGCTTTTCAACCCCATCATGCAGGCAGGTGACAGGGTGCCCTGGCTTCTTCAGAGAGCCCAGAGCAGAGCCAACACCAGGAATAGCCCCATTCGAAGAAGTTTCACAGGGGTTTGAGTTGTGTTCTGATTTCTGAGCTGCCCAGACAGCTGAACCCCAAGGAGGTGAAGCATTCTGCTCGCTCAGTCAAGGTCAATCACTGCCGGAGTATTTGTCATGTTTCTCTCTCCGGCAGCTGTCAGAGTAAAGGGAGGCAGCCGGTTACGGCGATGAGCTAATGAAGCTCATCTGGTACATTAGGTAGAAGAGGTGTAATGCAGAAGATTGCCCGTTGAAACCCTACTATTAACTCCTGCAAAAGTTGGCCATGTGCTCTTTCCTGAAGACAGAGTGGAGGCTTGCAGCATCATTACTGGGAATAAAGATGATAAATGACGGTTGCTTTTCTAACCATGTGCATCTGTTCCTTTCCCTTCAATGTGACTCAGGTTGCTCCTGAGATCCACTTGGGGCAGCTCCTACTCCAGGATTTGTGCCCTCTCATGCATTTTATCAAGCCACTGGAGAGCATTTGCTCTCAGGTGAGAGCACACATTTCTTTGCATGCCCAGTGGTTTGCAATCCTGCATGTCCCTGATCAGGGTGAGGAGCCCTACGGTGGTATGAACCCCTGTCTGGACCTGTTAGATGCTCCCCTGGGCATACACCAGGCTGTGGAGCTCCTAACTGTGCTTCAGGGATCGTGCAGGGCCCTTTACTCTCCTTTCCATGAAACCACTGACTAGGAGCACTCAGCGTCTGGCTCTGACTCTGAGCTCTGCCACAAGTTCCCTAATCAGCAAAGCGTGTGGAGGGACAAGAAACAGGGGGTTTGTTTTCCAACTCAGACCCTGCACATCCCTGAGGTCCAGCTGGCGTTTAGCTGGGTCCTTCAGAGAGCTCAGCACTCAGCAGTATCCATGCTGATGTGAGAGCTCAGTTGTCTGGAGAGCTCAGCATCTATGTGCTGGACTCTCTTGAAACCATGGGAGTTTCTCCTGGTACTTGAATCAAAGCCAAACTCTTTCTGCCATCTGTCCCTCAGTGTGGGGAAACGCTGCCCTTCATCTCTCCAAATGAAATTCTCAATCCACTGAACCCAAAAGGACTTTTGCCTTTAGTTTTGACCTAATATCAGGATATCTCCCACCCTGTCATGATGCCCCACCACTAAAACCAGGACTGTCATAATTCTCCTTACATTGCTCCTGGTTTCTGAGCTCTCACAATGAGTACAGCGATGGTGCCTGCTGATGTCTGATCTTCTGGGTGCTAAAGAAATGAAAAATGCTTTAAAACATTTAATGACAAACTTACATCTCTTTTCAGGGGACTCCTCAACTAGCTCATGGGATTCATATGGCAGGATTAATTGGTCTGTAAATTAATCCACAAAAATGCTGGTTCCCCTGGGGATTTATTGATAAAATATAAAGTTGCAGAGACAATCTTTGCCAATGTTCTGTAGCACCAGTGCTGTTGTCTATCTTATTTTCTCCCTTATAATCTCTTCTTGTTGGTCTTTTACGTGGAACTAACATTTTTGTCCTAATTAGACAATTACACATTATGATGCACTAATTTGTTAACCTATGTTCACAAATCTTTTAATTACAGCAGTCATCTTTGATGTGCTGTTATTATTCAACTATGGCAGTAAACAATCCAACAGCTAACTGGAAGGAACTCATTATTTTCTGAGAGATATTGTCATTATTTTTCCAAGTATTTTTCCCCTGGAATAGAGACTGAGAATAACCAGCATCATACGCAGAGAAAGTCATTCCAGAAACCAAACACCTTGTTCCACCATATCAATAGTTACTATTGGGAACACAAAGATTTTTTTTCAGCAGAAATAAGTTGGGGACTTATCCTTCACACTTGTAATCCCCAGGCTTTGAAATGACTGGAGTGAAGAGAAGCCCTGTCTAGAGGCAGCTCAAGTAACAGCGACAGGTCCTGGATGTGTAGCCCTTCACCATGCCTTCTGTGTAAGCTTTCCTGAAGTTAGATGGGACTCAGCCGTGAGTCTTTGCTGAGTTTTAAAGGTGGAATAAAAACTCCTTGCACTTAAAACTCATAGGTACCCTTTTAAGGGGAGTATTTAGCTCTTCTTTTGTCCTTATTTCTTGCTCAAGCAAAACATAGGTGGGTGATGCTTTTCTTTTTCTCTTAGTTACTGCCATTGAGCTGCCTTTAATCTTTGTAAGGATTATGTACATGTTCTGAGGTATTATTTTCCCCATCTTCAGGCATCCCTGGTTGTGGTGATCTCTTCCTTGTTTGCATGAGGTGTTTGCTTCCAAAAGTCCAGTGTTTTCAATGCTGCTCCACATCTTCCTGTGCAGCAACGTTCATTTGTGGATGTCAGCTTGGAAGCATCTTCCCTTCTGTTTGTGATGCAAGCATGCTGTAGTCTCAATGTGTGTCTCTGCTGCGATTAAAGGAATGGCTCTGCTTGCAGCCGCTCGGTATCTACACGACCTTCCTTTCCATCAACACCCTGAGCTGCTGTCCTCTGCGAGAGAGGGAGCTCTGCCTTGGTGCCAGCGCTGGATGGGAGGCAGTCACCCTGCCATCCAGCTCTCACAAGCCAGGCAGCACATTTCCCGGCGAGTCACTGCAGCAATGAATCAGCGAGCCCCTACATGCCCAGGCTGGAGCCTCTTGGCAGCCGTTTGTCTTCCTCCTTCTCCCCCTTAGCCAGGCATTGCGTGAGGATTTGGGGCTTCAGCAAAATAACGGGCTAAAACCATCAGAAGGGTGGAGGCTTGTGCCTTGGCACCAGGAGCAGCATAATGAAGCCGCTGTCCTGTTAGGGTTGCAACGGACAGATTGTCTTGACAATCAGGTTGTCCATGTGAATATTTGCCACCTCCAGAAGTCAGAGCCAAATTTTTGGATGCTCCCCTTTCCCAGGCCTGGGAAAGGCTTTGTCCTGACTTTGCATCCCTCAGAAGAGCAGCAACAGCCACTGAGAGCTCTTCTGAGAGCAGGAGGGGGGAAAGGGGAGAGCAGCACCAACATCTATTGTAATTCCATTGTTTTCGACAGACTATTTTTGGCCCAAACAGTTTCCCAACATACAAGCCCTCACATTCCCTTTCTGCTGGTCGTAGCTTTTATTGAGAACTGCAATGTCAATGGCAGAAAATAGCATTGGGTGTCCAAAGCAAAATCAGCTACCCCCTCCTCATTCCTGGCAGATGTTTTCCTAATCCCATCTTAAAGAAAGAGCTGTCATGATGAAGGTGTTACCCCCTCTCCAGAAACCTCCTCCAGTGCCGACCCTTCTTGCTCTCCAAGTGCTTTTTCTAATGTGTAATCTGTGTCACCTCCATGGCGATTTCAGGCCATTATTTGTTGCCCTACCCACTTTCCTGGAAGAGAGGAGCCGAGCAGAGCAGATAGATAAGAGTGAGAAGAAGGAAAGACATCCGCTCTGTTTCCTGGGGAGCGAGCCCGTGTCGACCTTTCTGTAGCGTTCAGCTTGTTTCATTTCTCGTACATGTACTCTGGTTTCCACTCCATAAAACCCAGCAGTGAACACGCCGTGGTGAGACATCAGCAAGAACTTAGAGGGTTTGTTCTGTCGCAGTTTTAAAATGTCAGATTAGGCTGTGTAGTCACATTAGTACCGTTAGCTTTAATATACTCGATGCCTAATCTGCCAGGGCTTCTTTATTGACAGGCTGCATCTCTATTTGAGCTTGAATAAACTTGTGCATAAAATGTTATCAGCAATGACAGCTGAAAAGAGGTCTATTGCTCTTTAAATTTTTGATGGGAGGCAAGCGTTCTGTCATTTGTGATAGCATTATATGTAATCCAACATAACAACTTGATAGTCTGATATAACAACATTCCAGCTTCCCTGCTACCATTGTAAAGAGATGCTGCGTACAAGCTGCTACTACATGCAATAATATCAGCACTGACAGCTGGAAGAAGAGCCATGCTTCTCTCTTTAAATTCCTAGCAAATACCCCCTCATCCTCACTGATTGTTTTCCTGGGGGTGGACATCTTCTTTGTTTGCCCTAAATTCCTGGGGAAATTGGGCTGGTTTGGAAACTCTTTACGGGATGAAGGTGCCTCATGGGATGTCTTTATTTTCACAGCGCTGTCTGCAAATCTGGTACAGTGTGATTGAGCTCTGCCCTGAATCACAGGACAGGGGCTCCTCAAAGCGTTTGCTTGCTGCACGTATTTCAGCTCCATCGCTGTTGGCTTCCCTGCCAGCCTCTCAGTTCCGGCCCATCAGAGGGTGAGTGCTGTCACCCAGAGTCTCTGTCTTCCTTCTTTTGTGTGCAAAAAACCAGCAGAGAGGGACAGTCACCCAGCAGAAGCAGCAGCAGCTTTCCATACACTGCCAGAAGGGCTGTGCTCTGCCACCCTGCTCGGATATCCCACATCTCTCCTCCAGCAAAGACTTGGTCTCTTTGTGCTGGGTGCTCCCTGCTTTCATGTCCATGTGAGGGAAGTGTGTCCTGCTAATAGATAGAGCAAATAGATAGAGCAAATATTTTGACTGCTATTGGTTTATTAATTGAATTTTTATATTTCAGATTACAATATCTTAACTGCTTGAGGTCAGGCAATTTAGAAATTAACTCCAAGTCAGCTCTCACAAGAAGATCAATACACAGGATAAAAGATATCCATTGGATTATGAATAGTTCATGTCCTAAAGAAATATCTACCCTGCTTTTTGTTTAAGTGGACTTGATTTGCTCTCCTTTATACCTCTTCCATGCTAGTTTAATTGATTTAACTCAATGAAAATCCAATGGAGCCATTCAGTTTAATTTAGATGAGCTGTACCAGCATGAAACTGGTATAGCAGAGGGGACCAGTGCTAGCTGATATGGTGTCACCAGCTTTGGCAGGAGCATTTCATTGTTTCCCACACTCCACACAGTAGCAGTGTCGGTAAGCTACCAAGTGACACTGCCAGTTACCCAAAGGTATGAGGTATGTTCAAGTGAAGGAGCACTTTAATATTCTGCCATATGTTGCTGAACGAGCTGTCAGGCGAAACGTATGGGCAGGTGGCTGCCAGGCCTGTATGTAAATAACTGAGGTGTTTGTATTTTAAGGCACAGATTTGCGGAGGAGCCTGTACTTCACCTGATCTCTGCCTGGCAGGGAGCATTGCAAGACCTCACCTGACCTTTGGCATAACAGGAATCCCGGAATTTCACATGGAGCCCTTTGCCTTTCTGCTCTCATTTGTATTCCTGTCTGTACCTGTTATAACATTACTTTCTTTCCTGGCTAAACCTTTCCTTCGTTGTAATTACAAAATAGCCTTCTCCTGTCCAGATGTTTATACAGCACTGCCCGTGCATGTAGAGTCACAGCATCGTGTAGGTTGGAAAAGACCTTTAAGATCATCAATCCAACCAACGTAAGAGGGACATGGGGCAAGTCCAGAGAAGCACACAGTGATGATGCAAGGGCTGGAACCCCTCTGCTCTGGAGCCAGGCTGGGAGACCTGGGCTGTCTCAGCCTGGAGAAGAGAAGGCTGCTTCTGGGGAGACCTCTGAGCCCCTTCCAGTCCTTCAAGGGGCTCCAGGAGAGCTGGAGAGGGGCTGGTGCAAAGGGCAGGGAGGTCCAGGCTCAGGGGAATGGCCTTCAGCTGCAGGAGGGCAGCTGGAAAGGGGCTGGGAGGTAAAAATCCTCTCTGGGAGGGGGGAAGCCCTGGCACAGGGTGCCCAGAGAAGCTGGGGCTGCCCCTGGATACCTGGCAGGGTTCAAGGCCAGGTTGGATGGGGTTGGGGCACCCTGGGCCGGTAGGGGGTGTCCCTGCCCTTGGTGGGGGTGGCACTGGGGGGGCTTGGAAGTCCCTTCCAACCCAAACCAGTCTGGGGTAAAGGCTGAGACTCAGGAGGCCAGAGCCAGGCTCTTCTCAGTGATGGCCAGAGACAGGACAAGGGGCAATGGGTGCAAGCTGGAGCAGAGGAATTTCCATGTGAATATAAGGAGGAACTTTTTCCCTGTGAGGGTGACGGAGCCCTGGAACAGGCTGCCCAGAGAGGTTGTGGAGTCTCCTTCTCTAGAGACATTCAAACGTGCCTGGATGTGTTCCTGTGGGATTTAGTCTGGGTGACCCTGCTCTGGCAGGTCCCATCCAATCCCTAACGTTCTGTGATTCTGTGAAGTCCACCACTAAGCCATGTCCCTAGCACCACATTCAGAGAAACATCAGACTCAGGCTGATGCTCTGCAGAGCTGTGGCACCAGAGCAAAGGCAGCTCGTGAGGCACGGGGAGCACACCCAGCTGGGGCAGGCCAAGCTGCATTTGGAAAGCAAATTTCATGCAAGAGTGCTGGTATCCTCTGCCGGGGCAGGCACATCCTGTTTGTGTTTGCAGAGGAGGAATTGAGGCACTTTCTCTGCTCTGAAGTGGCACAGAGCCAGGGAGGGACCTGGAGTGAGCGACCTGTCGTTGAACAGCCCAGGCTGCGGCCTACTCTCTCTGTGTGCCAAGGCGGCAGCTTAATGAACTGGGGCACGGCACTGAGAAGTTATTCCCCTTACAGGTTCATAAAAGGAAGGGCCTTAGGGCAGCAGTGCAGGGCTGGGAACCCGTGGGGTGAGGGAAAGTGGCAGGAGTGGGTACTCCCAGACCTCCAGATACCAGTTCTGCTGCCTTTGAAAATCAAATGAGGTTTTTACCCCAATTACTCCTCTGGTGGGAAGTGGTGGGAAGATCAGAGCTTCTTGCATTAATTGGAGATTTTATTTTTATTTTAAAAAAAAATAGTGGAGTTCCTGTGCATAAAAGCATTTCCATTTCTGTGATGCATTCTTTTCCAGGGCTTCCTGAGGCGGTTGCTGAGATAGTTAACTGTTAACATCTTTATCTTGCTTTAATTCATAGTCTCTTGACAAACTTCTTCGGCTCTGGGAACACAAGTGTGTGTGTTACACAGTAAGTGCATAAGTAAGTGTCAGCAGTTAATAGAGGTAAATTAATGGTTAATTGGACCACACATGTATAATTAGTTCCAGGTTCTAGGTTGAAAGTAATAAAATACTTCTGTTCTAAAAGAAAAATTGCAGTTATTAAACTAAGCACAGCATGTTGTAACCAAACCCTAGGCTTCTTTGTGCCTCTCAGAAAGCCAAAGACCAGAAGATGTGTCCATGCTTCACCAGGGAAAGCTTCAGGCCTCTCAGCTGCATGGGTAGAGCTCAACCCATCTTCCCACCCTACACCCAGGCAAAGCACTGAGGGTTTGTCCCTATGAAGCTTTTCTGGAAGGCTGTGAGTATGGAGTAAAGGTCTGCTTGGGGGTGTGGTTAGAGGTTATGTCTGTGTCTCCCTGGACGGGAACCTTTGGAAGCTCCAGGTAGGACAGTGATCTCCTTCCTCTCTGGATCACTGGATCATCTCCCAGTGATGCACAGGGAAATCCCTCCCATTGTTAGCTCAGCACCACTCTCCTTGTGGGGTGACAAGTGGGCCATGCTCACTGGTGCTCCATGCGTCCTCTTGGCTCTCAGCAGTATTTCTCTGAGAGCATTCACCAGGCAGGTGTCTGGGACCGAAACTGTTCGTGCTGAGGCTGCAGAAAGTGTCTTTGTGAATCTCTATGAGCTAAATTGCTTAACTGCAGCCCAGCGAGAGGCACTACATTAAAACAATCTCTCTATTTTAAATGTCAAGAACAAGGCCTTTGCTGGAAGATCAATAGAAGCACAGGAAGAAGTATTTTCAGTTTTGCATCCTTCATTCATCATTATCTTCATTACTCACCTTGTTTGCGAGCCTGCCCTGAACCAAGAGCAAGGGACACTGCCTGCCATCCGTCTTGCCTCTCCTCTAAGATGCAATCCATTTGCTCTGTCCCTCTGGCCAAGATGGGACGGTGGTGTGAGGAGTGGACAGGTTTGTGCTGGGAACGAGCTCTCCAGGATGGAGGAGAGGGAGCACCGGTTGGCAGCGACAATCAGTGCTGGGTACAGATGCAACCTCATCTTCCTAGGAAAAAACAAGTGCACTAAGATGCTCGCTGAGGACAGACCTTTTTTGCCATAATTTGTCATCACTGTTGCTATTAAAATGTAAAATAGGAAAGCGGAGTGGAGGAAGGAAGTCAGGAGAGCTGGAGACATGCAGCGACTCCAGCCTGGAAGCTCCCTGCCTGCTAATGAGGCATGAAACACCATGCGGTTTTTGTAATGCAGAGCTCACTAATGGATTCAGTTGGACAGCTTGTCTTCCCACAGAAAGCCAAGTGGCAACTGTGAATTAAGGTAGGTGCACAAGTGGGTTTAAAAAAGGCATCAAACCAGTGTTAGGGGCAAAAAAACCCCTTAGGTTAGGAGCATGTTTAATGGCACATAGCCTTACTCAGGCTTAAAAGGCTAGTGCTGTCCTCATGCAGTCAGAGCAAATCCACTTACTTATCACCAGCGCCAGTTATAGGGAAACTTCATCCCACATCCACTGCCTGTTCTACTGCTGACCACCTCAGGGCTTATTGCTGAGCAGAAGGCACTTACAGCCTAACTCCCGTTAACAGCAGCTACGAGAGCTGAGAGAGAGACCAAAGATACCCATTTAAATGTAGGCACCTTTTAATAGTTCTTAAAACTAGAACTTAGCTCGGGCAGTCAAATGGAGTGAATGCTGGGACTTCAGTTCTCTTAAAGTCCACTGAAGCCAGGCATGATGAGGATGGCCACTGCGTGTTGGACGCCTTTGCACTCATGGGTTAATTTGAATGCTGGTGGTTTAGGTCTCATTTACACCATATTTTCTCAGTAAACACACATCAACTCTGAAGATCTTAATTAGAGTCTTTGGGAAAACCCAATATGCTGCAATTCTTCCTCTGAGCTCTGTATGGAAAACAAGTAACATATTTCAAATGTAATGGCAACAAACAAACAAGTGTCTGTTGCCCCAGTATATAGACCCAGTATATACACACACACTTCCCTAATATGCTCGCTTAGGCTTTACAATCTGTTTATTAATTCGTGAATAGACTTGATATGCCCTCTGGAAAAAATACTAAAATAATATCTCTCAATTGGCTTCACTGTTAGCATGCCTCTAATTAACTAATGTACACCTCCACTTGCTATTAAACAGTTTCATGATTCTTAACACCAGTGTTGTTAGGTGCCAGCTATAAAAATTTTTAACAGCTCTCCTGTTACCACTTTTCTCCTAAGTACATGAAAGTGGCTTTACATATTTGACCTTTCCCTTTGCTGCTCCCACATTTTTAACCCTCCTTTCCCACTGCAGAGAGATGCTGGTGCATTGAGTATCTCGCAGCCGGAGTGCAGAGCTGTGGGATCATTTAGGTTGGAAAAGAAGATGCAATACCTGCCCTGCTCAGCACAGCACTGGTTCCCACTGGCATGGCTCTGAGGACAGAGTCCTTGTATGCTTCCCCGAGACCTCTTGAAGAGGAAAATGCTGATTTTTCAAGTAAGGCACTGACCCATAGCAAAAGCTGTGAGAGATGCCATGGCACCTTTCCCAGGTCAGCTAGCATCAGGAGTCAATCTCACACTAAAATATCCATACCCCTTTAACGCCAACACAAACCCTTTAGCCAGCCCACAGCCTAACACCCAGTAATCACCAAGAAGGCAAGAGCAAATCCAAGGGATTATTTTCCTTTTTCAAGGTAAGCAGGATAATGTACTCAGCTGGAGTTGAGCCACGAGGCTGACAAATCTGGGTCTGTGCCACACCCCGCAATTAAGGAGGGCGTCAGGAGTCAGATGGGATCAGTCCATAGATGGCTAATGCAAAGTGATTCAGCCCAGTGCTGATTTGGTGGCTAAAAAAAGGTGGCTTGGAGGGGAAGTTGCCATGGTCGGAACATCTCATCTCCTCCTGGACACCCGGCTCATGACTGGCGGTCAGGCAGCCAAGCAGCACCAAGGATGTAACAGTGTGGGAAGGCTGATGGAGCTGGGTGAGGCTAGATCTGGAGGGGCATGGCTTTGGGCTATGATCATCATGCATGTTTTCCTCTTGATAATGAAAATTTTGAACTTTACTCATTACTTGAAGACAAAAAAGACCTCAGGTCTATAACCTGTCCAAACAGAAGGCACAGTGAGGTAAGCCATTTCTTCTGACACCTCTGTACATAATGCCATTAGTGATTTTGGTCTGGATCATCCGTAAAACATCTGGAGCTGTGGGGTGAGCACAAGGACTGCCCTGAGGATTGAGCTGAATGCTTTGCTCAGGATCCTGCCTGTGATTACACTGAGTGGGAGATGCTGAGAGCAGAGCAGGAGCAGCAAGGGCAAGGTGCAGTGTGGGCTCCTCTCATCAGCCTTCCCCAGTCAGATGCTGCACATCTTCTGCAGCAGCTAATGGGCCACTGAGCATATCTTACCTGTTTGGGAAATCATTTGTAACATCCTGTGGCCGGGAGCATCACAGTTTAACAATGCAAGTGTGAGAAAACACCTCCTCCTGTTTTCAGCAGTGACAGGAGCTGAAAGCACTTGAAATTAGATCCTCAAAGCCTTTTGCCAGCAAACGAGCATCTGTCTAACCCAAGAAGCGGTGCCCAGCTCTCTGGTCAAAAGATGGAAACAACTCATGGCTGCTCAGTGCAACACCAATTGTCCTGGGAGTTACCAAGCCATGCTGCCCTGGATCCTCCCTCAGCACCATGAAGTGTCAGTGGCCTTAAAACAGTTTTTCCTGTATAAAACCCTGCCTAAGGTAAGGGGAGGTTGGTGTCACAGCATCTGCCATGACTTTGTTGCCTGCTGTAAGAGGGCTCAGTGGTGCAGGAGAAGCCTGTCCTGGTATAGCCCAGCCTGTGCTGCCCACCAGAGCTGCGCCCTGGAGCAAAGTATCCTCCAAACTGCACACAGGCTTGCCTCAGCAAAGGAGCCCAGAGTAGGTCCAAAACATTGGCACTAACCTGCAGAGCACAGATGATCAGGGACACACACTCGTTGGCAAATGAGAGCACAAAACCACTCAGCAGCATAGACCCACCCAGACGTGTCTGTCATGATTCCTCAGAGGTCACTAGAACAGCGAGGGGCTGTCACACCTCCCAGGGCGGGTGCTCATAAATAACAGCAGCCTCTGACAGCCGGGAGGTGTAGCTGTTTGTAGGCAATTGCATGTGAAACAGGCAGACAGGTGTCATCAATCCAGCAGAACCCACAGCCAGATCCTGCCATTCGATGGTTCAAATTCAAAGCACAAGCATCAGGAGGATCAGCCTGGAAGTCGCCTTTCGTCCCTAGAAGCCAGTTGGTTGAAGCAGTTGCTGTGTCCCTGCGTCGCTGCTATCTGTAGAAGAGAAGTGTGCCTAATGGAGAAGGGTAATCTCATTTGATATGAAATTATATTAGTGACAGCTTATTCCTGTGACTGCTCAAAGGGCTGGGCAGGTTGGATGGTGTTTCCATGGTACTTATTAAGCTAAAAGTAAATAACTGAAGAAGAGAATGTCACTGGGCTATGGGTGGTGAGGAGCAGGGGAGAGCAGCAGTAAGGGCAGGAACATGTAGAGCCAAGGGCAGCCAGTGCCACCTGCCTGGCACACAAATGAAGAACCCCAGGGAGAGAAAAGGCCAAGTATCATCTGGAGCAGAGACAAAGAACACAAGGAGAGGGAAAGGAAGAGTGGGCAACAGCAGGGTCTGTTTGGTTTCCGGGAAGGAAGAGGTTTCTGTGTAGGGTCCATGCTGCCTTTTTGTCCCGCAGCCCAGTTGAGCTCCTCTCTCAGCAGAGCAGGAGGAGGGCTGGCTCCCATCAGTGCCTATTGCCTCGGCTTAACCCCGAGCAAACACCCTGCCCTCAGTGGGGGCACCACGCGTTATCCTGTCACATTTCTTTATATATTCAGTGAAGGTCTCACACTTCATTTCTATAGAGTTAATATCAACACCTTATATGAGTATAAAGACCTTACAAAGAGCCCTATGGTAGGTCACTGCTGGTTTTCTGACACCAGAGCTCATAATTTGGTGCTTCCTCGTGTAGCAGAGGTGCTGGTGGCAGGCAGAAGCAAGACAAGCAGAAGGCACTGGCACCCTCCACAGCAGGACACGTCTGGACCCACTGAAACCCAGCCCCACATACCTGTGCACCAGCAAGACCTGGTCCAGATGTTCATGGGCAGCCAGGCTCCCTTCCATCCCCACAGGCTGCCAGCAAAGCTGCTGGACGTCTGAGCCAGCTCAGAGAGGATAATTCCCTCATCAGTTTGCAGCCTAACCATAAAAAGATGCTCCTGGTGTAGAGGAGGATGAGCTGCTGCTCTGTGGTCCATGCACCGGCCCGTGCCTTGTTCCTGCTGTCAGTACACAACACACTGTCATTTAGCAAACATCAATAAGTAGCTAGTGCTGCTGAAAAGCGCTAACGAAGTACCTTATTTGTGTTTGATTACTTACAGTCAGTAATGCAATAAAATTAAAATAACATAAACTAATGGTGTAAAGATTTTGGGAGCTGAAATTGCAGAGACAAGGATCTACTTTGCACATTACCCTACTCCAAGGAGTGGGAAATGACATTTCTTCTGTCTCCTGGTAACCAGGGGAGCAGGAGGTGTCATGAGCTGCCCTTGCCCCAGGCCATCCCTTGTCTTGAGGCCAGAGTGTGCTGACAGGTTACTGGGTGCTGAGCTGCAGTTAGTGATGGAGCAGCCCGGTTCGCAAGGGATGGATTATCTGCCTGTCTGTGTGGGTTTGCAGAGGTCTGCAGGGAGCTGCTTTGTTGTAGGCAGGTGGTGAGCAGCGAAATGAACTCAATCACAGCCAGCCCTGCTGTTCCCCAAGAGCAGGGGAAGTCTCACATCCTCTTTCCCAAATAGTCTTGTCCTTTTGCAGACATCTCTGACTGCTCAGTCACATGCAAATGTCAGAAAATGTCTTGTTTTCCTCTGCTCAGAGAGGAGAGATTTGTTTCATCTGCAACAGAGGTCCCAACTTCTCCTTTCCCTCTGCTTCCATCTTCTCCTGCTCACTGTGGGATGGTTTGGTGGTCAATAGACCCGTTCCACACACTGACTTAGCTTGCTGCAGTAGCAAAGAAACAGCCCAGCAAATAAAAAGCAGGTAGGTTTCTTTGGTTAATGCCTTAAACCAGCTCAGAAAGGCCCTGATGACTTCCGAGCTGGTGTGAGAGAGTATCACAGACTCAGCAAGCTGAACCCACACTGCATCTCCTGTTTTCCCACTCCGTGGACTAGACTAGCAGAGGAAAAACCCATTTTTGTTTTCTGTTTCCAAGATTACAGTCTGCTCAAAGGCAGAGCTGTCCGGTGGTGGCAGCACAGACAGGACAGCTCTGTGTCCACAGTCTCTTTGTGCCACCACAAAGAGAGCTGCTGCCTCCAGCTCTGTGTGCTCAGCCTCTTCCAAAGCTCAGAGAGGGGTTTTCCCAGCACACTGCTCTATGCTCTTTACCTTCACCCACTGCTGTAAAAGCTGGCGTTGTTTTTCCCCACGAAGCTCACAAGGAAAACGCTGCAGCAGTTGCTGCCCGTCTTGTGGAGCATGCAGAGGTCAGTGAGAGTCTTTGGTTCCTATTTGTAAAGCACACTGAACATGTGTTATGGAATGATAAGCATCAAAGAAACTCGGGTTTTTTTAAATGTTGATTATTGGCATGCAATTTCAGGACAAAGAGAGATTTTTATTTTTTTTTCCCAGTCTGTACAATCAAAGATATCAGAAGAAGAAGAGAACAATTAGGACTATTCCCTGGGCCATTCCCTCAAGGGTTTTGTGCGGGGCAATGTATTACATGAAAGCAGCACTGATGGTACTCTAAATCGTTTGTACCTGGGTTGAAATATTACTGAATTAATTCTTTGTGCTAGGAACAGTCCCCACATGATCCACCTGGGATATGAGGGCATGCGGAGGGACCCTGAGCATCCAGCTGCTGGCCCTTGCCGTAGCCTGATGTTCCTCTCCAGCCGTCACACATCCCTGCTGTGGCATTGCGGCAAAGAGAGTTATTCTGCTCATGTTCCTCTGGCCACTAAATACTCCTGGGGGAATTATGCAGTAAAGAGGGACACCACTGCTTTACTGTAAATTAAAGCCAAAACATCTACAGAAAGTGGAATCCATCAAGGCAAAAAGAGGTGGGAGCGCTCAAGTAGGTTAAAGGGGATAATGGGTTCTGCTCATCCCATGTAAATTAGCCGCATGTGACATTGCACACAGATGGCTACAAGGTGCCCTTTGGGGTATGCCTGAGTGCTGGGGGTTTCAAACCAAGTGCAGGTGTTGGAAGGGGCCTACTGGGATGTGCTGAGCTATGAGCAGGTCCCTGGATTAAGAGGACATGAGTTCAGTGTGCAGGAGCCTCCTCTGCTCCACCATCAAAATCGCATCAGCTGCGCCATGCGGCGAAACAAGCTGAGCTTATCCTAGGCCAAGCAGAGCAGAAAGCAGCTCTGACCTGAGAAGCACAAGAATTGCATGAGGACCATATCTGCAGGGTACAGAAGGGCTGGATTAGGGTATTTACGGTTCTCCAAGGCTAATTTCACAAGCAGAGCCAGCCAGCCAGAAAGAGCCTTTAAAGCGCTGCGTAACCCCAGAAGGCCCAAAGCAATTAAAAGCCGGATGGCGGGCGCGCAGTTGTTGTTGGGGTGGGAAAGGGAGACTGCAACTTTGTGACAGAGGAGCCAGGCCAGGCTGGAGGGTCCCTCAGCACTGCTGGGGCAGGCGTCTGAGACTCCACTGGGACACAGCGTCAAGGAGGGGACAACATCAAGTGTCGTGCGCCATGTACACGCTTCGCCGGCATCAGAAGTGGAGCCCACCACCTCCATCTGCCACCACACTGCCTTGTCTCTTTCCTCGAATGACTTGCTCACGGTTCGAGCCAGCTCCAAGAGCCGTGCCCCGATCACCAGCAGCTGCCCACCCATCATCTCTGACCCAGGCGTCCCCAGCGCTGGCTACATTTGCCTTCCACAGGGAGCTGGCACTTGCAGTGATATGTGCTGAGTTTTTAATTACAGGTTTAGACATTAAATGCTCCTGTGTATCTACTAGAGCAGCGTTTTACTCCCACCCCCTTCCAGCCTTTCTTGGTATCAGAGGCCAAACCACGATGGGGGAAATTTTTTGTTCCATATCTTTATGGTGCTTCTTCCAGTAGCACATAAAACAAATTAGCCACTTAGGCCATTATTAGGCACTTATGGCCTTTTGATGTTTATGATTTATAACAGCAATTTGCACTTAGGTAGCGCGTTTCAGCTGAGGTTAGTACGGCGCTGATAGCGCTTTGCATTTCAGTCGCGTCTTCCCTCGGCAGCTCTGGGAGCTTTGTGAGGCCATGCTGGGACAAGTGTGAGGGGCTGGTCTGAGGTGCCAGGAGTCCCGTGCCTTTGGGCATCTGTATCAGCGCGGATGCTCTGAGCCAGCCTGCAGGAGGAATATACTGAAGAACGGGCTCTGTCGTCCAGGAGAGCTGGTTCAGGGAGCTTGGCTATCTGGATGCCTGTTAGACGCAGCTGGGTCTGATTGTCTCTTAGCTGCTCTTTTAAGATGCTCTCCCAGTAGAAATGTAAAGTGTGCTTAGGAATAACAAGCTCATTCCTTCCTGTGAGCAGATGCATTGCTCCTGAACACCAGCCGTGCATCCCGACAGCTGCGCTGGGCTGCATGTGCCCTAGTGGGGCCAGTACATTGAGGGGGACAACGCTTCTCCTTCATGTGGCACCTGCGAGGTGTCCCTGGCTTTCGGGCCCCCAGCCCCAGGATGGCTCAATGTGAAGGAGCTTCATTGGATGTAAAGGCACAGCAGAGCCCACGCTCAAAAGAAATCAAGCTCTCCTTGCTTCTCCAGAGACAGAAATCCAAAGTCTAGGGAAATATGGCAGGAATTCTTGGCTCTCAACATAGTTTATATCCTTGAGCTGAGCGCTGCAGTAGAGAGAGACCCTACAAACACCCTCACCTACAGCATTTCCTCTTGGAGGATTTACAGGTGGCTTGGAAAGAGTTATCCGCCTTTCTCAAGAAATTATTTTCTCTCTCATTTTTTGGCAGCTTGCTACAGCTTAATTTAGCTCAGAGAGGAGACCCAGGAGTGAGTGTCCCCAGCTGAGGCATGGGGATGTGGATCTGTGCTGTCTGCTCTGGGCTTGGCTGTGATCCCTGCGGGGGGATGATTTGTTCGGGCTTGTTTCCCCCTGCTGAGCATGTCCTTCCTTTACTTCACAAGGATGCTCTCACTGGTCTCATAGCTTCTTCACAGGGTTTTAAAGGATGAAGTTTTATTTGAAGGGCAGAGCCAGGCAGAACTTCCTTCAGAGGATGAAAGATGGAAGGGCTGATTTGGGATGGAGGGTGCTGAAGCTGAGACTGTTCCCTCCACTGTCCCCATATGAGATGAGAAGTTCTGAGTTCCTCCACAAGCCATGGAGAAATGTCTCAGTGCTCTCCCTGTCTCACAGCTACCTTGGTGTTACCTCCCAGTCCCACCCTTGGTTCCCCACCCTCCTTGTACAGGAATGGAGAGATGCTCAGAGACAGCAGAAATAAAGATGCTCTAAGCCAGGACACGCGGCTGATGAAAACTGCTTATGATGCAAACTCATTATCTCTGAATATGCCCTGTTCTCAGGGATGTTTTAGGGAATTAAACTTGCCATTGACTCAAAAGTTTACCTTTATGCAAATCAAAATGTCAACATCTGGCAGGAGGACTTGTGGATTTTTTTCAGCCTGTGTGTAGCAAGGGGTTGCCTTCTATATTTTGGTTTTTCCCAGGCACTCATCATCATACACATGCTGAGCACATCCTGAAGTAATTTTCCTAGTAAAGGCAAGTGCAGAGAACTAAGCATTAAATGCTCTTTCAAAGCCACCAGGAATATCACTGTTTACTTGTTTTCCAGCCTGTAACAGATGCTGGCATTCACCATTCCCCCTGCCTCCGGAAAAAGAGAAAACTAAAGATTGCCATGACAAGGTTAGCAAATGACAATTATTTGTCAGTAAAGCTTTTTCTCCCCCCAGTGAAGCTGCTCTTTATGAATGAGTGACTGCTGCTTCCCCACACGCTGGGGCCGGTGCCTGCACGTGGAGAGGACGCTGTGCATGGTGTGATGGGTGAAGCTCGCTCACTGCCACGGCCTTACCAGGCAGCTCTGCAGCGGGCGGGATGGACACCTCACCCAACCCACCTGGATGGCCTTTGGCATGCTGTACAATGTAGTTAGGAGAGTATCAGTGGTGGTGGGTGCTGGCTGGGACAAAGGGTGCTCACTGGCACCAGCAAAATCCTCAAACACTGTTATCCTCAGAGCACAGAAACTCTGATGAGTTATGGGGGGATTTAAGCCATATCTAGGGGTACACATACTCACCTGAACATGGGAGAGGCGCTTTATCTGTTACCAGCACAACTTTCCTGTGCCTGATCATAGAATCATAGAATCATAGAATCATAGAATGGCATGGGTTGGAAGGGACCCCAAGGATCATAGAGCTCCAACCCCACTGCCACAGGCAGGGCCACCAACTCCCAAGAAGGAGTGACAGGATGTCCCAGGACATCCCCAGCACACCCCGCATGCCCAGCGTGAGCATTCTCCTCTCACCCCTGTCCTGTGCACCCCCTCCTCCCTCAGCAGCGGTGGATCTCCCAGGCTTCCAACCCTTAAAATGTAAAATTTTGGTGCTCTCTGCTTGCCGTAGAAGGGCTTGCTCAATTTTTTAAAATTCCTATTAATAACCATGCAGCCTCTGGATTCCTTCTTGGGACAGAGCTGCTGTTGGCTGCCTGAGCTCTCAGGGATACTACAAGCAGCCCGCTGCACTACAGGCATATGGGAGATGCAGGAGAAAGCAGCTCCTCTGTGATGCCTGGCAACGTGCGCTTAGCTCGGAGCACCCTGCGTATAAATAAAAGGCAATGGACATGCACATAAACAAAATCTATTGCAGCTTCTGCTTTTTGGAGTCAAGCACTATGCTGGGAAAACATTGCCTCTTCATTAAGTTTTACCTCTTGCAATCAATTCATTGGGCCAAGCAAGGAGCGTTAGAAAAGAGAGTTGGAATTTCCCAACTTTTGCTTTCAGAGCTGGCAAACCCTCCCTGGTGCTCTGATGCTGGTTTTCTGGGCAAGGCTGGGAAAACACAGATTCAGCAGGGTCTGGCAGAGCCCAGGTGCTCCCTCCTTCCCCCAGCATATCCCAAACCTCACCGTGGGGTGCGGTCACTCCCCTGCCACCGTTGCTGGGGACAGGCGATGCCAGCCTCAACGGTGTCCCCAAGCTGTTTGCCAGCAGATACTTTAACACAGCAGCACAGCGGCTCCTGCAGAAGTGAAAGCACCACTGAAAGGGCACTGGGTTTACAGGCTGCTGTTTTGGTATTTTTTCCCCTCGTGGCTGTAAATCCATTGGATACATTCCCTGCCGTGAGGAAAATCCTCTTGTATGAAAAAGGGGAAGAGTGGAGAGAGACAGCTGACAAGGGATACTACCCTTAAGGGATGCTGGGAGACATCGGCACAGTCAGGAGACCTTTTGGCTAGCTGTGGAGTTTTGCTTTTCTCTGACACAAAGAATGCTCTGAATACTGGCTGGCTGTGTTTGCTGGGAACACACTTGTCTCACATGGCGAAACACAGGGGTTTGTGGGGAGCAGAGGGTGATTTCGTGTGCTGCAGCCTTGGTCGCGAGCACCGTCTGTTCAACCTGGTCTTCCCCAGATGCTGGGTGTCAGCCCAAGCCATCGTGCCCTCATGGGACTGGCTTGCACAGCCCCTGTGACCCCATGTTTGGGCTGGTTTAGAGCAGAAGGCAACAGGACTTATCACACATCGCCATTGACTTCACTGAAGGTTCCCCGTGGCTTTGCCTGCTTTGGTGTTTATTATCAGTAACAGCTCATCCTTCGGCTGCTCCCAGAAACTCCAGGTAAGGGCCTGGCTGGGTTGTGCTGAGGGTTTTCCAGCCTCACTCCCAGAAACAGGCTGTCTGGGTTGCTCAGGGCCTGGGCTAAAATGGGTAATCATTCCTTAATTCAGAGATCACCATGAAGTTGTCTCCCCGGTGCTGGAAAAACATGGCTGAGGTGACCTTCCTCATCACCCCCAAACCTTGGATGACATTGGTGAGAATTGGTGTGTTCTGTTTTTTCCAAACCATTAGTGTTCAGTCCAGTGACAGCTTCAAATTTCTCTCCAACAGTGAGAGCTGGCAGTGGGCTTTCCTTTGCAACGGTTGGTACAGGCAAGGAATAACATGACTGCAGGCACTGAAACTGAGAGCAAGCATTACAGGATGTCACAGAGCAAATAAATTGCAAGAGAAGATGAGGCAGGAGCTGTGATAAGCACTATTCAAAGGAATTTCCTTCTCCCAGCAGCGTGCAAGTCCCAGCACTGTGCTGATCCAGATGCTGGCTAATTCCCCCTGATGGATGATTTATGTCGTGGTCAAAAGGCAAGCTTCAGACTAACCCGTTGAACTCACAGGCAGGTTTCAAGCTATCTACCATAACAGCTTTGGCAGTGAAAGCCTACCCAGGGGGCCACGGAAGAAGCCAAAAAATGATGATACCCATTGCCAAAGAAATCCATCACAGCACACAAAACCTCGCTGCCAGATGCACCTTGGGCTGGCCGCAGCCGGGAGCTGGAGAGCTGGCCCCATCACCTCAGAGCTGCTGAAAATACTACAAATCCAGATAGATGAGGAGGAGGATCAGCAGCCCAAGCCACAAGAGAGGGCATTGTGGAGCTGGCAGGGAGCGCAGGCGTGCGTGCCAGGCTCCTTTGTCACTCTGCTGCCATTCAGGGGAGGGAGAGACGTCAACAAAGGCTCCTCCAGGACAGAATAATCTCTCTATGTGCGAAATGAAGTTTCAGTTGTGCCGGGTGGTGGGATTCAAACACAACTCCTTGTGCTGGCACTCGAGGTAGGAATCCTTGCAGGGAGGGATTCTTCAGATACTTTATTGGAGATATCGTGGCTGTCTCGTGCGGAGGGTGAGGGTGGCACCAACAGAGGGGCAGGAAAAAACAGAGAAGAAAGGACACATAAGGGACTTTTATCGTGTGGAAATCATAGCCCAGAATAAAGTCTCTTGTAAAAGACAGGCAGTTACCCTATGAGACCTACCACTTCACATCATGTTAAGGTTTAAACTGGAATCTTAAAAGTTTAGGTGTCTTCTAGGAATCAGACTGGGACAGAGCTGAGAACACCTTGTGCTTTGACTTGCTCTCTTTATGGCTCAGGTCTCCAAATCACTCCGAGTGTGTACTTTTCCATCCATCCATCATAACACTTTGAAACACAACCATAAACCTGCAAATCCTGGGACTGTCTTGATCTCAAAAGGATTGTGATTCGTTTGCTATTTGGTTTCAAGCAAGGAGAGACTCCGAGCCATGGAGGTTAGTACAGTTGGGTTCCCTCTTAGATTTATAATCCTTACTTTGCTTTATGCTCAGAATAAACGTGATACTATTTACAGCCTCGAAGCTACCCCAGTGCTCAAGGCTTCCAATTCAGCAAAGCACTTAAGCATATGCTTAGCATCAGGACTACCACATCAAGCACACGCTTATGTTCTCTTGACTTAAGGGAGATTAGCACGTGTGCTGATAACTGGAGAGATTCGAAAGAGATTTATGCAGTTGCCCAATTGTGAGCTTATGTCAACAGGCTCTGCAGAGCAGGAAACAGAGTTGACCACGTGCTTCAAATTAAGCATGTGCTCAAGTTACTTGCTGAAATCAAGGCCTTATTTTGTTATTATAGGGTGGCAAGAGACACCATATCTTCAGACAAGATCCTCAAATAGCAGGAAACCAGCACCAAGCCCAGCAGGAGGCTCAGGGGGAGCGGGTCAGGGTTCTGCCTCCAGCCAGAGGCAGATGCTGAATGGAAAAGCTCTGTGGGAAGCTCTGCTATTCAACATGTTTAGTCCCTCTTGGGAAAACCTCCCCTCTCAACTGCTGATTCAGTACACCTCCCTCCCTTTCTGAAGCTTGAGCTTGGTGTACTTTGTGCTTTCTTGTCTATAAGTTGTCTAACATCTTAGGTAATTAATACATGATAACTTCTAACAGGCTCATCTTGTAATAACTTTTACCATAGACATAAAATTCACATTTAAGTGTATTTAGAGAGTCCCATAAAGACATCAACCTCCGTTGCTGAGTTTGCCAAGTGAGGAGCTTGGCTTGCACCAGCTTCCCTGGTCTACCTCTCTGAGCTATTTTTTTGTGTGTGTATGTTGTATTTTTGTGCTTATGGATGGCTTCAAGTGGAGACATCAAATACTAGAGTACTGCTTTCTAGCATTCTGCACCGTTTGATTTAGAAATAAGCTGTTACATGAGCCATAAAACTCAGAAGCCTGGTGACCCCTCACCTTCTCCTGTGGGGACGCTTTGAAGTTTAATAAAAGTGGAAGTTGGCAGCCTTTCCCTTGCTGAGCAAGTTAATGCCACCCCACTTCTCTGCCTGTCTACTTTTTTTCATGGTATAAGAAACTATTATGTGTGAGCATCCCCATCTCTCTGTCAAATTTAGTTGAAATTAGCCAGCGGTTCTTGAGGCAGATGGACACAGCGTGCAGTATCCTGGGGCCTGTTTTCTCAAGGATTCAGGCTAACAGACAGGCAAAAGATGTCACTGGTTGGGAATTAGGTGAGTAGAGGGCTAGAAGACAGCCCCAGTTGAAGGAGCAGAGGTGGTTTGTCTTGCTGGAGCAGCACTGGTGCAAGCTGGTGTTCTGGTGGGAAGGAGCAGGGCCCCTGGGGCACTCCTGGAGCTATCCCTTGGGAAGCTGGAAAGCCTGTTGGGAAGCTTAAAGCCCACAGCCCGTCTGTGCTCCGCAATAGATGATGAAGGTACAGGAAAAGCAAGAGGAACCTGCTAACCAAGAGGCTTCATTCCCTTGACTTTGAAGCCTTACCAGGTGCTGGGGGCCCTGGCGGGATCCTGGTGGGGACCCCACGTTTCCAGCCGCACCGTGGCCAGGAACGTGCATTGCTGCATCCTCCACGCTGGCAGCAGTGTGAAAATCCAATGGTATCGACTGGAGCAATGCAGGAAATACAGTGTCTCAGTCCACCAGAGACCCAATCAATTGGCTAATTACTTCATACGAGGTTTACACTAGGCAGCCTGACAGTCACTGACGTTACCCTTTCAGCAGCCCATCTGCTGCCAGGCTCAGAACTTCACATTTTCATGCAAAACCTTCAGTGCAGACGTGGAGAGGCTCCAGAGGCCTGGGACATTTGTTCTTTCACGTCATGGCCTGGGTGAATTTGCTGGTTGCCTCTCTCTGTCTACCTCAGTAGGCTCAAGCAATCTCGCTGAATCTGTTCTTATTGATTTAGGAAAAGGCTTTGATTCTGCAAACCGCAAGCTCTTACTCATGAAACTATGACAACTTGGTATTAGCTGCAAATCAATGAACTTTTTAAATGCAGCCTAAGCAACAAAACTCACTTACTGCTAAACCCTGATAAGCCTGGTGCTGGGACAAGTCAAACCTTTATCTTAACTGCCATGAGATCTTTTCCAGTTTGATAGTTCCATTTACTGTATTGATAAGGATTATAACCCGTCTGCGGTGAGATTTTACCCTCCCTGGAAGCACTTGTACAGCAGATGATATTGAAAAGGAAATGTGGCTGGGTTTTTTTTTTTAAACTTTCTCTCCATACCACATATTCCCCAATACATTATTCTTTTACACTGTTTCCTTTCCACCCCCCTCTGCCTGCCTGTCTAATCTCCGCTGCGCTCAGAGACCAAGCAGAAAACATGAGCAAACCAGAGGAGATTTATGCAACATGACAGTGCTGTGCCTGGGGTGGGACTCATGCTACATGAGTGGGGAGCTGGGGCTGTAGCTTCCTACCTGCAAACAATGGGCTTGGGACACATGTGCCCTGTTTCCTTCTGGGATCCAGCTTCCTTGCCCACCCTTCCCATCAGCGGGTGGGAATGATCCATCAGGACCAGCATTGCTGAGCATGGGCAGTGACAGGTAGATTGGCATCATCAGGCTAAAAATCAGAAGGATTTTTGCTGGAGTCATCCATAACATAACCTCCCTGCTGTGAATTTTGGTTTACACCCACCTGCAGGTGCTGGGCCCCTCCTCCAATGAAAGCCCCATTGGCCTCCTCTTGCCTCGGCACCTTTTGGGTAGCATCTAGCCCCCAATTTCCTATGAAGGTGATGGCAATTAGATACCTAAATACCTTCCCAGTGTGGCAGCTTCAGCTCAGCAGCACAGGAATTTGGGAGCCTGCTCCCAAATTAGAGGCCAGTGAACTCAAATGGCAGCTCAGGCCAGCTGGGTGTCACCACGGAGCACCCAGGCTTTTAGCAAAGCCTGAAGAGGAGAGGCACCCGAGCATCCCCATGCAGCCTCTGCAGACGCCAGGGAAGCTGGTAGAATAATGGGCCCATTTATTCTCCCAGGGGGAAAATGTCAGAAAACACTGAAATGAGAAAAAAATTGCCTCTTTGTTCTGCAAATGGTCATCATTGTGAGAAAGTTTATACGCCCTCTGGGAATTCATTTAGCATCATCAAAAAGAGGCTTTACAAAAGTGAATTCTTATTTACCCACAGTAATTTTACCAAAATAATTTCTTTACTGGAAGAAAGGTGAAGTGGGGTTACCCACACTGACAGATGCTCTGTCACTGCTCCATAGCAGTATAAAGATACCTTATAGTGGAAACCTGTTCCTATTCAGAAGCGACTTAACCCCTGGGAAGCTCCCTTAGCCATGGGAATGTACTCACAGAGGTAAAGTTGTTCAACAGAGATTTATTTTTTTTTTCCTTTCCCATAAAACAGTGGTTAACATCATGTTTGTGTATGCAAGGCTTAACAGCTTCAAAATATACTGGCTAGCCATGACCAGCCTGTGGCCGACCTCAGGGCTAGCACAGAGCAGCCATGTGTTTTGAGACAGATATATTATTTATAGTCTGTACTGTTGTTGCCATTATGGACCCTGCTGAGATCAGACCTTGCTGTGAACATATATTCACCGAAGTAAGTCTGGTCCAAAAAACATACACGGAGCATCTCAGACACTCCTATGAAGTGTAGGTTACTGGTTTACATAAAATAAAATTTAAAAAGTTATTGCATTGAAAAAATTGTTACATTGGATCCAACCAAGCAAGAAAATAGATGTGAACTCAGTCTTCTTGCAGATGTTGTTTTTTAAACTTTGGGGCTGCATTATACCCAGGAGTTTTAGAGACAAACCAAACCCCAGGTTCTTACAAAAGAGCTTCTGGGAAAACTGAAGTCTGTAAGGTCAGCCTTTGGGAATGACCCCACCTTGACAGGCCCTCCCACACTTCTCCGAGACATGTTTCAGCTCCCTGTCCTGTTCCCTAAGAAAGGTAGCGTGAATTATTGCCCTGTTGCATGTCAGGGTGAAGGCTGCCCAAAGCCTAGGCTGGTGGGAGCGGGGGTGCCCCCTACACAAAGCCAAATTCACAACTGGGCCTTAGACAGATGTTAACAAAAAGTGACTTATTTTCCAAGTTGAAATCAAATGTAAAGGGGGGACAACGACCCAAACCACCCAGTCCTGAGTAATTTTGCAGCTTTGGAATATTTCACATACTTCTTTCACCATAATGGGAAGGCCAGATATAACTTCCTGATTAATGGAGGCCATGGAGTGCAATAAATGCAGCTTTAAAAGAAATTCATTTCACAGCGAGCACAATCGGTCTTTCAAAACTCCACCCCCTGTATACAGTGGATATCTTTTGCCTGCAAATTTAAGAGACCCTAGGAGAATTAGGTAGCCAGCTCCCATTGAAAGTCAGTGGGGTTTGGAAGTTGAGTTCCTAGAAATGCCTCAATAAACCTCATCCATCAGCAGCTCTGCAAGCCCAGCTCCGGGGGCTGTGTCCCTGTCCACCCTGGGTGAAGCCATCTGGGGCTCTGGCATAGGTGGGCTCCCTCAGATACACATAAAAACTTTTTACTCCTGATTGTTGTCCTTTTTTAACTATGTTTTATGACCAAGAAAAGCTGAGGGGTGACCTGAGATCCTGGGAAGCACCATGTCAATGCTGCCAAAACTCCTTGGGGCACCTTCACCACTGTGGCCAAAGCAAACCAAAATTGGGAAAGGAAGCACTTCTGCTGAGAATATGTTTTATTAGCTGGGGACATAGCTGATGGGAGATGACTAGCTGTACACGAGAGGATGAAGAGTCTTATTTTATAAGGGATAAGAAATGTCAAGAGAGGAGTAGAAATTGTGAATGGAAAATATTTGCTGAGAGTCACATGCTCAAAATTGGACAGCCAAGGTGCTTGAATGAATTAATCAACACCCCCAAACTTACTAAAGTCCAGTGAGCTTTTCAGGTGAGTATTGTGTGTGTGGAAGAAACCAGACTGTGGTGCTGGCCACCAAATACTGCCTGCCCATGGCACTGCCTGCATCAGGGATGTATATGACTATCTCATGTGTTTTGCCTATTAATGCTTCCATGTGTTTTTACTTCTTGGTAAAGTAGGGGGTTATAAAGAAGAACTGGGGAGATTAAAGAAGTCAGGACATCTAGCATTTTAACTACTGCAGTCAGAGCTGCTGGTTGCTGAGTGCTCGGGCAGTGGGGCTCCTGCACCAAGTGCTCGGTCCCTGCCTGCCTTGGGTGAGGCATTTACATAAAGCTCCTGCCTTTGAAACCCCAGTTGCTGCTTTAACCACTAACTGTCTCCTTCCCTCAGCAGCAGAGGTGTCCCTGGACACACTTTGGTTAACCTAGCAGCACTCCCTTTGCATTTAGGGCCTCTTTAGAGAAGGGCCACCCCTAGGCAGCATCCCAGCTAACTACACAAAACCCCTCAAGACTGGGCTCAGACTGACAGTTTTGAGCCTTTGAACTGTTGACCTGTTGGAGAAAGAGCTGCTATTTAGTGGGATGAATCCACTTCATGCTTCCTCCTGACAGATGTGAGCATTTGAGTGATCTTTAAAAGCAGCAGCACATGCAGGAGGTGCCACAGAGCACCCTGGTACTCTGCATCAGCCCATGGGGGTCCATCTTCCTTTGGGCTGGAGAATGGCAATTCTAGTTCAGTCTTTCCACAGTGAACTGGCACTTACTAAAACATGGTTCCACGCTGTATAATTTCTATGGCTTTTATTAATGCAGACAGTATAGGCTCCATAAAGAAGAAAAATTACCAGTGGAAGATAAAACTAAAATACAAGTTGCATTACAATCACATTCTAGTGCTGCTATAAATTGCATGAAGCCAATAAAGCAAAACTAACTGAAGATATTTGACACAAACCAAAAATGAAATGAGAGTCATTATGCAGTCTGCTACAGGGACCTGCCTTGATGTAGTTAAAGCAATAAACTACCTGGGAGTAATCTTTACTTATTTTAAATTGCATATTCCAATTGCAAAGCTGTTTCTGGCATTTCTGCCACACTTACTTTACTCTGCTCAGAAAAAGAATTACATGTCTGGATAAGTCATGTCCTATTAAATGTGCATCATATCTGCAGCACTCATAAGTCACTTGAGTCATAATATTGTTTATTCTAACATTAGTCACTATTTTCTGTCATAAATTAGCTATTCTCCAGAAGAGTGGAAATGAGATTGAGCCAAGGTTGCAATTATTTCGCACATCCATGTTGGCACACGGAATAGATTAAGTGGCTATCTCTACAGAGGAATTATCATCATCAGGCCATGGGTCAATTATAACAAATGTATTCATGCCGTTAGCCCCCAGGTATCTTCAATAATAAGAGTTTGCATTCCTTTCCCTCCCTAATTATTCTCCTCCATGGTCTGGCTGACCCACACATGTGTCAAAATAAGCAGCAGCGATGCCTTTTGCAATATTCAAGGTTAAACCCTCCCAGCCATCATTTCCTGCCAGCCCCCTTGAATCCTCCCTACCCACAGGATATTTGCATGCAAATCAGCAGTGGCACGGTGTGGCTTTTCCATGCAACCGGGTCCTGCTGCTAATTAATTGTCTGTTATTCTGCCTTTTTGTGCAGAGGTAGCAGCCCTGGTTCCCCTGCCGAGAGAGGGAGGGGACTCAATCCCGCCGCCTTTCAGTCATCCCAGTTTTAATTTGGCTGCGTGTGCTGGTGTTGGTATTTCCCTGCCTTTGTGCGGCTTGGAGCAGGCCCAGGCCTGGCCCCACCATCATCTCCACATCCCCATTTGGAACCTGCACGGATCGTGCCAGGGGACCCGCTGTTATTCACTGCTGGGCTGATGGAGCAGGGAGAAGGGGCAATTTTGGTTGGGATGCATTAAGTCTTGTTTGTATACAAACCCCTTTTAGTTAAAATGCAGTGTTTTGCCCCAAAGGGAGCAGGCCATTATAGCGGTGAATGGTGCTTTATAAGACAGCTTATTCCCTTAGGGAAGAGGCAATCAGTTGTCCCTGCTGAAGGCACATTCATACTTGAATTAAAAACCTTCAATAGCTTTTTCTTTTTTTTAAATTGCCTCTCATAGAGAACTAGATGCATTGCTGGAAAAAAAGAGAAAAAGAAAAAAAAACCCAAAAGAAAAGCAGCCGACTTGCCCATGGGTTTGTTCCCCTAATAATGCCCTACGAACTCGTGCTGAAGAAGAGTCCAGTACTGCTCTGTCAAGGCTTCACGTGCTTCTCACCCTTGTGAGACCAACTGTGGGAGGAAGGGCTGAGCTGCCCCAACTCATCAGCTCTCCCCTTGCCAGGCTTGAGTAGAAATGCTCTTGTTAGTAACACAAGGGAAATCCCTACTCGCAGTGTTGTCTTTGCCTTTCCCTCTTCTGAAGGAGCAGGACGGGCTCAGGAGTGCCACAAGGATGGAGATATCCTTGTCCATGACCCGGTGGGGCACTGATAGTCGCTGTCCTCCCCAGAGTAAGCAACTGTGTTTGCATGTTGCAACCAGCTGAGCCAAAACGTGGGGGTAAGGTGGGTGTAAGCAGTGCTGGGAGAGGCAGAGCCAGGAAATCAAAATGCTTTCACAGGAGCTGCCTCTGCCCTTGCACTGCACAGAGGCTCTGGAGATGAGAACCGTCCCAGTGCCACGTGAAACATGTTTGCCAGAGGGGAATGAGAGGGGCCAGCCCCTTCTGTCATTAAAACTGTGCCTCCACCCGAGTGGCAAGAACTCTGCTTCCCTAAGCTCCTGCTATTGCCTTCCAGGGCTGCACAATTTTCCTTCTGCCTTGCTTTGTTCTGGGCTGGTTTTGCTCCATCCTCACCCAGGCTGCCTTGCTAAGGGAGGTTGAGGAGGTGGCTGTTGCCCTCTTTGGGGAAGACCAAAAGCCCATGTAATACCCAGTTTCAGACACTGACTGCAAGTCAGCATGTAAAAGAGGCTGTCAATCCAGGGCAAGTCATACGGACAGATTCCCTGCACAGTCTCTCCACATCTGGTGATCCAGAGCTCCACACCTCCAGAGACACAGATAATGCCATCACATTTAACAGCCGTTGACAGATTTTTGTCCCACAGGTTCAAAACATAATTGGATAAAGTTGTGTCAATACTTTGCACCGCAGGTGTTGTGTGACAGCCACGTCAGCATAGCAGTGCACGAGGGGAAGCAGTATCTCCTTCAGTGAGGTTTTGACCCTGCCTTGGTTGGTGACTGTGTGCCTATGCCTTGGAAGAGATGGCTGAAGGGAGGGATTGTCCCCTATATGACACGTTAAAGGTGATTTTTTTTTTTTAGACTTTATAAACTGAACTGGCTCTAAAGCACTGAAGTAACACTGAACCCTTGTCCCAGGACATCACCTTGTACCTTGCCTCCTTTTCCATGTAGCTCCCACTGCCTGCCGGTGCCAGACGCAGCCTGGTGCTCACTGCCCACTCTTCCTTGTCCCATTATAATTAAAATATATTCAACAAAAGTCTTCTACATATAGTAAATACCTTCTCTGGTGCCTTGTGAAAATGAATTTAATGTCCTCTCCCTGCTGTTTTGTCTGGCTTAGAGGCATTTAGAGCAACTCTTGCTTCCACTGAAGCCAGCAGCAGCCTGCACACACACTTGGCCATTTCCCCAGGAAGCCCCTGTGCAGAGCTGGGTGAGACGCTGGGTGAGTGGATGGGGACCAAAGCAAAGAGAGAGGGAAAACAAACAAGAGAAAAATACCACTTGTCACAACAATTTGGTGGTTTTGCTGATTTACAGGTGATTTCATAGAATCCTGTGCCCTGACCTCCCCCTCCCTGGGAAGGATTTCTGCCTCCCAGCCCCTCTCCAGCTGCCCTCCTGCAGCTGAAGGCCATTCCCCTGGGCCTGGCCCTCCCTGCCCTGGGCACCAGCCCCTCTCCAGCTCTCCTGGAGCCCCTTGAGGGATGGGAAGGGGCTCAGAGCTCTTCCCAGAAGCAGCCTTCTCTTCTCCAGGCTGAGCCAGCCCAGTTCTCCAAGCCTGGATGCAGAGCAGAGGGGCTCCAGTCCTCGCATCATCTCCATGGCCTCCTTGGGACTCACTCCAATAGCCCCATGTCCTCCTTGTTCTGGGGACCCCCCGGATGGACACAACACTGCAGGGGAGTGTCTCCAGAGTGGAGCAGAAGGGCAGAACTGCCCCCCAGACCTGCTGGTCCCACTGCTGGGGATGTAGCCCAGGACATGGGTGGCTTTCTGGGCTGTGAGTGCACATTGCTGGCTCATGTTGTATTACATCAATCAGCACCTTCAAATCCTTCTCAGAGCTGCTCTCAATTTCCTTATAAACACAGATATATGCACACATTGCGAGGGCAAGGTGGGGTTCTCAGGATGTGGGGGTGCCACATTTGCTGTATTTACAGAATATTTCCAACCTTTCTGAACATGGGATCACTGTTCAAAGGCTGGGGTTTGTTTTACCTGGCCAGCCCCAACCCACACAGTGCCAGGCTGTACAGCTGCAGCTGTGCTTGGCATTGTTGGAGGCTAAAACCATGTCAGTGCCTGGTCAATCAATGACGACCTGTTTTGTGAGAACATTGGTAAATATGCAGCTATTCACCCCATTTGAAGCTGCCCTGGAAAGGTGGGTAGGATCAGCATGGGCACTGGCCAACCTGCCAGGACATTCAAAGCCCCTCTCTGCAGCAGCACGTGGTGGCAATAGCAGCCACTCTCCCTGGAAGCCAGTGGGGCTGGAGTTTTACTTACTGTTTGCAGAGTAAATAAGAGCCAGGAATGTGCAATTCCACTTCAGTGTGGAATCAAGAGGTCTCATCTTGTGACCGAAGTGCTCGTAGTGCTGAGCACAGATGCCCTCCTATGCACCTTTAAAGTCTGTATCCTTTCTGTGCTTCCCACGCGTCCTTTGCCTTCACCTCCAGGATGTCTGTCTTGCCTTTGAAATATCACTGCTCTCCTACTGTTAAAGTATGTGGAAGGATGAATCTTTTATCTCCCTCTTCTATTAGGGAGGTTGATTCTGGGTTCATTGGTTAGGTTTAAGATGTTACAAAAGCATCTGCCTGGTGGGATTTAAAGATGACAACCCTCCGGTGTTATTTCAATGCAGGTAATGGCAAGTAGATCCCCCTGCTTTCTTTACACCCTGTTAGGAGGAAAAGCCTGTCTGGAATAAGGATGTAGAGATAAGAAGAGATTAGAGATTCAAGCTCAAGGCAGCTTGCTCACGTGGAGAGCGTGGGGAGCAGCACAGCTGAGCCCAGCTCTGCTCCCGTGGGCAGCCCTTCTGCAAACGATGCCCCACACCAGCTGCAGATGCACCTCGTGGTTTTGGGGAATGTCCGCCTCTAAAGAAGGATCCACGCAGCCCCACAAACTGAGCCCTAACTGCAAATCCTAGATGAGCTGTTTCTGCTCCTCATGGACACAGGTCCACCAGAGACAGGCATGGTTTGGGCTGTGGCCCGTGCTTGGGGGAAGCTGCTCTAAACCACCATGGAGTCTGTTCTGAACCAGCTCCCACTAGAAAAACATGGGTCTGGATTGAGCTGAAATTGCTCAAAGAAAATTGGAGAGATTTCAGTGGCATTTCACATATATAAAAGGGGACTTATGACAAAATCAATTATTTTTGAAAAACGTTGATGTTGTTTCCAGTGCACGCCATCGGTTTACAATTTACTTGCTCGTAGATTTTCCACTTTAAGCCATATCACTTGGCATAACCTGAGACCTGTGTGCATGGGCTGAAGCACCACGCTGACTAACACACTCCTGAACGCCTGCCCACACGTAACAGCTGAGACCATCTCTCATTTTATTTTCCTTTCCTTTCCCCCACCCCCGAAATGTTAAGGAGAGCTCCAACTTCATATACAAAGTTGAAGTCATCTAATTTTCTGGATCAAAGTGTCTCCTGGTTTTGTCGTAATGAAGCAATTTGACACTTTCAGTAATACAAACACTCCCAACCCTAATTAGAGGGGCAGCTGTTTTCAGTATCTCCAGAAAGCTTTTCCAGATTAGCACAAGAATATGGCCAAAAAGTGTGGGACACCAGAGGGTGGGAATATTCCCTCCCAGCAAGGCTTTTCTCTCTGTTTCAATTCCCCATCCCCCTGCTCCATACTGGCAGAGGAGATACAAAACCCCCTTTTTGGGGCATTGCCACAGTCAGCAGTGAGGCTGGGGGGTAGTGTTAGTGGAGGCTGATTGCCAGCATTTAACTGGAAGGTCCCTTCAGCCTCTGTGGATGCTGCACAGGGGCCAAGTGCCCATCTGGGGCTGTGCTGCTGCTCCTCCTACCCTGGAGTTGCCCACCTGGGATCCAGGAGGAAAAGCAGCAGATCCAGTGAAGGGAAGTTTGCTGCTTTTGTGCCCTGCAGCACTGGAGATGGGCCAGAGAGCTTGTCCCCGAGGGGTCAAGGCTACGTGGTGGGACAAGGTTTTGGCTCTGAGCTGTCTCACCATCACACACTAGGACTGGGATGAGCAGAAGCTGAGCTCAGTCTGGGGCAGGATGTATCAAGGGATCATTAAGAGAAGAATTTGTGCCAAGCCATGGAGCTATAAACCCAAAACGTGATAGACACCCATTTTGAACCCACTTTCCCACGAGCTGGTTGCAGTCCTGTCCCGTGCCTCAGTTTCCTCATGGAAATCGGGGTGATGACAGCGGTTTTAGGAACACCTTGGAGGAGCTGCTGCGAGGAGCTTGGTGGGGCTGTATTTGGGTAGTGCCCACCTTGCAGAGGCCAGGGAGACTAGCAAAGCTCCAGCCTGACACTGTGGCACAGGGGAGGATGCTGCCCAGAAAAGGGACAGAAGGTGTCGGGGGGCTCCTGCTCCCACCCGCCTCTCTGCTGAGGCTGCGGTGCCGAAAAGTGATTTATTCATTTTGTCTCCTGAACAAGTATTAAGATGAAGATCAAAACATAATTGTCTCAACAATCTTTAGGCTTTTACTTATCAGCCAGCGATAAGGCTATGCAGCGATACGTTCATTTGTCTGCAGATCTCTGTAATCCTATTAAGTATAGAGTGATAACTATTAAACTGTGTGTATACACCCCCATGCACACATTTCTTGAGGAAAGTATTTAACACACACACACAGACACACACACACACTCTCCCTCTCTCAATACAATTTATGGCAGCAGAGGGTAAGTGCCTCTGTGTGGGCAACTGAAACACTAACGGCCTCGATTAGCTCAGGGTCACAGACCCCTCCTAGCACAACATCAGCAATGTTGCTAGAGCTAAACCAGGCAAAAAATAAAGCTGCCCCTTGGATTTTATTCTGAATTTCCTTCAGGGCAGAGGGAATTTACTTGCCTCTGTGTTTAACACCTGGAATCTGTGGGACTGGGCTAGGGCAGAGCTGGCCTCACCCAGTGCTTAAACCCTCCATGGGTGCCTGCAGCAGCACTGCCCAAGGGCTTTGCCTGTCTGTGGCACCCCTGGACAAATGTGCAGGGAATAGGAGGGTTCTCCCCTCTTCCAGACCATACCTACATCAGAAAAACCTAATTGTGAAGAAACCACTGAAAAAATAATAAGTGTTTTGGGCTTTGGTGGCAAAGGAAGAAGAAAGTTTGTGCTGTGACCCAAACCCCAGCAGCTGCCCAGCTCAGCTTTTGCTCCAGAAGCTGAACTTTGATAGTTGGTGCCCAGGTACGGAGATGTCGTGCGGAACAGCCTGACACGGCGTTGGCACAGCAGTGGGAACGGGGACACGGCCTCTCCGTAATTCAATCTTCATGCTGGCTCGCTCCAGGGTCTCTGAGCAATGACCGTGGCCGTGCCACCGCCACCGCTGCAGGGCTCGTGAGGAGCTGACACACCACTGCCTTGCCTTTCCCTTCTGACCTCGCTGTAAGCTGGAAACAGGCCCCAGGCAAAGGACCCGTTTCCACACTGTGCATTGCATCTCCATCCTGGGAATGCATGTGGTGCTGAACCCCTGCTTGCCAAGGCATGTGCTTCACATCATCGCCCTGCCCTGCCCTGCCCTGCCCTGCCCTGCCTTGCCCTGCCCTCCCAGGGAGGTAGGGCCCTGCCGATATTCCTCCTTGCAGCTGCTCCTCCCCTCTGCCCCATCTCCGAATCTGGAGTACTTCTGCACTGTGCAGGCACACAACACTCCTGCAGTACCTACCACAGACCTTTTTCTGTACATTTTCTCCCTAAATTACTGTGAAGTCAGTCTTACAGTAGTTCCAGGCACCTTCCAGTTTTAAATACACCATTTTCAAAACAAAGCAATCATCATCCACAAGCCAGGTATAAGAGTCCTTTGTTTCTCCCTCCAAAGCCTTGGCTGTTGTGTGCCAAAGGAGCTGGACAATCCTTTCAGGACCACCAAGCCAGCACACATCCCACTCACTTAGCATCTCCTTAATTTCCAGGCTTCAACCTTGGCTTCAGCTGGGCACTTTCATCCACATCTTTCCATTTTTAAGTCTCCTCTGTCCCATGCGTGCATAAATATCTGCTATATCATGGCCCAAGGGCAGGTGGAGCTTGCCAGCGCCTTGAGGCCAGGCCCATCGGCAGCAGATGGTGAGGAGCATTCTGGATTTTGAACATCAGGGAGCTCAGAGCAGCTCATGGCTTTTTGTTAGTGCTCGACAGCACTGGTAAACCTGATTGCTGCAGTGTTTTTACTGCTTGCCATAAAAAAAAACCTTCTCCCAGCTGCAACATGGAGAGGGTGCCTGGGCCATATTTCCTTCTTAATTGCAGTCCGTGAGGTATGAAGATACCTGAATGGAAACATAATGCGCTGAGATTGGAGTGAATGGGGCTGTCGGGAGGCAGCCAGGAGAGTGTTCGCTCGCTGTTGGGGGTGGGAGGCAGAGGAGCAGAACTCCCAGACTCTTGTTAAACACAGAGCTGAAATGCCAAGAAGTGATGGAGAAATATAAAGAAAATAACCCAGAAAGTACCATCAGAAATATTGATAATTCAGGGAAATCACTCCTATGGACCTTCTTTGATTACATTATCTGTTCAGCCTCCCTTACAAAGCAGTGCTATCACACAAGCATAATAAAACAAGAATATATAAATGGAAGGAATTAAGAGCCATCCTATTGGGACCAATTTAATCTGTGCTTCATTTAAAAGGAGAACATGGCTCCCTTATCTAATGTACATAAAATTGCTCTTTATTCCCCAGGTTTACATATAGATGACAGATCTATATAAATATGGATCTTCTTTTTCCCCATTCTGTTGTGAGAAGAGCCACCTTCCACCACGTTTACTCTCTACTCTAGGTGCTTGAAGGAGAGTCTCCCTCCTGCCCTATGTTCTTACTGTGAATGGAGAGGATGGGGACGTGGCTGCATGCTTTGGGGGCAGCGAGCTTCAGCAGCTGATGTCTGAAGCACAGAAGCAGTGAGAGCAGTCGCAGGTAGCTCCCACCCAGAGGCATCTGGTGTTGGAAGGAATAGGTTAGCTCTTCTGCAGCCTGGGACTGAAACCCAGCCAAAACGTGGCCTCCCAGGAGCAATCCACTCCCATCCATCTTTCCTAGTTTTCCTTTTAGGGAGTTCCAGAGCGAACCCACAGAGGTTTCTGTGCACTACAAGACAGGCAGGAAACCACAAAGTCTCCTGTGAACTGTCATGTTTGGGCCACTCAGAGCGAAGTGAAAACACAGAGTTTTACTGTGAAGTTACCAAAAGCAAATACCCATGCTGGGATGGGGCTCCTGCTGAGCTGCCACGTTGGCAAGAGGAGCCCCAGACCTTTCCCCTGTGAAAAGTGAGCTACAATCCCAAGAGCACTGGGAGAAGGTTTAGAGAAACCACCATTCCAAGTCTTCACAGGTTCAGGTTTTTAAGTTAAAACTCGGTGCTATCCCCACAAAGAAGACTCTCCCACCCACAAATATATGAACTGAAGTTGAAAGCTCAGCCAAGCACAGTGTTCCTGCCAAGATTCCACTGGTCCCATTACTTCTACCAAATAGGACTCTGAGTCACTGTGAGTTCCCATCCTTGCCCATATGAAATCATGTCCTCTTCCACAGGACACACTCAGAAATGGGCATGTATTTCCTCTTTTCCTCACCCCTGAGCTGATGTATTTGTGGCTCAGTCATTGCTTTCTAACATGCTGAAAGCATCAGAGGGCTCCCTGTTTTTTCAAACCTACTATCACAAGTGCAATTTCAAAGTGTTTCTCTCTCCTAATATCCAGTGGCTTTTTAAAAAGCAACTAACAGCAGTGCTGGAATGGCTAATGCCTAATTAGCTAATGGGTAATGATGCTCCTGTGAATGAGGCTGACATTTCACTCTATAATTATCATCCAGCCTGATACCACGTCCTGCAGTGGGCAGTTGTAAGTGCCTTGGGACAAGGCTAAGGACCAGGCAGGCCCATAAACATGCTCCCTCACTGCCCTCTGAGGCACCGACACGAGCCGGGTGCGCTGGCAAAGCCGCGGCTGCTGCTGCCGTACCCAACCAGAGAAGCACGGAAAGTTGACCGTGGCTTCTGCATGTCTGGCTTTCCCCAGACATATCCTCATTTTCCACTCCTGAGTTTATATGTCTGAGCTGAAGACAAGGAATTTAGACATTTTTCTGGGACTTGCAGCTGCCCAGCAGCCTGTGAGCAGCCTTTGAGCTGGTCCATAGTCTGCATCTCCATCCAGGCAGCAGCAAAAGAGCTGAAGAAGCCCCTTCTGCCTTGCTGGGACTCATCATGAAGCCTTGAGGAGTAACCACTTGATGCAACCCCCTAAGGCTGAAGGCTCATATGCTATATTGCCCTGAAACAGGCAAACTCATCTTTCTCAGAAGATCTGGGGTCAAGCAAACTGTTAGGAAAGATCTGTTCCTACCGTGTTTTAGTCTGCAGACCACTGTGTCTTCCTTTTCCTATTACTATGGTAAATTACAGGAACAACTCCATTGTGTTCCTTCAGCCATTAAGGAATCACCATGAACCTGTAGGCTTTGAGGGGACGTTAACTCCAGTGTGCCTATGTGAACAATCAACCTCTCTGGAGTCACTGCTTTGCCTTTCCCCAGCCACTGACCTACCCACCACACCGGGACACCCTCTCCAAAGATGAGCCTTCAGCCTTAGGATCCCTTTCAAAATCTCCATTGCCAGCTGCAAGAATAAAAAGAAAGATAGTCACTAGAGGATCTCCAAGGGAAAAAAAAAGACCAAACACCAGTGGAAACTTTTACCTAGTTTTCTGGAGCTTCAGGTTTGCCACCAGTCTTGTGCTTCTGCAGCGTGTGGCAGCTGGGCCCATATCCAGGCTTTCTCACACGGACATGTGGAGGGTCCCTGGGAAGTCTGGTGGGGTTTTCTTAAATAAATCTCCAACTCTATAGCTTCATGCACTGCAGGATTGTTTTTCAGGTATTCCAAGTGCTCCCAGTTAAGGGAACATGGTGGAGCTGAGCACTGCAAAGGGCAGAAAAGAGACACTCATAAGCTGTGACACCGAAACAGAGATGTCATGTGCTTGGACATCTTGCTCCAGCCCTTCCTTCATCAAATCCCTGACAACAGGGCAAGACACACACCCTGCACATGTCTGCTTTTCCACTTCCAGGCTTCTGCAGGAGGTGGGAGGTGTGTGAGGGCTGCTCGTGGCAGAGGCCGGCGGGTTTGCGAGCAAACAGCACTTCATGCAATGCAGCACTTGATCAGCAGATTAAAATAACAACAACAACAACAACAATAATGATAATTAAAAAAAAAATCACACTATTAATAAGCAGAAGGAGCACACGGAGCCCTGGGAGACACATTAGCTGTTTGAACAGGCAGATATTTCTGTCCCTCCCTCCCTGTGTAATCAACATGTATTTATTTCTTTATTTAGCTCCGTGCTCGCCCTTTCAGGAGAAGATGAAAGTGTCAGGATGACCCTCTTCTTATCGCGCCCTGCACGAGGGGAAGCTTTGAAGATATAATATGCAGAAACACTGGGCTCTCTGGTGACTTCTCCAGATTTAATTAGCCCGACCTTCTGCGCGGATCCTGCCTCCCCCTCCAGACAGCCCCTCTCTCCTGCTCCCCAGCTGCAGAAGAGCTTCTGGACTCGTCGGCAAAATAGCAGCTGCTCCAGCCCTCCGTTTCATTGGGAGCCTGGCTTTCCACGATGAGCTAAAAAAAAAAAATGCCACCCCAAAGATGGAGCTGCTTTTAGCATTATACACGAGCTGCAACTGCCAAGGAAAGTTTATCTTGGAGCCAATGTGAGCTCGGTTGCTCCAAGTTAAATATTTCCATTTAAAAAGTAGAATGAACTATACTGTGGGACTTCCAATTGCTTCCTGAAATATTAAGAAGGAATATCTTTAAACATTAATATTTTGTTATAGTTCTGAAGCCTTTCTAAGGGAGGGTTATTTTTTAGAGTTGTGTATTTTTCTCTGCATAATTGGAGTTTCTGATGTGTGCCTCTACCCTCCCTTTCTGCAAACGGCAACCTTCCCTCCACAGTAATCAATAAAAATCCTTCATTTCTGTCTTCGTTGCTATTCTTGCTGGTAGGAGACACATGCAAAGGACACCCACAGTTAACCCCTGGCAGTAAGTGCTCCATCATGCACCGCATCCTCAAGGAGCCAAAAGCCAGAGCCACCTCCCTCAACTCCTTTTGGTGCATCCGCATCCACTGAGACATCTGTGGTGCTGGGATGGGCATGTACACACTCCTGCAGCATGGACATCCCTCTGGCATGGGCACAGGGAGCCCAGCAGCTCTCTGGCAGCATTAAGTGCGCTCCATGGGGTAGGAAAACTCTCTCTGTCCCCAGCTTTACTCCACCACTGGCCCATCCATCCTCCCTGACACAGGGGAAGCAGCTATTGAAACGGAAGATAAGGAGAGCTGAGTTAATGCTGCTTTCCTGGTAGGGAAGGGAGGGGGGAAAAAAAAAAAATAGAGAGAAAAATGATGTTGCTTCCAGGCCATTTACATGTTCATTTCTCAAGAGAATGTGACACTTTATCCTTTTTCTCAAATTAACTTTTGTGTCACCAGTGGAATAAAGAGACGATGGACGGGAACTGAGATGTAGTGAAATAAAAGACCGGGGCCTGCATGCAGGGAGCATATGTTTGTGATCTATAGGAGCCGGGGGAGGGATGGGGAGTGGAGCCCTGCTATGTCAACCATTGTTCAGCAGCTTGGTATGTTGGCTTAATCTTACAAGGTCTCCCAGAGGTCCTTTTCTCCAGATTTTTTTCTCACCCCCCTTCAGGGCAAACAAAGTGCTTTCCTGAGCAGGCAGTTGGAGCTGCTTAACCGTTCGCGTGCTAGTCGGGAGAGGTGCTGGGGATGGAGGGCTGGTCCTCAGCTGGGACGGTCAGCTCAGGGATGTCAAAGCCTGTGGAGCTGCCCCAGTGGGTGCAGATGGAGGTACGAGCTGGTCCTCACCCTTGGGGCTGGCATGGGTTTGCACCAGAGACGCGTGGCGGATCTATGCCAAACGCAGCAGAAGGAAACTGAAAAAGGCCTACAGAAAAAGAGGGGGGTTTATGATGCACTGAGCAGGCTGACATCATGAGACACTCAGCCAACACCACAGCTGAGCTTAAGCATAGATTTTTCACCAACAACATGCACGGCGTCCTGTCAAGTCCTAGGACCCATCACTTTTGCTGTCTGTGGCTGACTGTGAGCCCTTACCATACCTTTCTGAAGCACCCCATGGCCACCACCCTTTCTTTGGGGGAAAATCCTGGTCCCAAATCTGCTTTCTAAAGTACAACTGCAAAACAAACCCAGTCCTGCACGACTGGCCTGCAGCTTCAGTGCACTGCGGTGGGCAGCCAAACCCCAGCCTGGCACAAGATGGTCAGTGAGCAAGTCCTTAACCTAGAGAGCTTGAAGAGGCTATGTGGTGTTAATTATCTGTGTAACTTTTGCCTTCCTGACTTCCATTGTTTTACTCTGCTTTGTTTTACAGTTTTAAGTGATTTAAAACTGGTTTCACTGTGCTCAGGTTCCTGCAGCTGGTGAAGCACAGGCTGAAGCAGAGGTTCCATTATCTCTGAAGAAGAGGTGGGATGTAGGGATGATGCTCCTTGGCATGCTGCTCTTCAAGGCCATTTGTAGAAGTGTTTTAGACACCTGTCAAAATTTCCTTTCACCCACACAGTATACTAGACTGTGTACTAAAGACAGTTACAAGCTCATGCTGAGAAGATGCTGCAGAGCTGAATGACTTTTCTGGCTGGTTGTGGGGAGTTTCACACAAAGATTTTCCTTCAGGGAGCCACAAGAATCAGAAATCACAACACAAGACCCTGTACAAGCTAGAATGAACTGTTGCTTCTGCAAAAACCCTCTCCCCTTCTAACTCCTTTCACGTGCTAAAGAAGGTGGCTGGGTTTTCTTCAGGCTTCCCCCAAATTTGGCCACGTTTTATAAGCTGAGTCCCAGGGCCGTGTGCTCTCTGGCCTCCATGAGAGAGGAGCCTTCAGCTCCTTGCCAGCCTCTCCCCTAGAATCAGACATCATTTACAAGGCAGCATTCCTTGCTCCAGGGGAGCACTGGAGGGGCTCTGGGTGCCTGATCACAGCACAGCCATCCCTGATAGCACAGCCATCCTATGCCGGCTCCATCACCTTGAGGGCATCCATCCTGGGAGGAAGGCTCAAGTCAGTTTTGACAGCCCACTTTGCTCCTGCATGTCCAGGGACCCCTCACAGTGCTGCTCTCCCTGATGCTGGCTCCCTTACTGTTCCTTCTCACCCTGTGCCACTTACTCAGGGACAGGTCTGGCAAGGCAGCATTGCAGCCATTGCACCCACTCCAGACAGGTGACCTGCAGTTCCTTCCCTAGGATGGTGTCTGTGCTGTGCTACAAGCACTGGGAACTGGGCTGGGGACACCCCAACAGATGGACAAAGTCAGTGTGGTGTGATGTCGAGGCAGGAAACAGGAGGCACATAGTCTAGCTAAAACTGACTTCATTCCGATTCAGAGTGAACAATCAATGACATTATGCAGGCTTTTTGTTGAGAAGGAGGAGAGGCCTGGATGTTTTGGGTGCCTCCTCCCAAGGTTTTGGTTCAGGCAAAGGTTTGAATCCTCATTTCCAACAGGCACTATCACTTCTGGGGGTAGTGGCGCCCTGAGGTGGTGACCTCAGCCAGGTCAGCAGGAGCCTTTTCATCATCTCTCACGGCCCTGGGCCCTCAGGAGCAGTTCCTCTGCTGAAAGGAGCAAATTCACTGAACGTTGGGTATGAGTGAGAAGGGGGATCAGGATTTTGCCTCTTAATTGCAGTTACCTGCAGCTTAAAAAGTCAAAGAGGGATTTGTTGGGGGCTGAAGGGAGATGGGGAAGAGTGAGCAGAACAAGAGATCATTTCCCTCTGAGATTTGGCTCCCAGCTAGCTTAAGCACAGAGCTCCACAGCTGTGCTAAGGGAGTGCAGATGGCTTCTCGAGGTCACATATGGTTTGGGAGTTTTTGGGAGATTGTTTCTGTTTTTTTTATTGCCTCACATGCTAGTGCCCTCAGAACCCCAGATTCACCACCCTGCCTTCACACTTCCCTCCTGCAACAGCAGAGAAAGGCTGTTACAGCTCACACCTCCAGCTTCACAAACCATAATACCCACTTCAGCTCCATCACAGGTCTCATTTCTGTTCAGGGGGGCTCTGAAAACCAGTAACACCAGAGAGAGCTGAATCCTGTCTGTGCCCCAGGCATCCCCCGTTCTTGCTGAATGCAATACCCTGCCTGCGTTTAGGATGCCCTGCCTGTATGTCCTAGGGACCTTCTAAGGTTCACCCAGCCCCAAACCATGGGGGCTGGACATGGGTCACTGTGACCTGGGGCTGTGGGAAAGCTGAGCTGAAGGTGACAAACCTCAAGCTGCTGTTGGTTGACATTTAAGGCTAGGATACCCTTGGGTGCAGCAGGCAGATGGGAACAATTTTGGCTATCTAGAACTGCAATTAAACCTTGAGGGACAGAAGTTAGTTAATTTGGGCTCTGTGGTTTCTGGGGGTGCAGCTGCAGGGACCTGAGAAGCCTTGATGGAAGGGGGAATTTCTGGGCTCCTTCAGAGAGATCTGCAGCACCTACATCATCGCTCCAGCAGTAGGATTTATTTCACTTTGAGTGTCCATAGTGTATGTAGCTGTATCAGCCTTCACCACTGATCACCCATAAGTGCCTGGGGGAGAGTGGGTATTCCTAGAATATGATCCCCCTCACCTAGCATGGATACATCATGTTGGGCAGGAGGACTCACATCCCACATTGCTCATTCCTCCCCAGCACTACAGAGGCTGCAGGACAGCTCTGGCAGAGGATTGCACTCCCCAGGGTCTCTTGCCCAGCCTCAGCCTTAGTCTTTGGTTCACCAGCGAAAACAAATAAAAGTGAAATATGTTTACCTGCAGAGTTCAAGCTCAAGAAGTTAGGGGAGAAATTCCATTTTTGAAGAAGAAAAGACACCTGCCACATCAATAACATTTTCTGGTTTGATGTTTCAACTCTTTTTCACAAAAGCTTGAAAGAAAAAAGTCCAGAGGAAAGGAAAAGCTCAGTCACATATCTCCCCTTTTGGACAGGGCTTACGATGGGAAAAATTGGACAGGGACAACAGACAAGTCTCCCAGTGCCACTGCTTTGAGCCATCCACCCATTTAGGAGAGGACAAGAGGACTGGCTGTGTCCTGATGCTGATCTGCCCACGCTTGGGACCTGCACTGCTTCACTCACACTGGTCTGGAAAACAGCCCAAATCCTACCCAAGGAAATCACAGCTCTTCTGGTGAAAAGGAGCCATGAAATATTTTTTCCAGATCAGGTTCAGCTCCTAATCAAAGACAGCTACGAAGGTAAACCCTGAGTTTAAATCAGAACTTAAATCCACACAACCCTTCTCAGCTGGACGGCGTCATGAGCACGGGAAGTGTTGGAGGAGCTGGGGAACAGGCTGTGGTCTGTGCCTGCCCCATGCCTGTGTGTTCCCACCCCACCCATGTGGGGCAGAGGGCTGCTTGCAGCTTCACCTGCTAAAAATATCCAAGGCTGGAAGTCAAAAGAAATTAAATATTTAGCAGTTGCATAAAGGCACCTTGGGATGAAAGCGTTATGGATACAAAGCTGTCATCCTAGCCCTTCATCATCATATTTTTTACATAGCAGACTTGTGTCTTGTTGGCAAGGCAACTTCTCTGTTTCAAACCAGCCTCATAAATCTCATTAGGATGCTTTTTTTTTTTTTTAAAGCCATCAATGCCAAAATCCAGGACCAGGCACCCACTGGACACCATTCCCAGTCCCTTAGGGCTCTACCCACCAAAGTTCTCAGCAGGAGAGACATGGGACCTCCTGAGATACCTACATCAGGACTGACACGTACACCTTGCATCACTAGAAAGGCTCCTGCCTCTGCCTCATACAGAGTTCCCTTCCCCACTATACCTATGACAAAACAAGCCTATTTGCCAGCTTGTGCCCAGCAAGGGCTCTACACTGGGGCTTAACTCCAGTTTGTGCAGCCCATCCTCCTTGCCTCCACCAGGTCCCTGGACATCGTGGGCTCAGGTTTTTAACTGAGGCACTTTGGTTACCTCTAGGCAGAATTAAATCAAACACAACTGTTTTTCTTGAAGGAGACCAGAGTTATGGAAAACATAGTTAGGTTTTTTATGGTTTTTTTTTTTAATGCCCAGTGTTGTATTTCTGGAGAATCTTTAATTCAAACTGATTCAATAATGACATGCTGTAGTGATCCACCCTTTAAAATACCCACTTGAGGAGTAATCCAGCACACTGACAGCACAACAGGCTCACTGTACAGCTCACATGAGCTTGCAGGACTTTGTTATACTTCCATAGTGGCAATGATTCACTCTTCAATAGCACAACCAATTTAATTTACTGGTGGCTTTGCTCTCCCCTATACACTTTCCTTTTTCAAGCACGCCGCCTCCATCATGTGTGGTGGCATCTGGGCCACAGCTGCTTCTCAGGGCGTCATATCAGCCTCTGAGGAGCAGACATACCTCATTTTCCTGGCAGCAGAGTCCATGGGAGCCGCTATCAGCCTCATCTGAGTATCAGAAGAGAGGGATGGGGGGAGGGGAATGGATGGAGGGGGGATGGATGGAGGGGGGATGGATAGATGGAGGTGGATGGAGGCCATGCTGCATCCCACAGGCAGCCCTCCTGCATGCATGCAACACGTGTTATTTTACAGACACTGCCTTCCAAATCAGCACAGCCTGCTGAGCCTCTTCAGAGCTAAGAATGGCATCTTCACACCAGATGCAGGTTTGCCAGAGAGATGATTTTTAAAGGGAGCTCAGGTTCCTCTCCCTGGAGCTTGCTGGTTACAAATTGATGAAATGGTCCAGAAATAAGGATTTTGGGGACAAGGAAGCAGAGCACTGGTTTGAATGGAAACTCTCTCTCCATCCCTGGCTCCATTGGGAGAGGGAATTTGCATCGATAAGAGAGGCAGTGTTTCCTGGAGGCAAAGGAGATGTGGCTTCACATGGACCCAATGCACTGGGCTTGCTCTGCAGGGCAGCTCTGCCAGCACTCTGCCTCTTTTCATCTCCACTTGCTGAACACCAGCCACTGAGGCAAAAATAGGCAGATTGGACATCAGAGAGAGGGAAAAGGGCTGCCATCCTCCAGCTCCTGGTCTGCAGCCACTGGGGAGCAGAGGGCAGGGGTGTGCTCAGGAGACCTCTCAGCTCTGAGCTTTCCTGTCCCCATCACATCTTCCTGCAGAGATCCCACCAGTGCTGAAGGACACCATTGCTCCTCACCAAGGAAAGTAGCAGACCCTGACTGCTAACGATGCCAAGCTTGAAGCATAAGGTGCCGTTATGTCTGTGTGCCCAGGGACTCATTTTGGGTGCACAGTGCCCCTTCCCTCGCTCACAGCACATGTTGGGGACACAGGTGTCTGATGCCAGCAGGTTTAAGAGGCATGTGCAGATCCTGCCTGTCAGCAGAGCTCCTGACAGGAGCTTTTGGAGGCCATTTGTCCAGTTAAATTGAATCCAGTTCCTTCCAGCCAGCAGCAGGCACCTGCCCAAGTCTGCAAAGGGCTTTTTGGAAGTTGCCATTCCCCAGGTCCCCAGCGCTGCAGGATTTAGCAGGTCCTGGGAGGCTATGGCCACTGCTGGGGACACCCTCTGAGAGACATCAGTGGGTTCACTGTTTTTCTCACCAATTTCACGTGCCTGGGGGCAAGGTCAGTTTTCTCCCCCTGGCATGGGCAGGATTTGGCTTTTGGGGGTGAAGGAGCCTTTTCACACACTCAAGCTCCTCCCCTGTCCCACAGTAAGGATACTCCAGTGCAGGCAGAGCCTCACACAATGGTAAAGAAGTGCTCAAATCAAGATGTTTCTGCACAGGCAACCCCAGGATTTGGGCAGGCATCCTGCTGAAAACTCTTTGCATGCTGAAAACTCTGCATGCCAAAAACCCAACTCCCTCTCCCCCAGTACTGCCATACTTCAGCCCAAGAGCATCCCTTCCTGCTATATTTATGCTGTGTGCAAAAATACCTGGCAGCTCTCTTCAGTGGGTAGCCATGGTTCTGTCAATAACTGTGTACCTCTGCCCAATTAGTGCCACACTGCTGGCACACAGAAAGGAGATGCACCGGTCCCCATGGCCACAAAGAGCCGTTCAGCATGGCCCATGGCTACATAATGCATCACACCTCGCATGCTTCTTACTGTCTTAGGTTAGCTGAACCCAATGAATATTTCAATAGCCTCTGCCTGCCCAGGATACTATTAATTTTGGAGTCCCTATAATCCAATTCCTTTTCCTCCAAGTGGGTGGTGATTATTAATTTCACAAGCTATGCTTCCATCAGCTCCTTCATAGTCCCTCGTGGCTAAGGAATATTAATCCACATTCATACTGTCATTCAGCTGCCCAGGAAACTCTGGTGTGAATAGTATTATTATTAATACCACCGCTTCACACGTGGCTGAAGGCACACAGGCAGGTTACAAAGGTCATTTGTGGAGCAGCACCTCAGTGCTTATGCTCAGAGCAAAAAATGGGGCCCAGGCAATGCTAATCCCCTGGTCCTGGACCTGCTGGTGCTGGTCCTGCCTTGCCAGGGCATAGGGTAAAGACAGTCCCCTGAGAAGGTCAGTGAGGAGAAGATCAGCTGCATCCTTGTTCTCAGCCTTCCCTGGCAGCCAGCAAGGAACAAATATTTGTGCCCTTCTTTTTGGGGGGAAAAAAACCCCAAACAAAATCCAAACATGATCTCTCGAATAAATAAAGGGCCATGATGCTCTGGAATGTAATCACTTTTGACACCTCAACCTTATTATCAAATTTGCTTGAGATTAAGCAATTCATTTCAGTTCTGCTGGAAAGGTGGGGTGTGGAAGAAGGCAGATGTTGCCTTCCTTTGCAGAGCAAGAAAGCCTTTCCCTGGCAGCCAGGTTCATGCAGGCAGGTGATACACATTTCAGTCAAATATCTCATGGAGGGATTTGCTAAGACATCAAGGGCTTCTTCAGAGTGGGGCACTAAATGGTGGAAAGATAAATAGAAAAAAAAGAAAGCCAAGAAATGCAGCATTAAATAATAATTACCCCTGGAGAGCTGCTGTTCACTAATGAGGGTCAGGGCATCCACTGACTGACAAAGAAAGGAAGGGGCAGAGGGTGAGGCAGTGCAAAGGCTCACAGGGTAAATATGTGGAATATCCACATCTCTGCTGGAAACCAGAGCTCAGACACCCCCACTGCCAGGCACTGCTGTCCTGGGGGCTGCTCTGGATCAGAGCACCTCCGTGTCTGCAAAAGCTGCCTTATCACACCAACACCAGTGCAAGCCAGAGCCTCCCTCAGCCCCTCCCTCGCCTTTCCCATCGGCGCAGAGGTTGTCGCAGGAGCCGTGGTGGGAATGGGCCCCTCTGGGAGCCGGTGAAGCCCTCAGCCCCTGAAACCAGAGCGCGCTTCGGGTTTGCTCCTTAGCGCTTTTGGCAGCAGAGATGGGAGGCTGGAGACTTCCCAGATGTAACTGCTTTCCCAGTTTTCCCTTCTAGAAGAATGCAGCTTCCCCAAATTGTCAGCACGTCAGCCGGCACAGCCCCAGCCAGCGCACCCACACCATCACAAAAGCAGAGGAGGGAGAGAGTACTCCCCCTGCCCAGACCTCGCCTTGAAAGGTCGCAGACGAGGAGTCAAATCCCAGACCTGCTGAGTCCCACTTTGGGTGGCAAACTCTTTGCTTTTCCAGATGTTGCACAGCCTGGGTTGCCAGATGTCCCGAAATCCCAACCCCACAGCCCCTGCGTGCGTGGAACAGCTCGGTGTCGCCCAGGGACGCAGCTGGGACACAGCAGCCTCGCGGTGTAGATGCAGGCAGCCCCTCAGCTGCATTTTGTGTGGCCAGTTGTGGAAGCCAAGGGCCCAAGTCCCTGCCAGCACCAGGGCATCTCGCTCTGCTTGAGCTCTTTGGAGAAGTTTGGGCACAAATGTGGAGACCATGAGTGATACGAACAGCAGAAGTTCTCTGATGTGTGGAGAAGGAAGGAGAGATCTCAGCTCCTCATTTACCATCCCAAAAAATAAACAAACTACTCGAGGTGCTTGGGATTGTAAGTAGCCTCCAAGACATCCACTGAAAACCACCCCCTTTCTCACTTTTCCTACAAAATGGGTGAACTTGGAGTTTCTGGTCCCTTTTTCCCAGAAACCCTGCCTGAAGAGCCCAAGCAATCAACAACTAATTAACCCCCCGGTCCAAAGCCTTTCCTTGATTTCTATTGAAGCTCCTGTCACCTGGATGCAGGAAGCTTGACCCAGAGCTGGTGTAGCTGACCCAGTGGGCTGGAGTCAAACAGCCCCTCTCCATCAGCAAAGCTCTGCAGGGTGGTTTAATGTGGCCCAAAGGTTTGACACCCGCTTTCTGTTGCTCTTACAGGGCCTCCAGGAAGGATGAACTTTGGCTCTGTGGCCTCAAGTCCAACCCCCTGGGTAGCCTGGACTCTGCTTGCAGCACTAAGCATTTCCAGAACATCCTGCCACAGCATTCTAGGCCTCATTAACACAAGTGAGATGTTTGCTCTGTCTCCCAGGAAGATGTGCTGCTTTGAAACCACTACAAGGTTTCCAGACTTTCTCCAGCAGTCTGGAGAAGTGCTGTGTCCTGGTGTTCCACCTCAAAGGAGTGTCTGAAGTCTGAGCTGCTCAGCCACACTGTGAGCTATGCAAGACACGCTTTTCCCCCATACCATTATTTTAACAAATGGAGCTAATCAGGATGGCTATATTGCTGATATTAGTGTTTTGCATATAATGACCTGCTCTAAACGAGCTTAATTACAATTCATGCATGTTGCAGATTAATGGTAGGTGGGGAAAAAAAGAAATTTATTAAATTTTGTGCTGCCACACAGCAATGAGCAGACTCTTCCACCTCCCAGAGCCATCTCCTCCCCTGCATCTGCTCCTGCAAACACCATCACGCGGCAGGGCACCACGGGATGGATGGGCTGCTGTGTCTCCCAGCGAGTCCTCTAACCAATCACACCTATTGTGATTGTAGGTAGCAAATTGTTTACAGCTCCAGTAAATCAATTTTTCACCCAGCAGGAAGAAGAAGTCAATGCACTGACAATAACGCCCCAAACCTTTCCGTGCTCTGCCCGCACTCGCTCGGAGCAGCGCTGGCTCCGGGGTGTCCTACAGCAGCCTCTCCCCTCCTTCTGCAGATGTTGGGACGGAGCTGTGAGCTGGATGTCACCTCAGGGCAGCAGGTTCAGGGGCTGCACCTCCCGTACATGGCATATGTATTCTGAAAAATAGCAGGGCTGAGTGAGGGGCTGAATTTCTTTTTCTCCCCTTAAACAATAGTTTTGCTGGTGAGTTCAGTGGAAACACAGCTGGGCACTGGGAACTTGGATGTAACATGGGCAGTATCTGGGGGACAGAGATGGTTTTGAGAAGGAATCAAGAGCCTAAAATTCTTTTATATATATTTTTATATATATATATATCATTTCTGAGACAGGCTTTTAGGACTTAAAATCACATTAAGCCTCATTTGCATTTAGGCTCTGGTAGAGCTAAATAACATCTCAGTAACTTTTGCAGCTGATTCTGATCCTCATTATGGGATGGAATGGATGAAAATCCCACGGTGCCTAGAAACCCTTCTGGGAAACCAGGGGAGGTGAGGCCTTTGGTTTGTAATATTGTAACTTCTCTCAAGAGATTATCTGGAAACCCAAGGAATTTCTTAAGCCATACCTGGAGCTTTCTGAAGTTCCCATTTGAACGTGGGCTGCATAAAGAGGCTTGGAGATATTTGCCATTTGTTTTTTTTACTTCAAACCTGCATGTGATCTCTGACCTGACCTGCACTCAGCACTCAGCTGCAGGATCGGTGCATCTCACTGTTGCAATGAGTCTTGAAGGACAGGATGCAACGCTAGAGCTGGCCCTACAAGAAGCTTCTCCCTTTGGTCCAGGAACGTGCTAAAACTCCCTCTGAAATGACACTGCCATTCATTAGGGAGTGAGAGATTTGAACATGTCCTTAAGTGTTGGCTTTAGAGATTTTTAAGCAGCTGATCATTACTTGTACATGTAAAGGCAATAAAAAGGAAAAATTAAGCCAAGAGTGATGATCTCACTCACTTTTATTAAGGGAGCCATTAATTCTGGCATGATGTGGGTTGATAAAGGCTGTCTCTCACGAGCGCTGACATTGTCTGAAGCAGTCCCAGGGAAGCACTGGTTTGGCTCCAGCATACAAGATGTGGGGGGGTGTGGTGGGATCAGGGTGTGACTGTGCTCTGAGTGGTACATAAGACCTGGTCTCCTCCCCTGATGGGGTTTGCACTCTGAAGAAAGGAGCAAAACTTGGGTAAAACACCTGGCTTCTTAAAACCTGTTTTATGGGCAAGGAATGGGGAGATCTCAGGGTTATAGAGGATGTCAGGGAAAAGCTTGAATCCAGCTGAACCCCACGTTCCTCTTTCCCCACAAAGTGTCAAAGAGCTGCTTTGCCCTTGCTGTGTGGTCACAGCCCTGTTCTTATTACAGATCAGAGGTTATAGTCCTAGCTCATCTCACAGCATTCATCCACAATGGATCTCAAAGCACAGTTTTGTTTGCTCTCTATAATTAGCAACAACAAATCACTCTGGTAGTGTCACAGCAGCAGCAGTTTGTGGAGAGAAATGTGCAAGAAACACCAGCAGTTACAAAAGCAGGCCTTTTTCTGCAGCCTGGTTTTGGCATCGAAAGCAACACTTTGGTGGGTTTAGGGGTGTTGGGAGGCTGAGTGAGCACTGGTTTCCTCTGGCCTGGCTCCCCATTCCTCTGAATGAAGCGCTGTGGTGCCTGACCTGATGGGCTGATGGGTACAGTGCCCTGCATCTCCCACTCCCTTTGCTCCCCAGCTGGGTTAGGTGTAGAAACAGTTGGATGTTGTCTCCATGCTTTCCAGTGCTGGTGGTGCCAGAGGAAAAGCAGAATGTTTCATCAAGCATACTACAGGAATAACACTGTCTTGTTGGGATATCTCCTGGCAGTTAACATCTTGCTGGATCGAATACCTTTGACTTTGCCTGGGGCCCTCCAATTCTCCAGCCATTTAACTGCCAGGAAAAAATACCTTCTCTGTTGGTGACAACAGTTTAATTAATGAATTTTTTCCAAGGCATAGGATCAGGAGTCTTCCATTTAAGAAACACCTTTCCCCCTGCCAAGTCACCCCCAAGCGCTTTGCAGAGCACTGAAGGAGGACAGCAGTGATGACAGCAGCAGTGCGATGTCCAAGGAAGCCAGCCCAGCAAGAGCCAGGTATCACTCTCACTCCCTCAGCAGGAGATGCTGGGACTCCTGAGGAGGAGGATTGTTGTCTTAAAAATTAATGTTTTTCTCTCTAAAATGTACCTTTGGTGTGCTAGTCTCCTCCCAGGCAGGTTTTGCTGCATCAATCTTGTACTGATTACGGACTGAACTAAAGGGATGCCTGCCTGGTTGGAGCTGTGAAGCTGAGTAAGCCTGAGACCCAGGGGAGTTTGGCAGCCAAAGCCCCATCAGTCTGTGCCCTCTGGGCCCTTTCACAGTGGTAGGTGAGCAGGGATGGGAAAGTCCCCGAGCACTGGGACAGGTTTAGCCTTGTCTGTGATTACACTGCTCCAAGGGTGCCTGGTGTGGCTGTAGGACCCAGCACACTCTGGGTGCCTGGGCAGGTCTCAGGGCTCTTTCCCACCAGCACGCTGCACCCACCACCCCATTTCTCAGGCTGCAGACACACTCAGGCCCTTGCATGTCACCTTGTGTGCCCTGGACACATATTAAACTTGTTTGCCTTGGTGCAACATACCTGCTTTCAGCCAGTCCCCTACAGTAGCATCTTGGAAACATTGATTTCTCCTTATAACCCTTCTATGAAGTCCTGCTGACCCTTCTTCACCCAAAAGGGCAGCTCATGCAAAGAAAGGCCAAACATCTTGTAAGGTGCTTACAAAAAGTCCTCCAGTTGAGCCTGTCTCCCAAAACCTCATTGCAGTCCTCGTGGCAGCAAAGGAAGAGCAATTCTCATGGGTTTTTTGTTCTGTTAGGATTTAAGTTCCTATAAAGGAAAAAAAGACATTCAAAGAATTGCTGGGGGCAAAACTCTTATTAAAACAGAGTCTGAAGAGCGGGGCTGCAGCTCTGCATGCTGCCCAGGCACCAAGGAGCTCACCATACAGAAATGCCCAGCCCCTGCTCCACGGGGCAGCTGATGCCAGCAGAACTCAGCAGCTTGCCTGGCTCTGATGCCTTTAAAGTGAGGAGCACACACACTCCAGGCACACACAGCAGAAATTACAGAATATATGGGACTGAAGATTATCATTTAATAGAGCTGAGCCAATCCATTCATTATTAAATGATTTAATTGATGACCACAGTAGAAAGCAGATAAAAGCACAGCCCTGGCCTATAAACTACCTTTTCCTCTATTTATTAAGTGCAGTGGCACAACATATTGAACTGAATATATTTGAATGTAAATAGGGCATTCTTTGGCATACAGGTAATTATTGCATTTAATAACTATTGCTGCTATAGGTATCCAGGATTAATTTAGCACTACGCATGTGAAGGGAGGAAAGTAGGGTACAGAGACACACAGGCATGAGCAGCACGTGAATCCCTTTACCCAGCAGCTGCCTCATGCTTCCCCATCATTACATCAATCTTTTCCCAATGCTTCTTCCCAGCACCAGTCACTGTTGTCAGAAACCACCCTGGGGTCACAGCTCTGCCTCTGTGGTCCCCCACTCGCAGGGCTGTCCCGGCACAGCTGGCTTTGCAGGTTGAGCTGCAAAAGCTATCAAACCAGTAGGAACAAGGTGGGAACCATAAAACACTTTGCTAATGGCAAATATGTTTTGCATCTGCTCAGGCAATGTAAAAGGGGATGATCTGTTGGTATTTATTATTGGAGAAAACTCTTGTTCTGTGTGTTTTCCCATGGTGTTGGTGCTGCAGCAGCACAACCACACAACCCTGTCAGCTCAGCACAGCAGCTACTGCCAAGGGCTTTCAGCTCTGACCTTGGTGAGCATGGGGAGCAAGTGCAGGGCAGGGAAGATGCCTTCGATCACCTCTTCAAAGCACTTCCCAGCAAAATACTCTGCTGTGCAGAGGCCAGGCAGCCACCTCGACCCATCACTCCTCTTACAGCCCAGTGTGAGCGATTCCTACTTTTCTACAGCCAGAGCAAACAGCCATTATTTACCTTTACAACAGCCCAAGGGTGCTGCAGAGCGTGACATCACCCAACGGAGTAAAGAAGCCCGGAGGCACTGAGAGCCCGCACAGCTTGGAGTAACACAGGAGGACCACAGCAGTGCAGCAGCTGGAGCTTGCTAGTACCCAGCTTGGCCTTCCTAAAGGAAGGTGTTAAGACACAGGGGAGTTCAGAGGCTTGTAAAACATCCTGTTGTTAAAACAGGTGATGCTGCATCAGCAAAATATTTTGAGAGCATCGATGCTGCTCACAGCTGTGCAGAGAGTTATTCTGCTCAGGTTATACCTTTGCTGTCTCTTGTAATCTGATTTGGTGTTGTGCTGACGCAGGTGTTGACAGCATCACTTCCCTGTTCCTTCCCTCCCCGATCATCTACCCCTTTGAAAGGCACACAGACCTTTCAGCTGGATAAACTGCAGGACCAGGGCTCTCATCCTGCAGACACTGGCAGGGAAATGTACTCACTAGGAAGCATTGAGACTGTGTGAGACAGCGATTCAGGGTGCAGTTTGAATGGCAATACGTTTTGGTAAGGTGCTATTATGTATTTATTTGCACATGGGATAATAAAGATGACAATCAAGGGATTGTGTCAGAAGCAGGGTCATTCAAAAAGGATTTCAATCTAGCAGATGATCCAGCACCTTGTTATCTTCTGACATCTGGAAATAGCTCCAGATGCTCACAGGCTTCCTTGGCCAGCCTGACACACCATCTTCTTTTATATCATCTCGGTACCATGTCCAGAAAGACTTACTAACTGCTTAATGCTTCAGAGGAGAGAGGTCTGAAGGTTCCATTGTACTTCATGGGGTTAAAAGTAACCGTATTTCAGCTTCTCTCAATTCCTCCCTGCATGGATGGAGGTGTCTGGGCTTCCAAAGCAGGGGTGACCCTGTGACAACACTACAGCTGGAGGAAACCCCATGCCCTGTCAGAAAATAGTCCATCAGAATTTCAAGGATAAAGGGAAAGAGCTTTTGAGTTCCTGTCAATGGGTGATAATGGCTTTTCAATTACAGACAAGCTGGTCTCTCTTTAGCTGGAGGTGACAATGCCCATGGCACCTTTGCAGCCATATTCACAAGAAATTCTCTGGCAAATGCAAGCATAGAAACAAAGCCTGCTGCCATCTAAGAAGTGTGTGCTCCCTCTTTCCAGTGGTGCTCTTACCACAGAGGCTTTGAACAGGCACCTTCATGTATATGACATGAGTTTCTAGAGAGCAGCTCATTACAAGAGGCTGTAGGTCAACATCCACGTGCTAATCCCTTGAGTGTCTGCATGTGGTTATTCACTTTGCAGCTCCCATTGGGGAAACTGAGGCACGCACCAGTTTGGCTGTCATTTTTTAAATCACATTGATATGAACCTTTGGTCCTTAGTTAGGCTCAAAGTGGATGGAAATCACAAGAGTCTCCTGGTCCCATGTCATCATCTCCAGCAGAGCTGGTGGTGCTACCTGGCCAGGTAGCCCACCCTCCTTGCACCCACTCCGACCAGTAGCATGGCTGCAGGAGATCTCTGCTAACACTCGCTTACAGGGCCAGTATTGCACCAGCTTCTTGTGTTTACCTGATTTTTCCAAAGGCTGGGCTTGTGAAGTCCTTGCTGCTGTTCAAGAGAGATGAAGGTGGCATCAAATCTTCAGTCAGGCTGGGTTTCTATCTCTGCACATGGATACACCTTAAATGAGAGAAGATAATACATCAACCTACTTTATGTTTCACTTTTCATCCTCCTGATGAATGAGGGCTAATTATGAAATTTCTAATTTCTACAGTTTCTATGAAGTATCTTATTTCCTTTTGACTTTCTGTCTTCAGGAACCAGCAGAGTTCAGGTAGCCTCTGGTGCCCTATGCCACAGGAAACACAATCAAATAAGGAAATTTATGTAACCCCAGGTTTTGCAAGAGGAAGATGCGCTACTGCGTGCAGGCTGGCAACAGATAGGCCCTCATAATGTATTCCTCATTGCTTTCCTCTTCCTTTGCAGACAGTCAATACCCTTGAGAGAAGTTAATTAGATCCGCTTCACTCTGTTTGGTCCTTCCACTCTGAGCTCTGAATACAGGGGAGAGGGAAATCCCAGCAAAGCAAATTGACTCGATTAGAGTAAGAGACCACTGAACAATTGTTTCCGTTGTCCGTGATCACAGAGGATGATCTACTTTAAAAGCAAGCATGAAAATGTTAAAACAATTATTTTAAAACATTTGTGCAAAATCCCAGTTCAGTCACAGAATGGGAGTAGGAACTTAAAAGGAGCCTTTTTCAAAGGCCCCGGCGTACACAATATGTTCCTAGAGCTGTATGCCTGCCTGTGTAGTCGTTTGAAACCACTCACTGCCAATATTAGTATTTCTAAGTAACCATTTGCACATCAAACTAATGAAGGTGATTGTAGGTACAAAGCAGGCATCTAATGCATGTGTACTTTTGGCTGTATCGCTGTAAAATTGCCTGAATGGATTGAAAAGGTACAATGAAAACACTCTTCGTGTAGGTTTTTTTCAAGACCACTTAGAAAGCTGACAGCTTGGGAATACACAGTCCTGGTTTAGCTTTCCTTCTGATGGGAGATGATTTTGTCAGCCAGCAATTACAGTATACTTCATTTTAATTAGTCATCCTTCAGAAATGGACTGGCCAGCTATGAGGACAGTGATAAGGACCTACAGAACAGCTGTTTGTATCTAAAACTACCAGTTGGCCTGGTTGAAACCAGCAAATTCTCATAAAGGCCCAAATCAGGCCCCTGTGGGCCAACCTGGGTGACCTCAGCAAATCCCAGCTGGCTGTTGCTGGTCTGGTTACAGTTAAGGCAAATGAACATCAAATTGAAGGAAACTTGTCCCGACTCCTCCAGGAAATCAGTGAAAATACCATGGATCCTGCACTCCACCAGCCCCGCTCAGCTGCCTGTACTTCCTGAGCCACACCATTACACACCACAAGTCCAAAATGTTTTTTTAAGGGAGAAACAGCCTTTTTTCTATGGGGTGTGATAGCAAACTTCTTCAATGGCTTTGCTGCGGTTGGAATTAAGACCTTTTTTTTTATCTTTGTTTTTCTCAGGTAAAAAGACAAACACATCTGGGTGTGCCTGAGGGAAGAACCTGGAGGCACCAGTGCTCTTTAGGAGACATGACCCATGGACAATTTTACCCAGATTTAACAGAGGAGCAGAAGTCTCTGAGACACTAAACACCTACCAGAGGGCATCACTTGTTGAACAGCGTCAGCTAAAGCCCAGGCTCTGTGTGACTATCAGGTGTGAGCTTGCTGGGAAAAGCCACAGGACAAATTCAGGTTCTGGGGGTACAATCCCACTACAGACAATGGAATAAAACAGCATCTGTGGGGTTCAAAGTGCTCACTGGTGTTAGGAGTAAGTCATCTCGTATGAGACAGCATATTTTACTGAAGCTCACCCCTGGGAAGCTTCGTTATTTCTAGTCAGCCCAACCAAAGGGTAATGGAAATGGCCTTTGGGATGAATCAGAAAGGATGGATGTTTGCCTGTTTCAAAACACCTGGTGCAGACACAGAGCAAGAAGAATCAAGTGTCCAGCAGCTAAAGCTGAAGGGAGACCTTTTACTGGGAAACTACACCCCATCTCCTGCCCTGGACTGATCACTTTGGATAAACACCATAAATTAACTCTTCAGTAGAGATGAGTTGGATGTCTCAAGAGAAAACAAATCACCTGAAAACACAATTTCATATATGCACAATATAAATGTTACGGTCTCCCCTAATGTCATGGTTCATCCATCACATTGGCCTACATCTGCTGCCTCGGGGTCGGCAGTGCCGCACCACAGCAGGCAGCAGTACCCGCACGCTGCCCGCACCGGCTGCACTCCTGCACATCTAAACAGGACTGAGCTGAAATCATGCCTTCTCCAGGCATGTTTAATAGCTTTGTCTCTGCTTTTGGACAAAATTAATTCTTCTCTAATTTATGATTTGTGCAGCAGTACTGGCCAAGGGAGGTACCAGATCCTAATGGTGCTAGGAGCTGTACAGACCCAAGGAGATGAGTCCAGTCCAATCATTTTCAACCTATTCTGCCTGCAGCAGCTACAGTAACACCTTTCCCTCACTTCAGGGCAGGAGAGTCTCAGCACCTGCTTTGCCTCTTTGTTTTTCTGTACTTGTTTCCCATCACATCTTTGTAACAGCATCCACCACCCCTCTGGAGCCAGATTAGATCCGTATTTGTCTGAGCCCTTATTAGCAGAAGTTTCAAAATGCCTCTTGGAGGGGTCGAGTCCCAGTCTGGCTCTGCAGTGCTTCCCATTTCTTGAGAGCAGAGACTGAAGATGCTGCTCCCAGAAAGGCATCACAGACATTACAAGAGCTGACTGCTTGCTTTTGCTGTTCTTTTCCAGAGCCAGGCACAAATACTTATTTCAAAAGGATTGCCGAAGGGCAGTCCTTAAAAAACCCCCACAACCCACTCCAAAACAGAAAGGAAAGGCTGGGTCCTCTGGAACAAACTCAGTACTGAAGAACAGGGTGAAGAAGCAGCATCACCCTCAGGCTCAGCTTTGCTTTTATCAAAGCTTTTTGTTGTAGGGGATTATTTTAGTGTTTCTGGATTTTCTTTTTCTTTTTTCTTTTTCTTTTTTTTTTTTTTAATAGCAAGCTGTCCTTTCTTTTGTCACTGTATGCCTGCAAATCCTACCTTAAAGGAGTGGTGTTTTTGGGCAGAGGGCAACAAAAAGAGAAATGACAAGGATTATCTTTTCACTCTCCATCTTGGTGTTTTGCATTTCTTCTCCCTCATCAGGGCACACTCCAATGCCCAAGGCTGATTTCCTCTAAAAACATCCACTCTGAAGGGCATTTCACCGTGCTGGAACCATAAATACCAGCTTCGAACTGTGTCAGCAACCTCCACACTGGCAAGATGCAGGTTGGCACCATGCAGACACCACAAGGCTTTCCAGAGCCCCGCTTCCCCTGTGAAGGTTCACAGACATCACTTCAGCCATTCCCAAAGATGGCCTTTCATCTATAAGGCTGACAACACATCATTTGTGTTCTTGGCATGGGGTTTGTGACAACCATCACCTTTATATTTCCCTGCAATCCCCGGCCTCTGAATTAGCAGGATGCTCTTGTGTTCTGCCCTTTTCAGCATTGCACACTTTGATAGGCTCATTCGCCTCCTCTGCTCCCCCCAAAGTCCCACTAACCTCTGGGGAAAGGGACGAAACATCTAGCCAATAAAAAGATGAAATACTGAAAAGGTCAAATCACACTATTACAATAAATTACCATAATTCAGAGTGTAAATCAGGCATTAAAATGATGATATGTTGCAAGACAGAGATTGGCATTAGACCTAAAAATGGCACAACATTAATGCAGTCCGAGGTCAAAGATCCAACTGGGAAATGGTAAACATTTTAAAACTAGACCCTTATCACTATAATCTTGTGATCTTCTTAGACTGTCACGTCAGGCATTACTGAATGATGGAACAGCACATTGAGCTATGATTTATTTTCCATACTATTCAAAGCCAACAAGTGGGGGTAATTGAAAATAGAGATACAAGCAGTGCTGGATAACCTTTAAGCAGTTACCTCAAGCCATCAACAGCTTGCTGATTCGATAGGGTGACATTTATTCTGTGTAATGTGGTAGCATCTTTTTTAAATGCCACTCTGCTGTGGCTGGGGCAGTGGGCAGCTAATGCAATAATAGTGGCTTTCCCAGGGACATGACCAGGGATGCCAGGGAAGGTCCTACTACACAGGGATCACACCACGCTTCTGCCTGAAGTATCTTGGGTGACTTTGGACAGGTCACACGTTAGTAATTGGAGATAAGGATCCTGCCTTTTGTTGAGGTATTTAGATATGATCTGGTGGTCCTATATGAGCTGAGGTTTCAAATACAGTAAATAATAGGTAAGAAGGGTTGAGGGGAAAATGTGTGCTGAGAACAAAAGAGAAAGGTAAACTGCTGCCTTCCTGGTGCTGGGAGAGACATATCGCCTGACCTGTGGCTCATCACCACATTACAGTCTTCTGGTCTCTCTCAAGCATCTCTTGGCCATCTTCACACAGTGAAATACAGGCAAGAGCTAGCCAGGGCTGAGCTCTGAGGGATGTTCTGTCTCCACAGGCAGGACAACCTTGGCACAGCACACCACAAAGCCTAACGAAAACACCATGTTACATCTATAGGTTCATCCTTCTCCATCCATTCATGTTTTCCAGAACTTCCCAAAGCCCCAGTGAGCCCTGAACATGCCTATGAATGCCAAACCAGTTTCCTCCCAGGGCTCAGCCCTGGAAATTTGCTCACATTCAGGGAGGCTTTGATTCGTCCCAGCTCAATCTCTGGTCTCCAAACCTCACTCCCTTAGCCCCTGCATCAGGGTGTACTGTGGCCAAGGATGTGTTCATCCCTTCACATTCTTGGTATCACCTTGGATGAGCCATTTGCTCATCCCATGCCTTGGAAGAGTCCTCTGAAACATGAGAGGACTTTACCAAACCTAATATAACAGCCTGAAAGTTTGGGGCTTTTACCAAACTGTAAGAGTCCCTGTGTCACAAAGATATGGGGTGGGGACATCTCTTTGCTTTTGAACAGATTACATAGGGAACATCTACTGTGATCCTTCTGTATTAACCTAGTAATCACATCTGCCATCCTTGCTAAGGCAACTGCTCCCAAGAAGCAGAGAAACTACCTCTTACCTGGAGACTGTGCAATCTGGGGACACCTAAGGGGAACATCTGCTCCAAAATGATCTTTCTCTCTTCTTCCATCCCGAAGATTTCTTGGATAAAGCCAAGATATCAGGAGGAAACAGCAGGGATGGCTGTTCAGTTTCTGCACTGCTTACCAAGTGACAGCAACTGCTGGTGGCAAAACATCTTCTGCCCCTCTCCTGTATTTTATGGTTGGTTACAGGGGGGTGGGAATAGGAAAAATAAAAGGGTAATTTTCCAGAGCAGCAGCCAACAAGTATTTTGATCCACAAGTCACACAGCTGCAGCAACCTCCTGTTCTGCTAGGATTTTCCATCTTTTAAAATTTTCTGTATCCCACTAAAGCTTTTTCATTTCACACAGATTAAGAGTTAATTCAGGTCAAATAAGGATTAATTAGTCTGTGTAAACCAGCCCCAGACACCGATGCGCTGGAGATCTTTTTAAATTAGTTGCTGTTACTGTAAGTCTGTATCTTCTGATGGCAAGACCTCTGGTGTATTATAAATTTGCAATCAGGTACCCCACGGGATGTGAGATGAGGGAAAATGTCAGTCTTAACAGTGTTTAAATCCCTCCTGCCGCTGAACTGCAGCCTCTTTCAAATTAGGTCCTGTTGGCAAAATCAGATAAAGAGATGGAAATAAATGATGTGAACAAAGGGCATCAAAGAGTATCATTTAAATTGTTATTGACTGTGGGCACAAAAAAAAAGCACAGCATGAAAACATACTTAATAAGAGGAGATAATAGGACCATGGAGACAGGGTTGGGGTGGGTTTTTTTTTTGATTTGGAGGAAAAAACATCAGATAGTTTGTGTGTTTGTGCATGCTTTTTCACCTAGTTTACAGGTAAGGGGAGATTAATACAGAATAAATTTCACAGACTGGGCCAAATCGCTTTGATATGCCATATGCACTAACATCAGAGAGTATTTATTCAGACTTCATTGCAGAAGGGACCAAACCTGTTGCTGTTGGAACGACTTCCAGGATCTCTCATGGTAATCCAGAAACATTTACAGAGTTGCCAAAAAATCTAAGTGAACAATTTATTTATTTCATTTTTTAGGGGTAAAGTGTGGGAAAACCTTTCAGACAAAGGCTCACCTGTGACCTCCAAGTCACAGAGGGCTAAGAGATAAGGAAGGAAGCACATGATATGTTCACTGCTCTTAAAGGTCTGTCTTGCAGATTTTAGGGAGCTGAGGATCTGTTTGACCACATCTCTACATGAGCTGATGGGATGAAAAGGGGACTGAATTTAGAAACTCCAGACCCAAGCATCCTGAGCTAAAGGATAACAAATTGGAGACTAATGCTTTTTTTATCTCCTGATTTAGGACTCTACAATCTCCTTTTGGGAATGACTTCTGTGCAGATCCCTGTAGCTGATACATGCCCACAGCAGACTGGAAACAGTGTCTGCACAACATGTGGTGCACACACATGTGCGTGGAGCTCCATGATGACACCAAACAGCAGTGAGTCATCAGTGCTCTCCTCCCTCTCCTCCCAAAGCTGAATGCCACCCAAACGTTGTGTGTGAAGTTGTGGAAGCACAGAAAGGACTGAGCAAAGTGACCAGGGTGTTATGTGATCCCCCATGACCCATGAGTGCTGGTGGTTAAACCCACACATCTGTGATGGTGGGGAGAAAACTGGAAGCTTGTGCAACCTGCAGTCATGTAAATGCCTGCTGGGTCATCAGAGCTGCTCTGCTCTTCAGACTTCAGGTCAAGGTTGCTCAGCAGGGTGCTGTAATGACCAGAGTACAACCAGAGCTGACCAGCACACTTACCTAACTCACCTTACTAAATCCCCACCCCCCCAAAGAGTACACACAGCAAAGGCAAGGCCATGTCCACCAGCAGAAGAGCTGGCCTGCTGCATTAGCAGCCCTGGGTCTGGAGACCAAATGCCTTAAAATCCTCCAGAGGACCTGGAGTTCATCTCTTGGGGTGCCCCCAAGTTCGGAGTGACCTGACCTTGGCAGGGGGCGATCTGAGCCTTGACCTGTGCCAAATCAACACCTTCTCTCTCTCTCCTCCCTCCCCTTGGCATTGCTAAATGACTTTCTACACAGCTTCTAAACTATCAGGAGGAAATCTATGACAACATCACCTCATATTTCTCATGTGCAGACCTAATGATATTTTGGGAGAGGTTTTGGGACTTTTTCTCTCCCTTATTGAAAATGATATCCAGTAGCCTAGATAAGGGTGATAAGAAGAACTCAGGTACCTTGGTGGTTGTGCTGATGAAGCAGAGATCACGCCTGTGCCTTTTCTGGGATTCTTCATCCTTGCCCTGAGAGATCAGGAGATCCCTGCTGTCCTAACAAGGAGCAAACAGCTCCAGCTCTTACCACGACAGGTCAGGTGTGGAAATCTTTCCAGCAGTCACATGGTGGAGACAGGATGGCCCAAGGTTTCCCACGGCTCATTGTGCACTTGGGAGGCTGTCACCAAAAAATGGAAAGGAGGCAATTAAAGAAAAGATCCTTCAGAACAAAGTCCTGCTGGGAAGAATAGCTGACATACCAGTCTTGCTGTTAACGCACCACTGAAATCACTCAGTGCTGTCCTGCTGGGGTACAGCCCCTAGAAGAGACAAGAATAGTCATTCAAGCCAGGAATTTGTAATAATATTTCTCCAGACCTCTCTCCTCTTCCCCAGAGTGGGCAAGGCATTCATTTCCACAGCTTGTCTGCAAACTACTTGCATTTACCTTGGAAATGGGCCCAACCTAGAAGAGAGACTTTTCCTGCCTTGGAGACCTTCTAATCTGGGCCTGACAGGACTCCAGATGCATGTCTTTGTAATGTGGATGCACATTCAGCCCTGGATGTGACCAAAGGAGCTGGGGCCCATTTCTCCTGCTAATAGGAGACTATGGAAGAAACAGGATTTGAATGGTGCATTTTTAAATGACACATAAAATGCACAAAGACCATCATGAGACAGACACACTCATCTGAACTGGGCTCAGCTTGATCCAGCTCACCCTACTGACTTAGTGGTATTTTTCTTCCCTGCACTATGCTTGACAGAATTAATCTGATGCTGCAGAGAGCTTGATCAGATGTACAGCTCCCAACCCTCTGGGGAGCCAGGCTTGCAAGGGAGCTCTTGTGTGAGATGCCACTCTAACAGCACCCTCAGCAACTCATGGAGCTCTTTCTTCCAGAGGTTGTGGAGGGATGCCACTTCTTTTTGTTTTACCTACAAAGACAACGGGCAAAGCTTTTGGCTTTTCAAAGGCTAACTTGGATGATGACATGAGTTTGTGACACAGCAACGTGTTATTCATAAAGACTGAATAAAAACCTTTTCATCTTGAAAAATAACAAAGCCAGAGCATTGCTGCTCTGTAGCAGGATGAGACCTACCTGGCAGGCAGAAGCTGTGGATTTCTCTCCCTGAACAGATTGCAGCAGAGATGAATGCATTGGATTGGAAAAGCTGTTTCCTGAGATTTTTGTGGCAAGACACCAAATGTTGTTTCAGGAGAGGCAGGTTCATACTCTCTGGCCACTGGTAGCACAGGCACACCTTTTCTTTCTGCCCTAGGATGCTGCTCCAGAAACATGGGTGGGTTAAGCCAGGGACTGTAGAGCCAGGTACATTGAAGTAACCTCATACTGGCAGGGAGGTAAATGCATGTAGTGGTCACATATTCCTAAGAGTTTTGTGGGGGCATTTCTCATACAGTGAGTACTATCACTGAACAAAGCTCTGTGGAGACCACAGCTACACCTGAATTTAACCCCCTATGACCCCCCAGCCAGCCCCTTGCTTTGTAAAACACAGAAATGCTTCACTTTCCTGTTGTGTCTGCACAGATTTGAAACTCTTCCCTGTGGGTGTCCCTCCCTAAGTGTGTGCAGGGCTCTTGGCACAGCAGGCTGCCATGTGAGCGAGTTCCTCCAGGCAACAGCATGATATAAACAGCAGCAGAGACACACCACACCTGAAGTTTGAAAAAGTTGACTTGAAAAGAGAGAGAGAGAGGTTAAAAGGCAGACAAAAAGTTGTTTTCTTGCCCTTGAGGGCCATGTCTACATGAGCCAGTTTAATACCTATTACTACAAGTATTAGCACAGACAAGGCTTAGGTATCTCCATGGAGCCAAATTACATCCCTGAGCTGGCACTGCTTTAACCATCCTCTAGCTCTAATGACTGACTCATACACTCATCAAGGGGGATGCATCCTGTGTGATAGCCCCGGTCTCATGGAGGCTTTAAAGTCCAAATTCCTGTCAAAATCAACTGTCTGTGGCTTGCCATATAGCAAAGTGACTCATGCCCTGCGTCAGGGCCATGCTGATGATGCTGGAGTGGGGACAGAGACTTCCAGGCATGGGTCTGAGCACTCACTGGAAGTGAGAGATGGAGGAGCCACCAGCTGAGCCACTGATGGGTGTCCAGCTCCCAGGTGTCACAGCACCCACAGTAAAGGGTAGAGGAGCTTTTAATGCTGGTCTGATAGGTGTGATGCCAGCAGCAATTACTTGTAAAGGGACTGAGCCCTCCAGAGCATCTCTGCTGGGGACACTTCCATGGGCCTTGGTCACACCAACACACAAGGAGCACTCAGATGGCCATCTGCATCAGCAGATCAGGTCTGAGACCTACCTGGGGTGAGAAAGGCCAGGCCACATGCCTCCAGTCTTTCCCCAGCTACCCTGTCTGCAGACCACAGGTCCTGCTGTAAACAGCTCAAATACTTTCTGTGCACAAAGGGCCATCACTGATTAGAGTTCAGCACTTCAGCATCATGGGGCAAAGAGATTAAGGTAACGACTAAGGGTTGCTTAAGAGCAGTCAGCAGGAAGCATCTGACTCTGGGTCTGGATTGTATTTAGGCTGTCTGAGCCACGGCTGTCCCCACAGCTCACTTCCCAACAGTTTCCCTGGGAGCTCAGCAGAACAGCTCAGGATTAGCCAGGTCCTCTCTGCAAGGGCAGAGCTGCTGTCTCAAGAGCCTTGTCAGCTCAGAGGTGGCAGGTACAAACTGGCTGCTTGTTGCTACAAGGGAATCAGTCTCTTGGAGCCTCATAGGTCACCTCCAGACTTCTAAAAAATGTTTTTAATGACTCATATCATGTCCTTCAGTTGAGGTGTTAAACCAGGCTTTCTGGAGGGTATCAAAGTGGAAGTTTAAGGCTGCACAGCATTTTTTCAAGAGCAAAAAGGATGCAGCAGCACTGGAGCAGTCAGAGGCACTCCCTCACTGTCCAGCAAGCAAGTTAAACCAGCAAACTCTGTGCATAAAACTGCTGAACACCATGGGAAGCATGACTCCTGTCTTGGTCCCTGAGCACAAAGAGCTAATGCAAAGGTAAAGCATGAGAGACTTCTGCAGAAGGCATGGTCCTCATCTTATCCACAGGTTGTTTGATCTTCTGTAGCATTGTGCAGGCACAGAGACGCCTGAGAAACACAAGTCTCCCTAAGATGAACGCTGCTGTGCTGGGTAAAGGCTATCTGAATAAACCAGAAATTTCCACTGCAGGAGACATGATTTCATTTCTGAGAAGATATGCTGGATCTCTGAACACTGGATATTATTCAAGCACTTAAACCAGACCATCCCCCCCAAAGCAAAAGGAAGACTGTAGGTGCCGTTCGTGCAGCAGGCAGCATGAGTACTTGCCCCTCCTCCAGTCCCTGACAGCATGGAGCCAGAGCAAATAACAGCAATAATACAACACTATAAACTCTGGAAGAAAGCAGACATCTGTTGCCCATCAGCTATTACACCTTGGTGACCATGCAGCACAGTAAGTATGAAAGCGATTACTTATCCTTTGACAGCATGGCCACAGCACATGTATGGGAAGCTTTGTACAGCAGACTTGTAAGGAAGACCTACAAACAGCAGGACAAGTCACCGTTTCAGCTCTGAGAATACATCCATGCTGCTCCCCTCGCTGTGAGACACGGGCTGCAAAGCAGCTGCAGGCTGATGAAGAGCATGTGGACCATCTCAGGTAGCCTTGATGCCACCTGGGGGCCATTAATCAGCAAGCTTCTGCTGCAGCCCCAACCTCCCACCCCAACAGGAGTCCCACACAAAGTCACTGGAGGTGGCTGTAGCTTCAGCACCAAATCTCTAATGCCAAGACAAACATTATGTTGACCTGCCCAACTACCTACCAGTTTTACCTATGCTCAACAGCATAGATAACCCTTTCTTTCCCCTTGCTCACCTCTCCTTTGCAATCTTTGGGCACTGTAAGTACTTTCAGATGACAGGTAGATTGAAATTCCTTCCCTTGAAAAATTAAACACAAGACCTCAAGTCATTTTGTGCTTTGTCAGCAGAAGGGTGTCACAGAACAGTGGGCAAAAGTGGGTGTGGAGAAAGCCCAAAGGATAAGAAAGGTTTCAGGTTTGTGGAGATGAAGCATCTGAGCCAGTGAAAACAGTGGGAGCCAGAAGGTGTTCTCATTTTCGCTACAAAAGCAATAAAGTTTTAACTAGATCTGGGGTGAAGGATATAAAACCCAATAATTCATGGAATCTGATTATTCCATTTTTGTCTCTTCTTCTGAAGGAGCTGGAGACTGCAAGTCTTCAAGGGAAAAGCCTGGACCAGAAACCCATTTCAGCAACATCTACATTCTTATGCAAAAACCTGGTCTAGTTTAACAGAGGCCCCAAGGCTGAAAGTCTCATCCCACTGTCCAACCCCCTCTGAAATCATCCCGGAATGATTCACAAATAAGACAAGTTTCACATCTCGTTTTTCTTCCCCCATCTCCTCTCAGGGGGGACAGATGTAGAACAACCCCTGTAATTTCAGCCAACCCCTTGCTCTCCTGCAGACACAGCAGCAGGGATTTAAAGCCTGCTCTGTCCTCCAGAAAGGCAGCCTTTGAACAGCACCTTCTGGCAGATGGCATCACCCTCACAACCGATTCTGCCCCTGCTGAGGCTGGACCACGAAGGCAGGGCTCAGTGGAGACTCCAGGTTCCCGGTCCCTTTTCTCAGTGTCAGCACTGTTAGATCCAGCAGATGAAATGCAGAGGACAATGAGATGTGCACTAGAGAGATACACACATAGAAATACAGCCTTTGGTCTAAGGCTGAATTAGGGGTTGTTGACATGACCCCTGGATCGTGCAACATTGATGCTCAAGCATCTTCAAAGAAATGAGGCATTGGAGGTGTTTCCCCACCCTGCCTTTCAGTAAAGTCTCTAAATCTGTAGGTTTTCTCTACCCCACATCATTCTACCTCAAGCTCTACAAATCTATACCTGTGTTTCTCCAGGTCCTTCTCCAGCTAATTGCCTATAAAGATTCAAATCATGAACTGCAACTCAAAGCTTTTCACAGGCATTAGGGGAGTATTAAATAGGAAATTCTAAAACTAAATTATAGTTTCCCACTGCAAATGTTTTAAAAAAAATATATCTGCTTTTAATTAGAAAGAAAAATAAAAAGTCCCACAGTTGACTGCAGGCTCCTTCCTACCTACCACACACGTAGGCTCTGGCCAAATCCTCACTGGGAATAAAGCAACAAAACTCCACAGGAACTGGGACATTTACATCCATGGGCTCCAGCAGAGGATCTGGCCCCGCTGGCTCCTGGACAAGCTTGAAAAAATCTCTGCAGAAGATCCCCCTCCTCTCCCTTTCCAGGCAGCTCAGGTTCCTGTTGAGCATCTCACACCTCTCTGCCGGGAAGGTATGATTTATTTGGCAGCTGGGCTTTCCCTCCCGGGGAGCTTCCTAATAGATCTGTGAAAGCAAAGGTTATGTGGAGGCAGCTCCAAGGATGAAGTCATTGGCTTTGCTCTGAGACCAGAGATTTTAGCCAAGCCTGATGGTTTCAATAAAGCAAAGCTCGTGAGCTTGTTGTTTGCCCAAACGGGATGAGATTTTCTGCTGCAGGACCAGGCAAGGATTTGGACAGAGCCCCTGCACCTCCTGACAGAGTGACAATGAGCAGCCTTGTCAGGACAAGTGAAGCACTTTCCCCAAGCTGTCTGCAATCCTGTGCCAGCCCTTGATTACTCCAGGGATTTAATGTGCCAAAGACAGCACTAACCCTTCCTGCAGGAAGCTCAGTCTCTCCCCAGCCCAAACTCCATCACCCCAGGCAGGGATCAGCAGCATCACCGCTCGCCTGCGCTGCGGGCTAGCACAAGGGTGTCACAAGCTTTATAGACCACGGGGTTACCCCTCCTCTGCCTGCATCTGTCCCAGCAGAACCCAGTGGAAGCAATCAAGCCTGAAAAAAATAATCCCAAATATTCAATATCAGTCAGTCTTACTGAGTTGTGGAGGTTCACAGACAGGCACTGATAGGAAATGTGTACAGCTGCATGAGAGTGTTCCTAAAGCAGAGGCACATATATAATAAATAATACAGTGCTATGCAATGGATACACGTGCAGGTACACAGCTGAGGACAGGGATGTGCATAAAGCAATGAGATATATTGTCTTTTCAGCCTTCTCACCAGCTCACTTCCTGCTAATCCATCTCCCCTGAAATGTATTCCCAAATCCCAATTCCCAAATCCCAATCCCACCAGACTCTACCTGGATCGAAGGGAAAAAACTCCCAATATAAAGTGTTCCTCAGTCTCAGGAAAAGACCATGCATACCCAGAAAAGACATCGGCTTGAGTGTCTCACAGGCAAAACTCAGGATGGGTCTTTTTTCATCTTAATTGAGCATTTGCTTTTAAATTTGGAAGGTTCTCAGTTAAGGCACTTTGTATTTTTTATATCCATGTATAATTACACGCTGTTATCATAACGTAGGCCAGACCCACATCCCAGTGAAACTAGTGTGAATATTTGCAGCGACTTCAGTCAGAAAACAGAATTCCAGCCCTCACAGAACTGGCTAAATCGTTAAAAACCCAGTTTTGTAAATATTTTTGTGAATGAAAGTGGTTGGCTGTGACTCATGAGCATTTGGAAAACTACAGGGCATTTGGGAAATGTTTGCAGTTCCCCCAAGCATCACACAAGGCAGCATGGATTAGCATTCACCCCAAATTTCATAGTCTGTTACTCATTGCTCCCTAATTTAAAACAACATGGAAGTAGGAGTGATACTGTATGAGTCCAGTGACCAGTCATGGGCGGTGTAAAACTGAATTACAAACAACAACAGTCACAGAAGACACGTCACAAGCTGCCTGCTGATGATGGCTTTCCAGCCAAAGTGTCTGAAAAATAAGGACAATGAGAAACCATGGGTCAGAAATGGTTCCTGAACAATTCAGAGGCAAAAAACCTGCACATGAGCTCAAGTCCACCAGCTGCAGCAATACCCAAGCCCCAAGGTCCCTAAGCTGCTGTTAAGCTCAGGGTCACCCCACGCCAGAGCTGTAAGGATGCCCTTTGCACCTTCTGATTTCACTTACAATGTTCCAGAGAAGTAACAAATGTCCCAAACTTCCTCCTCAGGGTGGAGAGCAGGGAGAAGTTTAAAGTGGTGTGTGCATGCAGGGGAAGGGGGCATAAGGAGCTAAAGGATATAGGGATGGCTCACAGCCAGTAAAAAAAAAAAATAAAAAAAAAATCAGTATGTACATGAGCAGTGATTTAATTTCATCCCAAGACCTGCAGAACAAAGGACTCTTTCAAAGGAAAGACACCAAGACTGTGAAAAATGCCAGATCAAATTTTTTCCACCAGAGAAATCTAATTTTTGATCATATTGGGTCTGACTGGTCCTTTCGATGACCCCATCACATGGATTATGGGTTTGCATTGTTTTAGCCTGCAAGAAGCTTGCCACGCTATCTCAAGTGTGCTTCAGCACTCCCAGTTATGAGGCCTGAAGTATATCCTAGCTTTCAACAGCAACGTGATTTTTGGGTTTTTCCACAACTCTCTCATTCCTGTGAGCACTGACTGAGCTCCAAGAGGCCTTAGGAGGAATGGTTAATTAATAACAAATGATTAAATAACAAACCTGGAAAGTAGCATTGCATTATTTCTGTAAAGTTCTCGGTGCCTCGGTTTCCCTGGCTGTACAACACCATGGCTGGGCTGGAACACAAACAGCAAATATTTCCAGCAATTTGCTTTGCCAGGAGTGAATTTTCACCCATTTGACTCAAAGAAAGATTATGGCTATCACAGAATCCCAGAACATCAGGAGTTGGAAGGGACCTCGAAAGCTCATCTAGTCCAATCCCCTGCCAGAGCAGGGTCACCCAGACTAAATCCCACAGGAACACATCCAGGCACGTTTGAATGTCTCCAGAGAAAGAGACTCCCCAACCTCTCTGGGCAGCCTGTCCCAGGGCTCTGTCACCCTCACAGGGAAAAAGTTCCTCCTTATATTCACCTGGAACCTCCTCTGCTCCAGCTTGCACCCGCTGCCCCTTGTCCTATCACTGGCCATCACTGAGAACAGCCTGGCTCTGTCCTCCTGAGTCTCACCCTTTACATATTTATAAACATTATTAAGGTCACCCCTCAGTCTCCTCCAGGCTAAAGAGACCCAGGTCCCTCAGCCTGTCCCCATAAGGAAGGTGTTCCACTCCACCATCTTGGTGGCTCTGCGCTGGGCTCTTCAAGGAGTTCTATGTCCTTCTTGAGCTGAGGAGCCCAGAACTGGACACAATATTCCAGGTGTGGTCTCACCAGGGCAGAGTAGAGGGGGAGAAGGACCTCTCTTGACCTACTCTTCTGATACTCCCCAGGATGCCAGTACATTGCTGGTCATTGGCATCCTACCATCCACCAGGACTCCCAGGTCCCTCTCACCTACACTGCTCTCCAACAGGCCACTCCTCAACCTACACTGGTACCTGGGGTACCCCCTGTGATATAAAAACATGGGTTACTAGAAGCTCCTAAGCTGCAGCAGGTCACTGCTTCCCTATGAGGGCACTACACAGCTCAGAGAGTGGAGGGGACACCTCCCCAGGGAGCAAGGAATGTGAAACCCTTTGGATAAAGTCCCATCAGGGTGCAAAGCAAAGGGAAGCCTGCCTTCCCTGGGCGTGCTGTGGCACTGAGAAGCAAGCATTGGCAAGAGACAGAAACCTGCCTACATGTTAACTTAGCTTCTTTGTGCTAAGGGAGAGCATCAGACTTCTGCAGGAGCTTTGGAGGTTGCTATGCCTCTGTCCCACATCTGGTAGGTCTGAGCTCCTCATGGTACCAAGCCAGACTGCTGCAGCTCCTTTTTTCAGCCTGGAGAAGGCTGTGGGGAGAGCTCTGAGCCCTTCCAGGCCCTCAAGGGGCTCCAGGAGAGCTGGAGAGGGGCTGGTGCCAAGGGCAGGGAGGGCCAGGCCCAGGGGAACAGCCTTCAGCTGCAGGAGGGCAGCTGGAGAGGGGCTAGGAGGCAGAAATCCTTCCTGGGGAGGGGGGAGACCCTGGCACAGGGTGCCCAGAGAAGCTGGGGCTGCCTCTGGATCCCTAACAGGGCTCAAGGCCAGGTTGGATGGGGCTTGGGGCACCCTGGCAGGTGTCACTAGAGTCGGGGCTCTGAGGTCCCTCCAATCCAAACCAAACCATGATTCCATACCTCTACAATTCAATTCAAGGGGTCTGCCCCACATCCAGCTGTGCTGCATGAGGATGCAATTACAACACAGTTGGCTCCAAGCATTGCTGGTGCCTCTCCATGGGAATCATCACGATGACACTCACCAGGAGACAAAAAAGGGGGAAAGAGAAACTGGATGCTTAAGTCAAATAAGTGTCAGACAAGTTTAGGGATGAGGTGGTTCCTGCTGGGATTCATGGGGCAGCTGGTAGAAGTGACTTGGCTTGGGTTATACAGGCAGTCAGAACCTTTAATAAATGTATTAATAAGGATTTAGTCTTAATTAAATCAAAACAAGCTATTTCAAAGAGGAATAAGGGCACGGTTTCCTCTGTAAATTGAACTAATTGGTTTAAATATCACACCCTCAGCTAAACAGGTGCAGCATCATTTAGAAAATGCCACAATTTCCATCAGAAAGGCATGCTCTTTTTTTGTAGACCTCCTGGTAGAGCTGGAAGAAGCAGACAAGCTTTTGGGGACAAAGGCTCCTCTGTTGTGCCCCAAATCTGAAACAGAACCAGTTTCCACATTCATCACTCCAAGGCCTGTGCTGACAAGGGCTGCACAAAATTATGGGGGGTTATAAATATTTTGCATACCATATTCCTCTAGAAAGTGGATAGGATTTAATTTGAAGTAGGGTTTGTTTGGTTTTTGGGGTTTTTTTCAGAAAGTGAAACTATCAATATAATGCATGTGATTGATTAGCTTGAATTTTAAAATCACAGACTGCTCTGGGTTGGAAGGGACCCCAAGGATCACAGAGCTCCAACCCCTCTGCCACAGGCAGGGCCACCAACCTCCAGGCCTGGAGCTACACAAGGTGTCCCAGGGCCCCAGCCAACCTGGCCTTGAACACCCCCAGGGATGGGGCACCCACCCCCTCTCTGGGCAGCCTGTTCCAGCCCCTCACTACTCTCTCTGTGAAAAACTTCCCTCTAATATCTAATCTGAACCTTCCTTCCTTTAGCTTTCTCCCCAGGCTTCTGGGAGAAACCTAGAAACTTTTTCTAGCCTTTTTAGCAATTTTGGTTCTTCCAGAACAGGTGAATCTGTTCTCTTAGAAAACCTAATTATTACATTTTCCTATTCTAATGATAACGGTTAAGACTTTCAGCTTTAAGCTGAAGACACTGAACACTGAGGAGTGCTTACCCACCTGCCCCACCATGGGTTTGGACCTGCTCTAAGCAAAACATCCAGCAGTAAATTAATTTTTGACCATCTTAACCTCTGTTCTTGGTCCCTTCCTACCTTGAGGTTTGGTGGTAGGAATGTTTTAGTTCCCAAGAGGTGTGAATATCCACTCCTGTTAGGTGGTATTTCAAGTACCATTAGTTACTGGTTTTGCTTTGAAATTAGTCATTAACTAATTTATATAGGAAATTATACATAACTAATTAGTTATAACTAATTTGCTTTGAAATAGTTATTGGTTTTGCTTTGAAATAGCTGCAAGGAGTGACTGGTTCCCTCCCAAGCCCAACGCTCCCCTTTCAAGAGGTGTTTTTCCACACAATGCTTCCTTTTCTCTAAGCTGTGTAAAGTGGAATGGAGCAAAGATTCACTCTTTGTCTGTGAAGGGAAACAAGGTTTGATAGAACTTACTGTATTTGGGAGGCAGAAAAAAAAAGTCTTCTGGATTTTCCTGGTATATATAAAAAAAACCCCAAACCAAACCCAACATCTCTGTAACCTTTAGACATCCTATTTAGAGGGTGTGGGTGATTGGACCCCTCCTGTGGCCAGTGGGTTTGGCAGTCATTGCCTGCAGGAGAGCTTGTCCATGCCATCCCACTAGTAACTGCTAGGGTTAAGTTTGGTCCTTAATTATTTGACATTAATCAGCCTTTGGAGGGTGTTTTTTACAAGGCACACTGGAGAGGGCATGCGCTTGCCTGATAGCAGCCCATTCTGGGCAGTGAGGATGCTGGTGCAGGGAGATGCTGAGGCCCCCAGAGCCAGGGGCTGAAGGGAGGGATGGCTACAGCAGCCTTGGCAGGGCACAGGCTCAGCTCCACACTGGGGGACCAAACGCTTCTGGTCACAGGGCAGGGGGATGCTGTGAGACCAGAGATCATCCTGCACACCTAAATCCACCAGCACACTGAGAACAAGCCTGGAGCTTTTGTCCCTTTTTTCCACATGCCTCTATCAGAGAAAACCATTTGTGTCCATATCATAGAGCCATAGAATCCCAGACTGGTCTGGGTTGGAAGGGACCCCAAGGATCAGAGAGTTCCAACCCCCTGCCACAGGCAGGGCCACCAACCTCCAGGCCTGGAGCTACACAAGGTTGCACAGGGCCCCTATGCTCATAAACTCTGAACGAGAGTTTCAGAAACACTCAAGCTAGAAGTCACCCAGTGTAAACTCCAGCTGCTTCCATGATTTTCACTAGTGCCCCAATGAAATCCACTGAGTGGATGTGAAAAAGAGGCACCAGTGTTTGCAGCCTTGGCTGCAGGAGGAACCCCATGCATTCAGCGTCACCTTAGCCTGTGCCTGGGCTGTGTGTTGGTGCTGCTCCACTGGTTTTAGCAGCACTATGCTGGTTTGTATCACCTGAGGATCTGACCTAGGGGAGCAGGCCACTGCCTGCATTTACCAGGTGAGTGCATCTCATTTTGGCAAGAAACCACCTCACACCAGCTAACAGCCTTTTCTCTGCATAGCCTGGTACTGCCTGCAATCATCAGAGGAGATAATGTCATACATTACGGCCTGAGCCTCACTGTGACACCTTTATGCAGTTAAAAAGCCTGTTCTATATATACACCCAGATAAAAATGTATATTGTAAAGCAATGAGGGGGCTAATCTCATTACAACCTCTTCAAAATGCAGTGTGAGAGTGATAAAAAATAAAAAGAGACATTAATTCTGTGGATGCTGGTTTCCATGTAGTGAAAGGGCACTATCAGAGGAGCACGTTACAGGCAGGACATAAGCTGAACTGCTCTCAGATCCTCCCTGTTTGGCAATGTGAGCCTGTTTTCTCCATCACTGACCCCAGAGGAGCACACCTTGAACTGGTCATGGGCCAGGGAGGTGGAAAGATAGGCTGGAATTTGGAAAGGGAGGATGAAACCTGGAGAGGCAGAAATGGGGCAGGGTGGCAGGGTTCAGTGTGGGGGATCAAGGCTAGAGGAGCCACCAAAACAAGGTGGGGATGGATTGTCAGAGCCTGATTTAGAGACGTGAGAATCATGGAAAACAGGGAGATTCTTGCATTCCATAGGAAAAAAGGATGGATGGGATTATAAGGCTCAAGACCAACCTTGAAGTCACAGAAATGGGTTGAGGAGCATAAAGGAGGCACAGAAGTGAAGGTCCCTCAACACCTCATGCAGTACATAACCAGCTCAGCCCAGGTGCTATAGGCATTAATGGTCTATCCGTGCATGGCACATCATGGACCTTGTTTTAACTAACAAGGACGGGCTCGTTAGGGAAGTGAAGGTCGGGGGCAGCTTAGGTCTAAGTGACCATGAAATGGTTGAGTTCAAGATCCTGGGTGGAAGAAGCAAGCCAAAAAGTAGGATAGCTACCCTGAATTTTGGAAAAGCTAACTTTGATCTCCTCCGTGACTTAATAGGGGCTATCCCGTGGGCTACGCTGTTTGAAGGAATGGGAGCCTGTGAGAGCTGGCTAGCATTCAAACAGCACTTCTTCCAAGCACAGGAACGATGCATCCCTTTGTGCAGGAAATCGGGAAGGAGAGGCAGAAGACCTGCGTGGATGAACACGGAGCTGCTGAGTAAACTCAAAGAGAAGAGGAAGATCTATGAATTGTGGAAGAAGGGTCTGAGCACATGGGGAGAATACAGGAATGTAGTCAGGGCCTGTAGGGTCGCAACTAGGAAGGCTAAAGCCCTCTTGGAAACAAAGCTGGCAAGGGACATAAAGGATAATAAAAAGGGGTTTTTAGATACGTGAATAGCAAGAGGATGACCAGGGATAATGTAGGTCCCTTGCTGAATGAGGAGGGTGTCCTGGTAACGGGGGATACTGAGAAGGTGGAGATACTGAATGCCTTCTTTGCTTCGGTCTTCACCTCAAAGGCCCCCGGGACCCACAGGCACTGGATGTAAATAGGAGTGTTTGGGATATGAAGAATTTCCCTCTGGTTGAGGTAGGGGAGGTCCAGGAGCGGCTCAAAGGGATAAACGCACACAAATCCATGGGACCGGATGGGATACATCCACGTGTGCTGAGGGAGCTGGCGGAGGTGATTGCTGAGCCGCTCTCTATCATCTTCAACAGGTCCTGGAGAACAGGAGAAGTGCCTGAGGACTGGAGGATAGCCAATGTCACTCCAGTCTTTAAAAAGGGCAAGAAGGAGGATCCCAGCAACTATAGGCCAGTCAGCCTCACCTCTGTCCCCGGAAAGGTAATGGAACAGCTTGCTCTGGATGCCATCTCCAAGCAATTGGAAGAGAAGAAGGTCATGAGGAGTAGTCAGCATGGATTCACCAAGGGGAAATCGTGCTCGACCAATCTCATAGCCTTCTACGATCTCATCACCGGCTGGGTAGATGGAGGGAGAGCAGTAGATGTCATCTACCTTGACTTCAGCAAGGCTTTTGATACTGTCTCCCATGACATCCTGATAGCAAAGCTGAGAAAGCATGGGATTGATGAGTGGACAGTGAGGTGGGTTGAGAATTGGCTGTCGGACCGAGCCCAGAGGGTCGTGATTCGTGGAGTGCAATCTGACTGGAGGCCTGTGACTAGCGGTGTTCCCCAGGGCTCGGTGTTGGGTCCAGTCCTGTTTAACATCTTCATTGACGACCTTGATGAGGGAATAGCCTCGACCCTCAGCAAGTACGCCGATGACACAAAGCTGGGAGGAGTGGCTGACACGCAGGAACACTGCGCTGCCATCCAGAGAGACCTGGACAGGCTGGAGAGCTGGGCAGTAAGAAACCAGATGAGGTTCAACAAAAGCAAGTGTAAAGTCTTGCACCTGGGAAGGAACAACCGTTTCTATCAGTACAGGCTGGGGGATGACCTGCTGGAGAAGAGCTCAGTGGAGAAGGACCTGGGGGTCCTGGTGGATGACAGGTTGGCCATGAGCCAGCAGTGTGCCTCTGTGGCTAAGAGAGCCAATGGGATCCTGGGGTGCATCCGGAGGAGTGTAGCCAGCAGGTCAAGGGAGGTGATCCTCCCGCTCTACTCTGCCCTGGTCAGGCCCCACCTGGAGTATTGTGTCCAGTTCTGGGCTCCCTGGTATAAAAAGGACAGGGATCTCCTGGAGAGAGTCCAGAGAAGGGCTACGAAGATGATAAAGGGCCTGGAGCATCTCCCCTATGAGGAAAGGCTGAGAAGATTGGGACTGTTCAGCCTTGAGATGAGAAGACTAAGGGGGGACCTAATTAATGTTTACAATTATCTTAAGCAAGGGATGCAGGGGGAATCAGCCAGCCCCTTTTCAGTGGTCTGTGGAGACAGGACAAGGGGCAATGGCTGCAAGTTGGAGCATAGGAAGTTCCGCACCAACATGCGGAGAAACTTTTTCACAGTGAGGGTGACAGAGCACTGGAATAGGCTGCCCAGGGGGGTGGTGGAGTCTCCTTCTCTGGAGATATTCAAGACCCGTCTGGATGCCTATCTCAGTGAAATGTCCTAGGGAGCCTGCTTCGGCAGGGGGTTGGACCCGATGATCTCTCGAGGTCCCTTCCAACCCCTACAATTCTATGATTCTATGATTCTATGATCATCTGAGAGGTAGCTTTCATTTTCCAGGAGGTCAACCCCCTAAAACTACTGTGAGGACTGGTAACAAGGGCTGGGGGGATGACCACAAAATTAAGACTTTTTAGTGCTGGAATGCCTCTGATTCTTTAAGAATTCATGATGTGGTCCAATGTTGGATGTTGATAAATGATCTGACCCTTCTGCTGTCTGCAGCCCTTTGTTAGCAATCCCATGAGGTTTACAGGTTCTTGCTATGGGAAACAGAAATGTGGCTTGATCTACACCAGCTCATAAGCAGTCACCAAGTCAAGGGCAAATCAGCCCTCTAGGAAAAAAAAAAAAGCAAGTATAAAAAAGTGCAGAACTGGGCTGAGAGAAAGCCCTTTGCAGGACTGTCTTCATTTCAAACAGGGCAATGTGCCCATTGTTTTAGTTCGGGGGTCCAAGGTTGTATTGAAAGTCCCATGTATGGGGAGAAAGGTGGTGACACCACTTTCTGCCCGTGGAGCCTCCCCTGTGGGTTATAAACACAAGGTTTCTCTGAAGCCTTTGCAAAGGAGTTACGTGCCAGGTTGAAAGTGTTTGTACATCAAACACTTCTTATCACAGCTTCTCCCCTCCTCATTCAGATTTTCATCTTCAACTGATATGTAAACACAAGCATAATCTGTAATATCTGGGCTGAGGTTCAAACTTGTTTTAAATCAACTTCTCTGCAGGGAAGTGTGTGGTGCTGCCCTGGTGTACAGCATGAGACCGGCCCTTGGGTTGGAAAGGTACAGTTCCTGTTGGGAATAACCTGTGTACTGCCCCTCCTGCCCACAGATTACAGTCAACTGCAGAGCTGGGAGATAAGGCAGATACAGGGTCTGTATCTGGTACAGGGAAGCAAGATATCTGTGGTGGAGTAGCTGTGAGCACTAACACATTTACTTGTCATTATGAAGCGCAGCAGAGCAGATAAAACCATTAGATATTTAAAAATTAGTTAATGCTAGGATGCAATGATTTGGGCATTTGTAATGCTGCTTTAAATGGAATCAATATTTTCCAGTTCATTTTACTGTAGATTTTTAATTCTGCTATTGCACTTGAGCTCTGTGCTCTGAGCAGCAGGTAAACTAGCAGAGATAGGCAAGATTTCTTCTGGGATGTGACCAGTTGTGTTTCAGGAAGTGCATCAGCTCCTAGAGATTTCCTAAGCACCATCTCTTTTATTCAAGAGAGCTTAATTGTCATCCAGGACATCTGGGATGATCTCTCAGGGGTTTGTGTTGACAGAACATTAACTAACACACGAAAGCTCTGGGATCCCATGACATGATCCATCACTGAGTAAAGACAAGTTGCCTGTATCACATAGGATGAATTCATCGAGGAGCCAAATCATTAGCATAGAAAGGTCATCTACTTGTCTGTCATTATCGTGTGAGGCAGATAGTCTATAATGTGTGCAGGAGTTCCCCACGGAGCAGCAATCAGCCCTTCGCTACACAATTTCATTGTTCTTTTTGAAGCTGGTAAAGAGCTTTCTCATTGAAATCCCTAGCTGTAAACACCTGAAAGGAAATGTGTAAATCTTGGCTACTTCTGTGTTCTGTACATGAGCATGAACACAAAAGAAGTTCCTTGTGTGAGTATTGCTGATCTCCGCTAGACACGTTCAGACCTAAAGATCTGAAGTGGACTCCATATTGCTTGTGGCGAAATGAGATTTCCATTTTAAATAGGGAAAGTCTGCATCTGAAACAAAAACTCCATCCTATTTTTCTCCCTGCTTATACCAAGAGCTGTGCCATGTAGTTTAACCACGTTGCTGCAGACATCCACCAACAAATAAACAACGCTGCCGATTCCCCCAGCTCTCTCCCAGAAGGGCAGGGAAACCTTGCCAAACAAGCACTAGCTGGACAATTCATTTCACTGCATCAGCCAACCTGCTGAATCTGCAAATAACATCAAGAAAATGCCCCAAAAGCAACATATTTTGGAACTGGACAAAAAAATCAATCATTTTGCTCCGTCAGTGGTGAGTGTATGGTTTATGTTGTTCATTGTGAACTTGGACATAATCCCGTTTGGCTCTTGGAAAATACAAACTCAGCCCAGCCGTGAATATTATTTGACTGTGACTCAGGCTTTGCGTGTTTGCAGGTTCTCCATTCTCTTCCATAGTGCTTGATTTCTCCATGTCCAGCGTTGCTCGAAACACAAGCTGCTCAACTGCCATCTCCTTTACCACCCCTCAATCCAGGCTGACACCTGGTTTCTGGGCCAGAACACCTCTGCCCTCTCCTCCACCGAGTCCGTAGCTGCCCCTCTGCAGCTGAACAGCAGAAAAACAGTGGTAAGTTGTACATGGAGAAGTAAGCCTTCAGCATGGCCTTGAAATGCTGCCTTGGGCAGCGCGTCTTCCCTCCACGTGCCGGTTGGCTGCGTGTGGCCTGCTCGGGCCTTCATGAACCTCTCGCCTGACCCATGGAGTGATCACGCCATAATAAAGCTGCATATTTCATCTGGTCTGAGGGTCGGGTTGAAAACTTGACCCTAAACATCAATGACACATGTCTATAGTGGCAATATTTCACAGACTTTATGGGAAGACCTTGGAGGCTTTATGGCGCCTCTTCTTAGAGGCAAACTGTCCTGCCTGCCTTTGTGATCACCTTGCCAGCAAACAGATCTATAGCACCTCGTATTACTTCATTTCAGAGGTTCCCATTCAGAAAAGAGGCACTGAAAATCCATAACAATTGAAATATAGCAGAATTTGAACCAAGGTCACGCTAGCTTGAGAGATGACCTGCCGTGATCAAAATTAACCTCACCCAGTGCACGTGCTGCTGGGTTTAGAAGTGATGCTCTGAATCACCACGATTCAGGGCAGCAAAAAGAAAAAGCACTTGCAAGAAAGGGTGGACTAGTGGGTGGGAAGGGCAGAAGGAAGCTGTACAATCATTTTAGCTGTTCTCACATGTAAAACAGTCCAGCAAACATTGCTCTGAAATTCCTGTTGTGAGCTCATACGTAATTCTCTGAGCTCAGTTTACCTCTGAGAAGAGTCAGGACAAAATCCTGGGGGAGGGGAGAGGAAAGTAAATGAAAAAATCTTATTGACACCAATATGGCCAAATTTCCAAGGTGCCTTGAGGCAAAACAAAGCAAATCCCCCCAAAAATCTATGTTTATCTGTGTTATGAGCATGAGTGCATCTCTTTCCCCTGCCCAGGGAGCGGGGGCTGGTTGGTTGTGTGAGCTCTGTTAATATGCTATCGGCATTTTATGCACAGAAAAGGTGACCTATTGCTTTGCCCACTAATAGATCTTCTACCCAGGAATGTTTCTATAAGCCAGCTAAAAAGTTAGCCAGCTTTCTCTGTTCAGAGTTGCACCAGCTGACCTCAGAGTGTTATTTTTCAAAGGATACTGCAAACCTTTGTCAGAACAGCCCCATGATGTATGTCTATCAGTTTTGTGCTGATTAACATTGACTACCAACAGGCTTAGCCTAAGCTGGAATAAGCCCTTGTGTGGGGCAAGGCTACACAGAAGGTAGGGAGAATGGTTCCAGTTTTGCAGTGGATTGAGTTCCTGGTCAAAAGACAAGAGTGTTTTTTTATAAAATGCAGAAAGGCAGCACAGAGGGACGCAGGAGGGAGTGGAGATGTCCACACATACAGGAAATCAGGGTGATTTGTTTTTTGGTGTATTATCTGTCTTCAAAAGACAGGGATAATGCTACTTGAGACTTTTCTAAAAATGCGAGTTTATCAAAATGGGAATTTTCTGCAGGAATACATCCGCTTCAACAGGGGTTGCAGCTGAAAACACCCCAGAACAAAAACTCAGCGGCAGCAAATCCTTGACATCGCTGGAGGAGCAGCCAGGGTAGTTTCCAGATTACTTCTTTTGGCTTCACAGCCTGAGTGTGGTTTGTGTACCTCTGAAGGCGATGAGCAGACGCTCGGTCCCCTGGAATCAGAAGCTCTGATAGACTTGATTCCCTTTCTAAGTCACTCTGGTGGCAAAAAAGTTGGAACTATTCTACAAGTCTGAGGGGAACCAAAGAGAAGTTCAGAGCCTTGGGACCCCTGGTTAAGGGGTCAGGAGCACGAGACTCTGTTAATACATTTGATTTCAAATGTTTGGATGTGATTCCTGGTTCTGGCACAGCCTGGTCAAACCCATCCCCTGAATACAGCACCAGCTGTCCAGGCGGATGCTGGTGGTGCCGGGCTCTGCCAAAGCCACCGCGAGTCCAGCCGCTCGCAGGGCACCAGCACGTTGGCAGGGGCTCTGACCCCGCGGGGTCAGTCAATGGCACCTGTGGCCCTGTGATGCTGGCAGCAGCCAAGAAATGTCCAACTCAAGTACTGCATGTCTTGAGCAGGGCCAGTGAACACTGGCAAACACGCCGCTGTGCTGGCTTGGATTTATCCCCTGTTTCTTCTGTATGAACAAAGGGGGGAAGCCTAAGTAATGGATTTTTTTCTGCTTCATTTTACTCCCACCTTCTCTGCCCCCTGTAATCTGATTTTTTACACCTCATTTATGTGTTTTTATTCAGCTCATCTTTGTGTTTTCTTTTTTTCACACCTTTGGATCAGCTCTCTCCCCATGTCTGGCACCTGTGATTATATCCTTCAGCTTCACAATGCAGACTTGCAGAGCAGCATTTAATAACAGGGAGGATTTGACTGACTGGAGCTTTGATAATGGTGGTGGGAAAGGCACAATCGCTGCCTTTTCAACAGTATACTTTGCACAGAAAGCGTTCGACAGTGTCACAATCTGATAAAAAAAAATATATCCCAGATTCCACCCATAATTATACCTTCTCTCCTTTACCTATCCACCTTCTTTTCAAAACTAAGCTATTGTGGGTGACACCAGCCTCCGGGGAGGTGGGGGTGGTGGGACACAAACCTGGAGAGAAACAGAGAGGGAAAAAGAAAGAAAAAAAAAAAAAAGGCCAATTCACTGTGATTTTACCTCAGGCTCGTCTCCACCTGCCCACATTCCCCTGTGTCTCCTTTCAGATGACACCTTGTGCTCTGCCATGGGCAGGCCAGCTCCAACTGGGGGTCTGGTGAAGTTTTAGGATGCAAAAATACCACCTGACTTGTGGCATCACTGGTAAGTCATTGGGAAAGAAAGCCTTGAAGAATTTCCGGGAAATCAGAAACCCAGATGAACATTGGAGCAGCTCCCCTACGTAGAGAGGCTGGGGGAGCTGGGCTTGTTCAGCCTGGAGAAGAGAAGGCTGTGGGGGGACCTCATTGCAGCCTGCCAGTCCCTGAAGGGAGCAGAGACACAGGAGGGGAATCAGCTTGTTCAAAGGGCAGAGACTGGCAGGACAAGGGGGATGGATTAAAACTGAAGGAAGGTTTAGATTAGATATTAGGGGGAAGTTTTTTACTGAGAGAGTGGTGAGGGGCTGGAACAGGCTGCCCAGAGAGGGGGTGGGTGTCCCGTCCCTGGGGGTGTTGAAGGCCAGGTTGGATGGGGCCCTGGGACACCTTGTGTAGCTCCAGGCCTGGAGGTTGGTGTCCCTGCCTGTGGCAGGGGGTTGGAGCTCTGTGATCCTTGGGATCCCTTCCAACCCAGACCCATTTATGATTCTATGATTGTGTAGTGTGCGATCATCAGCTCCATGCAGAGTCCTGGCACAGAGATAGGAGGAGAGAGCGTGCTTTTCTGGCCTTTGGTAAAAATAAGGTGCACCTGTGCCCTGATGCCTCGGGGACTGTTGGGATGAAGAGCCTGCAGCAGCTCTGAAAATGTCCCTCAATGCTTTCTGAGGTACAGATAACCATGCAGAGTGAGGGTCCTAGCCCAGGTGCTTCCCAGCCTTGGCTGGGCTCTATGTTAGTCCTTCACCTCCACACAGGCTTAAACTCTCCAAAACAGTTTAGAAACATGGGATGTGCTGACCAAAGCTCTCCAGAGACATTGGTGCTCACCCCTGGGAGCCAGAGATCAAAGCCTATTAGATGTCTCCAACACCAACAAGATTTTGGGCCATTCAGCTGGTTTTAGAAACATCTTCAAATGCAACAAAGGCACAACAGTGTGACACCCCCGCCCCCCCCCCCCCCAGCTCCTCGGGTACTCAACCGAATGGTGCAACACCAGGAGCTGAAACTCCACTGCTTTTGTCTTCTGATTTAAGCCAGCAAGAAATCTGGGGGGCTGGTGAGAAGGAGGGTTTGAGACTCTCCTGGCTCTGCTGGGGGCAGCGGCAGGCACTCAAGCCAACTGCTCTGCCTTTTGCTGCTCAGCCTAGGCGTTCCGACTCACTGAATTTCCAGTAAGTCGGGACATTGCATCCATCAGCGCTGGCCAGGAGCCAGCATCCTGAAATGGTTTTTAAGAAGCGTCCTTGAGATTCAAGTAACAGCTGTCCCGGCCTGTGTGGACAGGGCATAGCTGATTTTAAATGGCTGGGGGAGCGAGGAACAGAGTGAACATCCAGGAAGGTTTTAACGATGGGGTTACTGGCATCAACATCTGGCTGAATACAGCAATGCGGGGTGGGGCTGTGGGGAGAAGAATCTAGCTGCTGGTGTGAACGTCTCCGGGCTGCCTTTCTGAAGGAGGACCTGCTCTCTGGGGTCTGATCCATACGGCGCTAACAAGCCCACATGGATTGATGGTGGCAGCTATTGATAAGGGAGCTGCTGCAGGCATGGGGGCTGTGGCACTCCCACCACGGCCCAGGTAGAGCCGAGGTGCCAACGCATCAGCGGAGCCAGTGCAGGCGAAACACCGAACCTGGCATCACCCCCACGTGCTCGAGGATGGCGGCGCTTGCCTGACACCACAGTGCTTGGGGTCAGGGCCAAAGCAGTTAGCAACCTGGTCTTACAAGAGGACATAACAAAATGCTCCTGGATTTCATAAAGGCAGACACAGCTCGGATGGCCAACACCCCCTGGGACACGGGGATTTCTAACCCGCCAGCACAGCATGACCAACGCAAGATGGGTCTGGGCACCACATCCCTTCACACACCACACAGGTCATGGTAGAGGGCCCTGACTGTATTCCCCCCAGTTTCTGACCAGTCTTTACAGCCCTACAGCAAACAGCAGCATCTGTGGCTGGGCTGGGGGATGCCGCTGAGTTAAAACAATACACAAGTTTTTTTCTGCTGCTGCATTCCTTTAGGCTGAACCCAGAGGGGTTTTTCCTATCCAAGCTTAGTTTGAAGTAATGTGTCAAAAAAAAAAAGAAAGAGAGACCCCCAGCTACCACTGAAAACAGAATCCATCTGGTCTACATAATACTTCAGATCTTACTTTTTAAAAGTGACTTTTTTTTGAATCAGATTGTACTATTTGTTATATTATGGCTGAGGCCATTCGAATTCTCTTGGGTAAAGGACTTTTTTGCCCTCAAAAATAATCCAAGTTGAGGAGTGCTGAAATCTAAGGATTCGTGCCAACATCAACATGGCATTACTCTTCAACCCATTATTCAGTTCCAATGTTTGAGGCACAATATTTTTAGTTGTTTTTCTTTTATATTTACCTAAATTTAACTTAAAAGCATAGCTGTTCTCACTGCTGCTCCCCTCCATTCACCAAACTAAAACACATAATTTGTCATTTAATGAAAATTTTTTTTGTAATCCTGTATAACTATTTTTAATTTGTCCAGAAGACAAAAAAAAACCAGGTTTATCCCAACCATTATGTTTTGTTTAGCCAGGAAATCCAAAATAGATCTATATCTCACACAGTTTTAAGAGGATCTCTTATTTTAAATAACAGAGTGGAAAATGGAAATGCCTCTACTAAATTGTGGATAGTCTAAGTAGTAGAATACCAGAGCAATGAAACAAAAATTAAATGATATTATTTTTTGCCTGATAGGGGAATCCACTGTCCTTCCAGTGCAGCTGCTTCAGGTACAGCCCTAGATTAGCAAGCACTCATCGCATCATGAAACAGGACAGGGATGTCAAGAAGCCAGCCAGACTTCCACTGTGCAAAAACAAGACTACAGAACAGTTCCATGCTAATCACCACCTTTGTTACACCATTGTGCTATTCATTTTGGGGGAATCATCTTTTTACACTTTATTACACAGTGCTCTGTCTTTCTCCATTAAAATCAATGGCAGACATAGGAGGCAGCCTGGTTTGTTATGGTCTTCCAGGCAGCTCAGACACTTCTGGGAATCAGGAACAGAAGAATAATGCGTTTCAATAAGCAGCTTATCGACCAAGTAGGAGTTAAGTGAACCTGTGGTGTACTTCTCTAGTTTCTCTCCTCTCACATGATTATTGCACTTCAGTCGTGCTTCGCTTTTGTTCCTCTGGCAATCGATACCTCGCAGCGACTGGCCAGAGCCACAGCCCAGCACAAGGGGTGTGGTGGGGTGGTGGGACAGGGGGTTTGCTCGCATCTGTCCCACCAGCTCCCTCCTCTCTGAAACCTCAGCACATTGGCTGCTGCCCCAGTAACCAGCCCACCAGAGGCGTAGGGCTTGACCTCTGGATCTCCAGCTTTCCAACCAAATCTGGGCTCAGAAACCCACTCTTCAGAGAAGCATGAGGAAGGAGGGGAGGCTGCATGAGCTTTGTCTCAAAGATTTCCCTTGAGACAATAAAAATAGAGGTAGTGCAAAGAAATCCACCGCAAAGTATAAAAGCAGACGCTGTTTTTTTTCCAGGGTTGAAATGGAGAAGCCCAGCAAGAAGCCGTCTGGTGAGTCACAGTAAAGCCAGAACTGGGACAGGACAGATACTGTATTTTCTATCTGGGGATGAGCTGAGCATCTTTCCTCTCCCTGCTTGCCAGAATACCCGCATACTGGTCACAAGCAGTGCCAGATGGACCCTCTCTGGACCCAAAAGCGGAAGCACTCAGAGCTCTGACCATGATGCCCCGAATCACAAGGCTTCCCACAGCCGTGCTGAGGCAGAGGAAGGAAATCTTACTGCCATTTATGCTCCACCCAAGCCCTGGCTTTGGTGCAGAGATTGACATGCCAGGGGACCTGGGAGCTGTCAGCTGTTAAACACCTTGGGCAGGTAGCAGAGGCTGTATGGGCAAGGACTGGGAGCTGCCTGTCCTCTGCTGGGTACCACACAAGGCACATAGCCTTCTGCAGGCTTTTGGGGGTTTAATGCTATTATCTGATGCATTTTATGGTGGTTGTGAACAATTCTCAAAGACAATAAGCATCCACAGATTATAACCCTGTGCCTTGCAAAATAGCATTAAGAGAACTATTTAAGCTCAAGCCAAGGACCATTTTCATTGACTAAGACAGCTAGAGGTGAAACCACATCATGGGTTTCTCCTGTGCACAAAAGCTGCTCCTGTGCATGTGGTATGCAAAACATCTGCTGTACAGGGCCCTGCTGTGGTGCAGGAACGGGACGTGTGGGAAGATTTTAATTACTCACCATGGCAACCTACATTAATAGCTATAATCCCCCATAATAAGTTGGATTGGTCCTTTTCCCACATCCACAGAATTACCTCCAGGAAGGACACCCGTGCTGTAGATGTGCTCTTGGGTGCCCAGTGCTGAGCTGCAGAGCCTCACTCAGCATGAAGGCCCAAGCAGTATGAACCTACCCCATCCACAATAGCTCTTCAGTCCAACAGGCCTGGACAGATCCAGGGGCATCCTGCCACATCCATCCCCAAACCCACAGCACTTCCCATATTCTCACACCTCCAGCTGCTGAAACAAGATCACCTTGTATGGTGAACCAGCTAGTACTTGTTCCAGGACAGTTTATCCTGAACTCATTGATCTTACACCATTGATCTGATGTTTGGATTGATCTGAAGCTAAACCTCTCCCATCAATGTCAGAGAGATCACCCTCCAGGAATTGATGAAGATGAAATATCGTGTCCCTCCTGCAAGCAGACACCTCTGAGGACACATCTGCACCTTACCATCCCACTGCATGTGGCAGTTCTGCACAGAAACACCTGTGAGACCCCGGAGTGCCATGTTGGCAGAGAGGATACCAACCACTCTACTGTCCTGCAGGAAGTTACAGGCCTGGGGAAGCCCCAAGACAAAATGGAAATACCAAAGGAAAGCAGAAAGTAAGTTGCCAAACTGACCTCTCAGAGATGGGTGAGGAAAGTTCTGCTGAATGCAGTACAGAGCTGCTAAAAACTACAAATAAAAACCTGCAGAGACAAATTGGGGATACAGCATGCAATCAGAGCTCTGATGTTCTCACTTCTCCCTCACCTATCTCTGGATCCTGGAAGATGACCTGAACTTTGCCCACTGCCAGAGCCACCACAGCCACTTTTGGCTCCTGAGTTCCACTCTCATAGCTCAGAACACACCAAAGTTCCACCCCCATCTCAGAAGGCTCCTTGGGAGCAGGTTGCAGGGCCATGGGCTCTGCACCACCTCCAGCCAACTCACCATGACACAACACTTATTTTGCCAAGGTTAACAACTCAAGTTTCCCATGTCTCAAGTACCAACATCTCATATTTCTGTACTCAAGCCCATCCTGGTTTCTTTCACATGAAGTTAGAGGGCTGCACAGCCAGAAGCCTGCTGAGAACATCCAGAGTCAATACATGATACTCAAAGTCCTTTGCAACTGCAGTTGAGATGGACTTTTTCAGCTTTTCCCTTGGAGCAATGCCTGCATTTCATCTCCCATCCTGAGCTGTCATTCATCTTTGTGAGACTCTCATGAGAAGACAATGAAGAGTCACACCTATGGGGGACAATGGTGCCTGCAGAGCTCAGCATTGCTCCCAGACCTCTTGTTTTGCTCTTCACTCCCATCTGCTGAGACTTTCAACTTACTGCTTCCCCAGCACTTGAGAGCCCCTTCCTCTGCAGAAGCACTGGCAGAGGGTGAAGTTAATTATATTGGAGGCAGATATCTGATAACCAACCTCAGAAAAATGATGTGGCAGCATCTTTTGCATCCCCTTGCAGGCTCCTTAGGAAAGCACGGGGCTCACAGCAGCAGAGCACGAGGCTTTAGTGCCTTGAGAAGGGCTGAGAAGAGGAGCAGCACCTGCCACCATGCTTACCCTTGCTCATGCCAAGTTGTTTCTCATACTCACCACAGGCTCAGGTTTTTTTGCCCATCCCTGTCCCCCCCACCTTTTTGGGGGGTGAGGATGTAAAAAACCCCACCAACTCCATCAAAGCAAGAGAGCCTTTGTCCAGATGAGGTGCTGGTTGTTACTGCCTTCACAAAGACACTGCACAAGTCTAGTGGTTTTTATGTGAAGATCTTAATTAACCATGCTCAGTACAGTCCTGGGAGATGGGCTAATATCCTTTTTTTACAACAGAGAAAATAAAAAACCACATACTCCAGTAAACTACTTAACAACATGCATTTAGTTAGGATATGTGCTGCAGATCCTGAGCTTGATGACTCACAGCACTGAGAAATTACAATTCACCTAGCCCAGATTCATAAAAAGTTGCTCTAAGTTCCCCACCCCCCCCCAGCATTTTTTTAACCAGACTGTCTCACAGGAGCCTGACCATTTGAAACTTGGACCTTAGGACAACCTCAAGCCCTGGTAACACTCAGGCAATGAGAGCAGCAACAGCTTCTTCCCTTCTCAGCAGCGCAGCAGGAGCTGAGTGCTTCTGAAAAGACGGCCTAAATTTGGGGCATCATCCGTAAGGACCATTCAGGAAGAAGAGGTGGGCAGGAATGACGCCATCCTTCCTGCCCTGAGAAAAAGGCTTTGCCCAGCAGACACACTTCAAAGCTTTCCCTTTCCCCAGTTAACCCTCCTTTCCCAGCTCAGCCAGCCCACGCTGCACATCCAGGGAGACTTGGAGCCGCTGGAAATGGCCAATACAGACAGCTGGAAGCACCCAAACTCCATATAAACCAGGTAAGAGCCAGTCTGAACCACCACTGAGCCATACAGCAGGCAGGTGTTGGGCTCCATCAGCAATTTTGTTGGGAGAAGGGGAGAACAGAAAAAAAAAGAATAAAAAAGAACAAAGTTATACTGTTTATAGATTGCTCACTTTTTTTTTTAATTAAATTTTTAAATAGAGCCCTGAAACTTGATAATGGACACACTAGCTGAGGGTAGCCACATGGAACCAGACCTTAAAAACCATGAAAGACCCAATTTATAAGAGAGCAATAAAACATCAGTGGAAAAACCCAGCAGTATCTGTTTGGATCAGACTGTCAACTGGCTTCAACCCTATTTTACACTGGTGCATTTCAGCTAGTTTTCAGCTGGAGTTACTGATATAATTATAACAACCCCCTAGGACTTCACTCGCAGGAGGAGGATCGTGCTTGGACAGTGCTGAGCGCCAGCCCCAGCAGGTAAAGCGGTTTTGTTGTGGGCCAAGGACTTTTTACCCCCTTCCACAGGCATTTGAACCAAATTCCAGCAGGTAACAAGCCCCTGGGGTAGCCTAGGTAAGGGCTGAACACCAGGGATATTTAAAAGGGAGGAAAAAAAAACCACCCTCCAGCAGCCAACCTTTCCTAATTTTAGTCTGGATCATGCAAGAGTGGGGAAGCTTTAGCTCACTGCAAATGAGAAGACCCAGGTTATAAACTGGTTTTTTTTCTAGAGATTTATGAGGGAAATGGCAACTGCACATTAACTCCAGGCAATTGATGGGGCTGCTCAAAGTCTCAAAGAAGCTTCTTTTACAACCCTGCAGATCGCTTTAGGGGTGGGCAGGGGTGTGCCTGGGTATTTTCTCACAAATGAGATGCAATCTTAATTACTTTGGTTGGAGAAGTGTTATGAATGTTACAAGCGTACCCACCTCTGGCAACTGAAATAAATACTCCACAGAAGAGTTACAGGTATTTCACCAGAGCTGTAAACCAAGCCTGAGACAGAACCAGCTCCCATTTGTGATTTCAGACACCCAACAGAGCTGCCTCAGGGCTACAGTCGGCAAAACTTAGCTCAGGGCCCAAGGTAGCGATCAGCTGAGCTCTTCTTTCCTCCCCTATGAGGAAAGGCTGAGAAGATTGGGACTGTTCAGCCTTGAGAAGAGAAGACTAAGGGGGGACCTAATTAATGTTTGTAATTATCTTAAGCAGGGGATGCAGGGGGAATCAGCCAGCCCCTTCTCAGTGTCTGTGGGGACAGGACAAGGGGCAATGGCTGCAAGTTGGAGCACAGGAAGCTCCACACCAACATGGGGAAGAACTTTTCCCCAGTGAGGGTGAGGGAGCCCTGGGACAGGCTGCCCAGGGGGTGTGGAGTCTCCTTCTCTGGAGATATTCCAGCCCCATCTGGACGCCTATCTGAGTGAAATGTCCTAGGGAGCTGCTTTGGCAGGGGGTTGGACCTGATGATCTCTCGAGGTCCCTTCCAACCCCTATGATTCTATGATTCTATGATTCTGTCATTTCAGGGGACATCACCACACTCAGATATCATTTAAAGCCAAAGAAACTTGGAAACTCCAGGCACAGAGAGCAGCAGGGCACACACTTCACTTCAACAGGTAACTTTTCCTTCCCTCTCTTTTTCTATTTTCTTTTCCAGAAAGAGCAATCCAGCAGCTAAGTGCAGGAAAAGAGTAAGAGCAGTCTCTCTTTAAGGCAACTGCCTGGTTCAATGTAGGTTGATTTAATGATAAGACACTGTTTGAAGTTAATTGTAACTGCAGGGAACAACAAGGAAGCTGGAAACTCACTGTCAGGCAGGGAAGGAGCTGAAAAGACAGAGGGTCAAACTGTGATAAGACTCCAGGGAATACGTATCGTGATACAGGTCCTGGAGAGTCTGCAGAGTTACAGTCAAAATGAGTCTGCATCCTCTTAAACATGAGTAGAGCACAGCCAGAGGGATTTGGCCATTTTAAGCCTCAAAATGAAGAAAGTGGATGTGTCCTTCTGAGCCTGTGATGATGCCAAACAGGCTGGGCATCAAAGGGATCCCAAAGCCCTTCCCCTCTGTTCTGCTGTGATGCAGCTGGGTGTTCAGGACCCTACGGGGGAGGGCAGAACAGGGGGTTGGGGTTGGTTTTTTGTGTGTGTTTGTTCTTGAAGCAATGGGATTATTAATTTTTAAAGCCAAAAAAAAGCTCCTAGGAAAAAAAGATAATTGTCTCCAGTTATGCCACTTCACATAATGAGCACAAAACAATTTTCATGGGTACAGGCAAAAAAAAAAAAAGATTTCTACCTTTATAAATACTTCACATTAGGGAGGGAGATCCCAGAGAGGATGCTCCAAAATTCAAGTGAATGGAAGACATTTTTCACTGAAGCACAGAGAAAAAGCCAGAGTGCCATTGCTAGTGCCCAGCCACCATGGAGCAGGAGGGAGAACCAGAGCACGGCACAAAAAAGAGGGGGTTCTCCACCAGTGCACAGGGACAGCACAGCCCTGTGGCCCCACACTTGGGAAGGATTCAGTGCATGGGTCCTGACAACTTCTGTGCATCCCTCCCCAGGGTGCAGCCCCCAAGGAACTTAGAGGTGGCCAGCCCTGCCTGGGGGCCACATACAGCCTCATTCATTGGAAAAAAGATTGGAATGTCCCTAAAAGGAAGGGAGAAATGAAAATTTGGAAGGCTTGGTGTGCTTTCCCCCACTCCAACATTAGCATTTAAGGCATGAAGTTGACAGGCACCTTGAGCAGCATCAGACAAGAAGCACATTAGCCAAGGCCAGACTGGCACAACAGGGCAGGGGGCTGTTCAGCAGCCACGCAGCCCCTCACCAGCCAGTGCCCAGCTGGGGTCTCCCCCTGAGCTCCCACCCCTCTGGAGACACCCACCAGGCAACACCAGACCTTACCAGGATCAGGTCCCCTGAGCCATTTAGCAAACCTGTAAATCAAGCAGTTACACTTCTTTTCAAGGGTTCCAAACAGCAGTAAATTTTAATAGCTTTAATTATTATTATTTTCTTCCTCATGGCACTACACATCCCCTAAACAAGACTGTCTGAGACCAAGCGACCCAGCAGCCTCAGCCAGGAGGGCCACTACCTACCACAGGATGCTCTGAATGATAACGATATTCCAAGCAATAAATCACAGTGTTTTCTCTACTGGGAAGTGGAAGATGTGGGGAGGGGGAGGGAAGGAGTAAGACCAAAAAAAAAAAAGAGAAAAAAAGAGAAGCTTATCTAAATCTATTTACACGGGATGATTATTCAATTAATTTTTTCATTACACTTGCCAAAAAGAATTGCCCGTGTCTTTAATGCTGTGTGTGTGAGATTTCATTAATAATTAATAGCAGCAGCTCTTTCTCCTCTGTTTAGCAAGTGGGAGGTTTTGTCTTTGGAGGTCACACCCTGACAGGCGCCGCGGGGATGCAGCCGGCTCTGCACAGGGACTGTGTGGTCTCTGAGGGGTGTGGGGGGACAAGCTCTTGTGCCCTGAGCTGCTGTCAATGGGATCTGCTGGTTTCACCTCCAGTGGAGTGGTGCTTGCCACTGCAGTAATGAGCAAGTCTCCATCCCCACCAGCCCCATGTCCCCACCTGACGTTTGTCCCTCTGCTCCCCAAGCCTACTTTGGGTCCCCAGTCCTGTCCCCGCACAGCTTCTTTGCCCTCCACACCTCTCCCACCAGCCCTGCACCCGCTTCCCTCCTTTCTGCCACAGCCATTAGTTCCCAGCACAGTGCTTGGGCCCAGGTGCCACCAGCTCCATCTCAGCTCCCTGCACCTACGTGCCTGGGGTCCTGCCCTGTTTGCAGTCACTGGCATGAAGACCTTCCTGATATTCAAGTGATCTGGCTGCAAGAAAGGAGCCACTGTAAGTTAAACTCTGACCCTCATGCCACAGCTGCCCTAGGCTTTAGCAGAGAACACAAGAGGAGAGTGATGGGCATCTTCTCAACCTCCACCAACAGCCACATGAGCTTTCCAGACTGCAACCTGGAGTTACAGCAGTATGAAACTAAAAGTGCTGTTAGCAAACACAATCAAGACTCCTAGAGAAATAAAAATCCTAAAATAAATCCTTCCTAACCCCACCATGGTGCAGCCCTGAGATGCTGGATATGCAGCAGAAGGACCATCCACTGATGGAAGAGCAGAGGGGCTCTGAGATGCTCACACAACTGCTCCAGGCCAGCACCGTGCTGCTGCCCAATGTTTATGTGACCTTAAAGCTGCACCTTGTCTGTGGGACAACCAGGTTAGCTCAGCCCACAGAGCAATGAAAGCAGAGCAAGCAGTGCAAACAGCAGCTATAAATCACCCTATCTCCTTCCCAAACATAACATTTGTAAGAGAACCCTGGGTTCTTATAAATATTTACGTCAGATTTCAGCTGTTTATGTCTTACATCTGTCTTTATCAGCCTGTAATAATTTCTGTGCTCCCATCCCATGCTGCTCCCTGCTAACCTAAACTGGCTGCTCCTAGTGCAAACGTGTTTTCTCACCTTGGTTTGGACAACTATCACCTGAATTCTTCTGCCTCTCCAAAGAGGCCTCTGCTGGAGTAGCTTTTCACAGAGAAGATAAAACAGGAAAAGAAAAGGACTCTTGAGATTTAATGATAACTCAACCAAATCAGTTAAAACCTACATGATGCCCTTGACCTGGAACAAAGATCACAACGTGGCTGGCTGTGCACGCCTGGGCACTTTATTGCCTCTCCTTTCCTTTCAGAGCTGCACAAGCTGTGTATTATAGTGAGCTGGTTTCTTCTAAGAGGCACATGCAGCTCTGTTTGACATGGGGGAAAGGTGGAAGGGCAAAGTTTACCCCCAGAAAGTTGCTTGGTGTGGAGTATAGCCAGACCACCAATTTTCCAACTTTCTAGTAGAAAGGAAAACAAAGGGGAGATTGTTTCTTGAGAACCTCCTGAAAAAAAAAAAAGCCAGGCTTTCCAAGCAGCCGTAGGGCCAGAGGAAACCACAAAAATTTGGCAAGTCTGAATATCCTGTTTCAAAGAGGGGAGAGAAATGAAGGACAGGGATATCACACAGAAGGGAAGTGCCCCACTGAACTGAGGTGCCCCAGAGTCCCATCCTTCCCTCTCAGCATCTCTATAATAAAAATCCTCAGGGGTGGCCAAGAGTCCCCTTTAGATGTACTGAGATATGGTTACAGAGGAGGTACTGCTGGGCTGTTTGCTGCAAGAAGAGCACAGGGATGCTGAGGCTCAGTAGGGAAAAAGAGAAACCTTGTTCACTGCTATTTGCCTCCTGTGAAGACTCTGCTGGCTGCCTGTGATCTCCTGGAGCCCCGAGGGAACAGAGCAGCCATGAAAGCGTGAGCTTCTCCCTGTGAGCCTGGAAATCCACCATGGTTGGGCTTCCAGCGACACATTAGGAGTGCCCCGCAAAGCCGTGCCATCACCCAGCACAGCCAGGCCATCAAGGCACAGAGTGAGGGGTCACCCACAACTGCAAGCTCAGCCCAGGGAACTCCAGCTCTCTGCTCCCAGTGATGGGGGAACTGACTCCCACGGAGGGCCACACAGAGCTTGAACCATAGCAGACACCTCCAGACCTGACCCTCTCTCCCCATTAGTACTATCTGCCCCACCACACTCGCAGGAGGCCTCAGCCACCTCCTCTGCGAGCATCAGGCAGGGAGCACACGGAGGAGCCAGGACTTACAGCCTCTCCTCCACCCCGAGGAGCACTGACATGTCTTGGCTGGCACCATGAAGCTGCTGGAGAGCAACACTGGCTGCAACACGTCCTGCAAGCTGAGGAGTGCAGGTATCGGCACGCCTGCGAGGCCGGATACTTTGTCCCAGGCTGTCTGAGCCCAGCAGCTGCTGGGACCACAGAACTGGTGCCAGCAAAGGATTGACTGAGCATCCCAGAGCAGTCCTAGCACTTCCAGCGCTCTCTGGGGCTGGAATTTAGAAAATCTGGGTTCAGTTCTCAGCTCAGCTACACATTTTTCTTGTCCCTGTGGGCAAGCGACTAAAGCTCACCATGCCTTCTACAAGCTGGAGTAGGGTTACAGCCTTTTTTCTCACCACTGTTTTGACTTGTCTACTTGCATTACAATCTTTTGGGAGAGGAGCCCGTACGTGCGTATCTACCAAATCTAATATAAGTGATCTAATCCTGGCAGATTTCTCTAGGTATTACTGTCATACACATGCTGAGCGGCTGTGTCTATATAGAGAGCTTAACCCACTCTCAGGCACCCGTTAAGTGACTTATCTCAGCACTGTGCCCGTGCACCAAGGTCTCCAGCTTGCTTTAAATTTGCATTTCAGAACCTGAGCTCCAATTCCTTGGGATTACCGAGCCTGGAGACCCGATCCACACAGCTCCCCCCACTCCCACGGGCATAACACACCGCCAGCACTCAGCACCAGAGCAAGACCTTCCCATGCCACTCTGCATCCATGAGAAAAACCATCCTCAGCAAATTAATTTATGTAAACAAGTTAGGTCAATCACCATTTCCCACTGATTTTATTCACTTCAGTAAATGAGGCAAAGAGGGCTATTTCTTTCCTATGCTTTGCTCATTTGGGACAGGATTTCTTCACTTTCCTACTTGAGAGCAGAATTGTAAAAGTTATCAACTCTCATAACCCCCTCTCTAAGGGCAAACCCACCCCACCCACACCAATAACCAGCAGTTTCTGCCACCAGCAGCACTTGTATGTCCGCCCAGGATGAACAAGGGCCCAAGATCCTGGCAGCCAAGGAGCTTCTCTAGGGGTACATGCTGTTCTGGTATTTTTAAATAGCTATTCCCCCTCCCAGCAGAGGTAGGATAGACATTCAGGATGCGCCATGACTCTGTGGTCCTTTCTGTCAGGTCTAGCTCAGAGCATCTCACCTGGGGTAAATCTTGCAGCACCCCAGAAGACAAGGACTGCTGCTACCATGTGTCTGTCCAACGCCGAGCACTTACTCATGCAGGAAGGACGGGCACTTGAAGGGCTTCACAACAGCATCCCAGCCTGGAGCAGTAAATAACCATGATACATGGCTGGGGAGATGCAAGTCACTCTAACCTCCACATCCATTACAAAGCTCTGGTTGCCCATCCCCTCCCGTCCACCCAGCTCTCTCCTTCAGGATGGCACAGGTTGCTCCATGCTTTTATCCAAGGGAAAGGAAAAAGAAAGCAAGTGGGGAAAGGAGAAAGCAGCAGCAGCCTGTACAGTAACTGGGTCCTTTGCTGCCTCCTGCACGGCTCCAGCGTGACACCATGTTTGTTCGAAGGTAAAGAGGCAGCACTGGGGATTATGGACACGGCTTTGATTTTATTTTAAAGGCTTTAATATTTGGAGCTGTATTGATTTGATTTATCTCAGCGTGCCAGCGTACCGCCGGTAGCTAAGCAACACCGATCCTCTCTGTATTCTGGGAGGCTCCCGGGATTTTGCCTATGAACGATATTACTTTGTGTATATGAAACTAAATGGACCATAGGCACCATTCGTAACCAGAGGGTATTTGAGTTTCAATTTTTTTTTTATTTCCTCTTGCTGGGGGATGGATTTACTCCCCAGTGTGATGCTGCACCAGCAGCCCAGGCTGCAGAACAGCAGGGCCTGGACACACACCTCTCCAGGAGGTGCCAACAAGAACTAGTCACCTCAACGTCATGCAGATGCACAAAAGCCCAGAGAGCAGAGCAGCTGGTGTGATGCTGCCATGCCCTCCCCTTTTTGGCCCTGCAAAAAATGAGAACAAAACCCTCCACCTACAGCAGGGTCAGCTTCTGCTGAATTCAGTGTGGCCCAGAGGAAAGTTCAGTCAGCAGAGAGAACACAACAGGGTACATTCAGTTGGCAGGGACCTACAACGACCATCCTGACCTTCTGCCTGACAACTTCAGGGCTGACCAGAAGTTAAAGCATGTTATTAAGGGCGATGTCCAAATGTCTCTTTTACACTGACAGGCTTGGGGCATCGACTACCTCTGCAGGAAGCCTGTTCCAGTGTTTGACCACCCTCTCAGTAAAGAAATGCTTCTCATGCCCAGGCTAAACTTCCCCTGGCACAGCTTTGAACCATTCCCAGGTGTCCTAGCGCTGGATATCAGCACCTCCTTCTCCACTTCCCATCCCAGGAGGCGATGAGGTTGCTCCTCAGTCTTCCTTTCTCCCAAATAGAACGATCCTGGCTGCCCTGAGCTCCTTGCCTGCAGCTTTTCAGAGGGTTTCCTACCACTCAGCCCTCCGTCATGCAGAGCGGGCACCTCCGGTGCATCTCCCCCTTCCCTCACCTGCAGCTACCAGCAGCCCCTGTGCAAGCAGGTCTGGCATGGGCAGCCCTGGCTGTTTCTTTAAGACGAGGGCGTCTGTGTGGTCAAAGTCAGCAGGCAAAAGAGGCACCGTCAGCCCGCGCTGTATGGTTCAGTGGTTTGGCGTTAACGATGTTTGTTTTGGAGCCCGCCTGCTGGTCTGACCCATTTAGGATCCTTGCTGCACTACAAGCTCGCCTTTCAATTAGAAGAGGAGGCAGAAGGGGTCTTTAAAATGAAATCGGAGCCCACCAAGTCTGAAGCTGCCAAGAGCGACCGCAGCGAGCCAGGCTGCCATTGTACAGCTCTCCTCCCAGCTGACCCCAGCTCCACAAACGGGAAGGACGGACCCAGCTCTGCAGAAGGATGGCTTCTCCAGCTTGGGATGGTGCTCCCCTTCCCAACAAGAGGGCCAGGGTTGCTCTGCAGCAAGGAAAAACTACCTTTTTCTGGATGAGGGAGGGTTTGTACAGGAGCCCTTTGCCCCTCAGTCAGCATCAGCAGAAATGAAAGCCTCATAGCGCTGCCTTTAACAAGCCCAGTGCTGCTGGGGAAGGGACAGAAGGCACCAGGGGATCAGAGATGTGCACAGGTTGCTGGGACAGGGGTCCCCCACCAGCTCCTGAGGGACTCACATGATTCGCTCTGGGTCCTCCCTGCTCATCCCACAGAGAAACTGGAAACTTGCAGCTGCTGGAGCAAAAGCATCTTGTCCCACACACCCAGCGAGCAAGGAATATGCTTCAGACCTTCTTAGTGGAGCTGCAAACGGTTCACTGCTTAAGCCACTGTTCAGATCCTCTTTGCAAGCCCACACTGGATGTTCTGGTTACCCTGACACTGCCTCAGGCCTCTGCTGCAGGAGAAGCTCACTCTGAGCATCACCAGAGACCTCTTGGGCCATATGCTCCACCACAGGAATTTATATCGGGTTTCTTTTCAGCCAGGCCCTCCAAGAGGGAGAAGGGCACTGGGTGGGCATCACCTTTTGTAGATTCAAGCTGGGGTTTTTTTTAACCTTTTGTGTCCTGGAATGGACCTTCCAGAGCTACACATCAGACAGGGACAAGTCATAGGGCTGAGCCTGCTCCCATGGTGGCCTCGCATATGATGCTTTGCACTGACAAATACTCCCAATTAAGCAGCACAATTATGCTTGTCAAATGGACACACAGTGGTACAGAAAGTGCTGTGGAGTGATCCTGTGGTTCTGGCATGTACAAATTGGTCATTATTTTAACTCAGCTGAAACGAGAGCCCTGTAGATTAGGGGGCTGGGTGTTTTCTCATATGAAATCCAAAACCAGGCAAAATGTACATCAGCTTTGCCAAAGAGCTTCCCTGAGGTCTGCAGACTTCTCAGCAAGTCTGGACTGAGTTAGAGAAAGTTGAAGTGACAAGGGAAACACTCAGGGTTTGAGGGGGACCCAGAGCAAGAGTTTTCTCCATCTTTGACTCCAAACCTCTTGTCATGACCTCTTAGCTCAGGTCTTCCCTGAGAAGCTGGAAGCAGTGCCTTTTTCCTAATCCAGTGAGATCTGGGCTTCTGCAAACCCCTTTCAACAGCATTAACATGGATACACAGCCTGCAATGGGGATGCCCAGGACTGACCTCTGGTCACCCTGCAACGGGGATGCCCAGGACTGACCCCTGGTCACCCTGTGCTTCGGCAGAGGTGCGTTGGTGGGCTCCTTGCAGCTCTCCATGACTCCTTCCCAGTACTGCCAGTAGCAGTCAGCACGTTTCTCTTAATTCCCACTGCCACTGTGCCAACATGGTAAGTCCTCAGCACTTCATGGCCTCCCAGAAGTACTAACAGACATGCCTGGTCAGCTCAACCAGGAATACATGGTCACAGGGCACCCCGTATTTAAGCACACATCCAGTACAAGACTGGTACGTAGGTACATCACCAATGCAAACAGAAAACTCCAGAACAGCCTGAGTCACTTGTTCTTGTATGCCTTGGTCCAAAGTACCCAAAACAATCCATCCCAAAATCTAACTAATTAAAAGTCCAGTAAGCACTTGGGGGGTGGCTCTGTCCATGTTTCACCACATCTCACTGTTGACTGAGACAGGAGGGACAGGCAAGCTGCTCCGATACGCAGGGATTGCAGTTTCCCAGCCATGACATAGGGCAGCAGCACAAACTCGTTCCCTTCCCTGAATGACTGCAGGTCCAGGGTAAAACCCCATCCCACCTTATATCACAGGTGGTTGCTTGGTCTCTCCTGCAGCCATCTCCAGACACCCAGCCATCAGGAGGGCAGAGGCAGCCACCTTCCTGCTGTTGGTACCAACGTGAGCTTCCCCTAAGCAACAGGGCAGTGATGAACTGATAACTCTTTTTGGCAGTGCACCAGCCATCTACCAGCAAAAGCCTCTGGTGCCCAGTGAGACTTGAAGATATTACAAGACCCTGGGAAGGAGTGGAGGCTCAGGGATGAACAACCCCAGATTAGGGAAGAGAGAGCTCAAACCCATCAAGCATTTCAAAGTGAAACAAAAATCCCTGGATGCTGTTTGGCTGCTTCTATCTGCAAATTCAGCTGTCCTGGGGAGGGGGAGGAATAAACCCTACAGGAACACTTAGTGCAGTGGAAAAAAATAATGTTAATTTAAGCTTACAAAAATGTTTCTCTTTCTGAAAATCTTGGCTGGCGACAAATGGCTTGTGCCAAGTTATAAATCAAGTGTTGGGTTTCTTTTAACGCTCAGCATCCCCTGATTTATGATGCCATCACAACCTCTCGATTGATTTCTGACTCAGTGATCCATCTTCCTCTATAGGTAGCTGCCCATTATAACGCCTTTTCCTGAGCAGGCAGCACGTCCCACTTCCCAGAAGGGCCTTATAAAGGAGAGGTTTGAGCAGAAACCTGCTCGCTGGCAGAACACAGAGCTGAGAGGCCAAGGTGGCCACACAGGGAGGGGAGGGGGATAGGGCTTGCACAAAGGAGTAGCACTACTCAAGTGCTCAGATTTACAGGTCCAGGTTTGCTGGCCACCAGAGCAGCATGGCCTTTGGCAGCACAGTATTACTCCTGGAGACCCCCAGGACAGCCCTTCCTTTCTTGTTTTGGATGACTAGAGCCTCCCCATTTCAGCAGGGTTTAGTTCCCAGCAGCAAGCCATCCCTCAGAGGCAGAAACAAATTGAACCTTACTAACTAGAAGGAAGATTCAAGCTCAGCAAAACTTCTCACCAAGCAGGAAACCTTTTCCCTCCAGAAGCATCCTGCTCCCCAGCAAGGTCTGCTCCCCCAGCTCAATGACCCCAGGACAGCCGTACTTACCTGGGACTTAGAGGACCAGCACAGTGAGAAACTCCCATGCGATGCAGCAGCCACCATGCAGCACCTCATCAGGCACCAAGAGTGTGAAAACTCTACAAGGGCTTGTTCCTGCATCCTTACTCAGCTGCAGAAGTCACCAGCTCCATCCAGCCACAAGCACCAACCAACCACCCTAGATATCCCAACCCCCAGAGCACTCCCAACTTGCTCTCATTAACAAAAACAAAAAACAAACAAGAAAAGGTCCCACTACCCAAGTGCAGCTATTTATAATTAACCCAAATTAGGTGAGGGTGGGGTTTTGTGAGCACTCCCCTCCAAACCCAGCACAGCTGAGGCTGTTAAAGAGATCCAGGCACCTCCTAAAGGAGAGAGAGAGCATGAACCAGGGAACAGGCAGCAGATACCAGCTCCTCAAAGCCCGTTGGGCTAGAGCTCTGTCCTAGGCAATGCATCCGCCCTTGGTGTGAGTGTGGGGAAGCACCAACATGGGCTGGAAATCCCTGGAGAGCTGCAATTCACTGGCTATTGAGCTGTGTCTGTACTGGCCAGGTTATTTATCTTTATCTAAAGCACGGTCTCCTGTATAAACATTTTCTTGGGGAGTCCAGAAGCTGGCTGTCCACTCAGGTGGGGCCTTTTTGACTTTCAAGATAAATAGGGCTTTTTTGTGTCGTTGTAACACATTATTTATAGTGGAAAGGGCCTGTGAATGGCACATGCTGTCAGTTCTGTATGTAAATGATGCCAGCTCCATTCGCTACACCCCATCAATTATTTTCATACACTTTTCTTTGTCTTCATCTGTCAGAGGAAAAGTCACCTTGATGCCTTGAAGTGGTTTTCTTCTCCCATTTCCTTTGGTGTGTGACTCTACTTTGAGGGTTGGCAGGGAGGAGAACATAGGATTTTCAGAAGCAATTAAGTGAGTTGGGAGAACAAGCCCTGATGGCCTTTGGAGCTCCCCCAAGAAGCGAGACTGAAGAGCTACCTCCTGATTAAAAACTAAGTGCTATGGGGCTTCTTCATAGGAGCTTCAAGGACAGGATGGCCTAACGAGCCATCCTAATGACCTCACAGACAGGGCAGCACAGCAAGGCTCGCAGGAGCAGGGTGCTTAGGATTAGGGCCACAGCATCACCCATGCGTGTTCTTCAGAGCTGTCACTCATCCCATTCTTGGTAGCTGAGTGCTGCTGTCTTCCACCCTCCTATGGTTCCCCAGCCTCAACTCTTTCTCTACTCACATTACTAGTCTCTGAAGTAGTCTACTCACTTCCCACTCTTACTTTGGGTGTCTGTATCCCTTTCCTGCTCAACACAACTGGATCATCCCAGTTAGACCCTTCGCTGCCAACTCTCTCGGACTGGTATGAGCAGTTATGGATCTGACCCTGTTACCTCTTCCTTGGAAAGCACTTTACAGGGGTACAACAAAAGACTTTCAGAGCTTTCAGTAGCTGAGACATCCCCTGTTACTCTCCTGCCTTCTTATGAGCAGGGCACATTTCCTTGGATGATCCAACTTCAGCCACCTCTTCCCCTGGCCCACCGACAGCGCTCTTGCTCAAGGTGCTCGGTCTCTCTTCTGATGCAGAGAGAAGAAAAAAAAACCCAATAAAATAAACCAACCCCATAAATCACAAAGCTAGCAAATGAAAATAAATACACTTAACAATATTTCCATGCCGCTTTTTATTATTATTATTTATAATGGTATTACAGAATTTTGTAAAATTAAAGTAAATGTCAAGCAGAATGTAATAATTTTCCTTGGGGTTTGGCACATTTGTGTGCCTGACAGTTTCACATTTTTCTTTATATCCATGAAGACAGGAGCCTGACAGGGCTATATTTTATTACCCACTTTGTTCAATTTTGTCATAAATTGGAGCGAACAAAACAGTGAAAATACAGACACCAAATTAATCAAAGAAATTACATTTTAAGGCACCTCATACAAACACATGTGAAATAATCACACTGCACCAGGAAAGCCCAGGAAAACAACATTTTTCCCCCCAAAATGCAGGCACTGTGCCTCCAGAAGGGCCAAGACCACAGCCCAGAGACAGCGTTACACACCCAGGTGTTGCTCCTTGTCTGCTCTGGCTCTGCAGAGCCCTGAATTAATTTCTCCCCCAGCTTAGACAAACCACAGCTACTCACCCATGGCTGTGAGCTCCATCTTCTAACACGACGGGGGGTGCCCAACGTGCAGCCGTTAATTTGGGGGTGCCGGCGCATGCGGCCGCACTGTGACCTCCCAAGGAGCTGTGTTCAAGTTCACACCTCCACCCTCCCACCTGTACCACCTGCAAACCCCCTTGGGCTGCAGCGCCCCAGGCCGCACTGTCACTGCCAGGCCACCAGCCTGCAAGCAGGGTGGCGGTTCCTGTTGTGCACAGGAAGGCATTTAGGCACAGGGAGAAGCACCCTGCATAAAGAACAGCGCTCCCCATGAGGATGACAAGGAGCAGTGGGCAGGCAGTGGTAGGGCTATCCTCAGGCCCATCCTTTCTGCCTGAGTAAATTCGATTTGAATTCCTCTTGAAACACCAGCTCTGCAGCACTTGGACTATATTGAAAAGGTCACTGGAGGCAATGTCAGACATACTCTCCAGCTGCACTACAAGTGCACTGATAGAGATTCATAACAACGTATTACTGCAGCTGGAGATCCAAAGTGACTCTCGGAGGTATCCTCTCCACTTACCTGGCAGCAGCAGACGATTTCATTATTCCCCTTTAATGCCTGGGTGGAGGCGATGGCGCCTGCTCTCCCTGTCCCCCAAATGCTGACTTGGAAGCCCTTCCTGTGGCTTCTTACACTTGGTGGGGATGGTCAGAGGGGTCTTGAAAAACTGAAGTGCCTTTCAGGCCGTGGGAAGGGCTACACTGGGATCTCACCCATCTCCATCCTACCTCACTCACCTCCTTCTACCTCACCTTCATCCTATCTCACCTCCAGCCTCCCTCACTCACCTCCTTCTTACCTCCCTCAGCTCCCTCATACCTGCCTGGGATTCGGAGGACAGTTTGGATACAACTGACGCTGGGAGCACTAGGAAGCCATAGTGGCTGAATCAGCCATCCCCTCAGACTGTGTAACTCCAAGAGCATCCAAACCCTGTCTCATCACCTCCTGATAGCATGAAGCTTAAAACCTGAAGCTTAAGGTGTTCCCTTACCTCTCAAATCTAGCATTTCGCTCTGTGATCCTGTGCTGTGCCGATGTGAATCTTCCCTTTATCCAGTTAACAACCACCCCTTTGCTGCTGACTGGATGCAGGCAGCGCCTGTGCAGCAATGAGCTGTATGTGCTCAGCCATCCCAAGGAGCAGCAGAGCGTTGTCATCGTAGGGAGCACAGCGCAATGGGAGATCTGAACAGCCAAGACCTGGAAAGCTGCCACATTCCCTTGCAAATGTGGAAGCAGTTCAGTGGTAGGTTAAGGGATTTTTTTTTTCCTACTTGAACTGCACCCAGCAACGTACAGCAAAAATGCATTTTAAGCTTATTTGTGTATTCGCTGCTAAATACTGTAATGGTCTCCAGCTGTAGAGCAGGAGGACCCATGCACTGAAATTTTACTGTTGGTTTTATTTTTATTTTTTTATCTTCTTGCTTTCATTACCATACTATAAACATATTTCCTCCCGTTTTGCTCTCTGCCTGTTGAATGCCTGACACCTCCTATCAGACCTTTTTCCCATTCTTTGTCATCCGTTATTTTAACTCCCCATTTATCGCACAGAATCTGAAAATCATCTGATGAACTCCATGCTTCACTTTAAAACTTAAAAAAAACCCCCAAAACCCAAGCAAACCCATAAAAAGAAGGTTTTAATAATTGAAATTTGTATTTTTTCCACACTGTGAGCAATGAAAGGGTCTGGTGAGTAACTCCCCATCGTCAGGTGTTTGCACTCCCATCACCTAACCAGGGGACAACTGGCAGACAAATGAAGGTTTACAATTCTGCAGATATCTCAGAAAGACCATTTGGCTGCTTGATCAGTGGAAGGATATTTTTAAAACTGCCATTTGAGACTCATCTGTATTGCTAATTAAATGAGAATTTCATTAAAAAAAAAAACCCACCCTGAAAAAAGTCTCTGTTAATTGGAGAACGATAACAAACAGCCTTGCTAAAGAGGCATAAACGTCAAACAATTGAAGAGGGATAATAAAGTGCCATGTTATCGTGTAAAGCCAGGCAGCTTTCCTACTTCTATTTGAAGTTTTAACTTTTAGCCTTTTATTTTTCTCTGTGTGTGTGTGTGTGTGTGTGAATGGCATCCAAAACTCTGCTCTGCAATGGTAATTCCCAGCGCTTCCATTGGGCGTTAGCCACGCATGGGGACCAGCGACTGCTGTGGGCATCCTTGCCTGAAGACTTGTGAGTGCTGCTCCCGGCCTGTGTCCCCAGCGATGACTGTGACAGGGGGAAGCACAGTGTGGGGGGCACTCGGGAGGGGCAGTGGCGGTACTGAACCAGTGCCTCTTTGTACCGGCAGTGACTGCCAGCGCTGCGCGGCACAGTGAAGCACAGGGCGTGGGGAAGGAGCTCCTGAGCCCAATGGGGAGACTCAAACACAGCTTTGTTGGTGCTGCTCTGCCTCTTGTGCGCTGTGATCGTGCACCTCCCTCCCTCTCCGGTCATTTGTATTTATATATCTAAATATATATATTTATAGGGGCAGACTCTGCCTGTGCTGGCACACTGGAGTAGGGAGCGGTGCCAATGAGATGAAGGTGCCATCCTGTCTCCCTCAGCTTGCAGACATCCTGTTCTTGGGTTAGGAAAAGGCTGGGGGCTTGTGACCTCCACCCTGCATCGCTCCTTCCCCCGTCCTTGGCACCGTGTCACAGGCGCCGAGCAGATGGCGTGGAAAGGAAAACCTTTCAGGCTGTTACCTTGTCAGACAGTTCCGTGACAGCGGCTGCCTCCCGCACCCTGAGATTTGCCCTGCTGCCTTCGCACTCGTGCAGCCCAACGCGAGCGAGAGCGAGAAGCCGAGACCTCAGCCCGAGCACAGAGCGTCTCTTGGATATTCCAGTTTCATGAAAAAAAAAACCAAACAAACCCAACCAACCCACCAACCAGCTTTGTGAAAGCCCAGTGTAATGAGAATTGACTGCCCTCCACGAGAAATATCAATTAATTACTCTGCAGCGGGGAAAAAAGGCAACTGTGATGATCCACGTTTTCCAACTGCAGCACAAACAATCACTTTTGAGGCACAGAGAGCCTGGGCTGAGAAATCTGGTGAAATGAAGTCATCTCCAGGATGGAGGCAGCAGCCAGGTTTGCTGGAGTGCAGAGAAACAGAGAAATTTTGGCCACAGAGACTTTCTTCTTGTAGTGTTTGCAGCCAGATCATCTCCTGTACTTTTGACTCAAGCTCGAGTTGGAATTTTCTGGAGTATGTGCTTTGGCATCTGCCTTGGTACATGGATAGTGTTTAAATGTGTTGAATCTCAGCAGCCTGAAGTACTCCCTGGGGAGAAGCCCTGAAGTTCCTGGTTGGTACTGAGCTGGTGGCAGCGCTCTGGCCATGCCGCTCTGCAGGGCCACCTCCCCGAGTCATTTACAACCACAACAGAACTGTCTCACAACAGACATGACAGTCTGACCTGCTCCAGAAATAGAAAAAAACCCACTGGGAAATGGTATTTCTGGGAATAGTTAAAACAACAATTCCATTTGGCAGGGCTGGACTGATACAGCACCAGCATGAGAGTGGGAATCCAGAAGCAAAGGAAGGAACTGGCTGCACATCTGGTCCAGCTGTGGGCATGCTGTGCCTGTCCTGGTAAGATGCACAGATGCCCTGGGAAGGAAAAATATTCGAAGATGTTTTCTGCTGACCTGCTGTTCTCACTGGCTTCAGAGGTAGGACAGGACGTAGGGAGGGCCCTTGTTCAACTGTGAAATACTTCTCCTTGACTTACATCCAGAGCCTATGGTGCTCAGCGCCTGCTGGGAGGGCCCCAGGTTCAGCTCCCTTCTCCGACACAGGCCTCAGATGACCTTAGTCATGTCACTTCATCCGTCTCCACAGCAATTCTCTTTCGGGCAATAGGGTGTAGTGCTGCTTCCAGGCATGCTGGGGAGAAAAACACATTATACATGGTAAAAAGTCAGGTAATTGGATAAAAGCCATAACAGAACAGAAGATAGATAGAAATAAGATTCCCTCCTGTGCTCAGGTTCCCGTTTCATTCTCTCCAGGGATGTAGTATGTAGGATTGTGTAGGTGAGTTATTGGCCTAGCTGATGCTCAGCTGCATTTTGGGTCCCCAGTGCCACAGGTAGTGGCTGCTCTCTGGGAAGAAGAAATTGCAAGGACTAAGCTAGATTTAATGTGCATAGTTATGCACTGTACGCACACAAGGCAGGGAAGAAACCTGCGTTACTAATGATTTGCAAAAGTTGTAAGTTAGTGTTATTACAACATATGTTTAAGCACGTTATTGCACAGGCTTCTGCCTGCCTGGACACAAGGTGTGCAGTGCTTCACACCTTCCCTGGCTGCTGCCAGGCTGGGGAGGCACCAGCCAGTTGAGCAGGACAACCTGCCAGCCCTGCTTTGCTGTGGTCCCCACGGTTCAGCTGCCCCCAGATGGAGATTTTCTGCTGTCAGATGTGGAGCTGGATCTAAAAATGCAAGGAGGCAACCAGCTCAGCCCTGCTCCAGCTCCTTGTACTACTCTCCTTCAGGGACATGGGTCTTGGCGATCATCTCCTACAAGTAACTCACAGGATAGAGCACAGCCAGGTGACAGCACAGGGATGTATGCCACCAAGAGCTTTACTGTAGAGTGATAAGGGAAGTGTTAGAGGAAACACAAAGCCAGTGTCAGTGCCCTAACCCTGCACCCCACTTCTATGAGTGATGGGACTTCTGAAACCTGCTTTCTGGAAACTCTGCCACTGGTTGGCTGCTCTGATGCCTCAGGGAGAGCTTCTGGAGCCCAGACCAGCTCCATGCACTGCTTGCAGACACTCTAGTCTACCCCCATGTGGGATGTGATGCTGACAAAAGCCTCTTCAATACCAGCGTTACTGTGTCTGTACCAGAGTCCGAGTACAGTTACTAGAGGTACGTACTGGGATATGTATGTGTTTGTTGAGCTGTACTGGTAAAAGCATGTCCTTCCTCCTCCCCCAAAGATCTGTAGTTGTATAAACATTGCAGAATTGAATTCTGACACATCTTCTCTTTATGCTTAGAAAAACTTTCAAGCTGCCTGCACTCAATCTAATTACAAAGGTCATGAAAGGTCATGAAAGGTCTGGACAAAGAGTACGGTACAGCCCCAGATGACATGTCCAAGAAGCATCGTGTTGTGAAGACACTCTGCTCAATGCCAGTTGCACCCTGATTAGCCCAAGGAGCTCACCTCATCCTCTAGCTCTGTCTTTCCTCCACAGACACCCTCCTGATGGCCAGCGTGGGGATGGGGGATAAGGAGGGACATGTCCCGTTGCACACCCAGCAATTCCTCCAGGATGGATGACCTCTGCAAGCAGCCAGTGAGTCCTGCCTGCCTGAGACCAAGGAACTGTGAGCTTGAGAAAGAAGTGGGCTCTTTCTCCCACTTATCCTCTGGTACATCAACCAAGTAATTCCAGGGCAAATAAGCCCCCAGCTGAGAGGTTCAGCAGGGCAGAGGTGGTCCTGTGATGAATGGGACCATGAGAGCAAAGGTGCTGAACTAGTTATCAGAGACTTTCCTGTGCCCAGGGCAGGAACAACAGGCAGGCATGGATGAGAGGCTTATTTACAGCACTGTATGCCCAATATTTTCCTTTTTATAGTCTGCTGCACTCAGGCAGGGTTTTTTTTAAGTGGTGCATGGTGATTCTAGGCACAAACCACATCAGCAATTAATTGGATTTGTGGGCCTCACTTCCACGCACCCCTTTGAAACGTTCCCTCAGGAGATCATAAAAGACAGGGACTGAGCAAACTAGTAAGGGGAAGGTATAATGTGGAGAGGACCCTTTTGTTAATCCTGTTCTGCCTATCTTCCATTAACACACCTTATTATAACATCCTATAGATTTGCTGCTTCGGCTCCGCTGGTGAGAGGCAAATGATGTCTTAATGAATGACGGTGCCTCGAGCTGATAACGGACTGCCCCTCTCTCCCACTGAAAAGAGATTGTGTTCGGCACAGTGTGGCCAACTGCACTTAACATAATTGGATGAAACTTGTAATAGTTTGTTCACTCCAGGTGGGTGCAAAAGTCAGGGCAAAAAAATCCCAATGATAAAGTGTCAGTTGCTGTCTCTCGCTTAAGGGTGTAATTGTGGTTTGTGGCCCTTGCAGAGCAGAGCATCTAGGACAGGCGATAACGCGAGGAAGGACTCAGCCTGGCATGGAAAGCACAATGCAGAGGCATCTGAGGCATCTTCAGCATGAAGCCGAAGGGCCGGGGGCCAGAGCAGGCAGCATGCATCAGGCACTGAAACAGCTTAACAGACTGTCTGGGCTTAAGCAGCATTTACTCATCCTGTGCTCAGAGGACACTCTGTGTAGCCCTGTGTGGCTCTGTCCTGGTGCACTTTTCTTCTGGGTTTTGCTTCAGCCCCCCATGCCTCAGTCACCACGTTTTAGAACATTTTCCCAGAGCCATTACTTTTATGCCCTGAATGATTACTTCATTTAGCACATACATCAGAACGAAAATACCCAATATTAGCTCATTTAAGTTCATGTTCAGTGATGGATTAATTGTTTCTGTTTTCTGGAGCACAGCCCAGTCCATTTCATCTAAGGACCGAGAAGAAATGTTCCCTTGTCTCTTGAAGTCTGAGGCATCTGGTGTGCTTTGCATATCTGCTTGCCCACAAAAAACCCACCAGTTAATTCTTAAGAAAAAAAAAAATTAAAAAAATCACAGAATGACAGAATTGTAGGGGTTGGAAGGGACCTCAAGAGATCATCGAGTCCAACCCCAAAATCTGAAGCTACAGATCACACCTGTTTTCCTCCTGCTTTCGGAGCAGGTGCTAAGGAAGCATACAACAGTACGGTCAGCATAAATCTCTGTCTCCTTTGAGGCTTCAGATGTCAGGTCCCATCACAGTGGACATTGTGAGCTAAACAAGTCCGTAATGAATGAACACGACACCAGCAGACACCAAGGTTACCTCTGGCCAGGCTGAGAGGAAAGAATCCCCTGTGCTAAACAAAATAAAAGCAATGGATGAGTGACCCAACAAATGCTTGAGGCCTCCTGCTCCCCAGAGCTAATGGAGATGCTGGTGAGTCAGTGCAAGGTGTAAATGATGGGAGGAAATATCCCGATCTGTCGCTCTTGTGGGCAGCAGACTTGGAGCAGGAACCAGTGCTGAGCCTGTCACATGTACGAAGGACCAGAACTGGAAGGCACTGCTCAGCCAAAACTACCTGGGCTCCAGCGACAGTTTCTCAGCTCCAGGACCAGTCTTCTGTGCTTGGCAGGGCCTGTTTTCTTCTTAGCATGGGCAGCTGACACTGGCTTTTTACATCTTTTCTCTGTTAGAAAGTGTGTTCTGGTGGCAAGGGGACCTGGATGTCAGTGCCACCTCTGCCACCGCCCTGGGGCTCCAGCCACACTATTCATCCCAGTGCCCCACAGCTGGTCCTTTCAGTGGGGGCTGAGCCCTGCATTGGTGTGCTCAGATGTGGGGTGAGCACTAGGCAGCTACAGTGTGTGTCTCCAGGCTTCTGGGGTCCTACTGCTCAGTGCTGACAACAAACACCAGCTGTAATGGGGATGAACTGGTTTTGTTCACAAGCCTTTTAGTGGCCCTTAAAGCATCAGAGTGTTGTGGATATCTGGAGAGAAAAGGGGCAAAGAGAACTGAGGATGGGAGCTGAAATGTTCCCAAACTGAAAGAGTCAGTTTGTTATTGAGATCTCTATGTCTTGCCTGCCTCTTGGCACGAGAAGAAAACCTCTCCTTTTGTTTGGTCACAGACCAAGAATGCTGCTGTCTTTTTGCATTGTGAAAAAAATACAGAACAAGAAAATAGTGCTGAAACATTTCAGACAATTTCCTTTATCCTGTGCTCAGCAATTACTCTTATTGTCAGCAGGAGTAAAGAAGCATGTACCATTTGAAAGTATTTAGAACTGACTGTGTGTTTTCAAAACACAGGATCTTTCAAGGGACTACTCTCTTCTCATTTGGTGACACAGGCAATTAAGTTTTTAAGAGGTTCTCTGTAGCATTAGCAGACTATATGATATTCTTGAAGGCACCTTTATAGCATCCTGAAGACAAATTGCTTGCATCTTCCTTGGAAAATAAAAAGGCTAAATTCCAATACTGGAAGCTGACCAAGCTCCATTTCACGTGCGATCCAAGCTGGCAGGCTGTGCATCACCGCTGCTACCCCCACACCGTGCAGCCACGGCTCCAATTCACCATTGGGAACTGCTCCCCACAACCCATTACCGAGGAGGAGAGGCTCAGTCCTGTCCCTCTGGCTTCACCCTGTGTCCAGTTGCAGGGAAAGGGAGTCGTGATGTCAGGGAGCACCAAGGTCAGGGTGTGTCCCTGCACTCAGCTCTGCCTCTGAGGAAAGTTGAAATTGGGGTAAAAAGAAGCGAGGAAGAGCCCATCCTTGGTATCAGCCCTCAGCTGCTCCAGAAGTATGTTTCTATTAGACACTGCCACCCTTTTGGGCTGTAATGTATTTCCTCATTATGGTAAACATTTCACAGGGCATTTGTGATCGTTCCTGGAATGACATCGCACCAAGTTGGGTAATAAAATTGCCTCTGATCTCACAAAGTGCAAGGCTCAAGACAAATAAAGTCTGCAAACAGTTCTGCACTTCAGGATGTTTTATGAGCTGGACCGACGTTTACTTAGGGCTAAACCTGCAGAAGTTCATTTCATCTCCTGGAAGAGGGACCGTGCCTGCAGCAGGCTTTGTTCCTCCGGGGTACCAGCAGGGTTACTACAATCAAACTCTCAACTACCTTTTTCCCTTTGCTGCTTGCAAGTCCATGTCATTCATTCCACGTTTCCCTCTCCCAGCAATACTTCTGTGATATTTAGAAATGTATATAAATGTCAGCAGGCTGGCAAAAGCCCACGGGACTCTGCCTGCAGCGTGTAGGTATGGAGCACACCAGGATTGCCTTACACTGAAACCTGAGTGCTGGGGAAGGGGTCGAGCACTCCCCTCCCAGGGCTTCTCAGCTGCCTTGCAGGTTGCTGGGGGACTCCTCGGGGATGCCTGGTACTGGGCAGTGGCAGGGAATGCACCACAAGTGATGGCATCTCTTGCTGTTGTCTCCAGCACTACCAGTCTAATGTGTGTCGGCGCTGGGCGAACCCCTAACTGTGAAGGAGATAGACCCTTGTTTGAAGCCTCCATGTTGCTGTGGAAACTGGAGTGGGGACATACATGTGGAGAGGTGGCACTAGCACAGGGATGTTGCCTTTCCTTCTAGCCTCTGAGATGGGACGGTCCAGGCTGTGTTCCAGCTGAGGCCAAAAAGCCCTTTGCTCACCCCATGAAGGCAAGAGATTTTGTGATTTTAAAACACCTGCCAGCTGGGGAACCTTCCAGAGGCCAAAGGGCATGACTGCCCAGGCACTGAGGCAGCACAGCACAGATTCCCAGGGGCTGCTGCTATGCCCAGAGGGGTGCTGGCTGATCACCCTACACAGGTGAGGGAGACCGAACATCTCACCACATCCGACAGCGAAATCAGGAGACATCACCAACCTGTTGCCCGGGGCCCACATGGAATTGCTGTTGGGAAGTGGGTGGTCCACAGGGTAGTGGCAGAGGTTTCTCCTTTCCTGCTAGTTTTGGGATTGCCTTTTTGGTAGAGAGCCATACCTAGTGTACCACCCGATTCCTGTTTTGAAGCACTGAGCTTGCAGACCCCAGCGAGAGCAAGGACAGTGCCAGCAAGATGCATCCTGCAATCCTGAATCAGACCATTTAGGAGTAAGTAGACTCACCTGGAAGATTTAGCTGGGGCTGGACTGGGCTTCTGCTTGGAAAGCTTGAATCCAATGCATCACTGAAACCAGCAGTATCACCCCTGGTGATTCTAGAGCACCTCTGGCCCCTCTGCCTGGCATCTCACCTTCCTCAGGGCAGCCACTTTTTGCATTATATCTAATGAGAATTTCCCACACTGCAATTTGTGCCTCTGGCCCTGTCACTGTGCATCTCCAAGGACACTCTGGCTCTGTTCCATATGCAGACAGCAATGAGGCGTCCCCTTTGCCTCCTGAAAACCCCAGTTCTCCTCAGCCCTCCTTCCAGTACACTGACATCTTCTCGTACAGGAAGCCCAAAAATGGCCACGCTACCTCCAGAGCTCGTGCACATGTAGGAACAGCTCTGGGATTCGCATCTGCAGCCCTCCAGCAGCTCCAGCTGTGCTCCACTGCGTCACCACCCGCCGGCGGGTGTCGGTAGCTCCTGGAATAAAGCAGATGTCAGAGAACTTTCTCGGCTGGTTCCTCTTTGACAGATTTCAAGCACTCACTCTTCTCTCATCTGGCTATTTGTAAGGGGTTCACACGTCTATAGCCGCTCCGTTAGAGCTTGTCTTCACTGCTGGAAAGCTTCATTAGTTCAGGACAGCTAGTGCATATCTACTGTTCAGAGGTAAAACCAGAGTGTAAGACAAGCCACGTTAGTTACACAGTGAGGGAAACTCATTAGAGTCAAGCTCAGCTGCAGACTTAGGCTGACTTTATCTTCCTTTACTGCAGGAGAGCACAAGCCTTTGTAGCACGGGGGAAAAAAACGGGTGGTGATATTTTTTTTTGCAACAGGCTAAAGGAATCCTCTTACAGATTGCCTTGGGGCTAACCAGAAATCCCGAGGGGCTTGGGGGTTATGTGGAGGAAGAGAGAAGGGGAAGCCACCCCCATGGAGCACCAAAGGGTGAAACGCTATTACTGCACCAATTGTCCTGTCTCACCACGAATCTTGCCCTTGGGAAGCTCCAGAAGGGCCCAAATCCAGCATGGGAGATGAAAAAGCTATTTACAATGAAGCTGGGACAGGTCCTTCTCAGCTTTTCGATCGTTCATCCTTGCAGTTTGTGCAGAGTGGGGATCAAGTACATTACATGATCACAGCAGACGCCGTAGAGGATTTTCCTATGCCTTTAGTGCTTTCAAGTTCCTCCACTTTTTTGAGCACCAGAAGAGTGATGCTGGAAAGGCAGCAAGTATTACTGCAAATGGCAACCATTCCTCTGGAAGGGGGAAAGAAAAATGCCCTTCTGCAGGCCAGAGTGAAAAATGGAAAGTCCCCAAGTCAGTCATCCTTCTGGAAACCTCCGGCCTCAAAATACACGTTGCCACTGATCTATTCTAATTCCAGGAACAACACACTGAGCTCAGGCTTAGACCTTGGGCAAATTCGTCTTTTGGCTCAAACAGCAAAGATCTTTAGCTGAAAATGCCTGCTGCTGACAGGCTGCGTGATGGCGGCGTCCCAAGCATTGCTGGCATAGCCGTGGTGGAGAAAATAAAATACATTTCATTCCCCAATGGTCATGCTGTAATGGCATGAAATTAGAAACTCTAATCAATAGTGCTTTACACAGCATGACTCTCATGTCAAAAGAGCCCGTGGTTTAAAAAAGAAGAGTCACAAATAAATATGAAAATCAAGGCTGTGAAGCGTCAGTAATGAAGTATAATTCCGTCAGGCAATCCCAGCTAGTGGTTCTCTTCACAAAACCTTCACTCACCAAATCCTTCCTTCTCCACACCTCTCTGAACTTCCATCTCCAAATAATTTTCATGTATTTATTTGCCCTTCGCACGTGAAATGTCAATGATTGGAGCGTGAGCGACAAAACCGGAAAGGAGAACGCTGTGTGGCAGCCCTTGCTCTACCTCTGGGTGTTTCTGGATACTTCCTTCTCTCCGTTGCTTCGTCAAGGGGCTTTGGAAAAGGCACCAACCCACCTCTGTTCACCAATCTGAGGTACACAGCGAGAGCAATGACACAACTGTCTTCTAACACATACCTCTTACATGCCTACAAAACATACATCAAATGCAGATTATTATCGTTATGACCACAGACTCATAGAATCAGAGACTAGGCTAGGCTGGAAGGGACCCCAAGGATCACAGAGCTCCAACCTCCTGCCACAGGCAAGGCCACCAACCTCCAGGCCTGGAGCTACACAAGGTTGCCCAGGGCCCCAGCCAACCTGGCCTTGAACAGCTCCAGGGACGGGGCATCCACCCCCTCTCTGGGCAGCCCACTCCAGCCCCTCACCACTCTCTCTGTAAAGAACTTACCCCTAATATCTAATCTAAACCATCCCTTTAGCTTCGATCCATTTCCCCTTGTTCTGCCATTACCTACCCTTTTAAAAAGCTGATTCCTCTCCTGTTTCTCTGCTTCCTAACAGAAGTCATACTTATCCTATTTATATCAAGAATTAAAGGCAGCCATGGTAAGACCCTTATTTTTTCCTTAGACAGGCAACACTTTGCCAGAAGAACCACCAGAGAGGTAAAGTATTCAAAAATAATAAGCAGGCCCCCAAAGGCCACAAAGAACTGACAGCTACGGGGCTCTCAGGCTGTCATACAAGTCTTTCAGGAGCTGGTGGCATTTAGTTCAGGGACAGGGTTTGGTTTTTTTCCAGCACTTGTTTTAAAACTCCTCTCGCCGCGCGCTGCTGACGCTGGCAGAGCTTGGCAGGTGGAAAAGCGCCCTGAAAATAGCAAATTCTTGGAGTGTAGATTTTGTTAATTAGCCCTTCTTCCTGCACACAGCCCCAGCTCTCCACACAGCTCCTGTGGCAGGGACACAGTGATCGACCAAGTGTTGGATGTGTTCAGGAGGAGAACAGATAACAGCTGCCTGGCTTCGAGACACAGAAAGGAAAGTCCTCCAGCCAGACCTGCCTAATCCAACCACACAGAAGTCGGTGGGGAAAAACTTTCAGGGCCTCAAGCGAAGGTCCCAATCCTTGTTTGGGGTGGTGCCCAGCAGTTGCTGGGTCCTTTTCTTAATTTTGCCAAGGAACCACATTCCTTTGTTTAACTGAGTTACCTGCAGCCTTGTTTTTAGCACAGAAATGTGTGGGTTTGACTTGAGCCGATACTACTTGAAATCTCAGCGAGGACAAAGCAACCGAGGTTTGTACCCCAAGTCCCTGGCCTGACAAGGCTTTATGCTGGTCAGGGAACTGAAGGTCTGTTGGGTGGGAAGCGCAGGCTTGGCTGCAGACAGCAACACTGTCCTAAGCTGGAGCTGCTTGGCTAGGCTGCTTTTCAAATGTAGAAACCTCAAAGGTGATGTCCTCTCCTTGTGATGCTGCCTCCCTGGTCAGGAGGCAGGGGTTCATAGCAGCTCCTCTGGAGCCCTGTGCAGAAACTGAAGCCTGATGGAATCAGTAAAACCAAAGCTCCAGGTAACCACCTCCCCTCCAGACATGCCGAATATCTAAAGGGCGCAAGGGGCTTTGGAAAAGCCGTGCCTTCTTCTGCTTCATGCCTCTCAGGTGACCCCCCAAAACACCTCCTGACGAAAGTGTCCACAGCCTCCATCAGAGGCAGGATACCATGGGACAGGCCCTGCAGAGCAGCTCCCACAGCACTGGTTTAGCTCTTTCTCTCTCTCTCTCTGAAGAACAGTTGCCTTCACTTCAGAGCAGTCACTTACTTACATCATGCCACATCTGAAAAGTGGGATAAAAGCCAAAAAACATGTCTCTCCCAAGCCCTCAATAGAACCAGTGACTTGTGTGATACATGCACAGCTTCAACATTGGGAACTTCAAGTCACCAAGCATCTGTTAATCAGGAATGCGCCAGTCCCTGGGGATTGCAGAGATGTTAAAAGGTTATCCTTCTCTCCTGCACATTACGCTGCTGAGCTCCATTACACACAACCAGAGGGTGATTTTATGTGTGGCAAAGAATTCTTGATTCTCAGGATATTATTTTAGATGTGGAAACCCAGCTGCTGAATTCTGCTTTTCAGGTTAAACAAAACTCGCAGCCAACACTCATTCTCACACTATTAATGAAGATTAATCTTGCCCTGCCATTGACTTTTTTCCAGAAATAGCATGAGAGGGATTTTCAAATCCTTTCAGATTTGCAAAATGTTATCTCACTCCATTCCTTTAATCTCCTGATGCTGAAAGATGGATCTTTCTCTCTGAGGTCTGGATGTACTTCTATACCTCAGCAGCAAACCAGGGAAGGGAATTGGGCTTAAGTAAAAAAGAAAAATAATAAAGAGTGTGAAGTGTTAACATTTACTTGGGCTTGTCTGGACTTTCTCAGCATTGATTTCCAACACGACTGACCAGACAATGTTACACAGAAGAGACAAACACAATAACAAGCTTTGCGCACAAAGAAGGGCTGCTAGGCAAAGGAAGGGACTGTGTTCCTCTCTGTGGCAGTAGTGCACAGGATGAGAAGCTGGAGAGCTCAAGAGAGAGGTTGATTGGATGGGGGAACCACTTCAGCACCAGTACTGAGCGCTGGGGTACACTGTGGGGTCTCAAGTGTCAAGAGTTTTAAGCACACAAGGCCAATCACATCCTGGGCTGCATCACAAGAAGTGTGGCCAGCAGATCAAGGGAGGTGATTCTGCCCTGCTCTGCTCTGGTGAGACCACCCTGCAGTGTTGCATCCAGCTCTGGAGCCCTCAGCACAAGAAGGACATGGAGCTGCTGGAGTGGGTCCAGCAGATGCCAGGAGGATGATCCAAAGGCTGGAGCACCTCTCCTAAGACAGGATGAGAGTTGGACTGGTTCAGCCTGGTGAAGGCTCCAGGGAAACCTCAGAGCCATTTCCAATACCTGAAGGGACCTACAGGAAAGCTGGGGAAGGACTGATTGTAAAGGCATGGAGTGACAGGACAAGGAGCAATGGTTTTAAACTAGAGCAGGGCAGGTTTAGATGAGACATTAGGAAGGAGTTCTCCACTATGAGGCTGGTGAGACACTGGAACAGGTTGCTGAGAGAGGTGGTGGAGGCCCCATCCCTGGAGACATTCAGGGTCAGGCCTGATGGGGCTCTGAGCAACCTGATGCAGTTCAAGATGTTCCTGCTCACTGCAGGGGTTGGCCTTTGAAGGTCCCTGCCAACCTCACGCAGTCTGTGATTCTCCATACTGAGCAAACATGAGAGGGCTGAAGCTGACCCTTCCTTGGAGGAAGATGATGGCCTGGGAAACCTCCTGAGGTCCCACTCACATTTGCTTTCTGGTCTCCAGAAAAACACAGACAAACCTCACAGCTACAGTAAGGGGCTGTTCCCTGAGCGATCCCTCCTCCCCAACTGCAGCGAAGGCACAATTCCTAGCCTGCTTTTTCATTTCCATGAATCTTAATTGTTCACATAATAATCGCAGAAGTATTTAATAATACAAAGCATACGGGCCAGATGTTCAACTGGTGTAAATCAATAGCGCTCGGGAAGCTTCAGTGGTGCTGTGCTGGCATAGTCATTTGAAGATCTGGCACTGAGCTTTTAAGGTGGCTCTCAGGATTTTAGTACCGTCTTATTGCTTCCACTAAAACCCAGTCACTGAGTTTATTGCCCAGATACAAATAGCCACTCCCACCAAATGCTCAGCACCTGAGATCAAAATCCCAACGCTCCAAATAGATGGACTTCAGGCCACTTAAAACCCCACTGATTCAGCCTCCTCTGGCCATCACCACAGAGTTTTATCACAGCCACATGTTTCCCCCTGCCCTCACCCTAACTCCAGTAGGGACAGACAGCACTCGCTTCACAAGATGCCCATCCAGCGCCTTGTTGTAGTCTCATCAGCCAGCGTGTGAGCTCTGCTTTATTTGCTTCCCACTATGAAAAAAAAAAAAAAAAAAAAAGAGAGAAAGAAAGAAAAAGCAAAAGCTTTTAATTCCCTCCCTCCTGGGAGTTTCTGTGATGCTCATTGATCCACTCCACAAGTACTTTGCAAACACTAATGGATCTAGTGTAACTCTCTACTAATCTCCTTCGGAAACTTGGCACCAAACTGCTCCCTTCTGAGGGCTTCTCCCTTTACAGTTGTTTTTCTTTCCTACCTGGTTCAGAGTCACTCCAGGGCTCATTAATTGTTCATCCTTTGTCCCTTGAAAACTTTCCTTTTAATCTTTCCAGTAACATGTTGGATACTGATGTGCAATAGACTTCCATTTGTGGTTTTTCACACCTACAAAGATACTATTTGAACTGATTGTGGCGTTATCAGTTGCACGTGGATATATGTAATTGAACTGAAAAGCTTTGCAAGACATGTATTCATTGGACTTCTGATCTCATTTGTTAGAGAGCCTTAGGGAACGGGCAATTTCAACTCCTCAATTTATGAAAACTGGTCATAGTTACTTAAATGGAATAAAATAAATCCTGGGGCATGTGTCCCTTCTGGAAACCAGGTTGACAATTGTGCCCAGAAGAGAATTAAATTGCTCAGTGACAGTGCTGTATCGAGTGAAATATATATATATATCAGAAAGTCAAGGTAAAGTTTTTTCTGTGGAGGTTCCCAGGTTAATATTCATTCTGCTAATGTGACTCCCTGGTTGAGATTCTGGCGGATTTCAATAAATTGTGTGGAGACTATGCAAATAAAGAGAGTCTGCTGCAGTTGAAAATAACCTGCCCTTGTTACCATGTGCTACTTCTATCTAGGGCTAAGCTTTGACCTACTCCACTTCCATAACTAGGGCTAGATTTTTCAGGTGTTAAAAACTGCTGGTTTTTCAGAAGACCAGCAGACCGCCACAGCCAGGCTCTTTTGGCAGCATAGGGCACAGAGGAGGAATTTCATTGACCACCTGACCCCAACCATCAGCCCTCAAAATGCTGGTCCTGAAGCCTGCCCAGTAAATCTCCTTTCTTCCACATAATAAGCAACTTGTGATTTTATTTTTTCCTTTTTTATTTATGCCATGGGTAAGATTTACAATGTCTGGAAATCAAAGCAGCTGCTTCTAGACTTGACTAGTTTGAAAGCTGAGGTCCATGTTGCCCATGGCTCCCTGGGGACCACAAGTTCAACCTGCTTTCCTGTCCTAACACCAATGCAGGAAGGGCTGAGGGATAGGGACACTGCACCCACCCATATGGGATACTGCAGCCAGAACTCAAGCTGAGAAGCACTTTGGACTCTGCACCCAGTCCACATGCTGAACTGGCCTTCAGTTAGGGTCCTGAGAGGAGTATGAACCTCCTTCAAGGACAGCCTCCAACATGCTGTGTTTACAGCTTCTTACACCTCTTTGCTAATGACCATCCATGAGGGTTTTGAGTCAGGTGTCCTCTGAGGTCAGACAGCTATGCTGGTACAATGGTTTTCAAATAGTGGTATCAAAGATGAGCAGTTTGAAGCCCTCAAACTGCTCCTGGTTGGGAAGGTACCTGCCAGTTCAGACCAAGCCCTTACAGCCACCCACAAAACTTAAGAGAAGAGTTTTTCTCTTAGTGGCATCGATAATCTGGGATGAGACTTGTCCCTCTGGAGTAGATTTGTCAATCACTTGCACAAGTGTTGAAGAGGGCCTAAAATACTGCCCTGGGACACAGACATCTTTACTGTCTAGTCCTAAGCTTTCAGAAATGACTGTGGTAGACTCAGTAGGTCTAATTCTGAGTTGTACCTAGAACTGGTCTAATCTCTAAAGACTGTGATCTTTTCTTCGACCTTTTAGGAGGTCACCTGCAAAAAAAGGTTTGTTTTCCCCCTGAAGACACCAAAGTGACACCTCTGCTCCAACCCAGCGCACCACCAGAGACCCTCCTCTTCCTCCTGCTTCCCTTGAAGAGACAAGTGTTAAGTTCCACCTGCAGAACTTGACCTGACAGCTGGCCAGCCCCTTGTGTGTTGTAGCCCTCTTCTCCCCTTCTGCGAGCTCGATCCTCTCACACAAGCACACCATCCCCATCTCAAATGCCCAGCGAGAAATGTGCAAAGTGACCTTCTGGTCCTTGGTGTCTGAGAGCAGTTGCCACAGCTATTAATGTGCTGCTGGTGTGAGAACACCAGTCTGGATTTATAAGATTATCTTAAATCCAAGCTGCACATTTCTTAATTATCAGTATTCTCTTCCTGCACAAGAAGAATTTGCATAATTTCCTAGCAGCAGCAAACAGCAAAATCAAAACAATAACTGAAAAGATGCACCAATTCATCACTAAACTGCATATACAGTTGCTGGCACTGCTCATTTTCCTTGCATATCTAATTCAGACTCCAAGGAAGAGCAGATCCTCAATTTAGCTTCCACAGAACCACGCCAACTCGAGCGCGTTGAAGAGCTGGCCTAGCATTAGCATGTTTATTCCATGAGTTCTTCATGGAGCCCGGATAGTTTTGGCAAAGAATGCCAATTCAGACAGTGATCCTGCAAATATTTAAGCACCGAACACTGTTGCTGTTACAGGCAGCGTTATTGGCACCAGTGAGCCTGCTCACAGCAGTGGAGGGAGCCAGGGGACACAGCGCTTTTGAAGCTCAGGCCTTACCGAGCAAACACATTCGCTGTTTGTTTTTTAATAATATGGGAACGTGTAGCACAGGCAGCGTGTTCCCCGTGCAGAGGCAGGGGAGAGGTGTGAGGGGCTCTTGAGTTTAATGGGAGGAAAAACAGGCAATGGGATTTGCCCAGGGAAACAACCGCCCCTGTTGTGGGTTTAATCCTCCAGCAGACTTGTGATGCAGCATCCTGGGGTGCGCACAGCCCGTCCTGTGCTGCTGGGGAGCTCCTGGGACAGCCTCGGGCCGCTGGCAGGGGTGGGCAGCCCGTGCCGCCTCAGCTGCTCCACGTCTGGTGCTCACTGCTGCAGATGGGAATTAGGAACTCAAGCCACAGCAGTGCTGTAATCCAGCCCTGCTTCCTTGCTGCCCGTTAAACGGCAGTGACTTCAAACCAAATTTTATCGCTTCAGACAGCCCAGCTGCCCACGTGGAAACTCAAGAGGTGCTCTGACCCTGTCTTGTCATCTACGTTTGTGAACGGTTCAAACACTTACCATCCTGGCACCACAGAACTCACAGCCCCACTGCCCCAGTGATGTATTTTGAAGAGAGACTGTTCTCAGGCTGTACTCTGTCAGGGGTATGACAGGTCCTTGTGGTGTACATCAGCGGGCAGATGTACACTCTGTGTTTTAATGGCTTCAAGACATACCTCAGGAAACAGGGTCTAATTCCTGGGACCTGGATGCAGGCAAAAGGTGTTGCTGCCAAAACAGAAAAAACTGGGGCAGATTTTGAACCTGCCTATCCCACAGTGCGAGCAACAGGCTAGGGAAGTATCTTCTAAAGGTAGGCAGGGATGTTTCCTCGTCACCACATCGGTTCAGCCCAAAAGCCACCCCTTCAGGCTTTAGCTTTATGCTTCAGTTTTTACCATATGCTTCAATTCCACGGACTCTCAGTGAATCTGCAGGCGTTTCATTTTAAGCATGTGTTCTGTTGCTGTGCTACTTTGGGGTGGTAATCTGGATTTTATAAAGCTGAGCCTGGCTCTGCATACACAGCAGAGGAAAAGAAGAGCAGGGAAATAATTCAGTAAGGATCAACAGAGACTGAGGGATGACAGCTGTCTGCAGGAGGGCCACAAGTGACCACTCACTGGCACTTCACACACCCGCTGGCATCAGCCTGTGACAGCGCGCAAAGAGGGAGCTGCAAGAAGTCATGTACCTCTGCAAGGTCCAGAAGTGCTTGTGAAACAGATGACTTCAGCGCAAAGTCCTGGGTTTAAACAGAAAAAAGACAAAAGCTAAGGTTTCTAGAGGGCCCAACTGTAGGGCAACCCCATACCCTGAAGGGCAGATGTCCCATTTTAGAGCATCATGAGGAGTGGAGTACACACAGCAGGTGTGTAACCTGCCCAAGCTGAAACAAAAGTGCTGGCTGGAGCTGGAAGTCCCTGTTCCTAATTCCATCATTTTACTGGCTCAGGCTCCATCTCCATCGATTTAAAGCCTGACACAGGCTCCTAGGCTATGCTATATAAAATCTGATTGTTACATTCCACGGGTTGCAATAAATTAAATTAACTATCTGTAATAAGTTCGCAGGCAACACTATCATTTTCATTAAAGTATACTTCCTTAAAATGTACCAGCAGCGTCAAATGTAACTAGATTTAATTTCATGCTGAAGACTCTGTGAATATTCATTTTAAAATAGTCACCAAGAGCCTAATTTTAATTTGTGTGATGTTTCTGCTAATACCAATGCCTACTTAAAATATCTGTTAAAAAGCCTTAAGAATATTAACAGGGAATTCTTACAGAAATTCACTAGAGTTTTATGTTTTGAATTACCATTACAGGCTTTTTGGTTTAACTCTCGTTAAAAAGATTTCATTATTAACAAGAACATGTGCAAATTAAAACAAGCCCATTAAAATTGAAAATTCCATGCTAAAAAGATTAAGGACATTTGACTTATTTTTTCTTCTGAAGGAATAAATGTAATAAAAAGTGATAGGGAGTAAAACCCAATACTTACAAACACAGACAAAAACATCCATGGTGAGACAGCAGCAAGTAGTTCTTGATGTACTTCAGAATAACTGGCTTTATACAAGGAGTCATCCTCCTTGGCATTTTCACTCCTCATCGCAAAGACATCATGTCTATAAAGTCTGTGTCATACCCCACGGTGCAGGTAGGGATGCGGTGCTGTGGGGAAGAGCCATCTGGTCTCCACTGGCATCAGTTTGGTCCAGCAGGCCAGGGGACCTCAGACTTGGTAGCTGAAGGGTGTAGCACATCTCGCCTCTGGCACTGAGGGTGGAGGTGAAGGTGCAGACCTGAGCCTCACATCATGATGGAGGGCAAAGCTGGGTGTCTGAGAGGTCTGCAGGGCTTGGCGTTCGGGGCAGGACCTGGCTTCACCCTGTCTGGCTCAGCAGCTTGGCAGAGGTCGGGCTCACTGCATGTATATATATTATAGAGGGGGAAGTTCACGCTCAGGTTTAAGGGGCTTCAAAACACACATTTACATCGGTTGCACTCTGAAGCTTTGGCTCCCAGCTGCTGTATTGATCCCCTCAGCTTCTAAATAACCCTCAATTCAATACGGTCACCTATGAAAAGTCTGCTGCTCTAATAAATCCCATGAATATTTATGCTGCTGTGTGTAAAATACATCTTTTGACTTTATATACCTGTTCCCTGCCTAGTTACTTCCATCCTTTGCTGTACCCATTGCTGGGAAGGGGGAAACACTGACCCTGCCCTCAGCTCCAGCAAGCCGCAGTGAATTATCTGTGTTAAAACTCTCTTCTGCCAAGCTGCCAAATCTTCTGCATTAATCCTGAAAATTACAATTAATGAGAGCTAAGAGGATCTTTCCACCTTTGTGTATGGCTCTATTCAGTTGTAATGATCCCTGCTGCTCCGCCAGCATCTGAAGCCTCTTATGGTCACGGCTTTTGGCTCTCAGGCAGGGCAATGCACTTGAGAAACGGCAGCAGGGCTGGTGGCAGTGCAGCGTCTTCCTTCTTTTGCTTGATCTCCTGGTCTCAAGGATGGTCTACACTGAAGATGGGAGAGATCTGAGTTACTAAGAACTCATGGTTTAGATTTTCTGCCATGAGGTGAAGGATGGGGCTGGGAATCAGGCTGCTACAGGTCTGTAGCCCCACTCTGGCCGGGTAACTCAACAACTTGAAACAACGGCACTGAGGCTCTGGGATTCCATTTCCCAAGTTGTTAATGTAGTCATAGAGACTCAGGTCCCTGAAGACTACAAAAAATTTTAAAATATGGTATTTTTAATTATTAAGTACCAGAACTGGGAAACTCAGAAACTAAAGTATCTCCTATGATTCGATGGGTTGTGAGTCTTGTGCTCCTACTTTCACAAACATCTTCACTGACATCTCTTCAGGACTGTTTACCTGACACAATCTTTCCCCCCCCGCCCCCGCCTCTGTGTTCACTTGACTCCAGTCTGAGTTTATACAAGCCACTTCACCATGAATGGAGCATTTGTGCACTTCCAGTTTTTCAGTCCCAGAAATAACCCTGCAGAAATCACTAGAATTACACCAGGGGAAGAAGCGATGGATGTCACAGGGTGACTCTTTATTTCCTTAGAGAGGAAATGTTAGATACCTAACTGCTTCCCTGAGTTAATGATTTCCACTGCCTTCAGTGAAATTATTTCCCATTTGAACTAATAACAAATTTAACTTGTAGTTCCTAGGTTTATTCTATAAATTCAGCTAGTAGCAGCTCTATGAGGTTAGGCACTTTCCTTTTCCCCCTTAGTTTGGAACGTTCTTTAAAATCAGAGGATGCAAACAGGATCCAAAGATTAGAGCAGCCCAAGCTGACACCCTGCTGGAGATCTCTCTGTGGACACCTACAGATGGAGGGAGTGGGACAGGGTTAACTGATGAGCTGGGCCATTGGCAGCGCAGAGCTGGTCAGCAGCGCACGTCCTGGCACTACGCGTTCGCACAATTTCAAGCACTTAATGGACTTTTAATCTCAGCTGGGAACTAGAGCTGCTGCTGTCACATAAAGCTGTAACGATTTCAAGGCAAAGGGAGACATTTCACAGCAGTTACTGCTGATGTAGAAATGGCAGCTCTGTCCATAGGCCACATCCAGCGCTGCACAGACTCACGACTCCACACTGGCAGAGAGTGAGAGCTCCCAGTTGCACTGGCACCACTCTACCCCAACTTAGCTTGGCTACATCCATGCTGCCACATATTGTGTGATAACCACAGACCTACCTAGTCCTGTCAAACCTCAAATCTTGTATGATTTGAAAACAAAATGGAGGCTTTGGTAGGAGGAGGAAAAATAGAAGGCTTTCAATGTCAGGCCACTGAACCATGTTGGTCTGAAACTTAATGAGCACCATCAGAGCTCACAGCTTACCCAAAGCAGAGCTTTTTGGTGGCATTTAGCACCACTGTGTTCCCTTTAGTCATCTGTTGGGGTCACAAATGTGTTTCAGGAGAGCTGAATGATTACAGAGAGAAGGCCAAGTGTGGAAATAGTGTTCTAGGAGGCTGGATTTCATAGGATCATAGCATCACAGAATGCTTTGGGTTGGAAGGGACCTCAAAGATCATCTAGTTCCAACCCCCCTGCCATGGGCAGGGACACCCTCACTAGAGCAGATTGCCCAAAGCCCCATCCAACCTGGCCTTAAACACCTCCAGGGAGGGGGCAGCCTTCTGTGGAGACATAAATAGTGAATCTATGTGGGAAATAGGTAGGTTGTCATGTGACAAAAAGATGTTGGATTCGGGAAGGAGCAGGAAGACAGCAGCAGTGCCTTGCAGACACAAAGATAGGGTGGCTCCTCTCAACCCTGTCCTTATAACATGAGTTTTGTGCAACTTACCATGAAAGAGCAATTTGGCCTTTCCTGGGTGGAGATCACAGATGTGCTTTCCTGGGCACTGAATACCAGAAGAGAGCAGGAGGCAGAGGAGAACACAGTGTCTGTCTGAAGCTGCTGGGTCCTGGGGTAGCAGCTCCTGAGTACAAGTACCGCCATGGCAATGGGATCCAGTGTGACCACAAACTGGGTTATGGGTTTAACAAATCCTTTGATGCAAGAGGTCAGGTCAACACAGACCGTTGTTGTGCCCACCGTTTCCAAGGGGAAACAGTGCTGTCGCTAAGATCACCAGCCTTCTTTAGCTCCTGGCACTCCTCGTGTGGCTGGTGGGTCATTCTACCTCCACCAGGGCAGAACTGACTCCTTCCTGCGAGCACAATGAGAAGCATTTGTGGATGGAGATGATGCTGGGATAGTGGTGCTAATAAAATCAGCAGAGAAACAGCATTTAGCAGCTGGGAGGGGAAAGAAGCATTTTTTTCAGGAACACGCAGGCTCCTGCTTTGATGTTGCATTCAAGCCAAAGCAAGGGCATGTTTTAAATTCCCAATAATTCGCATTTCTTTTTAAGTTCCCAAGCCTGACTGAGCTCTTAAAGACAAGAGATCTTGCTCCTGGGGTTGGCTTTCCCAGGCAATCGCAGCTCTGCTCAGAATACTATTTAAATACCAATTATTGTAATTCTCGGCAGAAATATTACAGGCATTCAGATTTTTTTCTTAACAGCCAAAGGGAGACATTTCCAGCATCTATCAAACCTCTTTTATTTTAATCCACATTAAAATCTCTTTCCAGAAGGACTGGGCAATGGAGCATAATTTATCACCATAGTTTAAAGATTTGTCATGGCTGCCCCGTGCTAAGCCAACTGGCCTAGGACAACCTTTTGGGGGGCAGGAGGGATGGCTGGAGAGAGCAAAAGCAATTGGAGCTAACAAGTAATGAGGAGCAGAGAGGTGAGGAGTAGAAGCAATATCCCATGCCTTCCTGCAAGAAGCAAATTCCCTGTTTCCCACATTGCAGGGAACACACCCAACTCTTCCTCTGATTTTATCATGGAAGCGAGGGAGCAGGGCATGGCGTGGGAGTTGACTGGCAACCAGAGGGCTGTTGCCTCCATACAGAACTCCTGCCATGATGGTGGAAACTTTCTTGCCTACAGTTGCCCTTTTGTGAGGCCCTGACCTCCTGCTTACCCCAACTGGAAGGGGAAACACAATTATTAGTACCTGCTCTGTTGAGACCCCGTGTCTGAACAGCAGCCTTCAGGACGGTGAATGGTTCTTCCTCCAAGAGTCCTCACACTGCATGACAAGACTGCTCCAAAGTGGTCCTTCAACAGATGCCACCAAACCAGGGCAATTGCAATGGCTCATCGAGTCAGGGGTTCCACGATCAAAGTTCTAGTTGTTATTCAAAGCCAGCACCATGAAGAGCTGAACAATGGGTGTTAGTAACAAGCTGCTGCATTATACAAACAGGCTCACTCCTCAACACTTCATTGAAGCTGGCCATGAAGTGCAGCGAAGGAGCCTGCTCTTCTCCTTGCAGCCCAAACCTGAGTAACTCCAGTTTCCAAAGGGAACAGGGCTTCTGAGTCCAAGCTTTCCCTCCAGCCCCCCTTCATTGCCTCTTCCCCCAAACAGCCCCAGGCAGACAGCTACTCTCAGCCGAATTTGGCAGAGGCAGGGGTTAAATCTGCAGGTTTGGGGGAGTCAGGGTCATGGTGAGATCCCTACAATGCTTGCCTTGCAGTGGGAAAGTGGCACCGTGAGCACCCCAGAGGGGTGCTGGGGAGCACCAAACACACCGTGCACCCTTGTGGGGGCCGGCACCTCCTCAGGAGCTGCAGGGACAGACCACTGGTGGGTAGCAGGATGCTTGCAGGCACCGGGGGAGTTTCAAGCTCAGCAAGGAGGGAAAAGGCCTTTCAGGCACAGGGCAGTCGCTAGTTGGAGGAAGGGCAAGGGACACAAAGCCCTTGCTCATGCAACTGCTTGTTATTTTAACACAACAAAGCTGCCCAAACCCATGAACATTCACCCTGCTCCTGCCCAAAACCCCACCAGCAACACCCCTGACCCTGTTCCCAGCACAGGGGGACTGGTGCCTGTGCTCCCAGCCACTTCCCAAGGTAACCAGGATCACGTCAGGCTAAAAGCTGTCTCATCCTTCCTCTTCCTTTTTCAGCTGCGCCCATTGTAACTGAGCACAGCTGTGGTTCTGGCCCTCAGACTGTATAGGAGCTATAGCAAAGTGTTTAATGTATTCTTAGCTTTTAAAATACTATTCATCAGCTGCAATCAAAGAAGAGAGCCAGCGTCGTTGTTGCCAGCCAAATTAATCACAGCTCCCCCGTTCCCCCCTCCATGCAGAGTCACGTTGTGTGCATCACTGGTGGTCTTGAGACCACAGTTTAGCAGACACTGGAAAAGGCCAAGGTGGTAAATGTAAATCCTGGCTGCTCTTAATCATGTTCATAATGACCGCGTCATCAATCACAGGCCTTCTCAAGTGCTCAGCAACCACAGCCCAAGGGTATATTTTTCAAAGAATTCAATTCAGTGAGGTCTCTCAAAAGCTGGGTCACCATTATTCCCACTCACACGGGAGGAGGGGTTCTTCTGGCTGTCTGGCCCTGACAATGCACGTAAGCTCATGATCTCCCTCAAAAGCCTGACTGCAATGAGTCAAGTCAATAAAATTTATGCAACTGAAATTTTCACTGACCTTTAGGAGAAAACAAGCTAAGGAAAAACAAAACACATCAATAGAACAGATTGGGAAAAACACGGCATTTCTGCCATTTCCCTACTCTTGGTATTTTTCACTGGGGACATGGTCAAAACACTTCAGAAATTCAGGCTTTCAAACTTCCTGAAAATGTTGGAACATTGAGAAATGATGAGAAATTTAGTGGTTACAGATTTCTCCTACAGATCTCCAAAGGACTCGAGACGTTCTGGCTATGGACACAAACCATGGAGATCATAGAATCATAGAATTGTAGGGGTTGGAAGGGACCTTGAGAGATCATCAGGTCCAACCCCCTGCCAGAGCAGCTCCCTAGGACATTTCACTCAGATAGGCGTCCAGACGGGTCTTGAATCTCTCCAGAGAAGGAGACTCCACACCTCCCTGGGCAGCCTGTCCCAGGGCTCCCTCACCCTCCCTGGGGAAAAGTTCTTCCCCATGTTGGTGCGGAAATTCCTGTGCTCCAACTTGCAGCCATTGCCCCTTGTCCTGTCTCCACAGACACTGAAAAGGGGCTGGCTGATTCCCCCTGCATCCCCTGCTTAAGATAATTATAGACATTAATTAGGTCCCCCCTTAGTCTTCTCTTCTCCAGGTTGAACAGCCCCAGCTCACTCAGCCTTTCCTCACAGGGGAGATGCTCCAGGCCCTTCATCATCTTTGTAGCCCTTCTCTGGACTCTCTCCAGGAGATCCCTGTCCTTTTTATACCAAGGAGCCCAGAACTGGACACAACACTCCAGGTGGGGCCTGACCAGGGCAGAGTAGAGGGGGAGGATCACCTCCTTTGACCTGCTGGCTACACTCCTCCGGATGCACCCCAGGATCCCACTGGGTCTCTTAGCCACCAAGGCACACTGCTGGCTCATGGCCAAGATCCTCGTGTGAAGCCAGCCCTGCGCAAGCGGTAAACATCCCAAAGTCCCAGAAACACCACAGCGCAACCCACAAGTCACCAAACCCCATCATCACCCACCAGAGAGGCAACGTGTTTCCATCGTGCCCTGCTGCAAAGCCGATCGTGAAGCCCAGCCATGAAAACACCAGAGACATCGGTGCTTCTGCTCCATGCCAGCCGTGCAGCGCAGTAACAACCGTCACATTTCACACCAGAGAGAGAACTGAGTCGGCCCTGTTTGATGCCACTGGAAGAGCTGATGGAAGCTTTAGCACTTTGAGGAGAGTTCAAGACGATTTTACGGACGCACGCCTTGGGGAAATTGAAACGTCAAGCATAATTTGGCACTTGAAACATGAAGGAGAGAGGCTTTTCATTTGTTTTCATCTGCATCTTCCCCTCCTCTAAACTGTACATGCTCCATTTCCCGCTCTTCCCTGAGTTTTCATTAGGCAATGCTGAAATCTGCTGGATTTGAGGAATCTCCAAGGATAACAAGTGTCTGGCACTAACCTGTGCTGTAAAAGTCAATTTGACACGTGTCGCTATTCTTCCGTTCTTGATAGGGAAACTAGTCCAAAACGAGCTTCTCCCGTGGTATCTGTTGCCATCCAGTCACCTGATCTTCCATGTCCAACTAGAGGATTACTGCTCACTAGTCCAACTCTTAAGAGATAAGGGTTTGCCTGAGAACAAAACCAAGAACAGAAAAAAAGGCTTTTCATCCTGGTTCCAACCTCAGAGCTGGTCTGAGTTTGCTCTCCTCCTAAAACAGAAGCTGTCAGCATGAGAAGTGACAACGGGAGCTGGAAAACAAGCCCCTGCTAGGTGCAGCTCCTGGGAACGCTGTCTTCTTGGGAGATAGACTTGTAATTCTCCCCATCACCTGAGTAATACCTGGTGAGAGAGAATGACAGAGCCCTGCGACATTCCAGCTTTTCTCCACGAGGATTTTCCATCAGGCAACGCTTGCTTGCTGCTGGGGGGATTTCTTGCACCAACTTCACAATTTTAACTGAAGCTCATTTTTAGAGAAATGTGGAAACAGCTTTCATGACAGAGGCACATTCATTTCTGATCTTGCAGTAACTTCTTTAAAAATACTCTCATGGTGTAGCCACTGCTCAGGTACACCTGAGTGTAAGGAACACACAGGCACACCAACATGAAACACCTCGACTTTGTGAAGAAAAGTTTCAATCCACCTGAAACACAGGGTTAGTTTAGAGGGTTTGAGATTGTCATTTTACAGGGTGTTCAAAAGATGTTCAAATTTTTTGGCACGAGAAGAATTCTTGAAAATGGCTTTTAAGAATTCCCTATAAAGTACAAAACCCATTTACTGCATGCTTTGGATGTTACCTGAAGTGACCGATGCCACTCCTTGTCTCTCACAAGGGGCTGCAAAGGACAGCACATTTAGGGGGAAGTCCTGGTTGAGTTTGACCTAAAACCAGAGGCAGTAAAATCAGTGAAATTTTAGCTCCACAGGACAATTTCAGGAACTATCACTTAAAAGCCCTCCTTGAAAAGCCCCTTCAGCAGCACCTGAGCAGCTTGTCGCATCGGGGCTGCTTGCTCCACCAAATGACCGTGGTTCTGCGTGGCTCCAGCTGCAGGAGTGAATTATCTCAGGGCTCCCCTGTGTCGCTAGATGCAGAGGCTTTACACTGATGACTAATTTATGTCAGCGAAAGTGGATTGGATTTGAAACAAAACCCATTGATTTTACATCACCACTTCACACTGGCCCTGCCACCAGAATTAATGTGCGGCAAATGAAACGCTCCTCGGTCCCCTCTTGGCAGGGGAGCAAGGCAGAGCCGCCGCTCCCCGTACGCTGGGGCTCTCCTTCATCCTTGCTGGCAGCTGATGAGAAATAACAGCTTTAGGGTGGTGCACACCAGGATGAAACCTCAAACCTGGGCTTCACACATCACCCCACTGTGCACAGCGACCCGCTTGGGCAGCAGCTCGGAGAAGCACTGAGCATTTCCCGATGTCCCACTGGAACCAGCGTTTCAGGGTGTTTCTGGACATTAGCAGCGTGCAAAGCTGGCAGTGATGACTCAGCACAGCCCCCTGCACGTATGAGAAATGCCCATGAGACAGAGATTCACAGAAGGACTCGAGGTCCCTGCACTGCCTCACCTGACAGCCCCCACCACCCCACCGTGGCTTGCTGCGCCGGGGTTAAAAGCATTCCTCCCTGTGAGATGGCAAGCTGTTTTAGGCAAGTAAAAGAAAAAGAAGTCTTCAGGGTGTCATTGGCAGCCCTGGATGCTGGATGCTGGATGCAGTGCTTCACTGCTGTCTCCTGAAAGGGAAAAAATATCACCCACTTCACCGGTGAAGGAGTGTACTCCTCCTCGTGGGTGAATAAGACACCTCTCAAGTGAATGACACTAGTATTTATTATGTCAGATTATACCACTTCAGTTACTGGTTCAGATTATAACAAACCTGGAAAAACAACCACTTACTAGATATTAATTTTATCTTACAGATTCTATGGTAAATGGGATGCAGGCCCCTATGTATATGCTACAATCCTTAAAATAGCTCCATCTAAATGCAAATGTGGACCTCTGCCTAACACAGAGCTGAAAGCCTCCCCATTAACACGCCAAGAGATAGGGGAATTAATTTAATGCTTAAAAATTCCCAGGGATAAGAAGAGTTTCTTCTGTTCATATCTAGCATCATTTTCTCTTCATGACCAAAGCACCCATAATATGACAATTTTTACCTTTCTCAAGCTTACTGAGCAAGAGGTGGTAAAATCTCTCCCTAAAAATCCCTGTGGAGGCTACACTCTACTGACCAAGGTGCAGGTATGTGCATCCCAGGTATGGGATGCTCCGGCCAAGACGATGACTAGAGTGCAGGAAGGTTGTTGGGATTCAACTACTCATCTTTTCAAACCAATCCAAAGCAGAGAGAGTGCTTGACAGTGTTCATCTCTCATCAGCACTTTCAGCTCTACCTGCTGCTCCCAGCCCCTCAGACATGGGGGGCTCACTCTCTACCACACGCACACGTATGTGCAAGACACAGATTTCTCTCCAGAGCCCGTGGGTTGCCAGGACAGGAGGGAAGGACGTTAGTCTAGCTGTTCCCTGAGACAGAGGCATACATGGGGATCTATTCCCTGGGAATGCAGCTCGATTTTTGCTTCCCAGGTGCCAAGCAGCAGCAGGCAGAAATCCAACATGCAGTCAGCTTTGCTGCCTTCTGCTCCGCTGTGGGAATTAAATTCTTAGAAGCAGCAATATCCATCTGCAGCAAGAAAAAAGCCCAGAGTGCATGGCAAGAGTAGCTCTTTTTTCTCCAATATTTATGAAACTTCACTAGCTGCTTTTGTTAAACTTGGTGTCTTTCCACTACAATAGAGGTAATCTATTTAATATATAAAATATATTTGCTCTGCAAGAGTGTTTTCAGGGGAAAAAAATAAAAAAGAAGAGCCATGCACTTACTTGCACATGCATCTCAGTAGGAAGAAGCATCCCAAGGGTAGGGAACAAACATCTCAGAGGCCACCAGGCTGTAAACCACCACATCCAGACACAGCAACATCATCCTGCAAAAGCTGAAAAAATCTTCAAGCCACTTCCAACAGGCTTGCACTCCAAGGTATGTCTCTTTAAATCAGTTCAGAAACCAAACACGTTAATGACAATGAGGGTGTCTTGATGGGAATGATAAATTATCATTGTACTGACAGGGAAGCAGCAGTGAGTTACATCTCTATGGGATTGCTTTTGGATCGTTGAACTTACCCCCAAAAAACCCTGTAGCAGGGTATTAGGACAAGGAACTGATGTGTTTCTTCTCTCTGAGGTGTCTTTCACATCACATTGCACTTTGCATTCATTTCTTGGGGTTGTTCTTATTTTGTCAGCAGCAACAATTTTGTGCCCAACCTGAAGGCGACCGGCCCCTGAATTGCTCCCAAGGTTACAGCTTTCACAGCTAGGAGCCCTGCAAGGGTGCCAGGGCTAGCTCCTCTCATAAATATGTACGTATTTTCAGAGTAATGAAGAAATTTCTTAAGCTGTTTTCTCTCTGGACCTTGTCTTGCCAATGCTGAGTAATTTCTGCACAAGAACTCAGCGGCTGGGGCTTTTGTGATTCATCATTTGCAAGATAATGCCCTAAATGGCATTAGGAAAAAGAAGAATAGATAACTCCTCCTGGCAAATAGAGAACTCCTCCTGGTGCTCCTGATGCACCTTGATTTAGGGAACTCTACAGCTCCCCGGGTACAGAGTCACTGTTGCTGAGCGTGGAGTTTCCTCTGGCAAAGCTAATGGGTCTGGGCTGGCCTTTGATCATCAGCAACATATAATAATGATTTAAAGAGACTTGTGAAATTTGGGAGGTGAAAGACTCATTGCAGCTGTAAACTGATGGAGAATACTACAGCCTGAAAAGAAGGTGTAAAGTGCTACACATAAGTCACTGCCATAAAAACATCATTTTCCCCAAACAGCTATTGTTACTTCATGACACACACCATTTTCCAATGCACTCCTGCAATCTACAAGAGCTTTATGAAATACAGGCATTCCTGGCATTACTGATATTCCCATAGTGATGATCTCTCCTAACCATTAAATGATACAGTACAAAAATCTGGTAGGAGTTGCTCTTGATAACCAACATTTTAGACTTAATTAGCTTTCCACTGTTAACAGAAACATCTATTTTCATCTATAAAACATCTATTTATCTATAAAATTGCTGTTCTTCAAAACGTTCACTGGACATTATATTAACAAGGACACTGGGTGAAAGCAGGATTCTAGCTTCCCTGGGGCTCAGGTTGGGGTTGGTTTTTTTCCCCTTTTAACTATTTATCTAGCTCAAATGACAACAAATTATGAACTGAAAGTGAAGACTGGAATCAATTTTATACTTGAGGATCTGTTTTTCTAAATGGGAAGCTCTTGTGGAAACCCTCCCTGGCTCCTGCGTTACAGCCACCGGCTTCGCAGCACGCAGGAACCTGGCCTCTCCATGTTCTCATTGGTTTTGGGCCTCATGGATTCCAGGTTTGGCTGCTCAGCAGAAACAGAAGAATATAACATAAAGCTTTTCAAACAGTCGTGGCAAAGCACTCCAGCTTTACTAACAAGAACTCTTATTTAAACCCAGGATCTAATCTTGAAGTGATCTTGAAACATCAGAAGTAGTCAGTGAGAGCTTGAGACATTTTCAATGAGATGTGGGAGATAAAAAGAAGATACAGGAAAACCACAGGATAAAAGCTAAAGGAGAAAAGTAATCCCAAAATAGCTGTGTTTGGAGTGTTCTTCTGGAAGAGTTATTATACTGTTCAGTATGGCAAAACATCAAAGAGGGAATATTTCATCCAAATTACTTGTGAGCTCTACTTCTCATCTTCTTCCAGATCATCACAACTTGCTGATTTTCTTGATGTGGCCCTGTGGTCCATCATGGAAGTGTAAGGCTCAAGAGGAGAGGGTTTTCTTGTGTCTCTGACCAAGGCAACACAGGGACAGAACCAGATCTGGTACCTGAGCAGCTGTCCTTCCCCAGAAATGCTGTGATTCCGGCCATGCCCACAGATCACTACTTCCTGCAGCATTTCAAACACTGGTGTTTTCCTCTGCAAGGGGCTTCCCTCTTTGTCCCACCTGCACACACATAGCTATGGGCCCCAGTCCAGCAGCACGTTTGTACAAGAATCTACCCCCAGACCACCCCCCAAGTCTCACCAACTCCTCCTGGGCTGTCAATGGAGCTTCTGCCAGGGACCTTTGCTGGCTCCAGGCCTTGATGAGGTACTGGTCAAACTGTCATAAATAGGGTGTTCCTCTACTGCTAAAGATCAGCCATGGTTTATTTATTTCAAGAAGTTCTAGTTGTGGCTTTACAGAATCACAGACTGGTGGGGGTTGGCAGGGACTTCTGGAGATAGTCCAACCCCCCCAGAGCAGGATCACCTCGAGCAGGCTGCACAGGACAGTGTCCAGGCAGGATCTGGATGTCTCCAGAGATGGAGACTCCACAACCTCTCTGGACAGCCTGTCCCAGGGCTCTGCCACCCTCCCAGGAAAGAAGTTCCCCCTCGGGGTTAGGTGGAACTTCCTATATTCAAGTTTGTGCCCATTGCTTCTTGTCCTGTCCCTGGGCACCACTGAACAAAGACTGACCCCATCCTCCTGATCCCCACCCCTCAAGTATTTATAAGTATTGATAAGATCTCCCCTCAGTCTTCTCTTCTTTAGGCTAAAAAGTCCCAAGTACCTCAGCCTCTCTTTGTAAGAGAGATGTTCTAGTCCCCTCAGCATCTCCAGGGCCCATTTTTGTGCCCTCTCCAGTAGTTCTCTGTCCTTCTTGGCCCTGGAGCCCAGCATTGCACCCAATGTTCCCAGTGAGGCCTCACCATCGCAGAGCAGAGGGGCAGGAGAACCTCCCTCGACCTGCTGGCCAGACTTTTCTTGGTACACCCCAGGATGCCGTTGGCTTTATTGGCCACAGGAAAGCAGGTGATATTATGGGTCAAGCTGAGAAAGCAATTTCAGATTCTAGCCCAGGACTCAAAACAGCTTTTCACCAGGGAAAATCCTGCCTCTTTGCACTCATGTCTCCTCCTCGTGCCCCCCACTGCCTCTCCCTCTCGCATACCCCTGTGCTCACAGAGCAAGTCCTTGAGATTAACCACAATATGATTACATTTTAATTGAGGCCAGCTTAGTGTGGGGACATCCTTTTAACTCAGGAGGCCTCAATTCCACAGAACCATAATGAACTAATAATGAATGTGCTAAAGTCATTAAATCAAAATTCATAAAAGGGTGAATATTGCTTTCTTTTATAATAAAGCAATTAAAATCCCATATACTATAATAGATACTACTAAGGTGCACTAAGTGTTCTTTAAGGAGGTTAGTGTTTAATGCCACCACACATGAATTTGGGGATCTTTTCAAAATAGGACTGCTACACTATTAATAGATGATCAGAACTCTTTTCATGTTTTCTTTGGTTCAGCATTAGTGCCCACTTTAAGAAATACTGGCATGATTTCATTAGTAGGTTCTGGAGAATAGTTACTTATAATAAATCATGGCTTGCAGAATAAGTAACTTTAAGGAGTGAAGTAGACACACTGCTTTTTGGTTTAGGTTCTTTCTCTGTTCCGTTCATCACAACAGCCCTTCCCATCTCTCATGCTCTGCTCACTGTGGGGTAACGGCCCCAGTTTATGGTAGCAGGGAAAGCACACCATGGGCATGACTGGCTTTGCAGGTCAGGTCAGGCCTGGCTAGGGGAAGGGTACTCCAGAAAAATTCATGCCCTGATTCAGGACCACCTGTCTCTTCACGTGGTCTTTGCTCCAAGGAACAGGCAAGTGAGAAGACCTGGATTATTTCAAACACAGACACTGTTGCCAAAGGTTTTGGGAAGGCAATGGTCATAGGTGGACTCAGAGAGAGAAAAGGTCAATCAACAGACAGGTGTTTAGCTGCACATTAACTGTGATGATCTGGACATATCTTTTGGTTCACCTAGTCCCTTTTATACTGCTCAGAGGGAGCTGATGTGCACACTGGGAAAGGACAGCTGTCCAGAAGCACTGCCTGAGTCATCACAGCCAGGCCCCCAAGGTGCCTGCACCAGGGCAGGCTCCGAGCCCTTGGCCTTGGTCCCGCTCCCCTGGGCCCTGCCACAGAACACTCTCTGGCTCCCAGCTCTACTTATTTCTGTTCAGCTCTTGCAAATAGCCACTGTTGAAGACAGACCCTTGGGAGAGCTGGACTCCTTAGTACCTGCACACCAAAGGTTCCTGCTGCCCAAAGCTCACGTTCCCACCTAGGAGACCCCCTCCCCTGAAGTCCACTCATGTGATGGCTGAGAAGAAGGAAGAGGCACAATCTGACTGTAACCAGATAAACCAGTCAGCAGCAAACCAGAAACATCACAAACCCTGTGCTAGTGCCTGTTGCACCAGGCCTCATTGTCTCCTTTGGCCTCCATTCAGGAAAAAAAAAAATCATTATTTTGCTCCAAATGGCTGGGATCTAAACACAAGACACTTTACTGTTACTCACAAATTCACACAAGCAGCAAATGTTCTTCCTTTTAACGACGCAGTCATGGAAACCCAGGACTTTGAAGACCACTCAGGAAGAGAAACTGGTGGAAAACATGTCCCAGGGCAGGTGGGCACATGTGCCTGTATGAAAGGGAAGTACAGGTTGGCAGAAAAAGAATTATTAAATAGTACATGGTGAAGTAGGGGATTATCTGGAGAACATGAAATAAGAACAGACAGATTAAAGGAACACTAAATATTTATTACAAAGTCCTTCATATCATATGCAATAATACATGCCATAGCTGCTGCTGAATAATACAGGCAACAGCCAGTTGCTGAGATTGCTCTCTGAGTTGGATAAAATAGAATTAGAGGCTTTTATCCACTGGAGACCATGTGCTGTTATACATAATAATCAAAATCACTCAGAAGAGAGAGAGAAATAGCTCAGTGACTATCGCTGTGACTACACGAGACGAAGCACGTTATGTCCAGGTTACTGCAGCCCTTTGCTGTTCACAAAAGGCAGGGAAGGCACCAGACAACCACAGCCCTGTTTCACTCCAGAAGTTGGTGCTAGTGGAAGTGATCCAAGAACTTCAGGCTGTAAAGGACCAAAATTAGGAGCTCCTGGTAGGTCCACATGCTCTGCAACAGGCTATGGGCCAGCTGGTTGGACATTGGTTTAGGATGCTTTGGCACAACAAAAATTGTTCTGGTTCATTCTGTATTTGGGTCTCTACACGAGTGCATTAGGGCTGATGAGACCATCTGAGCCTCGAGTTAACAAGGAACAAAGCATGCTACTGCAACCCAACAGTTTGCTTCTGTTCAACGTACAATGTGCCCTTTGGGCAGGCAGAGCTGGTACCCTCCTGGGTTCCCTGGGTAGGGTAAAAAATGAATTTACTTAAATGGAGAATCTCCTTGCTATGCAGAATCAGCCCTTGACAGCGACTCATGTCTAACCTGTTACACACAGGCAGGAAAAAAGAGGCTCATCAAAACAGAAGTCACTGTGTAGCTGCTTTCTCCTTTCCAGGGCTGAGCCCCTTGTTGTGGGTCACGGCGTGGCCAGAAACCCCCCCCCCCAAAATGAGATTTCCATTTGGTTGTGTGATGGTCACCAACACCAAAGAAGTCCTTTCCCACTGTGGGGAAGGGGAGAAACCAGCCTGGGAAGAAAAAGAGTTTCACAGCTTGGGCTTTCTGAGCAGACACAGCGACTTTTTCAGAACTACCACACATTAGTGTGAACTGGACAACACCCCAACCCACAGGTAGCGGTGTCACAACGCTACTGCAGGTATCCTGCAAGCAGCTCCTCTCATTGCAGGGCAGCAGCCTGAGCTGGACCCCACAGTTACACGCTGCACACCCCCCATAGAAGCCGTAACAGTTAAAGGACTGGGTTCCCCCCTGACTTCATTCCACAGGTAGGATCTGGCTTATTGACGTTTAGCAGAGCAAACTTCCCCCTCACAGAGTGCTACTCCCCTATTAATGGTGGGAGGTTTTGCAGAGGGGGTTCCCCCAGCACGGGGAGGAATTAGGGGGAGCAATCCACCACGAACTGAGAGCACGCCGGTCCCTCTGAGGATTGTATCTCGCAGCTCCTCATACATACCAAGAGAGCATAGCTGATGCACCGCAGGAAGCCCAGGTGCTGAATTCATCTAACAAGCTGCTTTAACTCTAAACAGATGTTTCTGTGTCTTTCCTGCTTCTTGAGCAGTCTGTGTGGAAGCACCAGCAGATTTACAATGCAGCAGATGCATGAACTCTAATATCGAGGCCTGAGTCACTGCAAAATGGTGTATGACTACTGTGTGTGCATATAATTAGAGCAGTGTGCCACAGGGATGTAAGATCAACCTGGTCTGTAATGGAAATGTAGATTGACCAGCCCAGGGCCAAAGCAGAGAGAGCAAAATTCATGCTGCAACTTAGAATTACTCCTGTCTTGGTACCTGCCCTGCTCCAGCAGTGACTCCAGGGAGTGCGGGTGGGGTGGGTAGGCTGGATCTCATCCAAGACCCAGGGAGGTGTACAAAACTACTCATCCACTTCAGTGCAGGTTTGATCAGGGTCCTTTACTTTCCAAAGCTTATGGAAGGATCACAGATAGACCAGTAAACACTTCAAGAGCTGTTAGACTCTCAAAAGGCTAATTCTCATTTATACTGCCTCTTTTTTTTTAAGCTCCACAGCAATGAAAATGTGTCCCAGTCTCCACAATTTCTGCCTGCAGCATCACCAAGCTCCACAATCCTGACCAGCCATGAAACTGGCTTGAAGAGCAGAGGCTGTTTAAATAAACATTCCCAGAATTACTGCATTTCCCCAATGTTTCCCAACCCTTTAGGATTTACTACTTGCAACTTTTTTTGGGTGCAAACGACTTCTTCCACAGGAAAAAGCGAAATCTGATATTCTGATGTGCTCAGATAACTTCAGGGCCTGAGGTTTAATGAGAAACACCAGTGTCAGACTTCTGGGCCAGAGGAGGTGAATCCTAGGTTAGAGGACATGAATGACAGCAGTCCCAAGAGTAGAAGCATGGCACTGGGGTAGAATACACACTTGGGTCTCCAGTAAATTTTCCTTAGCATGATCTTTTTCTTGGCTTCCTTCTTTGGAAAGCTGGACCTCCTGGACAGTTACGTTTATCCAGATGCTTTAACAGTGGTTCTTAAGACAACCAGGGCACAATCACAGTAGCCAACCACAAGGCCACAGCTCTAAGGAGTATTTTGGAAAGTATACATTTAAATACTGAATTCCTCCCATCCCCACAATCTGTCTGTGGATCCAGACATGCAACATGGATGAGCCTTTACAAGATCATCCTGAAGGAAACGGAAGGTGGAGATTGAAGTCCCAAAGACTGAAAACCTTCTGAAGGTGTGGAGCACCTGAGCATGTAGTCTTCTATGTGGGTATGTCCCAAATTACCTCCTCTGCCTGGAAGAAACCATACTGAGCACATATGGTCAGCACCAGAGAATCCTCATGGAGAGCTTCACAAAGCATCAGGCACATTGATGCCCAAGAACTACTTGTTTAATACACACAAGACAGACTTCATTTCTCCAGTAATGCCTGATAACAGCCAGTTATTAATCCTTTCAACTGTAAATTGGATTTTCTAGGTAGCAGAGACATCGCTGACAGGGAAGTCACTGCAGCCTGGCACTAGAGATTGAGGAGGAGTCCTGCTCATGTGGCAGCTCTGCCCCGCCACGCCTGAGGACGTGGCCTCACCTCTCCATAAGAGCTGCAGAGATTTCTACCAGCTGGTGATCTCAGGGTTACCATTTCAAAGACTTTTGTATCCCAAGGCAGTTCTAAAGTTGGGAAGGGATTCACAGCAAGCAGTGGAGACCTCTGCTTCAGTTAAGTGCTTATTTATACCCACTGCATTTCAGGTGTTGCATTTCCTGATGAAATGTGCTCCATTATTTCTGAAATATTAAACATGAAAAGCAGAGCTCTAATGTATGAATTATGCAGTGTTGCAAAAGCTATCATCATGTCCAGGGTTTTTTTGGCATTTCAGTGTATAAATATTATACCAAGGAGCTTTTATACTAATGGATAATTGCCTGCAGTGCACAATTAACCTTTATCCACTTCAGTTGACTTGGTAGTGCTACCTACGTACATCAAACATCAATTTGTCCAAATTGGCAACATAGGAAAGGCATGTGGCCAAATGCCTTCTCTGCTGCAAAGCTCAGCTCTACAGGATTTGAATAGTGATGCAAAAGAACCCGTGCCACTTTGACTAATTGGGCTAGATCCTCAGTTAGCCCATTCTACTTACACCAGGGGAGGTATCCTGCATTTGGGTTAACAGTTCATCAGACACCATAAAAGCTAGTTATTGGACCCAGGCAGATTCCAATTAGCTGCCAGTAAACAACTTCACCCAATGTAACACACTTTTACTCCATCAAACATGAAGTTAACTTGGGAAAAAAAACCAAATCAAAACTATGTGTGGAAAGGCCAAGCTGCTCTCCTTGCTCCAGGGCAATAAAGATACGTCACTTAAACTTTCAGAGAAGGGAAAGATGGCAGGCTGCTAGGAACAGCCATTTGCTCCACTCCAACTCTCACATGTGTGCTCTGTGAGAAGAGAGACACTGAAGTTCATCTTTGGCTTGGCAGTACACACCTATGAGATGTGGTTAAGCAGGAGACCAGGCCAAACAGACCCACACCAACCCCTGCTAACTCCTTGCAGGGAAAAGCAAGGAACTTTCTTTGCTCTGTATTCTCCCACTTTCACTGTGTCACACAGTCCCTGACTTCCTACAGGAAATCTCATTTCAATTTCCTGGTTCACACTTTTACTCCTGACCTGGAGGAAACTCTCACCTCCTCACCTGGACAACAGACAGAATGCCACCTCTTAGCCTGGCTGCAGCATTACACAAGTGGTTCCATTGAAGACTAACGCTCAAGAGCTTGAGCACCATAGCAGGACCAAATGCTAAACAGGAAAAGTGATTTATCTCAGCCAGGGACAGAATTAAGTCTGTATAATGCTTAGAAAGCAGTCCTGGGAATGGGTCCTTAAAAACAGCTTGCAGACTGTTCACAGGGAATTTGGGAGGGCAGAGAGGCTGTGCAGTCTCCTTCTCTGGAGACATTCAAACCCACCTGGATGTGTTCCTGTGGAATTTAGTCTGGGTGACCCTGCTCTGACAGGGGGGTTGGACTAGATGAGCTTTAAAGGTCCCTTCTAACTCCTAACCTTCTGTGATTCTGTGATTCTCCATCCATTGTAAAGGGACACAAAATGGGTCCTCGCCTGTGACCTAGGTAAGTCATTAGATAAGTCCTCCAGCTGTGCAGACAGCTTCGCTGAGGCAGCAAGCCTTCCTCTGCAGACAGTTGAGAGACCCCCTAAAGTGTCATGCAGACACAGTGGAGAAAACAGGACCTGAGAGAAAGCAAAGACATCTGTCCAGTACTGGTAAGGCCACATCAGAAGCCTTTCTGCAGATTCTCAACACTGAGAAGCCACCACAGATACCAGACAGCCAAACTCTCCTGTTGCCTGGGTGCAGCTTCAGGATGGCAGCTGGCATTTGCAGGGAGGCAAAAAGCTCATGCTCTGCCTCTCTCCTTGAGATCTCATAGCTTCCTACTGACCCCAGGTTAGCCCAAGCTGGCTCACCTAGGACAATGTTTAAGAGGCTGAGGAAGGTGATGGATAAGCCCAGAACTGTGCTGAGGGGTGTAGCACGGCACGCGAGGCAGCATGCTTGCCAGCACATCTGGAGATGTTCCGCCTGTCCAAACCATTCATGAAGAATCCCTGGGGTCTCTTCCCCACTCTTGCATTCAGCAGGGACCTGCTCTCTTTGTGTCCAGTTCTGGGCTCCCTGGTATAAAAAGGACAGGGATCTCCTGGGGAGAGTCCAAAGAAGGGCTACGAAGATGATGAAGGGCCTGGAGCATCTCCCCTGTGAGGAAAGGCTGAGAAAATTGGGACTGTTCAGCCTTGAGAAGAGAAGACTAAGGGGGGACCTAATTAAAGTCTAAAATTATCTTAAGCAGGGGATGCAGGGGGAATCAGCCAGCCCCTTTTCAGTGTCTGTGGAGACAGGACAAGGGGCAATGGCTGCAAGTTGGAGCACAGGAAGTTCCACACCAACATGGGGAAGAACTTTTCCCCAGTGAGGATGAGGGAGCCCTGGGACAGGCTGCCCAGGGAGGTGTGGAGTCTCCTTCACTGGAGAGATTCCAGCCCCATCTGGACGCCTATCTGAGTGAAATGTCCTAGGGAGCTGCTTTGGCAGGGGGTTGGACCCGATGATCTCTCGAGGTCCCTTCCAACCCCTACAATTCTGTGATTCTATGATTCTCTTCATCCAGAACTCTGGGTTACCCGCTGCTGCTACAGTGCTCTCATGGCACAGCGGAGTTCACCTTCCTTCTGCGTGAGAGCATCACGGCGTCTTCCCCAGCAGGGTCAGCAGGGCTGTGACCACCAAGCGCTTGGCTCCTCTGGGCCAGGCATCACCGTGTGCTCCCAGGAGGGACTAGGGCACACAGAGCACATGCTTCCAGCTCCACAAAGGCTGGAGGAGATCTACATCCCGGCGTTATCTTTGCACTCTCATGAAGCGCAATTACCTCCTCATTTTGCAGCTCTTTGTGCCCGTTTAATCTCTCCCATTTTGTTTCTGACATCTCCAATAATCCAGCCCTGACACTCCTTACAGATACTGCAATTACAACACCCAGCAGCCCTTGACAGGATGAGTTGTATTTTGCTGCTTTCCTGTACTGCTCCAGCCACCAGGCACAGCCACATGAAACAGCAAAAGAACCCATCACTGACGATTTATATGGGTCCCCAGCACACGGTGACAGTGTGATATATCTGTCTTGGCCAATTAAATGTCTGGAAGATACCCAGAATAGGCCAGCTGAGGTAGAATTTACATGCATTTCCGTTTTCAGTAATAACTCAGCTGTGATTTGCCCCTTCTTTCTTTATATTTAGGTCAGAGACTTCGCTGTTGCCACCCTCCTGCCTTCCCACCCCACGTAACATGCTCTGCAACTGGGGGAACTGGTCCTCAGGTTTTGACATGCCCAGGATGGGGAAACCACAGTGCAAGACACTGGGAGTGGAAGGGTTCCCCATATAGCCTAGACGAATAGGGATTTTGCTTCAGCCATCAGAGAAATGGGCCAAGGAATTAGCAATACCTTCTGACCAACCCTGAGGGTCATTCATTAGCTGGCAGAAAACATCTCCACACAATGCAAGGCAGCATCAGACGTTCTTCACTACTCTCCCAGCTCCCAGTAGTTGCTGGGACCTATCACACCCCCTTTTTCTTGGCCAAGCAACCTCCAGTTGCTCCAGCAGAAACCAAAGGGACCACTGGCTGACTGTAAAGCCCTGACAGCTAACGTATTAAGGCCTTGCATCTTCTTCATACCATCTGCAGCGCAAACTAAGCCCAGTAAGTATGTACACAGATTCAAATACAGCCAGTTTCCTGATCCCTGGTGTCAGCTAATCCCTCGCTAAGGTGAGATCTCAGAAATAATTTAATTCTTCCAGAACAGGTTTGATTTGTAAGAGGGCTAAAGGATTTAGGCTTCTACTGCCACTGAGTTTGTTTACACCTTATTTATATAACATTAATCCCACACGTTGGGACTTCTGGTTACCTGCAGGAACTAGGAGGGATTATTTTCCCCTGCTGATGCACAACTTGCCTTTTCCGCTGCCTCCTTGCTTTCTGGCTTTCCTCCAATATGGTCAGTTTTAAACTCATCCTCAAACCTGGAGTAAGACAAGACTTGCTCCTGCCTAACATGTAGGATTTGTAGCGGGACAAATCTCAGCCTTCAGTGTTACCAGTCCTGCAGAGCATCCTGCCCTGGCCTCGGTGGTTGCCCACAACCAAAGGGGCTCCCCTAAGGGAGACAAGGACCAGCCAGTCCCCTCTGCATCAGGGAGCTGCAGACAGGGTTAAAGACACCTTTTGGAGGGGTTCATGGAGGGATTTTTCTCTTGCAGCTCAGAAGCAGCGTGGGGACATGTGGCTGATGAGAGGCTGGGAGAAGAGGCAGAGCCTAACATCTGTTTCTCAGTCAAGCAGTGGTGTGCTCTTCAGGTGACCTTGAACATGTGCCATCAGCAGCACACTTGGAAAATCCACTCTGCAGTGAGGATAATTAAACCAACCCACCCGGCAGGTGCTGGGGAGGCTACTCCTCCAGAGTGATTTGTGACTGTCACAGCACAGCCTACGTGCACCAAGGGAGTAGGATTTGTGTAAGAGGAGCTCAGCTGAGATTAGCACCTCCAGGACCCCATCCAAGTGAAGAATAAGGGACCCTGCCTCCCTTTGGGAACATCTAATCCAAGGTGACAGGGCTCCCAATAAACAGAAAGGAGAAAGCTACTATCCTACCTGTGTCTTAACAGAGGGTATCTTAATAGATGCAGTGACATTAGGGTGACCATTTTTTCCTTTTGTAGTGGTAAATGTAGCAGTCCACTTGTCCATGTTCCTTAAAATTGGGTTAAGTGTAAGCTTTAAGGAGCTGATGAGGAGGCATTGCATATACTGAAGATGCAAAGAACATATAGAGCTATTGGCTACTAAAGAAACCTCACAAGATCATACTGATCTTCAGAGGGATGTCTGTATACTAGTTGTATCTGGTGCCTGTATTAGGACTAGGCTAGTTACACAGTGTGAGGTTTGCTTTCTGCTCATCCTCATTACAGTTCAACAAACTAATCCCTTTATTGACAATATAATGTGCATCCCTGTGCTAACAAATTATTTGCTGTGTGCAATTGATTTCTGCTGCTGTAATCACTACACACAAATATCTTCTGTATCATTGCTCTGTAGAAAAATATGCTTTCCAGCAAGATTATATAGAGTAATAGTGTGATTATTCAGCTTCTATAAAGTTATCTATCTGCTTAACCTCTGTGCAGCCTTTACAGCAGGTTTATACAGACAGGCTTCAGAAATATATCCACCTACACTTTGTAAAACACCTTGTTAAACCACCTTCCATCTCAGCCTGAGGATGAACTTCCAACTACTTCACAGAGATGGCTGTGTCTAAGAGTAATTGCTTAATTTAGGACAGGCAGCCAACTATCCTTTATAATGATATTACTCTTCTAAAGTGAATTTCATACAGGTAAAGTCTCAAATCAGCAGCTCTGCAGCCCAGACTTCTCACCTGAACACAAGCATGGTACAAGGAGCAGCACTGGTTTCCTCTGTGATTGAAACCCAAACTCAGCTCAAAGTCCTCTGCCCCCTACACCCACTCAGATCTCAATTTTAGACTGGGAAGATGAACAAGGTGGACAAGTTAAAGAGTCACTGCCTCTACTGGCTCTTGTCCATGAGAACCATGTCAGTGTTCCCAAGTACACTCCACAGCCCTTTCAGATGCTTTTGTCCCAAAAGGAGGCAGTCCCAGCCTGCTGGGCAATGTTTGGTCCAAAGGGAGGATCAGAGAAAATCCACCCCTGGGCTCAAAGCGATGGCAACCAACCCTTGACACCACCTCCTTGCACAGTGTCCAAGCTCCCTGGCTCTGCCTGCTCCACAATGATTCTAGACAAAGGGGATTCAACTTTTTAAAAGGGCAGACAATGGCAGGACAAGGGGGAATGGATTAAAGCTAAAGGAAGGAAGGGTTAGATGAGATCTTAGGGGGAAGTTCTTTCCAGAGAGAGTGGTGAGGGGCTGCAACAGGCTGCCCAGAGAGGGGGTGGGTGCCCCATCCCTGGGGATGTTCAAGGCCAGGTTGGCTGGGGCCCTGAGAAAGCTTGTGTAGCTCCAGGCCTGAGGTTGGTGTCCCTGCCTGTGGCAGGGGGGTCAGAGCTCTGTGATCCTTGGGGTCCCTTCCAACCCAGACCAGTCTGGGATTGTGTGAAAGGAAGGTTAGCTGGTAGGAAGCTTCCAAGCACAGAGATAGATGGTATCAACCTCCAAACCACGTTGGAAGCCCAGCTCTCAGCTCCACTACAGCCCCAAAGCAAAGAGGCAGCAGCTCCTGCCTGACATTTCTATAGATCTCTGAGGATCAGCACCTCAACTGGCAGTGTCAGTGCAGACAGGATGGTTTACTACAGCTGAGGCTCCAGCCCCTGTTGTTTATCCTGCTCTATAAAGCTGTCTCCTAAAGGTCGTTCTGTGCCCCGCTGGTGTCCGGCTGCACTGCTCTCAGCTGGCACTGATAACCCCTCCTGCCTCAAATGGTACAGATTCACAGCCCCTGGATATTCCCAGGTAGAACAGTCACACACCAATGAAAAGCAAATGCCTTTCAATCACAGGAAGGGAAATGTTTCTGCTGCATTATGCACCATTATGTGCTCAGCTGGTAGGACTGGCTCTGAAGCTCTGAGACTATTGCAACTGGATGTGCCGCTCGCTCAGCCACTTTCTGCTCTCCTCTCAGAATGGGAAGTGCTGGAGAACCAGCCTCACTCTCTACCACTGCAGAAACAGCCATTGACTCACCTCCAAGGTATCAAACTGAATCTGAGCTGGGATCACACAGACCCAGCACAGAACCACAGAATCACAAGGTTGGAAAAGACCTTTGAAAATCATCAAGTCCAACCAATCCCATCTTAAGCTAAACCATATCCCTAAGTACCTCATCTATCCTTTTTTTTAAACACACCCAGGGAAGGTGACTCAGCCCCTCCCTGGGCAGCCTGTTCCAGGCCCCACAACTCTTTCAGTAAAAAATGTTTTTCTAATATCTGCTCTGACCCTGCCCTGGCACAGCTTGAGCCCATTTCCCCTTGTCCCATCTCCCATCACCTGGTGTCCCACCATTCAAAAATACACCTAAAAATCCCCAAAACACAAGCTGTCTACTGGTTGCAAAGCTGTCTCAGAAAAATCTCCCTTTTTCCTGAACCAAAGCTGTCTGCCACTGGCACCTCTACAGCTCCCAGTGCCTGGGGTGCTCTGCTGCGACACCCGTGACCAGCCTTTGTCTCCAACAGAGCAGCACCTCCTATGTGCAAGGCAGCCCAGCTGATCAAGATCTCATTGGCCTCTGGTTTGGTGATAAGCTGTGAGAAATTGGTCCAGAGTCAGCAAGCAAGGAAAAACTGACCAAAAAAACCCCATCTACCTTCAGGTTTTAGGTTATCTCACCTCAGTGTGAGTGCCCTGAGTAGGGGAGGGATGACACTGGGCACCAGCAGTTCGGAGCAGCCACCAAAGGGAGCAATGAGTTGGAGGAGAGGTTGGGTCCAGGAGGCTCTCCACACCTCATGTTCTGGCTCCAGTATTGCCAGGTGAATGCAGCCACGTGGGTCAGATGGAGCCTCAAGCCTCGAGCAGGTTTCAGCTCATCCTTACTCACCGCAGGCGCTCCAGCATGTACTTATCTCTGAGCCCACCACTGAGCCCCCAGGATCAGCACAGAACTGAACACACACGTCCTTCCTGATCAGTCCTCTCAACAGGAATAAAAGCAATCCACACCAGGAGGAAAACCAAAAAAGGGCCACTTTCCTCTTTTACAATTAACTCTGCTTTGAAAAAAATGGGGTTTTCAGTGAAGAAAGTTGTTTTGCTTCTAATTTGAAGATGTTCAAAGATGCATTTAGGACAGTAGTATGTATCCTGTGAGTGGTACACACATGCTCCCATACTCTGACAAAGGAAGGCATCAATAATTGCTGAGCCTGTGAGTATGAGTTGTCTCTTGAAAGGAACTAAGAGACCTTGAGAGCACTAAGGAAAATAAAACTCAACTGGGAAAGACAGCAACCTGACAGTTTTCCCATCCAAAGATGTCTCTCAGACTTATAATTGCACAGATAGCTTCTGATTACATCAGGTAGCACCAGAATTAGGTTACTCTGCAGAGAGAGGTGACAAAATAAGCAGAACTCCAACTATGGTCTCTTTGATCTAGACTCTGGTTCACCAAGACTCTCATTTCTGACAAAAATAGAAAAATTTGCATCATCACATGGCAACACCACCATCAACGTGACTACTTCATCCATACTGGGCCCTGCCACGGGCCCTGGCTGCTCCTCTTGAGCACTACAATGACAACCAAGCTGGAAAGATGTTTCAGAGACTGGAAAACTAGTGTACTAAATATAGGAAAAATACACTGGTTAGAACAGGGGGAGCTGCAGGATTGGTCAGCCTCTGAGTGGTGGCTGGAGAACACAACAAATTAAGATCAAATCAACATCCTATACTAAGTGGTGTGAAAGAACCTGATTTTCCCACACCTTCAGACTCACAAAAGGCAGTCAGCAAGGCTGGAATATATTTAGGAAAGAGGCAGGTGCTTACCTGGGATAAGTGCAGATGGGTATCTTCCCACCTTCCTGCAGTATAGTCAAGCATGGAGGTGTGATGGGTGAAGGTCAGGTTTGTGACGTGGGCACACTTCTGTTTGCTGTTTGTTCTGGCAGAGATGATTATTCCCCATGGAAATCCTCCTCTTGGTAAAGAATCCTGAAAAGTAATCCCAAAGAAAGACAGTGAAGACATGTGGCTTTCCTTTGGCAGCCAGAGAAATCTTACCCAGGATGGAAAACGGTGCCACGAGCTCACAGCCAAGGAGCATCTCAACTTGTGTCTTGCCTGTAAGAGGTGTGTTGGGTGCTGGGCTCTACCTGCTTCTTCAGGGCATGAGCTTCATGGGTGTCTTGGAGATGGAAGTGAGCCCAAGAGTCTGTAAAGCCAGAGGCACCAGCAGTGTGCACAGCCTGCCTGGCACTACCACAGCCAACAATTGACTAGTTTTTGACCATAAGCAATAAGCTCAAGGGCTTCAGTAAGTGGGTGCCCTCTTTAGGGCACGCTGGAGAAAGCTGATTTTCACACAGCACCTTGGGAAATGGAGAGAATTCAGTTAAGGCTTTTCTTTTTTCCTTTGTCCCTTCTCTTTGCTGTGACTTTCTTCTCCTTCCTAAGTCACTGCAATTTCTAAGAGCAGTGACAAAGGCATCAAACACCTTTTCAGGGCCAAGCACGTCTCCCCTGGACTCCCATGCAGCAGGCTGGGGATGGCATTTCTAGCCACTTGGCTGATATAGCCTGTATGATTAACACTTAAAGAAGGGCTGTTTTCTAGTTCAAATAAAAGATCAAGGATGTTGTCAGCTCCTTTACTGTTTTAATCCCACAGTAGTCCTACCAAAAGACTCAACTCATAAGCAGCCTCAGACACTGCCTCCCTGGCATGTGGAGCTCACCCTGCACCTCTTCCAATGACTGAATCTGAAAAAGGAAAGATTATTTCTTCCCTCCCTCCTCACCCAGAGGCAAGGTAGAACAAATCCCAAAAGACAGAGAGAAAAAAAAAAAAGTTGAGCAAACACCAAAAGCACCAAGAGGCCAGGAAGGTTTGGTAAACATCAGCCTTATTTTTGAAGTGCCACATTTAAATTCCTTTTGGTATTCAGATTTGAATGGGAGTTTCTAAGGAAGAATCACTAGAAAGTGGATTATGAACAGGAGGAAATTCATGGAATCACAGGGGTTGGAAGGGACCTCCGAAGGTTGGACCTCATTTGGTCCAACCCCCTGCCAAAGCAGGGTCCCTAGGACAGGGCACACAGCTCGGTGTCCAGAAAGGGCTGGAATCTCTCCAGAGAAGGAGACTCCACACGCCCCTGGGCAGCCTGTCCCAGGGCTCCCTCACCCTCACTGAGGAAAAGTTCTTCCTATGCTCTAACTTGCAGCCACTGCCCCTTGTCCTGTCCCCACAGATACTGAAAAGGGGCTGGCCATGTCCCCCTGCAGCCCATACTTGAGATATTTATCAACATGAACAAGGTCCCCCCTCAGCCTTCTTTTCTCCAGGCTGAACAGGGGTGGGACAAAATGTGTGCACATGGAGGGGCAGGGAGGCTGCCTGGGATAAGGGAGGAAATTAAAACTCTGGAATATGAAATCATATCCAGTGTCCTGCACAATTCCAGGGCTGCCAAGTTAAAAGCAATGAATAAATAAGAGAAATTCAAACCCAAGCAAATCTCTAGGATGAGACAAAATTCATTCCAGGGTGTTAGAGCAGATTTGAGGAAGGAAATGTGTGTGCCAACAGCAATTACTATGGAGAACTCGCTGAGCACAAGTCTAGAAGACTGGAAAATTGGAAAATAACAAACCAAATGTGGTATCAATATGCAAAAAATGAGAGCAAGCCCAGCACAGGAAATTACAGGGCTATCAGCTTAATATTCATTACATATAGGAAAACGCAAGGTCCCCATTGTATACAAGAGTGTAATTAAATCAAGGGGTTCTGCTGAAATCAACTGCTTGTGATGTTTATGAATTAGCAGCCCAGGCCTCAGCATCCAGCCCAGGCCTGGTATTATTTGTTACAATCTACAAACCAGCCCTGGTGAGAAGTTTTCTCCTAGACAGTGTAAATTTAAAACCTCAGAGGTTTGGGGAAGGAGGAGGGGGGTTTCCTCTGCTTTGCAGGTGATTCTGTGCTGAGGAGGATTAGCACAAACAGGCCATCTGAGGACAGTGGCTGGGGGGAGACGTTAGGGGCTGATTTACTGATGAGTGTTCATTTGTTTGCTGTTTACAGAACAGCAGTGAAGCATTTCTCTTATTCCTCCTACTTCCCCCCTTCCTACACAGCAGTAACATCTGCAGTTATCCCTGTCTTCCCTCCCAGGGCTGGGAAGCAATGCCAGACAGTCATCACCTTCCCAAGGGGCTTTGCCCATGCAAACACCCCCTTCACCTCTCCCACTGCACAGCTTTGGAAGTCCCAGGGGGTTCAGTCTTCAGTGCCACTGCCAAGCACTGCAAGAGGAGTGGGGGCCACGTTCCCCACCCCAGGCTCATCCACTGAACCCGCCAGGTTCTGATGGTCCCACCAGACAGCAGAGCCATGAGGATTTTTCAGGAGCAAGCAGCTTCAGGGACCTTTCAACAGGATCCCAAGTCCTAGGAAATACCATGGATGCAGCTCAGCCTTCAGATGGACTAAAAGTGCTTGGCCAGCCCAGATGCCCCAAGTGATGTACAGCAATCTTCACTTACTCCTCCTCTGCAAAGAACAAGTAGAAATGTTAATAAATATTTCAAAAGCTCCTACAGTGCACCCAGCTTTCAGAAATGCATTCCACAATACTTTATTACCCTTACTAACCTCCAAGAAAAAGCATGAATGAACACAAAGAGCTTATTTTAAGCATGCAGTTGCAAATACCAAACAGAGCAAGCAGTTCCAGAGAGAGAATACAAGTGTCTTCACTTTCATCACAAGTTTCTTACATCAAGAAAACATATGGAGAAATTATGCAGAACCTTACTGTGTTTTTAAACTCAAAGTGAGATCTTTGAGGAAATACCCTCTTTGAATCTCAGTATTTACACCATCAGTGCTGGATAAGAAAGCTTGCCACTCGTTTATCACAAGTTAAAATTAAAACCCCACTACAGCCTGAACGTGGAAAGGATTTAAAATAATGATCCTGAAGCTAAACCCTGTTCTGTCATTTAACCCCAATCCCTGACTTTTCTCCCCAAACCCACAGTACAGAGAAGAAAGGAAATCTAATGGATGCAAGAGCCACCTCTACACTTGCTGGCTCTCTTCTGGGGAGAGAACTTGGGGTTTTTTTTTAAACCTTTGAGTCCTTTTTCTTTTTGATTTGGCTTTTAAAGAAACAATTTCATGGAAGCAAGCAGGTGGGCAGGCAAGCTGCCCAGGCATGGGCAACCCCCCCAGGGAAGGGCTGCTGCTCCATCAGGCATCAGCACCCAGGGGTACCCGTAGCCACAGGTGCAGCTCTGGGACTCATGGTGTTTATGCTTGTTGGTTTGTGTGGCCTTCATGGAGCTGGTACCAGGACAAGCTCCAGGGAGGAAGCAGCAGGGTAGCTCAGGAAAAAGCTTTAGGGTATGCACGCTCAGGTGGGGGGCAGGAGGTGGTGCTTTTCTAACCAAAGACCTGGGCCTCAAGCTCAGCCTGTCCTACTCACCTGCACCAGTACACACAGGTCACGTCCCTGTGTGGAGCCAGGCTGTCCCACGGGGCCTGACAGGAGCCTCTGGCAGGAGGGGCAGGGTCAGAGCTGGGCCACGCTCTCCTACATGTGTGCACTGAACAGAAGCCAGGAGAAAGTGACCACAGCGTGTCCTGGCCACGGAGGTCAGCACAGCAGGCTCCAAGAGAGGCCAACCAGTGAAGTCAGGACCTTTGTGCAGGGTCACTTCTGGGTACCAAGGGGTTCGAGGGGCTCTGCCCACTTCCAGCTCTCCTCCTCCCTACCAAGACTCAGGCTGAGGCAGCAGGAGCAGTTTTGGCAGTGGCTCCTGTAGTGGGGAGGGAACACAGCTGAGGTAAAATTCACCTGACAAGGAGGAAATGAAAATCCTAAAAGCCGCAAATTAAAAATTGTGACTTGATAGAACAACAATTTATAAATAGAAAGGCCTATTTCCTGCAGAAATCCTGTGGACTGAGTATTGGAAACTAATTAGTAGACTGAATCACCAGAAAAAAAACTGTCTTCCTGTTACTCATGAGAAGATATTACTTTTCTAGCACTTTTCCTTTGGCACTGGTGATCAACATAACCCTGTGGGCACTCTGCAGCCCCTCATTTGTTGCATTTCCTTCCTATTCCAATAAACCACAGTAATGCAAAGGACAACATTAATCATTAGCAATTCCTGTTACAGCACCAGCAGCTGCACGTTGTCTTTCTCCTCCAGATTATCCCACCATGGAGCAGGAAGGTGGCAGTGCTCCTGAAATGCTTTGCTAAAAACCCCAGCTTGACTCTGAACCAGAGATTATCTCACTGAATTAATTACAAAGACAAAAAATAAGAGCACCCAGGCCTAGCAGAGTTTTGCACAGCCCCCTGTGGAGGTGGGAACCTTGGGGTTCACAGCCTGGGCACAGAAAGCGTCAGGGAGCCCTGTAACAGCAGCCAACACAAGCCTGGCCATTGCCTGTGTCACCTGGAGTGCTTGAGTGGGACCCCTCTGCATGAAGTCCTGGCTTCAGCTCCAGTACCAGTACCATAGCACCACAGTCCATTAAAGAAGCAAGAAACAATTACAAAACAAAGTTCTCTGCAGGGTTAAGGCCTGAGTTTGCAGAGTGCAGAGCCCCTTCTCCAAGGGCTCCACAAGAGCACAGAGCAAAACCATGTTGTTCGTTCCTGCTTCTGAGCCAAGGAAGAGGGGGCAACATGCAAGGTTCTTTCTGGACTAACTGGGCTGGAGTGTCCAGCTGTCATCTCTGAGGACAGAGAAGAACATGGCTATATGGTAGACCCACACTGCATCCCTCCCCAAGCACTGCTGGGAACAGCTGTGGGACCGCTCACAGAGCAAGTGGGAAGCAGAAAGAACCACAGAGAAAGGGGAGGAAGGCTGCAGAGCTCCTCTGAAGAGACAGGGTGCAATGGACTATGAGGCTGTTCTCAATCCTGAGATCTCTGGGCATCCTTGTCTAGCTGCAACCTTGGGCTGTCCCAGGAGGCCATCCCCCCAGTGCCCAAGGTCACCATCTTCTCCAGTGGGCCAGCTAAGCAAAACAATGCCCCTAACTGCCTGCAGAAACCAGCGTGGTGAGATACAATGCAGTCCTACCCACCTCCCCAATTGAGCACAGGGCTGCTCAGAGAAGGAAGTGTGCTTTTATTACCCAATTAACTTTAAAAAACCCATCCATTTCACTTCCCACATCAAAGATCATAATCTCCATGTAAAAGAGAGGGTTGATGAAAAAAGAGGCACTTAGAAAACACGTTTTAAAATTTAAAACACTACTAGCACTGATTCTTCTTGCTTGTAAAGAACTCTGGCTTTTTGTCTTATAAAGCACTTCACCATCTCATTTGCAAAGTACCACTGCTAGCTACTCTGGGTTTTTGCTGGCTGCTCACTTACTCTTTGGGGATTTCATATTCTTCTAAATTTTGTAAATGGCCACTAAAGTGGAGATGAACATTATAAAATACATTTCAATCACCCTCACAATTTAGACTAATTCATTGGCAACCGTACAAAATGCTATTTACAAGGTACTTCCATCAGCTGGTATCTGGCATTAAGTATTTTGAATCAATCTACCATCATTTTCATCTCTTATTTTTCATACAAGGGAAATTATTGATCGAAGCTTTTCAGCCTCATTTAATATACTGGAATAGGCTTTAAATTTTCCCATGTAAACCTCAGTGGAGATTAGCAACTCTGTCTTGCTTAATGCAACACAAATCAGTCTCCCTGATGAGACCACAATATTGTACATGACATCATGACCACTTTACTAGTTGACGGGCCCTGAGACAGGCACCTGCTCCAAACTCCCCAGGGACTCAGCACTCAAGTTTAGGTTGAGTTTCTAGGCAAGGTTGGTGTCTTAAAGAGAAAAATGGAGCCTTCACCCTTCAGAAAAAGCCGTTCCAGAATTGCAGAGTAATACCTGGGATGGATTTGGGGGGTGGCAGACTTTTTTCCTTGCTCCTATCAGGTCCACGTTAGGTTGTTGAATCGTGCTCCATTCTGCATTCAGCTGCTACCGCGATGGGTGTGTTCAAAGCCCTAGATTGGATTTGTGTGCGTTGAGGACAGAGTGCTTGGCTGAATTTTGATGAACTCGCTCTTGAATAAGCAAAACATCACTGACGAAGATACTCAGCCAGCCTCAATGAATACATATGGTAGCAAAACAGCCAGATAGACAAACAGAATATATCACACTGGAACGAGCGCTGATGATTCTGTAATGACTCTGGCAGCTTTCAGCATATTAGATACTCCTGTAAAAAACAACACATGAATGTCTGAGTCCAGTTTGCAGTGAAAAACAAGTTAAGCTCCCGTTACCAAAGCAGCAGTCAGTAAGGCAGCACAGGATGCAACCCTCTCGCTTATCAAATTCAGCCTGGAATTAATTGGCGAGCGATGCCACGGGGCGCTGCTGGATGCGCGCTGCACGGCCGATGCTTCCCCAGGCTGCAGGACTTCCAGCCCACAGAGGGGACTTTGCACTATCAGATAAGGACATTGGGACTGAGTGGGAATAGCAAAGCTATTTTTCTTGGGAGGAAACACAAGCCTGCAAATGCTATTACAAGTGAAGCAATAGGAGATAAAAGTGCTTCGGGCTGCTGGGGCATCCACGCTCCTGCATCCGATGCAAAACAAGAGAGGATGAATGTGCTCAAGGGCTGAACTTCCAGTGGTCCATTTCATGGACTAATTTGTGTGCAGGCTGATACTTCCAATGTGTTTCTGTACTAACAGAGAATAATCGTAGGAGAAGTAGAGCAAGGTAAGTACATATGCTGCCATTGTTTTCTTGCAGCATAATAGCATCATCAATGAAGCCTGAATGCAGCCCAATTAGCATACAGTAATTAAAATCACTGCTGGTTTTTCATTTACTTTTGCACACCAGGATGAGGTGTCGGTTGCAGTATGCAGGGCTGCAACCCTATAGATAAAGCCCACTGTGCAAAGCACGTATCCCATTCTCTCCCAAAGAATCAAGAGACACATTAAACTGCCTCGAGATGCTAAAATTTCCAATTTGGCCTGACTGGGGAAAGTCTCCAGCTTTCCCAGGGACTCTCTAGGCACAGACTACACTCCCAAGGGAGAAGCATACCTGTAGTACTCCTCTTCTCTAAAAGCAAATGGTAGCTTTAATGAAAAATCTGATTACCTAAAATACATTATATTTTAGCCTGTAGCTTTTAACACTCTGCTGACTGCTGTTCAGAGCTTAGTAACTTGGGTGAAGGAACCCTGTGCAATTGTCCTGCTCTGTCACAGGGCTGCCCTTGGAAAGAGCAGATGGCAGATATTTGGAGAGGGCTCTTTCCGAGCAGCCTGTAGCCAGGCATTTGTTCAAGTGTGGCCAGGCTGAGGACTATTTATAATGAAGAGTCTCTTAATGCTTCTCCAGTCTTAAATGGATAACTTTTATGGCCCATTTCAACAAAGCGGTCAAACATGTTCCAGGACTGATATCTATATGTAAATAAAGGCAGCTGTACTTGGCTAGCTCCCAGGCTTCCCATCCCCACCTCCTCCTGCTGGCAAGCTGCTCATGGGGCACCAGAGCTGGGCAGCAGCATCCCCTAACAGAGCTCTGGAGGAAGCCCACTTAACAGCCCCCTTTGCCTTGGAAATCCAGCCTGCAGCACCTGAAACTCAAGGGCAACACCACAGCCAGGCTGGCTGGGGAGATGCATCTTCGCCTCCTGGTTTAAAATTGCCCCAGAGAAGGTCAGGAGGGAATTCTGTACTGAAAGGGCTGTCAGGCATTGGCACAGGCTGCCCAGGGAGGTGGTGGAGTCCCCATCCCTGAAGGCATTTAAAAGTTGTGTAGATGTTGTGCTTAAGGACATGGTCTAGAGGTGGGCTAGGCAGGGTTAGGCTGTGGTTGGACTGGATGATCTAAAGGGTCTCTTCCAACCCAGGTTCTATGATCTCCCCTGCTGCTCCCGGGGCTTGCAGCCCACAGCCCACCTCTAACCCACCAAGCACACTTTAAGCAGGATTTATACCAAGGCTGGAAAGTTGGCAGACTGATCTGGAGGGGCTTGAAAGCCAACAGGTCCTTCATGGGCTTTGTTCACATACCCCACAGGAAAAGGTAACTGTGTAAGCCAGGGTGGAGGACACGGTACTTTCTATGAGTGGAGATGATGATGCAGCAAGAAAGGGCATATAAGGAGAAGTATTACATAAGATGTAGGTTTTACAAGCTTTATAAAGACTCTCTTAGCACTTGTTAGTAGCAGGAACTTCCCATGTACCAACCTGTCTGGATTGGGAAGGACAGAAAAGTGCTTTCCATTTAAAGAAATGGGCTGTGAATGTGCTGTCAATGTCTGTGATTCCTTTTATTGATTTACAGTGTGCAAGCCATAAATCATTCCACCTTTTACTGAGCCTATAACTATGCATCACTCTGTCAGGGAAACTCCTCAAATTTTAAGGGGGATGTGCAAGAAAACAGACTTCTCTTTCCTTGACCTGGCTGGATGAGCTGCAATGACCAGAGGTGGATTTAACACACACAGTGGGGTAGATACTCATAGACAAAACACTTGGTTTGAACAGCTGCCCCTATCCACTGCTCTTTATCATCTCTTCCAGGACTAATCTTTGGCTACAAGGGGACAGATACAGACCATACTGTAGCTGGTACAGGGCTGTGCTCTGGGTCTGTGCTGAAAACAGGGCTGGTTACCCAGGGATGTTTTTGTTCCTGCTGAGCAGTGCTTGCACAGAGCTGAGGCCTCTTCTGCTCCTCACCCCACAGCAAGTAACTGGGGGGGCACAAGGTTGGAGGGGACAGAGCTGGGCCAGCTGCCCCCAGTGACCAAAGGGACATTCCAGACACTGGTGTCATGCTCAGTGCATAAAGCTGGGGGAAGGAGGAGAAGGGGGGATGTTCTGAGTTTGTCTTCCCAGTCCCTGTTAAGTGATGGAGCCCTGCTGTGCTGAGGATGACAGAGCATCCACCTGCCCTGGGGAGTGGGGAAGGGATCCCTGGGTTTGCTTTACTGGTGCACAGGACTGGCTTTTGCTTTACCTGTTAAACTGCCTTTATCTCAACCCATGAGTTTTCTCACTTCTACCCTCCTGACTCTTTCCCCACCCCATGGCGCACAGGGAGCGAGCGGCTGCTGGGGCCTGCTGGGGCTGCTGGGGCTGAGCAGCACTGTTGTGATTTAACCCCAGCCAGAAGAAGGTGGATCTGCCCATTGCAGCAACACTGTCCACTATGCCAGAACCTTAAAATAACAAAGAACTCCATCAATCCTGTTATACAACAGATTTGAGTAGAAAACTTGTGTGCAATGAATGTATAGACAAATTTCCAGCTGGCTCCATTCTGAACAAGGATTCCACCTGCTCTTTCCAGCTCTAGAGAAGTCCTACAGAATTAGGCAGCTCAGGTTTGGTTCATCCACAGTATTCAGCAGTTCCAATTTTGCTTCAAAGATCTTACCTGAAAGATCAAGACTCAGGTAAAGACTCCTCCAAAACCCAACTGCTTTCTGCAGAACTCCTCCAGCATTCACATCCAGCAAAGCCACGAAGACCTCCTCTGGAATGGGAGCAGCACTAAGCCATCAGGGGTTTGGGGTGCTGCATTAAAATGGTAACAGCATCCTGCCATTTTTGAGTTGTTTTATGTTTTAAATGACCTCTCTGATCTGTCTCTTAAGGCATTTCATTCTTTGTATGCTAATTTAAGCCCAAAGCCAAAATAAATTAAAAAAATCTCCTCTTCTTCAGCAAAAGATATACACACCTCCTTGAATCCAGGCCAGTATGGAGAATCTTGCCTGGGTGTAAAATTAAGAGGGTGATTTAGTGCCTGGCTGAGGAAGAACTGCTTGCTGCAGGAGCACAGGGCTCCCTGGATTGGGACCTCACTGCTTTAAGGTTGTCTGATTAAACAGACCCACCGGATTACGCTGTGGGAGGCTCTGAAGAGCAGTTCTCTGCCAGAGCGAAGCAACTGGGATAACTCAGCTCTTTTGCTTGCTCAGGGCTGATCACTGAAGGGGCAGAAATTAATTTCCTATAAACACAGGCATATTTTTTTCACCACCTTGGCAAATGCAGTTGTAAAGAAGCCATTACAGGAGCTGATCTTTATGACGCGTGACTTCAGCGTGTCCCACCGGGGGATATTTTATGAGGCATTTACATAAACATATACAAATCAAACTGGCCAGCTGTGCTCCTCCTGTACCTTCAACCTATAGATACTTCAGCTGACTCTAGGCCAACGCAGTCAGCTCCATTCGGATCAGGTTGAGTGTGTGGGATGGACAAACTGACGTGAGATCCGACACCCCCCCCAATCCCAAAGCCATGAGACTTTGCAGAGCTGCCTCTGCACAGAGCCAGGCACGCCAAGGCATTCAGAGATGGACCAACTATTGCATCCCCTACAATGCCTGGATGTGGGGACAACTCAGGACCGTGCTATGGCCCCTCCAAAAGACATTACTTAAAATGGTTGGCCTAGGACTTAGCTGCAGTGGAGGCTTTTAGAGTCTGTCTCGTTATGTTCTGGGCATTGCTTGACAGTCAGAAAGCAGCATCCCCTAACAGAGCTCTGGAGGAAGGCCACTTAACAGCCCCCTTCCCTTGGAAATCCAGCCTGCAGCACCTGAAACTCATGGGCAGCACCACAGCCAGGCTGGCTGGGGAGATGCATCTTCACCTCCTGGTTTAAAATTGCCCCAGGGGAGATTTAGGTCAGGAGGGAATTCTGTACTGAAAGGGCTGTCAGGCACTGGCACAGGCTGCCCAGAGATGGGGTGGGTGCCCCATCCCTGGGGGTGTTGAAGGCCAGGTTGGATGGGGCCCTGGGCAACCTTGTGTAGCTCCAGGCCTGATGCTGGTGTCCCTGCCTGTGGCAGGGGGTTGGAGCTCTGTGATCCTTGGGGTGCCTTCCAACCCAGACCAGTCTGGGATGCTCTGATTCTATTCCTCCACTGATGCAGGTGGGAAGCCAGGCTTCTCATAGCAGGAAAGGGAAATCTGCTGACTCAGCTAAACACTGGAGCCAGGGGAAGGTGTCTCAGAAGGCAGGTTGTCAGGCCAGGCTTAGCAGCTGATTGAGCTGAATTAAGTTCTCTGCCTCCTGTTTATTTCTTTAAATGACAGACAGCCCTTTTGTACTTCCCAGTCAAGCTTGTTAAGCTTATGTCTGGCAATGATTGGTATTGATTTGACAGGCTTCCTCATGCTCACAGATCTACTCTGGTCACTGAGAGCTGTTTAATTACAAGGAAGAGACAAAGAATGTCTAGGAACCAAAAAGATCCATCTCTAAAGGATCCACATAAGAGTTAATGCAGAAAGCCAGAGCAGTTCTGCAAAGATACACCACAACTTCTTGACAGTTACTCTGGAAAGAGGCAGATCCTACAGAAAACAGCCTTCCCCTAGGTGACCTTAGAGAGATGCTCTTTCCCACCCCAAGCAATGAAGAACACACTCCACCTGATGCCCCACAGATGGGCCTTCCCAGGGACAGCATCCTCTACAAGGGAATTAATATCCCGAGTCTGCACAGTCCTGGACTCTCACCTCACTGACAGACCCTCTCACCTCTCACACAGTACTCCAGGGTGTTCCCCAGATCTGATTTGAGCAGCATGCAGGCAGACTGAGGAAGACAAGGAGGCTGATGCACCCCTCAAAGCACCTTCCAGCCCCTTCTCTCTCCCCCCAGCTATGCCATAGCCACCACTCATCCTGTTTGATCCCTGAGATAGAATCCCAGACCAGCTGCTCCCTGAGCAGTCAGAGAATGAGAGCTAAAGTCTATTCAAGAAACTACATTCAGTGATGGGGAGAGAGAAACCACACTGCTTTCAAAGCATGGGCCTGATTTCCTCTGCATTCCATCAAAAGGAGTTTTCCAAACTCTTCTACTACTTCACTAGCTTTCAAAATAAGGCAGACTCCTTGAGTAAGCTCTGCTTGGTTTCAGCAGGCTATGCACCCTCATCAGTACAACTGTCCCTCCTCTCCACCTCTCCTGGTCTGTTCTCATCTGCTTGAAAATGCATCTGGACCATACCTCTTTCATCACCTCCTGGAAGTGATGAAGTATCACTGAGGACTCTGCTTCCCTGGGCCTGCTTCCAGAGAAAGCTTGGGCCAGCTTAGGCTGGCCTCATCTGCTGTAGTAAGATTGGTAACTGGCTTTCTGACCTTTTGATTATTGGTTTAAAGAAGACTAATTGGCTCCCCAAAAGTTCTCAGTACCCCAAAAGTGCAGAAAAGTGGTCTGAGGATGGGAAGAGCTTGCTTTGCCATGGGTCAGAGCAGTGTTTGCAGTCCTTCAGAGGCTTTTGGAGCCCAGCCCATCAGTGCTTGGAGCGAGGCAGGACCAGCCAGGTCTGTTTTGAGACCTGATCCCGCCACCAAAGAGCCCAATATGTGTTGGAACAGCAGGTATGTAGGGGAAGACAGACAATTCAGGAATTTACAAGCCAGAGAGAAGGTTCCTGCTTGTAAAAAGAGTGTGTTATTCATGCAGCTCTACAGCAGGATGCTTCTCCATGCAGAAACCACCCAGAAAGCTCACCCACCACTTGCCTTCCACTGATGCTGTATTTTAGGGCTTGAACATGCTTTGGGCAATTTCTGTGTGAGGTGTACAGTGAATTTAGAGAAAGATGAAGGCAGCAGCTTCTCTGGATTTCTAGGAGTGAAGCACTCCAGTGCTTCCCTGCTGAGGAAGCCTCTTCTCTCACCCTCCAACCTGGCTCTGACTGGTTCACGGAGGCAGGCTCTGACGCACACACACATCAAGCCAATGAGCTTGATTACACTTTATAAATGCCACAGTGGGAGAGAGGGAAACCTCTCCCTCTTCATGAGCTACTGTCTTTAACTGGATACAGGAGTCAGGCTGGAAAGCCCCACTGGTCCAAAACCATTCAGTAAGACCTAATGCCTGGGTTAATTTGAAGTTGGGAGTCTGAAAGCTTTGCTGTTACCAAACAAACCCAGCCCACCCTTTCAGCAGCTGAGCAATCTAACCACAGCATCAGTTCAAAAAGCACTCAATGGTATTCTCATCCATCATTTTCTGTCCCCTTATTTATTTATTTTCCCCCAAACTGGTGGATATTGATTACCCAGTCTACAGACTTGCATGGATCAATACCTGTTTTCAGAAGAATATTGTCCGAAGCTAAAGAAATTAGTTTATTTTGTAATGGGGAAGAAACAGGGTGTCAATCAGACCTTTGGACTTCCCTGTCAAGGCAGAGCAGAGCTCCGTGCTAAAGTACAAAAAGATGATGCAGCAGAAATAGGCCAGGCTGGTAGGAAAAGGGACTCTTGTTTCATAGGCAAGGATGCAGCAAGGGAAGAGGAACGCAAGCGTCGCAGTGGAGATGCTGCCCATCCTGAGATCCCCCTGAAGATCTACCACTTGTTTGTACTGTCCCTTTCTGTAGCACAACAAACACAGACCTGGACTTTGCACTGATGAGCAATCTGTGGTTTCACCTCTGGCAGTGAGGGAAGTGATGCTTTTTTCAGTCTCATGCACAGCAGTTAATTAGACCCCACCTACGTACTGCTGCAGGGCCATCAAACCCCAGCAGAACTTGAGCCTGAAACATTCAAATCTACTTAACTGCCAATAAAAATCAACCAGAAATGGAAGCTGACAGCCCACAGATACCTTAAATTTCAACCTTAACACCCAAACCACATGTTGCCAGCCTTCAATAGCATTGCAAGATGATCTAAGTGTCACGGCCAAGACCTGGCACCAGCCTTCAAAGGCTGGTTACCAGCACACGTGAAGAAACAGGCCTTTCTCTGAAGAACTCTACACCAACAAAGGTGGTGGTGTCCTGATAATCTCCTTAATAACCAAGCAGCATTCTATGTACAGAAACACTATTTTCTAACTCTAATCTCATAAGAAAGAGAGATCTTCCCCCAAACTTTACTACACAAACCAGGATATTCTCCTGAAGAATGTCTTTCCTCCTGTCAGCTTCCTCCATAACCAAGGTGTTTGTTCAACTTCTACCATGGTATCAGGTGGCCTGGGAGCAGCTAGCCCCAGGAGCCATAAGCTTTACCTCTTCAACAAGCAGCGTCAGAGGAAAGCCTTGCCAATACCAGTGTCTGCAGACAGAGGAGCACAAGTCACCAGACTGCTCATCTCATCTCCTTGGAAATGGCAGAGGCACCAAGGGCAAAAAGCTACAAAAGCAGCACCTGGAGTCCGATAGTGTGAAAGGAAAACCTTCCCCTGGCAGAGGTGCCCAGAGGAAATGATGCTTCTGCTAAGAAATTCTTTGGGTACAGCTACTTTCTTCTTTAGTTTGCATCTCCTGCCCAGACCTGACTTGCTGTCACCTGGGCACCATGCTGGCACAGCCTCCCTGTTCCTCTCAGGCTGTGTGCCCCCCTGCGTGGCACAGCCTGCGCCACCGCTCCGTGCTGCTCTCCAATTAAACTGCACACTGAGAACATGTTGACATTGTTAAGGTTAATGACCTAATGATGAGCACCAGGAAACAGGTTTGCAATAAAATGGTCTGTACTGATTGCTTCCATGATGAATGTGAACAATATGTTGGACTGGGAACAATATGTTAAACAATATGTTGTGGTTTATCAATGTCACGGCGCGGCGCTGCGGCAGTGGCTGCTGTCTGGTGAGCCTCAGGAGGGTCACTTTGAAATGAGCAGAAGAAACAAGGGGAGGAAGGGGTTGTGCCAACCAGAAGGAAGGGAGGAAGGAGAGCCTGATCCTGCCCAGCTTAGGATCACTGGGAGCCCTGGGCCAGACCTGGCATGGAAATACCTGCCATGAGAAATGAACCACCTCTGAAAAGGCTGATTTAAAGTAATAGAAGGACCAGGGCTTAATGAGAGACAGATTTGGTGCCCTTGAGAAACAGGCATGATGCAGCAGACATTAATACAGAGGAATGGCTCAGCTGTTATGTGAATAGATATAAAAAGAGCTGAAAAACAGACCTAAAGTAGTATTTTCCTTCTTTGTGAAAAAGTTTCATTTCTTGAGGAAATAAAAAACCCCACCCAAACCCTTTCATCCTAAAAAACTCTGCTTGGAAAAGGAACTGCAGGGCCTTGGTGCAGGTGATGCAGAACCTTGGAGGGCTGCTCTGCACATCTCCAGGGCACACCCACTGAACAGCCTAGGGACAAGTCAGCTGCTGCCACCCATGCTTTGGAGTTGCCTGTCCAAAGTCAACTAAACCCCAGAGGAGAAGCACCCACAGCACAAACTCCCAAAACTCCAGTTAATTAGAGCCACATTAGCATCACCCAGGCACACAGCTGAGCAGTGCAGCCCTCCAGCAGCCAGAGCTGCTTCTGCTGCTGCCTGGCTTCAGCAGAGCCAGAGGTCAGAGGGGAGCACTGTGCTGATGGCAAGATGTGCATGACAGCCATCACTTGGGCAGCCAAACCCTCCACCCAGCCCAGGCTGCAAGCTCCACCTTGTAACCCTCAGGAACAGAGAAACACTGAACGTGAGAGGAAGCTTAGCAAAGCTCAGCTTAGCAAAAAATGCCACGTCCCAGCAATACATACAAACTTCTTATTCAATTTAAGAGAAATACAGATAAACTAATTAACATCCTATTGGCCAAAGCTTAGTGAAAACATGCCACTTCACATTAATACTTATAAGGTTATTTTTCAATTTAAGAGAACTACTCCAATAGTTAACATCCTATTAGCTAAAATCTTGGCCCCAATTTTACAAGCTGAGCATGCAAACCACCTAAGTAGGAAGGGCACAAACAGCTCAACATACCCACCAAACACACCTTCTGCAGACTCCCTTCAAGCCCCAGGTGGTCCAGCAAGACACCTCCAAATCCTCCCTTGGGTTCCTTCCTCCTTGTCACCTCCTGCCCTGGGCTGAAACGTGGTAACAGCGTGGGTACAGGAAGAGCCTGGCGTAGCTAGACTTCAGAGGGCTCCTTAAGCACTGTGGGTTGGTGTCAGTTTGCCTCTCAGCAGATGTCAGAACTGAAAGATGGCAAGCCAGCTTCCTCATGGCTAGAGGGTGGCAATTTCAGCAGAAGGTGGGATCTCCACCTGGAAGTAATCTGTGACCCCAGCAGTGAAACAGCTTGCTTGGGCACAGATAACCTCACCAGGGAAGGGGAGCAAGGCTGGTAGAGCCTCTGTCCCCGCTGATTCATGGGCTCAGGGAAGATCAGCAAGTTCTCAGTCCTGGATTAGGAGATGGGCTTCTCCAGGGAGGAATTCAGAGCATGTTTAAGGGATGTGTCCTTAAATCCCCGTGGACTATAAATAGACACCAGCTCCTTAATTCAATTAAGTATGCAATATTGGGCAGTGTGAATACCTCCTCCCCACACACCCTCGTTATGTCAAGGGTTTAAGTGAATTTATTTGCAGCTTTTCCTAACAAAAGAGAAATATTTAGAGCACTGGACTGGGAGGGGAGAGCCTGGGTTTCTGCCCCTAGGTCTGAGTAAAGAAAAATCATTTAGCTCAGTGATCCAGGCAAATGCATGCCCTACATTTTGGCACTGAAGCTGGGTAACAGTTTCAAATGTTGAGATAACAGAATGGGCTTCTTGGTCACTGAGGAACTTTGAAGACATTATTCTGCATCTCCCAGAGCAATGGATTTTGTGCCTTCTTATGAGAAGTTCCTCATTAACACCTTCTATTTCAGGTCTTCTCTGGAAGTCAAGCTTTCCATGAATCTCTGGCTTCAGTGTCAGGTTCAGAGGGGCTGATGTAGCTCTGTGCTCTTTAAAAGGTACAGGCTCACTAACATTAAGCACATAGGGCTTTCTACCTTAGTATCAGAGTGGTGAATTTTTCATACCTGGCTCACAAAGTAAAGGAAAAATTGTATAGAGGGGAGAGAAAAACCTTCTCTTTGTCAATACCTATCAACTTTTAGACCAAATAATTTAATTACAAATGAAGGAAAACAACAAAACCCAAGGAAAGCTAGTACTTCCCCAGATGCAAGAACATGTCAGTTTGTTTCTAACTCATTTTGACTGGAGATATATCCTATATGATCTCCAAAAGTCATTCAAGTATTTATAATGATGTTAGCTGAAACAAAGGCTTGGAAAGACTCTGGCTTTATGGAATGAATTTCAAAACCATATGCAGTGATTTAGCTGTGTGACTCATTAAATTCAGTAGGTTCCTGGAGAACTGACCTCTGCCAACGTGAAGCTGTCTGTGCCATCACATTAAAAAGTTGCAATGCTTACAGGTTAATGCTAAACCCTCTGATGAGAGCAAATAAGCTTAAAAAATACCAAGCCAGAAAGCACCTTGCCTCTATTGCTCTGGAAACACAAAGCCAGCTAATCAAAGCTCTCATTCTGCATTAATTCTTGGGAAAAAAAACACCTCATCCAGTTTGAACTCCTGCTTGTCCTGACATGCACAGGCTCTCATCCTTGGGAGGTCATTACATCTCCAGCAATCTCAGCAGTCCTGAGGGTTCAGGCAGAGCAAATGTGGGGGACACCTTGTATCAGAAACGTGGCAGGGGAGTGTCCAGGGGCTGCTGGTACCTCTGACCTTGCACAAACCTTTCAGCCACCCAACAGACTCTTTTAGAAAGGGCAATGTGTTGGGAAATAACTGCCAGCCACCCCATGCCTTGGTGGTACCTAGCCTCAGAGA